>OX454335.1:37054629-38254629 GCA_949716465.1 Chalcosyrphus nemorum
TTTCTAAACTTACGTCTTATTTCAATAATTTTAAATGTACTTGCGTTAAAGTAGTATTTGATGTTGAAAGTTTTTCTTCGAAAGTTATCGTCATTAACAATAATAATAACAATAGATTGAACAATTAATGATAAGATAAATACATACAAGTAGTACTTACTGGTGTGTTAGTTAGCCATCGCATACGCTAGCCCTTATTGAATTTTGATGAAATTTCCAAATAACTTTGAGTAAAGCTCACTGATATTACATAAAAAGATGACGATATACAGTGGGGTTACTAAAGTTTCTTAGAAACCGCATATGCTTTTTCGTGTTTCATAAAAGGTGCCCATGAAATGGAATTTGTTACCGCTATCTTGTGTTGGCTCCGAAACATAGCAAAGGTTTGAGCCCTCCACAGAACATACAGACTAGACTTAAATTAAATGCACATTGTCACAATTGCTATATTATAAGCGAACCTGAAGCTACCTATTATTATCTTTTCAAGTGTCTGGCTTTAGGTAGGACCAGAGTGGGACTTTAGGCAAGCCTCTCTTTCTGTGGTCAATGTCAACAGATGGTTGCACTGGTTTTAAAATTATAGCTGCTGTTGTGATCTTATCTGCAGGGTGGCATAAAAACATTCACCCGTGCTGTTTTGATTTATCTCTTTTAAATTAAATTAGGTATATAATTTCATATTTGCGGCAATAAAAACTCGTTGACAATTGTTGTAGGTACATAGCTCGACGTTGACGGCTCATCTGCTCATCTCAACTTATTGTTTTTAGCGAGCTGCTAAATACCCTGTTGTTTGACCAATTGATGTAGGGCAACCGAGAAATCTGGGCAGAAATTCATCTGTGTTCTGTGGGTTGTTGAGCTCACAAGTATCAGAACAAAACTAACAGTTGCAGCCATTTGCAAAAGTTATAGCGTCTTCGGATAGGGTGATAAATTTGGTCCGCTTGCGTACTATTTGCACTAAAATTCTCTCAGAGAGAATTCAAATTACAAAAAGGTAAACGAATGGATTGAACAAGAAAAAGTTGATTTAATAGTTTTCACAAATCTGTCCACAGAAATTTCTTACACTAACACTCGAAAAATTCAAAAATTTCCTACTTTCCCGTGAGCGCTCTCTTTTGTAAAAAAAACTACGAAAATTCTCCATGAGTGAACAGCTTTTCGTAAGATTGTATAAAAATTCGATGTTTTGGAAAAGTACGCGAAAGAGAATATGAATACCCTTATTGAGATGGACAGGGCACGGCAATGAGTTAATTAGAAGAGAGAAGAGAGAAGAAGGTAATAGCAATATTTACGCATTTTCCATGGGTGGTGTCTAAATTGACTGGGGAGAGTTGAATTTTGCATTCCTTCGTAGTTCACAGTATTTTTTGCGTTCGTGTTGCAATAGACTTTTAGTTTGCTTTAATTATGTAACTATGATAATTGAATGGATACGGTTGGCACATATCGAATCAAATACGTTACGGCTACATAGCTTGGTGTGCTTATATATTTCACACTAAAGCATATGTCTATTCGCCTAAGGACTTGCAATGAGATTCAGTGTTCCTCACATTTAGCATTCATTAAGTGCATTATGGACAGTTCTCAATTTTCTGTTCATACACCCATATATGTACATGATGCATCTCTCTAGAAGGTAAATGAAAAAAAAAAAAAAAAACTCAGAAATTTTCCATTGGTTTATTGAAATTTTATTTTTCCTCATATCTATGTATATAGTAATGTTTTGCTTTTATGTTGGTCTTTTTCTTTTAAGTAATAAACACGATCATACATATGCTTTAGTTCACATTACATTTATATAGAACTATTCAGCACAACGGCGTATAAGTTCGGCCTCTATACAGATATACATTTTTTTTTTAATGCTCTTAATAGCTAAGTGTTGTTTTATTTTTTATCATAATAACTTTTTTTCAAACTCATCTTGGTTGTATATAAACTTGTATGTGCTTAAAAATATTTACAAAAAGTTTTAATTTTAAATGTACGATTAATTTCTATTCAGTACATTCTAACTGATATTTTACGTATTTATATATAAATATGTTTAGCTTTTAATGAAATTATAACGAGATATGATCAGAAACAGAATTTCCGTTAAGCATTTTAGCAGACAAAAAAAAACTATAATCTATTTTGTAGATATTTTGATTTTTATTTTTTTAATTGCGTAGGTATTTATTATTAATAATTAGTTCTTAAACTTTTACTGTATTGGTTAGTTAGGTTTACATTTAAATTGGTTTTATTGTTTGTTGCTACACAAGGAGAGAATGAAATATTAGTATTTTTTTCTTTTGTACAAATATTTTAGTTTGTTAATTTTATGCTGTGGAATAAACGTGTGTGATGTTATGGATTTTGTTTCTTTTGTGACGAATAGTAGTTATGTGTTGAGGTGTCGATGTTATGCGTTTTGAAATGCTGATGGATTTTTTTTGAAATTCAAAAGTATTTAAAAAGAACATGGTCTGTTTAATCTCATAAGTGTTTTGCAGGAAAATAATAAGGAGAGTGCTTAGCTAATCAGTTTTGCGCACAGATCTTGAATTCATTTTTAGAAAGAAGAAAGCAATGAACCTTTATCATTGACGGCAAAATATTTCAACTTCTTCACTAACATTCTCTTAAAGTGAAAATATTTTTATTACTACAATTAGCACCTGAGTTATTTAGGGTCCTTTAGCGTCTAGCGTTTGAAATAATCACGGCTATTGTCGTCGTTTGTCGAAAACGACTGGCGACATCTGTCTAGTCGAAGAGCTTGAAATTTCAAATTGCGTAACTAAAACGACGCGACTCAACATTCCACATACATTTCAGACGACTTATGTCGATCACCGCCTCGACAAAAGTCGTTAATTCTTCATCGCCAATGCCAAACAGTCGTGTAGTTTGTATTTAGAGTTGTGGACTACATTGACATTAAGTGTGAATGGTTTTGATACCGATGATTGGGTAAAAATTAAGTGCACAAAAGGTATGTGAAAGCGAACAAGGTTGCAAGGAAAAAATGCGACTATTACGAGAAGTGAGCATGTACTGAAAGAATCTCTAAGGATGAATGCAAAAATGAAACTGCTGAACACAGTAAGAACTGTTGAAATATCTAGACGCGTAATAAAAATAACAACTGTTGTCAGTTATTCTTCAAATATCTATGGATTTATATATGAATCAACTGCTGTAAGTAGTTCTTCAAATATTTATGGATTTATATATGTATTTTGTGTATCTGGTACAACTCTGTAGTTTGATTTGGAACTAAAACTAATACCCTCTCCAGTTGCTTCCTATATCATCAGTACTTGGCAATATGATGATATTATGTCAAACCAAGTAAAAATGAGACACTTCTCGCTAATCAGCAGTGGTGTACAGTATTTTGCATGTCCCATTCTAAGTAGACAGAAGATGTTTTAAAGAAAACCTAATCTCCATCAGCATATTTATTCCTCTTAAAAAACACAACCTAGTCCTTCCATAACTGATGCACAAAATATTCAAAAGAAACCAAAGAAATAAAAATATAAATGCACATTTGAATTGTAAGCAGTTTTGATCGTTTTGGAGATTTTTTCTGCTTTGTTTATTTATATTAACAAATAATTTGAAACATGTTTTCTATTGTATTATTTTTCTTTCACATAATTTAAAAATTTAACTTTCTTTTTTGTCAATTTTTGTTTTGTTTTTGTACACAAAATTGCGTACACTTATGCGTACTTTTTTTACAATAAACATTTTATTTACATTAGAATCCAAGAAGAAATGAATCAACTTAAACTTTAATTTTCTTAAGCGCTTAAAAAAATATTAAAAGTTAAAAGAAAAAATAATAGAGATATCATCTTAGTTAAAATTTCGTGCGTTTCAAAGAAAATGTCTTATGGAATTATTTTTTTAATTTTTTATTTGTTTTTTTTTTTTTTTCAAGAAATAAACAAAACATAAAATTTATTTTGACGAGTACAACAAGAACAACATTATTTCCAAGCAAAATTTTCCTTAAATTTAAGAGAAACTAAACTAAATTCAATGAAAATTAAAACATTAAGCATTATAGGAAACTCATAAGACTTACCTGAAAATAATAATCCTAGATTACACTTAACGATTCATAGTTTAAATTAGTTTTTATTTTATACTTTTAGATGTGTAAATGGCATCAACAACTCTCATCAATCGAAGACGTCGAACCAAGAACCGTCTTTTTCTTTTTTTTTGTAGCTTAGGAATCGGGACGCAAAGCACTTGTTTATTTCTTTTTATTTTATTTTTTTCAGTTGAAAGCGTCCAATAAATTAACGATCACAGAATGAAGTAGCGCTCTCTGTCGGCGCTGCTTGGAAAAATAAATTCTTTTTGCATTGGGATGAGCAGAGAAACTTAGTGTGGAGGGGTGCCTAAGCGGATACTGTTTCAACAATGGGAGTAAGTAAGTCGGTGATGTGGTCTTCCTCGGTTTCGGTTACGGTTGCGGGTAGATCATTTTCGATGATGGGGTCAGAAGCTGAGCCATTTTCGGGGTGATTTGAATTTTCAACAGCCTCATTAGGGCTGCTAGTAGAGACTGGGGGTGTGGATGACGTTTGTGGCAGTTCGTCTTCCTTTGGGTGTATACTGAGCGCCTCTGCAGATTCTTTCACTGGAATAGTAGACGGTTCAATGGGTGTCAGTGCCAGTGATGGATCTTCATTTGGTGGAGTATCTGGTCTGCCGATCGTTTCTTCAGAATGTTGTTCTACTTTTTCTTCTTCTGTATCTTGTTTCTTATCATCACTTAGAGGAGGAGCAATCTCCACCTCTTCTTCGCTTTCAACAATTCTTTCGGCGACGTACGTATCAATTTCTTGCACTACGGGCGTACTGGGAATTACTTCATTAGAAACAGATGAGACAGCTACCAATGCTGCAGTTGTGTTCCTATTATTGTGCAAAAGATCATTTATAACCGACAGTCTTGAGGAACTAGCCTCGGGGGTATTTAAACTGATAAAGCTACTTTGGGATTCACTGTAATCATTCATATCTCCACTGCAAGCAGTGGTGTAACCCAAAAACTGCTGCTGCTGCGGCTGCTGCAAGTGATTGTGAATATGATGAGGATTGTGATAGCTAGTGTACACGTTCGACGAGTAGCTACTATCGACAACTTGCGCGCTATGATATGGTGTAGAAGAGGTGGCATATGGTGCTAATATATCACCATATACTGTGGCAGGTGGCGGCGGTAAAGGTGTCGTTTGAACTGCTGGATATATGGATCCATCTTGATAGTGTAGAGCTCCGCTATTCATCACAAGACTACTACTAATGCTATCTGGCTCTGTTACGGTGGTATTGACATAGTGATTGTGCGGTAGTGCTAATGGTGATGTTGGTGTTTCAATTATACTCGCATATACACTACTGGCGGGATGCGTTGGTGGCATGTGATTCATATACACACTGTGCTGCTGATGCATGTGATGATGATAGACGTGGGATACTGTTGTTACGCTTTGTTCCAAACCATAACTTGGTATTGGGTTGTAACTGTTGATGGATGTTGTGCTACTGGCTATTGCGGGGACATTATTATATACCATATGAGATACAGAGCCGAGTTCGTCGGTTCGCTTTTGCTGGCGATTTTCCATTTCTAATCGCATAATTGTGTGTATGAAATGAGTTCGTACTCGAGCTGGATTGAATTCGATCCGACCGATGACATTGCCACAGGCGTCACGGGAACAGCCGCAGGGGAACATGGAACGGTCAACCTGAAAGATTTAAATTTATTAGAATTTTTATTTTGCAAGAGTGGCTATACTGATGTAATACGGACACGTAAGAATAAAAATAGCAGAAAAATTAAAACAGAATCTTACCTGACACTTAATTCCAGCTTGACTGCACGCACACGTGTCGGGATCACAAAAATCTCTGCACACACAACCGCAAACCTCTCGTGAGTTTCGTATGTCTCGGCATTCGACCTTTTCGTTGGCATCAATCTTCCTCACGCCGGCTGCCTTAAGCAAGGCTCGCCTTTGTTTTGGTGAAACCGGTTGTAGAAAGCCATTTGTCTCTGCATCCAAATCTGATCCACTTCCTTCGCTTAGCTCTTCATCACTATCGGATTCCTCACTCGACGATCCCCTTGGATTTATCTCTTGTAATTGCAATTTATGAGCACGCCTTAGCTCTGCTGCATGCTCGGCCAAACTAAATGTCTTAAAACTTATGTGATGAGCACCCATGCCCAGAGTGCATCCACCTTGCGATGGAACACACCCATGGCCTTGAATACGTGGAAAATAGAACACTTTCACTCCCTCGAAATTGATCGATCGCCTTGGTTTCTTTTGTAGCTGTTGTTGGCCTTCAACGACATCTTGCAGGCGTCGTTTCAAATTCGATCGTAATGGAACCTTGTCTTTAACTGGCGACGAACTCGCTGTTGAACAAGTACTTGTGTCTACAACACTTGTTACGGTCGACTGCAGTGCCGATGTTTCTGATCCTAGCCCAGAATCGGACCCATCACTACGAAGCTCTTGTTCATCGGCAGTTTTTACTTCCGCCAGCATTCTCACCTCTTCTTCATCTTTTACATGTGGTGCGTTAGCCTCAATTTCATCGATATCAACCATATAGAGTACACCACCATCGACTGATGAATCCAAGGGATTCGGTGAACTGACACCCGAATGGGCATTGTAATCATCTATTGCTAAGGGATCTGTTCCGGGTTCTGAAGTCACCGATGTATTCAAATCGGGATCATCCATTACGATCACTTCACTGGTGGGAAATTCTATATCGTTTTCCTCGTTCTCAGGTTCGGGAGGGAAATCTAGAAAGATATCCTTCTCCCCTTCGTCTTCCTTGATCATCAGAGGATCATCGGTAATTGAACTTATAACTGAATTATCTTCGATAACTTCATTCTCATTTTGATCGTGATTCTTTTCATTTACAGCTGCCAGCTCTGGTAGTGGTGGTGAATTAATGCCACTAGCATTTGCGTTCACTAGTTCAGTCTCCATAATGGTATCACTATTCAATTCTTCTGTATTCGATGAAGTACCTCCAAAAAATGTTGAACTACTTGCATTTTTCTGTATGTATGTGATGAGATTTTTAATGGGCGTGAACATTATTCAAGTGCTTGTTGCCTGGGCTTATTTTATACGACTTGGTGGCCAAGTCTGTGTATACATCTGTAAGGAAAAGAATTATGATGAATTATAGACTGCATATATTGTGTTTAATAAAAGAACAATCATTAAATAAAGTAGAAATGTCAAATCAAAACCAAGTAAAGGGGTAGCACACGTCGTTGTATACTCACTTAGATTGCACAATCTTTGGATTACTCACGATTTCCGAAAAGCCAACAGGTTAACATAGCTAAGCACGCGATGTAATAAAACCCGCTCATTCAGGATAGAAAAGCACGCGAATAGACAATCTGCCAAGCACGTGGTGCGAATAATCAAGAAAAGATCAGGGCAGTTGGGTGATGTTGAGCTATACTGCCACCAACCACAGATGATGGTGCGTAGATTTAGAACTCACAAGGGGACGACTGAAATATGTATTCCTCGCAGCAAGAATACCACAAACAAAAAGAAACAATGCAAATGCAATACGTATCTATTGTCGACTCATATGTGATGACTAATAAATTGAGCGATTCGGATAAAGTGAGACTATTAGTATGAGGAATAACTCATACGATGTTTTTAATTCAAAGCTTTGCTACATGTCCTAATTACTTCAAAAGATTCCTACAGTAGTCTCATTTCACCAAAAAAATTTGATAAGCTCTGTGCACTTAACACGAGTGTACACATGAAAATAATTTGTCAACATTCAAATTTTCTGATAACGTGTACTCCATAGACATTCCCTCTACTGATGAATAAAAAGTTTTGAGAATTGTATTTAATTATTACTTTATCTCGTGACCCATTATTATGCAAAATATTGATTCTATCGAATGAAATATACCGGTTCTAAATAGATGTTAGTGGTTTTGAGGGGGTGTTTAAGCAAAATAGTTTATTAAATATGCACCAGTGTAATAGCCATTGAAATATCTAGCAGGCATGTTCACGCACATGGTACAACATACATCGGATATTTTACAAAGAACTATGAGTTTGCGGTAGCCCTTGAGCGAACAGAGGATATTCATGTAAAATGGTCAAATATTGAAGTGGTTTTCAGCGGAAATTGAACATGCGAATTAATTCGCCCACGAGATGTAATAAACTACTGGTCATACACAAAAGGATGCAGTTTCTCAGAAGTGCAGATAGGAAAACGAATGCATTTATATTACATCCAACGAACAAAGTGGTGCTTTTCACAAACAAAAGGAAAAAAATACCATCGCATAGCGTCTTATAACTAGTGCGTAGTCTATTCTAAATCTCAAACAAAGCTCTATAAACTGAGCAAGTCGGCAAGGACAGAGTTTTGGAGAAGTTTTCTTCACTCTTGCACGTTTGTCACACTCTCGCAGCAAGAAGTGGGCGTGAAAAACATCTGGGATTCGAAGCCAACCTTGATAAGCTGCTTGTAACACAAACTCTGAGATGAAGTACAAGTGTCCTATCCAATGCTATGAATGAAGTGCTAATGATGTTTAATTTAAAGCAAACTTCACCATACACAAAATACTATAATCGATAATTTTTTTTTTTTATAAAACCGAAAGTTGAACTTGAGCAAATGAATAAATAAATAAACAAAGTATTTTCTTTTATTCCCATAATTAGCATACGTTTTCATCACAAGTCACAACTCAAATCATTCAACAAAACCTGTAGCTCGATGCTCGAATCGAATTGTAGTTCACAACCTACTGGCGCATACACAATTTTATACACATGTACATACAAACTTAATTCAACAGTCCAGTAGAAAAGTTAATAAAATTAAGCCCTCAGAGATGATGCGTTCAATAATTTCTTTGCAAAAATAATTGTGGTTCTTATGCAGAGAAAGTACTTGCATTAAATGAAAACGTGGTAATCTCTGCTCGATATTTACGAAAATTCTGCAATTCCATTATCTATTTGACACCAAAACTCGATGCAATCCGCTTATCGACTTACACATATGTATGTACAATGCATTCGCAGCCATTAAAGGGTTGCTTTACGAAGGAAAAAATATTTGTGGATACCAAAAATTAAATTCCTGCTCGCGGACATCATGCAAAGCAGATTAATTAATTAAAGAGATGTAGTCCAAAAAGGAATGAAGGAATTGATTTTTGTGTTATGATAATCTTAAATCAAATGAACCCGACGGGCCTAATTAAATCCCAATCCAGAGGCATATTAAATATTTATAAACTTAATTAGAAATCAATAAGCCAGTGCAGATGCAGTTATGTGTTATGTAAATAAAAAAAAAAGTAGAAATACCCCAATACCTTGGACGGCTTGATATTATTTGAGGTTCAGCCAAAGTACAATATCGTCTTCACTTTTTTTTCCTTATTGTGCTATTCAACTCTTTGTTTACTTGAGTATTCGAGATTTGACAAACAATTGAACTCGAAAACAGAATTTATAAATTTTAGAAATACATACTAATTAAAATTTTAACAGTAAAATACAGGGAAAACTAAATTCTAAAAGATTGTTCGGTATTCGTTTTTAGTATGTATTTGTTTTGCGATATAAGTCCGAGTATCTAATAACTATTCCTATAATTATTATGTGTTGAATGCGTTAATGATAGTGTAACTCGAAACTGTATTGAACGAGTTGCTCTTTCTAGTTCGCACGCAACAAGGTGTGGTATGAAGGGACATTGAATGAAATAGGGATTATGATTTTCTTTTATGTACATAAAGTTAAAAATTCGTCTACTTATGACTCGAGTAAGAAGCGCATGGAATACCGCAAAATTAGTGTAGGTTTGTACTCTTTAGCCAACACAAAAAAGTCTTTAGAGAGAGTCCAGAGAGGAAGCTATTTCGGCCATCATTAAGAGCAGAACCCGCTCTCGAGTAGTACGTAAATCTGAGACACAATATGTATACTAACAAAAAGGCTCAAATACGAATGTACATCCTATTAAAATTATGTTCTTATAAGTCGACGAGAAGGACAGTATGTGACATAGAAAAACTGCGTTCATAACAAATGAACTGGTTACACTGACATCAAAATGCGAATACCTCAAGTAAGCTCTAAGCAAAAATGGAGTTATTCACGAAGATGTACCCCTTTAGCCACAAGTTCAATAGCAGCAGAATTTGATTGATCGATAATTTTTGAAGTCGAATCTGCGAACCCAAAGGCGGATTAGTAGCGAGTAAAGTGGTTTTGTTTGATTTCATGCAATGCTTATCATAACTTCGGCGAAGAAGAGGTAGCTTACATAGTCTGAAACCTATTTACAGAAAGGCTACGGGGATACCTACCCATATTCGATGAATAAAAACCATATAGTCTCTTTTGTATGCCATTCTTGACTGTCGGGTAATCATTGAAGTTAAAGGCAATCTTCAGTTTCGGTCCTGTTACAAAAGGTTTCCTTTTGGCTCATTGTGCATGTATACTAAATTCAGATTATCTATCTGTGTCCAGACATAAATATCGTAAAAACTATGTCGACTATGAATGACATTTTGCCGAGAGGTAATTCTCTCTGTATAGAGGCTTGAAAACCATAATATTACCCATAACGTATTTACCAATGACTTCTTTTTTGTCTTATATACAGACAAATGTCGAGCTTGGTTCTTTAATTAAAATACATATTCATCGCCATGCGCTACAGTTTGTAAGTCCCTGTTTGGGTTCGTGTAAAAGGTCTTGCGTTTTATGCAAGAGATCAATCCATTTTATCTAGGGCACCAGCCAATAAAACTCTAGAAAACCATGTGTTATTAAAAAGTGACTAGTCATCAACCAAAAGTTCAAACTTCATGCGGAAACTTAGCAAACAAATTCCAACTCTCTTAGTTTTAACAAATAAATTTGTTAGAAATGTTACATATCATGCCTTATCTGTTTTTAGGATGATCAATGAAAGAAGTCTGGGGAAGGGACCTACAACTTTATGCGGTATCCGAAGGGAAAATGGTTTTTGATGTTTCTCAAAAGCTTTCATGAGGTGGGGCCGTGACAGACCTTTGTTGGCATTGGAACCATGCACAGTGATTCAATCCACCAACCAGAGCCACGACACCCACTGAAAAGAAAGGTAAACCTATCCTAAACAGAATGAAAATTCCATTAGTATCCTTCGATGTATGGACTAAATTATATACTACAACGCCTGCCTACGCATTTACATAAGGAATTTCTTCAAAAAACTGTCGATAGACATCCTTCGACTCATGCGTTTGTATAAATTGCCTTCGTTGTGAAATCATAGATGCCCGAACAGACGGACAGATTCTCGTTATAAGTTAGTACCTACATACATGGAATTTTTCTTACCTTTGAAACCACAAAATCGATGAAACTTAGTTGTGTGTTAGTATAGTTCATGCAAAATTCCAATTAAAACCACACTTTTCTCTCAAAGCTTCCTTACACAAGTTAAGTTAATCTTCTGTTCCCACTGAGAACTATACTCCCATCACCAAAAGGTCTGTTCCAAAAGCTGGAAAAAATCGTAAAAAAAAAAATCCCAAGATATTCTACAATTTTGTTGCGCAAAAGAGAATAGTAAGGTGCCCCTCTCCAGATGTTTGTATAAAAAATTGTTGTCTACTGTCGAGAGAGGTACTCACCTGGAGGATCGTTTTCTTTGGAGAATCGCCTTTCGAATCTAAGACCTGAACCTCAATTAGCAACTAGTGAAGGAGTCTTTTTTCTTATGGAATACGGATGACCAATGAGCTGTGTCCCGCTTTATAAGCAGAAAGCGTCTTCGCCGTCAAAGTTAGATAATTCGACACTGAATTTTCTATTTAATAGAATAAATAAACTTCACATAAAGATTTGTTTATAAGGGACCTTTTCTCGCTCGTCTCCTTTAGAAGGATTTTCTTTTGGAAATAAAGGAATTTGTTGAGCTTTTTTTTCACTTTTTCTTTTTCGGCGTTTCTTATGCACTCATTCGAGTCGAAAAAAAAATATAAATGAGTGGAGAGTTTTTAACCTTTTATTGCAAGTGTATATTCATTTTATTAAAAAAAAAAAATAGTGTGAAGAATGATGATAAAATAAATTCGAGAAAAGGAGAGGACCTTTTTGCTCTTATTTTTTTTTTGTGGTGGTGGTGTCGTTCCGTTCGTTTTTAGAAATCAATCCGCGAAGAACTTAACTTGAATGAGTGAGTGAGTAACGACAACGAGTGAGAACGACGAACGGACGACCACCAACAGAATGTGAGGCACAGAGACTAGTGCTGTCTCTGTTATAATGCAGTGGAGAATGCAGTGTGCGCAAGTAGGTTAGATAGAGTGTGAGAGATAAATAAAAAAAAACATGGAATGGTGTGTGAGTGTGAAAAAAAGTCAGTGGTAGATGTCAGCGATGAGCGAATGTATGGATTCGACAAGTGAAGTTGGGTGTACTTGAGCAATGGGAGAAAACGAACGAACGCAATAGAAACTCTCCTCAATGGTAGATGTCGCTAAGATGACGTAGGTTTGTTAAGTTTGAATTTTGAGTAATCCTTTATCTCTAATGTCTACCGGACAATCCTGCGATAGAATAACAGCAAATGCCTGCTTTAATAAAATAATAATAATAATAGTTTAAGCAAAGTTTTGTAGTTTAAAACAACATTGGTACGAGTGAAATTATGTATAACCTCGCACGAGCATTTAATATATGACCGAAAACAGTACAAGTATTCACAAGTATTATTCATAGTTTTGGCATCAGCTTCTGCACAGAGGCAGTTTAGAACAGGGTCGGTACCTGAGCGTATTAGCTACGATTCGAGTATAACTATTGAATATTGAATGTATGTTAAATCTGTTTTCCTAGTACTCCATTGAATAGGCTCATTGAAACAGAAGTTAATGGATATTCCCGCGCGACCTCTGGATCATAGATCCCAGATATTTAAACTTTTCGCAATCGGAAAGCATAATGAAAGGAGCCGAGAACGGGCAGCACAGATATTCTGTCTTTTTTAAACTCATTCCATCCAAAATATTCACCAATACATCAGGTGCTCGCTGCAAAGCCGTTTGACCTTCATTTATGATAGCTCCATCGTTAGCAAATAATAAATGATGTACTTTTCGTTCCGTTACTTTGACTACAAGGACTGCAATAGCAAATGACTGACGACGGGTTTATGGTGTAAACTGACAGTGATTTGGTACTCTTCGGTGACTGTTATTGTCGCAGTTTTTCACATCATACTTTATTCTCTACAAAGAAGAAGATAACTTTCCCCTCCACGTACTAAACGTGAGCGGTCTGAAAATTCAGAGATTATCTCTTCTGGCTGAAAAGCTTTTCGTTTTTTTACTATTTGATCAAATCCCTAACTTCTTCGATAGTCATGTCGGATACTTGTTTATTATTAGGAATTGCTCTTGGAAAAAATATCCGGACAAACTGTTTCTTCAAAATTTAGTACTGTCGCCAAAAGAAATGAGATATGCTGTCCAACGTCGATGTAAGTTTCAATTTAAAATTTCAGTCAGGGTTCTTGTCAAGAAAGATTGACCTAGATGTCAAGTCAAGTCCACAAAAGTGGGATCTAGTCGAGACATTAATGTCATGACTGGAGTCTCTATTAGATTTGGATTTGTGGATTTTTTTATCAATATTTGAATTTGTTGTTTTTATTAATAAGAGATTCTGTAAAGTTTGGCATGTTTCCAAGTAAAGTTAAAACTTAATGTATAATTGGCTTTATTTTCATTCGAATTCATTTTAAAAATAAATCATTAATTCTTATGGGCTTATAAATAATATTCTTTTTATAATTACATATTAATAATAATTAGAAAATAAATCTTAAAAAATATCACGTAACACTCTGACTAGACGTACACATTTAATTGCTATCTTTAAACTTTAGTTTTTAATTGAACGCTTTTTGTTTATATTCTTTTTTGTTTTAGAAATAATTAATATCGTTGGCACTAGAGTTATGTATATATATGTATGTATAATGCAATATATTAAGAAATTTGGTGGTGAATTTAGATGTTTTTTTTTTTTTTTAATTAGGACTAGATGGATCTGGATGTGGTCCTGCCAATAGTTGTTGCAGCTTAGCTGCGGCTGGGAATGAGCCCAAGTCTAGTGGTGCAGCACCTGTTGTGCTTTGAATATAGGCTAGCAGTCTGAAAATAAAGTTATTAGTCGAAAATTGAAAATATATTTGAAAAAGTTTTTGAAATACCTTCTGAGTTCGTCGAGAGCATTCTGCTGCATTAGAATGTAGTTCTTTGCCAAAAGAAGAGTTGCAATTTTAGAGAGTTTGCGGACCGAAGGCGAATGGGCGTAAGGAATAACGCTACGCAGTTCATCGAGGGCATCATTCAAATCGTGCATTCGTCGTCTTTCTCTGTAAAAAGGTGAGCGCTTTTAGAATGTGTACAGATTATTCTACTAATGGGCTTGTACCTTGCATTTATATTCAGCCTGACGACTTTTCCTTGGCGATTTTTCTGTTTTCCACCTGAACTCGACGAAGGCATTGGTGACTTTTCTCGTCCACTTCCACTGGGCTTATTTTCATCCGTCTGCGTTGGTTGTGGCAAAGTGAGGCTGGCCTGAGCATAAAAACCTCCGATACCGACAGCACCAAGAGGAGTACGGCGACCAGGCACACTCTGTGGTGGACTTGCGGTAGGTCCAGGATGTCCGCTAAGCATGTTTTGAGTCGGTGGAAGTGGTGGGTGGCCATGACCGTGGATTCCGAATCCAAATGACATATTGGGATCCATTTTATAGATTCTGCAAGGCAAAGAAGTATGTAAAGATTATTATTAATTGGTTTCATGTCATTTGATTATGGTTACAAGCAACAGACTATACAGAACTCCAATTCACGAGCAAGGGAAGCTATGTTCCTGTGGTATAACCAAGGCTACAAGCTGACCTAATAGGATAACATACTCGAAAGAACAAGGGAAGCTCTAATTACAAATGTGCGATAGGGATTTTAGGTAAAGGTGAGAATGTAGGCCGGTCGTCACGCCTTAGAGCAGGCAGCCTGCTGACCAGTTACAGAGAGTCTAAGCAAAGGAACAACCACTGCCAGCTAAGGGGGGCTCGCGCTAAGTGCATGCAGGTTGGCCAAGGATCTAGGCGCCGGGAATTTCTGATTTTTTTTTTCAGTTTTTGGATTTTAGACCTTAAGCTAGGATCCGCAATAAAACAGATCTCGAGGGCTTGGCAATGTCTTGAAACAATGAGATGAAGATCTTTTGAGTTTATAAAAAGTAAGACTCAAGTCTTTGAAAAGGCCATTTGCATACCACCTCATCCAAAGGTAAATTCAAAACTCCAATAATCGTGAAAAGCAACTATCAAATCATTGTTCAGCTCTTTAGCTGAGATAGGGTGATTCACTCCATTTAAAGTCATACCGAGAGCTTGTAAAAGTAGCTTTTAGCTATAAGTAGAAAGCAGAAACTATCGGCCTTCCTACTTTCCAACCTAAGATGTAGATAGCATATTCATTCTTAAAACGAATAGCCAGGAGGTAATTTCATTCCCAACGAGTTTAAACTATGTATTTGAATACAGCAAAGCATGTAAACAATGAAAGCTCGAAATGGTGCGGATAGCTTTTTTCAATCCCTTGGTAGCGTCATCTATGCGGAAGCTCAAAGTCTTACTTCAAAATCCTGCGCAGTGTGAACCTTCAAAAACATATGTCAAATTTTCACTGCGAGCTTTTCAGGCGAGGTAATCATAACACAGAATTCAAAAAATTAACAACAAACTACAAAACTAATGCTTCATTCGATAACAATTAATATTTAAACAATAAAATGTAAGCAAAAACTCACAAAAATCCCGTCTAGCTTAGGGGTGGATGCAAATTATTGATTTTATTCCTCCTTCAGGATACCACAGACGTATTTCGCTGGATATTCTTTAAACTATCACTCAACTAAATTGACATTACAACAAGTCTTAAATTTTTTGGACTAATTTATCTTAATTAAGAAGTAAAATTTAAAATTTAAATAACAAATCCACCAGTCGAGTTAAGAGATGTCAACAACACGCGACCACTTTTGCGGTATCCGTTATTCTTCTTTGGCAAAAATTCAGTTGTAATCGTATCGTCCTCGCTGGGCCAGGAGGTGGATATACCCTCACCATTTAACCACCATTACCAGCATAAACCAATACAGAAACACAGGAATAAGGGATGAAGTGTTGATGCTTCTTCTTCGGAACGCTCTGTGGTGGCTGTACCTCTGTGATGATGGTAATGCTGATGACGTTTTAGTTTATTTTTTTTATGTTCCATTGTCAAGAGGAACGATTTGATTCTGGTGAATTCTGGTGAATACACCCCTCCTGGTGCTTGTACCAACCAGCCGCCAGCGGGCGGCGATGGTGGTGGTGGGTATTTTTGGTTGACTACTGTCGAGGAAGTTGTTAGATAAATGGAAATCTATGAGCAGGAAGATTAAAGCACATCTCAAATCATTTTTGGTGGTGCAAAGGATTTCAAGGATTTTTTTTATAACTCGCCGCCGTTGTTTGTCTTCAAATTTCTAATGTGATTATGCGTATCAGTGTGAGTGTGCTGGATGCAACCCCCTCGGATGCTGCTACTGAGTTGTGGTAAAATTCGTCCTTAAACCTCATGATCCTTTAGAATACCAAAAACTTGGTGGAATTGCATATGAAAGATACCCTCGGCAGCATGCAGTGGCTGCGATTGAAAAGAGTGAAAGGGAAAGGACGAATTCTACGGTCCTAACATCGAGGGGAAACAATGGGAAGAAATCAGGCCAAGCAACCCTCACAGGAAAATCAATTTTCTTTCAGCAGAAAAAAATTCCGTGTTTTTTTTTTTGAGCTCTTGGCCATCGGCCGAATTCGAATCCTCCTATCAAACTCCTACTTTTGTGAATGCTGATTCTGCTTCGTGGTCCTTTTGTTTTGGTGTGTCCAGGACGAATAGTAATACCATTTGCCCGGGTGTAAGTGTGTGCAGACGAATGGTTTGTTCTGATGGCCCAGGTTGGTGGATGATGGTGAATGGTATTCTGTTTTTTTTTTTTCTCTTTCAATATAAATGCTTTGAATTTGATGTAAGGACGCGAAGGGTGAATTCGAATTCTCTTCCTTTGTGTAGTTTTTTTTGCTTTCTTTTTATAGATCCAATCGAAGAGGGTGCTGATGCGGATTATGTATTGCTTGGTTGGCAAGCGAAGCCATTGATGTTGCTGTTGGTGCTATTAAATTGAATTTTTGGCAATGGATTTTCGATTGTATCAAGTGTTAACTATTTTTAGATGAATATCGATACAGTGTGGGGGAAAAGTTTTCGGTTACTAACTTAAATTGCTTGGATTATATTAAATTTTCTTAGAGGCTGCCCTAAGGTATATCAGTTTCAGGGTTCAGATATTAATCGGAGGTTTGCCAATGATTTTCGAAACTGTGCCCACTATCGACGACATCGTAGGCAGGGAATATTGTTTCGGAAAGTTGGACATCCGACTCTATAGACTTTAAGCAGATTAAATGCTACTATGATGCAACACAATAATTGCCACTTACCTATTACAGAGCTATCTGTTTATCAAGGCACTGTAAGCAATGAATCTAGGGAGGGTTTGTGCAGTAAATACGCTCAGAGGATCAGGAGCTTAAATTGGCTGCAGACGCAGCGCTTATTAATAAGAAAACAGATTCATGGGACATTCGAGGTTTTGATCAAGCCTTATTCTTCACCAGAATGAATTTGTTCCCACAGACGGAGTGTCGGGTTTGTTTCGAAGAGGGTGAATCTTCTGAACATATTGCAATAGAATGCCGGCGACTATATATGTATAAAGTAAGCTGATCGAAATAGATCTAGCGGCTTCTATCGCTTGTAGTATTGCAGCTGTGTAACGCCTAGTCTAGCTTCGTTAACCCAAATAGATCAGTGGCCTGTACTAATCATCACCATTCTGGCAATAACAGTTTTGTTGATCTTGTGTCAATTGTAAGCGTTTCACGAGATGTCGACCTATAGAGACACAATTCCGCCATCGTCGTGAGATGATACTCTCTTTTAGAGCCCCCGCAGCATTACATGAACTGCTTCTCGAAGTGATCTATGAAGAGCAGCTTTAACTCCACGAACGCACAAAAAATACTATGTATTATAAACGAGCGCAAAAGTCACATAGAAGCCTCCCCATTAATTTTGTACTACAAAAATTAGAAACGAAAGAAGACGAATACTTTCCATCGCCAGTGTAAATCAGAAGAAAAAAAATCAAACAAAGAAATACTCGCAAAATGATGACAACTGCGTGCGACAATTATTGTACATTGCGTATGTTGCATTAATATTATTTTTTTTTTTTAGAAAACTCCAGAGGGTGGAACAGGAACTTATGAAATTCTATCATTGTCAGGATGTATTTATCTCTCGTATCCCTGAATTCGGCAAACGGTTGCACATTTGGCACACGCTTATTATTATCAATGTGCCGTCAGCCATTCAACCAGGGCGCAGTTGTTGGCCTTTGTTCTTTGATGCGTGTACCCGAAAGGATAGGAGGATACATCCCATCCATTGCCATCAATGAAAAATAATTTCGATTTAGCAAGCCGATTAAGAATGTGAGAACATAAATCCCGGATGGATGTCGTGTGTGTCTGTGAGTGTGTGTGGGATGCACACGTTTCACTTTTCCCAAGGAAGTTCATTTAAAAACGATTAACAAAGTTTTTGTGTATTCGATGTCAGTGAATTCAATATAATGACCACTGTTCCATTCGGAAGCACACACAGCACATAGAGAGATCCTGCCAACACATGCTTCACAAATCATTTCTATTTCAGTCCATTTGAGAGTAAAAGAATCAATGAATCGCAATCAAAGATGCTTTTCACAGAATCAAATTCAATTGGTGGTACACAGTGGCTGAAGAAGAGGAGTACCACCCACTAGAGCGTTGATTTTTTGCTTTAACGAGGCTCCTTCAAGAGATCCTTGATTGATTCGCCAGTCGCGCAGTGTGTGAGCTTTGCGTTGGCGTACAAAACAATCAATCATATTTCATTGGGCGATATTGTTACGATATTTTGTTACGGTTTATTTGTTGAGCATTTATCTCTTTTTTTCTCTTCTTTTTCTTTTAGTTCTTGCGCCCTTTTTATAGGATACTTTATGTCCCTGAGTGGTATTTGAGATACTGTCAACAAGATGTGACAAATTTGGTTTGGGGAATCTTGGATTTGTGCTTGTCTTGTCTGCTTTTGAGGCAATGTCTTTCTATTCAGATGGCGCACTTTATGCGAATTGATTATTTATGGGATTTGTGGGACTTTGCGAAAGTTACTTGGATTATAGAATCCATAATGATTCTTCTGGGGCATGCATCCTGCCAAACGCCTACGTTGTGGTGTGTTTGATTTTTGTTTTCGTGCGTAGTTATTGGCACGGCACCCCTACAATTGTTATATCCGTTGTCACGCGATTTGATTATGTATTGAATTATAACTTTTGTGAACTGGATATCCTTTCACTTTTTCTTTTTACCCATGAGACCTTTAGTCTTATGCACAGGTTCTGGGGTTTTTAATATAAGGAGTAGTATTTGAAAGTTCTCTAGGGAATATAACTTGAATTATGTGCTGTGAGGTAGACACAAGTGTAGTGTATACAGTATTTCTCATGAATTCCAATAGCACCAAATCGCTGGGGATGGCCCTTTTTTTTATGGTGACTTAGCTTTATCGGAGAAGGGTTAAAGCCGGCCATAACGTCCTGGATCCATCACCAAATGTGGAAGTAATTGCTTGTTATAAAAGGCGAGGGCCTGCTCCAACTATTTCACGAGCTCTTACGCTTCCTGCAACACCCATATGCCTTGGTACCCAACTGAGGTTAATCGGATTGACACTTCATATCTGATTAAAAAACGTTTTGCACATCCTCACAAGTCTCAATTTTAGAAAAGCTGTCTGGTTATCTAATTACATATACACCTAGACAGCAATCGTTATCTTAAGAACCTGGATAGTGGCTGTGATTTTGGCTTAAAGGATATTACAACAAATAAAATTAATTAATTAATTAATTATTTATTTATTAATTATTTCGGCGTAAGCAGTTCATAGTGTACAGAGCCTTATCTTGGCACTAAAACCATGTAGGAAAAGACATAAAGGAAATAGAAAAGAAAAGCTTTAGGATTAAGTTTCTTAATTGCTTCAAGGGCATGTTTTCGAACCTACACGTTGAGTTACCATAGTTCTGGAAAGCAATAACATGTAGGCTAGGTAGGTATACTTCAAAATATTGGGCTTCGTAGAAAATGGACACTACAGGCTTCTGAAGCAGTCAGTAATTTATTTAACACTAAAAAATTGCACACACAGAATCTACAAAATGGCCGCAACCTTTAAAGCCAACCGCTGAAATTTAGACCAATGCAACACGAGCTTCTTTGTCTGCGCTCCCATTTGGTCGTGCGGTATAAGTATACAGCAAACCAATAGATCTGTACACGAACGAGAAAAAGAAGCTGTGTGTCAGTGTGTCGCCGTGAGCCAATTTATGCAAAGGTCTCTAAAATGCTGATCGCGTGGAAAAACACCAAGCTGAGCGGACAATTGGGCGCACGCCCTTTTGGGAGCTCGTGTGGCATTGGCCTTACGTTAGAGTACAATTTTGAAAATCGTTTTTACCTGAGTGAAGTAAACCTATCAAGAACCCAAAGACGACTGGCTTATCCTTTAAACAAAAGAGACGGATTGTTTTTGACACTTCATGATAGCTATTTTGTTTTACTTTTTTTTTGAGACACTAAAGACTAATCATCTTAGCGACTGTAGGCAACGCTGTATATTTGATGACTGGGAACGGACAATTCCATATGAGCTCAACCAGGCGGCAATTCATCCCCAGAAGCTTTGGGATAGATTGTGAGGTAGCTGCGTCATTGGCTGTTTTTCTTTGAAACGGCTTTCGATCGATCATTACCAATTTCCTCTGAAGCCATGTTTCACGAGGTTACGTGTGATAAGCGCTAGCGGAGCATTTGAGCATTTTCCCAGCTGACTGTTGAATTTTCATAAGTAATAGCGAATGGATTCGCACTTTCGGAAGTGAGCAAAAGTGACCGAAAACTTAATAAATCAAAGCCAGTAGCTATTATGTACATAGTACAAATTCGTCTAACTAACTTTGGGCATACATATGTATTTTACACTATAACGTAGTGAACATAGGCAATCATCTTAAGTTCTTTCCTATCTAAATCGCACTAAGATTGTGTTTATTGCCATAAGCTATAACAGTGGAGTGACAATACCACCGTGTGGGATACGTCGAATAAGCGTCTAATTTTTATTACTGTTACCTAATGTTGTCTAAATATTTCGATTTTTAGCATGGATATTCCTTTATACCTAGTTCGGTGATAGTCTAGGATACATTCTCAAGTTTTCAGTGCAAAAGTAAAAGTAAAGTAAACATGGAATGATTCCCAAGATTAAAACAGAAACAACTCTTATAAATATGAGTTAGCCAAGAAACTACTGTGTCTTTCAATTGCTTTCAATTCTGCAGCACAATACCCAAAAAATGGTTGTACAATGATTAAGTTCCACCTCATTCCACCTAGCAATCTGATCTTAATAAAAGAAAGTACCCATACAAATGCACAATAGATCTCGATTGATATTAATGTCCTTGATGAGTGATACCTTAAACTTTGTACACACATTTTTTATCTATATTTTTTGCTAGCTATAATTCAGGTACTTTTCAACAAATCAATCCTCATTCCGTTCCTCTTAACTAGCTAATTTGAAGATCTTCTGTGAAATACTTTGCAAAAAGCACCACCCAACGCTATTAGTAACGCTTTATGATTTTAATCAGCCAATTATTCATCTGACATCTGCACTAGAGATATCAGTTTGGCATTCTCAAAGTATTTTCGAGCAGATGGTTGACTGCACTCATGCATTGCATTTTAAACAAAATTCTTTTTTTTCTCTCTTTCCACAATGTGAATTCCACCTTAATCTCCCTTCCATTAGAATACCATATCCTACATATTGAATGGAAAAAAAAAATTATAATAATAGAATCACTGTCAGTCTTCATCGTCATCGTTATCGTCAATCCTTGCAATCTCACCGTCATATATCGCATCAAATGCAGCCCAAACTGAATTCCTAATATATAAAATTATTTCTATTATTCGCACCCCCTTTACTCTGTGGTATGTGAATGTGAATAACAGCAGCAGCAGTTGAGCGGGTATTATCATAGCAACCCCTTTATATCTCGGGTTATCTAATTTGCATATCACTAACAACACCCGGTGCAGTATTTTCATTTTCATATTTTTTTCCTGTGCCTAACCCCTAACCAACCCCGATTAGGCGCAGGATAAAAACAGAATAAAAACTGCCACCCTAAACACCTACTAGATGGCACCACAAGAGAGAGGGTGGCAAAAAGTCATATTCTCAATGGAGAAACCTCAATTTTCTATTGTGAATGAATCCTTGTCTATATGTATGTGGGATTTTTTTTTTTTGTTTCCTCTCTTCCACCGTGTAATTAATCCATTCGAACAGGGATACAGAGGTAACTATGGAAACACCATCTGCTGCTCGATAAAACAAAAAGAAGTCCTTTCTCGATATACTACTACCATGGCAAATTGCCACTGAACCCCTGATGTGCTGCTGTACCCTGAAGAAAGCCACACATCGAGTCATCTCCCTTTCGCATCTGTGAATACATACTAATACCCGGTCCAGTACATAATACTAATGTGCACATAAAATTTATATACACCCCCTCTCATTCGGTGTACGAGTATGTGTGCGTGTGTTTGTGTGGTGATAGGAACTTGTCGTTTCGTCAAATGAGGGTGATGCTTGTGGGGCGGTTGCACCGCGCTCCTAACTTGTTTCAAATACACAAGGAGCGCTCTGTATTCTGCTACATGAGAGGGGGGGCTGCTGGCTGCTGCTTGTTTTTTTTGTTTTAAACGCGACCCTAGAGAGTTTTCAGCAAAAATTGTGTCCGTTTAAGAATCTACGCAAACAAAAACAGGATCCCCCCTCCCGTCAAACTATTGTGTGTATGGGTAGAGAACCCCTCCACATGTAATTTGTTTCCTTTCACGAAAAATCAACAATTAAAATGAAAACCGACAAAAGGAGTCCATTTTTTTGTAGTCGCTCTCTCTTGTTTTCCATTTCAAATGTGAATACAATAATTTTCATTTTCTTTTGCGCCTTGGAACATTTTCGCCCTCTGCTTTTTTTCTTTTCCAGGACTTTTTCGTTTTTCATCGTCCTTTTTTTCTCTCTATTTCGTTTGCTCAAAATCCCGGACTAAATCTACTTTTTCAGCAATTCGAGTGCATAAAGAGAAGTTCGCTTTTTTCTCAAAGAAAAAACAAAATGGTCGTTCAGGTGGGTGGTGTGGTGATGGGTGGATGCTGGGTGAATATTATTTAATTTGTGATTCATTTTCATTTAATTATGGTTTGCTCAGAAATGGCATGGGTGGGATGTTATAAAATGCGTTCTATACACACATATGTGTGTATACACACAAACCTGCTGGTATGAAAGTAAATATTGCTATGAAGTTATATTTGCTTTCGTTCGTATGTTGTTGTTTTATTAACCTGGGAGGGCTTTGCAATATTTTATTTCATTATTTGCTTTGATACAAAGCTATTGCCGGTTTTAATATTAAAGGTAACGGATGTGGAGAATATTAAATTGTTTTTGCCAACTTCTATAGAATATTGAATAGCGCTGTGTAATTAGGTATGTATAATGCGATTGCAAAGCGCATTTGTATTGGTAATTTTGGGATCAATATAGCCTAATTCGCTAACAGTACACCACAAGCATTTGGTTAAATATTTTGTGTCAAGGCTGAGTATGCTTTGATAAACTAAGCAATGGGCTCAATGCTACAACTAGGCATAGTTGATTAAAAACAAACTGAGAAAACTATTAAAACTTTAGTGGAAAACACTTAAGTAGAAAAAAGTTGTTATTGCATGAGACGCTTTTAAAAACTTTATAACTTTATGTTTTTCTCCGTAAACTCACGTCGTTACTGTACCGCAACAAATCGTTGCGAATATTTAAATTTTAAAGTTCGACTACCTATTTGCCATTTGAATTACATAACATAAAGTTACTTACCAATAAATAGAATTTATCGAATAGGATTTTTCAAAACTCTAGCGCCACCATGTGAGTTTTGCAGACTATAAGCGCAATCATATGCAGTGTTAATAAAATAAGGTACCTCAAGTAAGCTACCACAGAATTACGCTTAACTAATTGGTCCACGTTACATACTTACGTTTATTTTCCAAGTCGCTATTGTAACTTATGTAACAAATGTAAGTAATTGAAAATACATAGGCGTAGGCATCGCGACTTTGTATATTCTAATTTAATGATTTTAATTTAGTTATTTCGTATTCAATAAGTGATATATAAGTTACAAATGTAAGTTACACGTTACTTTTAGGAAGAATTCAAAGGTTGATAATACTCAGCGGTTTTGAATATATCTAGACATTGACAGGTCCTGTGAAGAGAAAGCAGTATAGAAAGAAAATGGAGAAAATTTGTAGAATCTAAGCTTTAGTAGTATGCAGCATTTTCCAAACCATCTTATACGCCCAACGAAAATATTGTGCCAGCAAAATCATGGTTAAATTAGTAATACATCGAAGTGATACCAACATGGTGAAGTCTGGAAGAATGGCAAGAGAGATTTGATTAGTCTGATAAAGATAAATGCAGGAAGTGATCCTCTTGGATAAGAACGGAGCTGAAACTCTACCTAGCTCAGATCCATACTTGCCTGCTTACAGAGCAATGTAAGTCAGTAAGTCAGTACTACTGCAATTTATTTTTTGAAACAACATTTCGTTTAGGTCCTGCTTTATCTTGTGGGTCAGTCTCTATATAGGATATTGCCAAGAGATTATAGTTTCCTAGTAATTTCTGAGCTCACTGTGATCACTTATTTCACAGAATTTATGTAGAATGGCCATGTTCAACATAGACCGACTTGTTAAGCTCTCATGGAATGTAGTAACATTTATTACTGAAGAAGCTTTTCCTTTACTGCGAATTCTGAGGAAAATCTTAATTATGGAGCTTACAAGATCCAGCTCGTGTAAGAATTAAAACTCCTTAATTATGTTAATGAGGAAGAGCTGCGGTTTCAAAAGGGCCACAATCGCCCTCAGTTTTTCATATGAGGTCCCTAATTCACATCCCTGCTCTTCGGCCGTATAAGAAAAATGACAAACGCTGGTACACAACACCCTCATCTCATCTAGTGGGCCTTAGACCGTTCTGCACATTCTAGGTTAGCTTCAGAATCGAGGGTTTAGACTAAAAGGTGATGGAGATATCGTGAACGCGATCATAGAGGTTGGTTCACAGATCACCTTTGGATAGTTTGTAGGAACATATGAAGAGGCTACTCCGCTCTGAAATAAAGTTCCTTCCACATACATATTTTGTTATCTGTGCTTTTCACCTTCATCTTTACCTTCATTATTAAGGCATTCACAATGATGGTGGATAAGATAATACAATTTGGTTGCTTTCCTTACCAAATTAAATCTCCACAGGACTTTGGACTTTTTGCATCAAGGACTATCTCTACAAATCACACGATCCTCAACTCCTCAGCATCTATAGACAAGAAAAAAGAACACTTCAATATTTGCTAAGCCTTTTTTTCCCCATAATTCTCAATTCCGAACCCGTATCTTCATCTCCAACAAAACAAACAAATCCTTGGAAATGCCAATTTAATTCTCAATTTAGACATACTACGTCAAACGACTTCATCAACTGACAATCCCTCCATAACGAGATGGTGCCCACAGCATCCTTTCTCGCTCTCTAATGAAATAATTTGATTATTAAAAATAACAAAAAACCACCGCCATATATCAAACCCCACCGACACCGACCCATATTTCGTTTCGGAGGCCACAAAAGAAGTTCAACTCGGGCTGGGGTACATGTTTTCAGGACATCATCTTCCCTTCTTTATCGTCGTCGTCGTTGGTTTTTGTATGTGTGCGCTCAAAAATTAAAATGTGAAAACTCGTTACGCATTCCAAACAAGCAGCGTAATTATTCTGGTTTTATGTTAAGCAGAGTAGAAAATTACTAATTAAAAATTGTACGGCTTTAGGGGGTGGCCCGTGGTGGGGCTGCTGTGCTTTAAGGTCGTTCGTATTTGCTTCTACCCCTTGTGAGCGGCGTTGGAGATACCCAAAACTCCCGTCACAAATAAATGAAATCTGAATGCTTTTTGGATTCAACGAGGATGTGTGCGTGTGCGTGTGCGTGTGTGTGTTTTTCTTGTTTTAAGAAAGATACACGTACCGCATCTACGCAATTACAATCCACAATTTTATAATTTAAATACGCGTGGTGCGTGGTGTTCAGGCGGGGGAGCGTATGGGCTGCTATTTAAGGTAGATGAAACAATTCCATGAAGCATAACTTTTAAGAGCAGTTATTAGGTGAAAGCTTCCTCCTAATGGATTTCTGACTGTTTCCTGTGAAATATTCAAAATGTTTGCCGCACCCGCAGGATGGAGCCCTAACCATGGCCGCCGCTTATGACGCCACCACTGCTGCTGTTCCTGCTGGTGCTGCTGCTGCTACTGTTGCCGTGGCACTTAAAGTTATAACGGTGTTGTAATTTATGTTGTTAGACGTTTTAGAGAGACAACACAACGCGCGAGATAAGCCACAAGTGCGTTGGATTTATGGACGTTTAATCTCCATCTAAACGCAATTAAGTAATTTAGTATGCGTACGCTTATGCGTATATGTAAGTATGTAGGTAAGGTTCATCATTGTTGCGGTGTGGTGGCAGGTGGGTGGACGACGAGCAACTAAGTCCAGGTATTAGAGGGAATTTTACAGCTCAGACCATGTAATCACTTTTTTTTTGCTGAAAATAACACAATGGATGGTCGAAAAGCCGAGCCATGGGATTATATTCCATCACGGTGAAATGACCATCAAGCATAAATGCGTCCATTAGGGACAATTTTAAAATCCCATTTACACATCGGTGATGCAGAGCAGTGCAGTGACAGTGGGGAGGAAAAATTTGGAAACATCATAAAAAAAGTAGACGGGTAAAACTAGAATGCATAAAAAAGGGGAATAACACAAACTGAAACCTCACAAAAAGTTGAAGTTGAGCTTAGGCTTGTGGTAAAAGGCTGCGGAACAATCAAGTGCCCTGAATCCTCCTTCTCGTTTTGCTATTTGCACCAACTGGTTATCATAGATTTACAGACGTTGGAACCACAAAGAGATCCTATTTCGATTTCTTTTTTGCACATTTATCTACCATTTTATTCCCCAGAAATCGCTCCCGGGGAGTTTCACTAGTTTTCGCTAGACTATATGGCTGATCAAATACCTTTTATATCTCTTCTTCGATAGAATTAAACTTCATCGATATTTCAGCCATCGCTAGAACATCTCCTTACAACAAATACTGCCATACTGTAGTAAGGAAGTCTTACGATTACGGTCTCTTCGAGGTTAAAAGCCTCCCTTGATGGACGACTGTTCTAATGTTTAGGCTGAAGTCAGGGTGTGGCGAGAAGTAGTTCATATTGGCATTTTGGCTAACCCATCTTGTGAGGTTAGGTTACGGCCCTCGCAAAGAAATATTGTGTTCTCACAGAGAAATTACTTTAGGATTCAAATTCTCCTTGCTTCGTTCAAGTAATTTCCTTTGCTCGTCCCCGGTAGAACTCGGAAAACCTGGATATGAAGCTCATAATGGGTGGACATGTAGCTTGACAATCATTCTCGGACATTCGGTGCTCCAGATGACATAGTTGTACTTATTAACTTAGTCATAACGCCACAAGAGTGCCTTAAAGATATGAACTACTTCCAAAATTCCTTCCCAAATTACATTTACCATGGCTCAAGTATGCTGTTGCCAAATTAATTTAATGCTGCCTTTTCCTCCCGACTGTTCTCATATGATGCTATCCTCATACATGATCCAAATCATGTACAACGTTAAAACCAAATTTTCATTTCGCATTAACTGTTTGTTCTTCAAGAGCCACGATGAGATGAGATGGCTTAAGCTCTGCCACCTTCGTTTCCAATTAGGATGTATTCCCTATCCACCCAACGACCATAACAGGATGTGTTGCAACAAATTTATCTCTCTCAGGCATAAGCCACTTTTCCTTCAGCTCTTTCCTCCTGTCCTCCTTCCATGGCGGTCGAACTGAATGACGTTTTGTGTAATAAACATGGATGGAGCGTTCGGTCTCGAGGGTATAATGAATGCTTTTGAGAGCTTTTAATTAAGATCACTTCATATATAATTTTGTTAATTGACAAAAACCCCCAAACTTACATACATGCATGTTGGGGCTACACTATACATTAAATGTGGTTCCTGGTTTATCTATCTATCTATCTTTCTCTGTAAAAGGACATACAAATATGTAGTTTGCCGATGAGTTGGGTATATTTTACACATACACACACATCTGGGTCGGGTACCATATGTATGAACAAAATTTGCCAACAAAAGCAGCATATAAATAATCTGCATAAAGGCGAATAACGCTCGAAGGAAACAATTAGGGAGATGAATTTATTCTGTACGCGCTGAGGTTGCTTTGGCAGCAATGATGATAAGGCTCTTTCTGTGTACACACAGACAGAGAATCACTCCAGCGAGGAATGGTTGTTCGCTTATGCATGGCGCTGGGATACATAGCAACCGACCATGGTGATGATAGGTAGGAGCGGACTATAAATTGATCCTAGAATGGAAGTCCTTTATATTTTTGTCCAATTTTCAAAGGAATATTGCCGGACATTCAAATTGCAAATTGCTTTTCATGGGGAATTTTTTAATTGTTTTTACAGTAGGTGCACCCCAATTGCCAGCCAAATATTTGATTGGTAAGCAGTTGCCTTAAGTCTTTTATGGGAGCATTAATATTGGGAAATTTGCAAGCAATTATATTTTACGTTGTGTTTTAAATGCCATCAAATGGTTACTACTTTCAGCAAATTGAAAATGGAACATAGCGCCCTTTATATCTGATACTGCAATATTCTCTTGCGATTGCAGCTGTAATTGGAAATAAAAGTTGTGTCTTTGAATTCAAGGCAGAGGATTTGGTCAGCATTCTTCACATTTTAAATTTAAATAAATTGCGTCACAGATCGTAGAGTACCTAACTCAAATCTGGCACATTAGGGTGCATTGCTATACATAGTATCTTTTTCGATCTGTTACAATATTCGCATTGGAGATCTTATTTACCGAATGAATGTTGAATTGCCTAAACAATACATTATGAGTAATGTTATCTTTTTCCAAAAAGATGACAGTAACAGTTCCTAGACTAATTATGGTGCCATTCTGGAGAAAAAAAATGCCCTATCTCTTTCAATCCACTATAACATTCGGCCGCAAAAGCGGCTTGTTGGTTGAGCCCTAGGCTTTTAAGTGAGGAAGTTGGTTGTGACTGTTAGTGGAATAGTATACCTACCTAGATCATGTACCTACCATAGATATTGTATACATGCCAACTTGACTAGTGATAGGCTTCTAAACTGAACTTTATGAGTCGTACTGTCATATAGGCTAATAGATCTTCTAATATTGAAATTAAGGCAAACAAAGTGCGGCTCCAAACAAACACAGCCAGTAATAAGTTCCCAAAAAAGTTAGAAGTGTCAATCTTATATCCAACGAATAGTTTCCTCAGCCAACTGGCCGGGGTCTATAATCATCACTCTAGGGAGGAAAATGTGACATTAAATTGCAGAAATCATTCCGTGTGAACATAACGCCATTGCAATATATGGCAAGTAGAAGAATCAGGTAAGCAGAACAGCTGACCGACCTAGACAAACTTCGCATAATAAAGGAAGAGGATATGAGCTCTTTAAGAACTCCGAACCAATTAGCGTGCAGGCGTAGTTGGCGCTTTTCCCTCAGGGGAAGTAAGTACTGTAATGTCAATTTATTCCCAATAGCTACTAAACGCTAACCTTGAATATTGAAACTAAAAAGGAAATTGCCAAGTCCTCCTAACCTTCATTAGAACTTAATCGAAATGTATTTTAAATAATCCCCACCATATGAAAGTATTATCCAGATTAGAACGTTTGTATTTGCGTCACGTATACCTTTTGCGCGGTTGAACATCGAATTACTTCCTGTAGACAAAGGATGCCTTGATCTAAAGAAAGCCATTTATTTCGAAGGATTTTCTAAATTAAATAGCTAATGTCAGTGTTTATTTATAATTTTTAATATCGCCCTTAACAAGGTAATTAGCCGAAGCTAAAACCATTTACCTCAAGGAGTCTGTTTTCTTTTTCTTTTCCGCCTCGATAAGGATAACATTTTCAAACAGCGCCCAAGAAAATCCACTTCAATCCTTGTTTTCTCAGGAAGCACTTCTAATCAAAATTACTACTTATATATTTGTTTGCTTCAGCTCTTCTCCCCGCTAAGTTGTCCTTAAATATTCTTAATTGGAAATTTGTATTTGTTCAAGAAGAGGAGTTCTCCTCTTTGTAGTTTAGTGCTTTTATGACTCAAAAACACTCCAAATATGTACATGCATGTGTAGGGCTGGTATCAGACATACGGATATCATTTAATTTAATCAAGAAATCCAGGGACAGGAACTAAATTAATGTCGGTATTCGCTAAATATATTCATCGTGGCAATTCAACCCAATCCGTCTGCCTTCGGCGGGTATTATTTGCTATGGGTTGGGGGTGAAGGGTGGTTGTGTCAGCATTTGCTTCCTACGCACCCTCGTGACATTGCTTTAATATCTTTCTACCGTTTTGTTTAGATAAATTGAATTAATCAAACAGGTACGGGATACACATACAGAAGCATCGTACAACCAATACAACAGGTAATAGACTTGTATTCATAAGCCCACCACCCATCAGCAGCCTACCCTTAGATCTTCGATCCGAAGGATACAAAGATGAAGGAAAAAGTGAAGGAGAAACAAGAATCCTCATCATCAATTCGAAAAGTTCTCTGTCGTTCCCTTCCGCTTCGTCTCGTGTTTGTGATTCACCTTTACATTTGTTGTCGTTTGTGGAATTTTACAGTTTTCTCTGTCCTCAGCAAAAATTTAGCTGGTTTCCTGTTCGTCCTTTTTAGAATCAAACCAAGGGAAATTCATCACCCTACCGTCGTTGCTTTGGTGTTGGGGGAGGGGCGGCTTTCTTATTGTGTGTGCGTGAAAGTCGCTCAACCTGGAAGTACCTAGATGAGTGCTTTAACATCTCCCTCCGATGGAGAATTTATGGGCGAGAGCGAGAGTTGTATTGACAGTTTCATTATTTTTTCAATGCCTGTTACAGTGGGGTTAAATGGTCTACAAAAAAAAATTCGTTAAACTACCCAGTTTAGTTAAGACTGGAAACTTTGTTGGTTAAATATAAACCTTTAATGAGGAGTGCCTCAAAGTAGTCAGCTTGAACCTTTGGTCTTGAGTGCTTCTATATATAATAAAGTCAAAAAGCAAAATCACCATATGTCAAACCAGCACATACTGCCGTTAGCATCTAGTCGAGTCGAAAACTGACTTTATTTGCGACCAGCTTGTTCCATCAGTCCTTCCATTGCGTTACTTGGGTATCAGAATTTTCAAACCCAAATGTCAGAAAATCCCTTTGCATCATCTTTGTTCGACTCGGTCTCTTTACTTCGGTATCCTTACTATGAAACTCGTACCAGAAGCATAGGTTCATCTCTTCTGCGCTACATGGAATCACGAAGGGGATTTCAGCCTTCAATGTACGGTTGAAAGCTTCTCTTCTTATCCTGAAGACGTCATCATACAGTAGCTAGTATGCTCCGTTGGGGAACACCATATATGACGTAAAGTATCCATTTTTAAAACTCTGTCATTATCTTCTGTAGATAAGATAGATAAGACACTTGGCGGTACCTGACTGAAGGATCCTTCATCATCTAACGTTGTATTGTTTGCTTCTTCTGATCCACATCTTCCTTCGATTCACGACTTTGTGGATGGAGTCGATCGCAGAATTCGGCTTACTTAAACTACACTCGCGAGCATAGCTTTATCGATTGCCTTCTCCAATCCGTCACTTAAGATGTGCGCTCTAGTATTTTCTCCATCATTATCCAACATGAAGAGAGGCCTGTATGATCCTTAAGCAAGAGGATTAGTCTCTTAGCACGAGCACGAGAGGCGTTAAACTAGTACCACTGATGTGTCCAGAGGGGTTTTATTCACTTTAAAATAATTCAACGTTTTTATTTCTCTTTTATAACAAACGATTGATAACTTTTGGTAACCAGTGTATTTATTGCATTTTACTCATCCACATCGTTTGGGTTCGTTTGCATAGAAATATCCTTCAATGGAAATTTTCATGGCCCCAGGGCTGTCAGCATCCCAACTTAACCATAGCATGGGTTCGATGATACATCGAACTGAATGCGCTCTTTGTCTGTTTGCATTTCTTTCCGTACAGCTCCCCACTTTGCCTTTCATATGTATGTATGTATGTATATAGCCTTGGTGTATCCTTAAAATGGAAAATCCATTTTATTAATATAATATTTGCTTTTGATTGAGTGTGCAAAACGGGTAGAAAGCATACAGTTTCTGAACTCTGTTCTGCTCTTTGTAGTTGTGAAAATCATCATCATTGCAGCCCTTTTGCCATCCCCTCCGCAAATTGTGTACATGTGTATACGGTATGTACGGACGTGCAAAACGGAGAGAGGAATAAAAATGACGAAAAGCTAATCCTGGAGGACCCCAGAAGGTTACCTTGGTTACGGCCAGGGTTTTCCGAGCTTTCATCTCGTTCTAGTTCAGTTGGGGGTGGCAGTTGTATCTTTGCCAAAACGAATACACTCACAAGTGGAGCTGTTGTTTTAGTTCCTTTTTCGTTGACACACACACACACCTACATGCACATACATACAGTGTAACTGTATACTCTGTTATGTTCTGATTGTTGCTGTTTTTTGCTGTACTGTTGCTTTTTTCCGCTAGTGCAGTGGGGCTTGCCACTTTTACTATTTTATAAAGGTTGGGAGTATACCTCCTCCTTGTATCTCCCACGACGAGCGAGAAAAAAAAAGAAACAAGTAAAAATAGACAACAAGTTGGTAGGTATTTGTGTGTGTTTTTCGTATATCGAACTCCATAATGCTCTCGTGATTCTTTGTCTGAAATTACAACGAACAGTAGCAACAACGGCGAATATATTTTAAGGAAATAATAAACTTTTGTTTCGTAAAGGAAACAGGTACTAGTACAAGTACTAATATTCCACTGTTGGCCCCGAGTCGTTCAGAATTACATTCGTTTATCTGCTCCTTGATAAATTGTTTTCTCTTTCGTCTTTTCATAGTTTCGAGATGCACATAATTGCAGTGGAAGTTTGTAATAACATGCCCATCTTTTAGCCCCCCTGCTCCTGCCGGGGTTCCGTCCACACTTAAAGGGAAGTTGTTGTTGAAGTTGCAAAACTTGCAGTAGGTAGCTACTCCTTGGCTAAAGGCTTATGGAGAATATAACAACACAGCAATGGCGCTGGTTTGTAGTACTCGATTAGATTTTCTTTGTTTCGGTATTTTTGTACTCCAACAACTCGAAATTGGAGTTCCGTTCCTTTGGTTCGGAGAGGGTTTCATTAATTTTAATCGGATCTAACAGGGAAAATAATGTAATTACGGGAAGAGGGGGTTAAAGGGGTTTATTTCTGTGTGCATTGTTGAAGAGACATAATGGAATTTTAGGAATTAGAATTGGTTTTGTTAAGTGCATTCTTGTAAGAGCATTAAAATGGGAGGTGCACACGGTTTCGGTTTTGTGTTGGAGAGTCTCGACTCAAAATGGCTGGCAATCATTACCAGGATACTTGTATTTTTTTTTCTCTCAAAAACTATACAGTTGCGGATTATACATTTTGCGAGATTTTAATTTGCGGTGAAATTGCATAACTTATAGAACTGATTTCTTTGCTACACAATGGGGAAGTTTTTGTTGTCTATGTAGTTGAGTAATATCCTTTCGTGGCATAAACTATGACGGACAAGGAGGATGTGCTATGTAAGTATCCATAGAGTAAAATAGTAACTCTGTATGAGTGTCGACAAATATGTAGAAGGTAGGTTGTAGACGATGCGATTTTTTCTTGGACTTTAGCTAGATATACATATGTATAACAGTGACGCTAACGATCAAAATAACCGTCAATCAAACCGTGAGGACAGCGTTGCCAGATTCTAAGTTTTTTTTTTCCCCCGATTTGGGTTTTTTGTATGCTTGTCTAGGGGGAATGAATCTTATTATCTGGCTGAGCCTACCTACCTATGAAAAATTTAGTCAAAATTCTTCGAACTGGTGGTCTTGTCCCTGAGCTTTCTAATTTTGCAGAGGATGAGTTAGTAAGTCGTAAATGGCACCAGCTCATCTGTAAAAAACTGGACAGATGAAAGTACAAGCTACGATGGATGTAGCCTCTGAATTCACTGTCAGATCTTGAATTTTCACATGCATCCAAGGCAGAGAAATAAGTATTTTCAATCTAAAACTACTCGTCAACACTCTGATACTCGTAAAAATAAAATAAATAAATATCAGGCCGTAAGCAGCCCATAGAGGGCCAAGACCTAGCTTCTCACAACTGTACATATTGTGCGTGCTATACATTTCTGCATGTACAGAAGGGACCTACAGTTTTATGCCGTATCCGAAGAGCAAAGGATTTTGAGAGACTTTCTCATGTATACTCTTGAATGCTTGTTAGACACTCGGAAGAGGTGGGGCCGTGAAAAAAACTTTTGATGGTATTTTTCTGTATTCGAACTTGATACTCGTAGGCTTCTATTATTAAAGTTTTCGGTCTGTAAAAATTGAATGGATATGAATGTGTCCACTCGTGATTAATGACCTTCAAACGTTCGCTTACACCTTGAATCCTGGAGTTGGATACAGATAAGTCTAAAATAGGTCCAATTTTGCCTGACAACTACAAATAAGCAGCACAAAGATGACCAAAGCCTAGCTTCTCCCAACTGTACGAGTTGTACGTGGTATACATTTTTGCACGTACAGAAGGACCTTCAGTTTTACGCAGTATCTCAAAGGGAGAGCAGTTTTTTAAGAAGCTTTCTTATGACAGTATGTTAAGCCCTTGGATATTTGTCAGACGCTTCTGGATTCGAACTTGGAACATCAGGCGCATTAGTTCAACTACTAAGCTGCAGCACCCACAACTACAACTGTTTCTTCATGTTCATACCAAGTATTAGAATGCGTTCAATAAAAGATCCTTACTTTTTCATTTTCCTCCTACAACTAGTAGGTGATGCCGATAACATTTCAATGGAGTTTCAAAGATTGTTAACGAGTACCTACCTGACCAATCTAATTTCCTGTAATTTCAATACTAAAAGCAGAGTTTCACCTTTGTATCCTTTGTGGGCTCCCACAAGGCAGACTTCATTAGAATCCTCGGCAACATTACCATCGCCTGAATGCTTTTCCAAAATATTCAATACAATCTCTTCTTTATGATTTTGTTCCTGTGAATGCAAGCAATTTATGCGAAATGTCTTTCATGTGAGTTCCTTCTATTTATCAGCACACACATTCGCCTTCTTTCCCGGAAGCAGGAACGCAATCAATAAAATTTTCTGATGACAGAAAATTGCAACACAACTCCACTTCATGTTTGCCTCTCATCATTCCCCAGGGGAATAAGAATCATGCAAAGATGTTCTAGAATCTGGTATCCTGTGGAACATCTCATTTCCATAAAATGTTTATATTTCTTTATACCAGTGAAGGAGATGCTTTCACACCTGGTACACATGCATTTATTTAAATAATTAATAACTCGTAGTTTGTGATAAACACTGGCACGTAGTACATATCTCGGTGAATGTAACACCTGTAGCAACAAAGTACAGATTCCTTTAGACTAGAGTTCCTTGTCTGTCCTTTTGGGAATTTGAAGAAAAATTCTTGCTGATTATGTCGCACAAACATACATTTGTATGTATATGACAATTTGATATTTTGTTGATGTTCTTCAGTTGCCAAGGTGTACTTATCGAGAACATAGATTTTGTACGAGCCATGTACATAGGTGAACGAGTAGCTCAATTGTTTGTTGATTTCAAGTTTTTATTTTTATCGTCCTTAAGTTTTTTTCACTGGTAATCACTTGACCATTTATGAGAAAAGAAAATAATTGAAGCATCACTCTGGGATACCAATACAATATCCTTATCACTCTTGAGAGATAAGACCGCAATTTTATTTTCATCTCGCCCATCGCTGTATAACAAGGACACGTGTCGCAATTTCAACTATTCGTCAATTTTATTTCCTTCCACCCTCGAATAATGGAATATTCGCGTGAATGTGTCGATATAGAACAGAGGTTGTAATTCCTAAGAAACGTCCATAAATTCTAAGAAAAAAGAAAAACTGGATATAAGGATGTTTATATACCATGTCATGGACCTCGCCTTAGTGATACATTGTTTTCGAGAGAAAAAAGAAAACAGGATATGTGTATATGTGTGTAGTTGTATTAAGGCTCTAAGAAATAGGCCAACATTAATGAAATTCTTTCCTCTCCTTTCTGTTTTCTATTTTTTTTTTTTTTTGTTGAGAAAGAGGATAACGAAAATAATGATGTTGTTCATCTTTGGATTTCATGGAATGTTAGTGATGAATCCAATTTGTACGCACAACACCAATAGAACGCGTTTATCTGCACAGTAATGTGCGACAATTTATTCGATATAATCTTTGAAGTGTGATAAAGTATTCAACGCGAAATTAGTCAAATAATCTTCAGAACAAGACCCAAATATTTTTCCATGAAAAAGACTCAATTTGAGGTGTCTGCCTGTAAGACTGTATTGGGAAGGGTCTATACATATTTCACTAGTGTTGAAAGTCGTTAGTACCATGAACTAGGCGCCTTATGATTGGATTTGTAAAGATGGAGAACCTTAAGATAAGCGACTCACATAAAAAGTCTCTTAGTTGGTGAATAGCTTTCACTGTGACCTCATGGTGTATTTCTGTGGGCCAGACATAGAATTTTGGCTCAAAAGGTAGTCAAGTATTGCCGTAGGCCACAAAAGGTCTTATGTATGTATTATGTAAAGTATGGATCTAAACGAACTTTACGAAAAGTACTCTAATACTGCCAGAAAACTAAAATCGACTTCTAACCACAGAGCCTGACCGTCCGACGACTTGGTCAATGACATACTTTTAAGAACCAAATCTACTGCTGAAATATACATTTCACTACAGACATAGTGATTCAACTAGAATATTGAGACTTTCGTTCCTGCATGTTCCTGTTCAGATCTTAAAGTCCATTCATTCTCTTTCTACCTCTTGGTCAAATTTAATAATATAATTCCTGTCTCTCATTATTCGCACTCATGCGATCCTACTTCGTTTTCTTAAGAGCTCGATCGTCCGCTTGTAGCTCTCGTAATCAGCTCTTCTATTGTGCAGCAGCGCTTTGTACACCTCTTTTTTTACTGCGGTGACCGAGGGAAACCCCAGTACAGCAGAAGGGACATTTAGATTGTCGCTAACGTCTCTCCTGGTCATCGGCATTTACTGCTGGCGAACTTGAGTTGGGCTTAAAAGAGATTCGATTAGCACAGGCTTTGATTGTATCTTTCTGATGTTCTTCTCAAAACGTTCCATCGGTGTCCCTCTGTTCTGTATATCAGTTGGCTACTGGGAATTTCCACCTGCTCAGAGTACTGTTAGACGTGATAAAAGTACACCCAAGGACCAAGATCGCCATCCACTGGGTTTTAATTCGAAAAATAGACTCTGCTCTCTAAGGCTTCGCTGTAAATCCCAGATCCGAGACAACCGTGATTTTGGAACAGTCCTAGTAAATATAGAAATACGACGTAATCTTAAAAACGCGTGCCTTAAAAAATCTTAAAAATAGACATCCATCAGACCTATAAGAATGCTTGTATTTATTATTCCCCAAAGTCTTATAGAAAAAGGATCCTTTCATACATAATGTAAGCTTTTCTCGCCAACATTGTCAGTTCCGTAACAATAACCATCTCTATCATCTTTGAGTTAACAACTTTCCTATAAACTAAAATGTTCTTCGAAAGACCTTCGGTTAACTCGATTTGCATAGTTTTCGGATGCCTTCATGCCATCACGTCCCACACTTTGAATGCATTTACGTAAAAATTGCCCCAGAAAATTACTTTTGTTGTTAAGAGCCTGCTCCAGAGCGAACTTGAGAGCGAGCGAGAGAGAAAACGAATTCAATTTCCTACACTTCGCAACCAGAATAAGTTTATGTATATTTTATAGAATCGCTCGCTTCGCTGAGTCCTTAGCTAAGTCTTTTTGTACTTTGTACATTTGGTTCTTTCGTTCGTTCGGTTACTAAGCTAAATGCTTTCGCATTTGCCATTCACTTTTTGTACAAAAAAAAATAAAAAAGGACGAAAAATGGTTGGTTTCTATTCTTTGGGGGCGCTTCCTTCGTCCATAAAATCAGCAAAAGCACTTCACCAACGCCATCGCCACCCAAGAGATATTGATTCGACACAAAACGTCTATGTGCTGCCATTTTTGTTTGCCCTTGTGAGTGCTTCCGCCACTCACTTCAGTTGGGCCAAAATTAGTTCTCCTTCGTTTAAATCATGAGTTCCGTCCGGATGGGGTTGCCTCGTTAAATATTCATCGAGCGCTGTGGCTGACATAGCCCTGTGTATTGGTTAAAGGAACTTTTATTTTTTTAACTGGAGAATGTAGAGGGTTTCCCAGGGGAACACGGAAAATACATACATAGATGAGCATTTTATGATTTGTTCTTTTTTTTTCTGCCGAAAATTGGGAAGAGGAAAGGAAAAATCTTAGAAAAAAAAGGAAAAATATGAATGATTTAGGTAATTTTAAAGTATCATTTATAGCCACAAAGAGGAACGATGATGATATACGGAGATTCCTTACAGGACCGGCCATCAATCTTTTGTGATGATTTTAAATTTAAAAGCTTTATGACTTTGAGGTTATAATTCATCAATATTTTATTAAAGACATTAAAGTTTATAGCAATTTAGATTGTAGTCAATTTGGAGTACCTGTAGGTTTCAAAATTTTTAGATACATCCTTAAGGAATTGACTTAAATTTCTGGTTATAGCTTAGGTAAAAAGCTGTCATTCTTTGACAGGTGTCAAGCAAAGATAATACGAGTTCGGGTTCCTGCTGAAATAGTTGAGATATTAGGTTGAATACCATGCCTAAATCTATAAATATACATTCAGTCATCGTACTCAGACAAGAAAATTTCTAATAGATAATAGAATACTAGTCTAAAGTAGCGAGCAGCTTCGTCTATTATTGTTCGGAAACCACATTCAAAAACCTGTATGCAGACGGGAGCTCTCTCCTTGTTGCTTCATTGCCTAGACTGAATCAGAGTGCAGAAGGATGAAGCTTAGCACTTGGGTTAGAAGAATTCGTCTGACTTATTAAGGCTCACCGATGTTTAACTATATCCGAGATAGCGTTGCCTATATCTCTGATGCCTTATTTGAATATTCGCTGAATTGGAATTTGCAAAAGAACATAACTTCCAGTTATTTTAATGTATGAACTGATGGTATGGTTACTAATTCGAGCATCTCGTTGATCCATAAAGATATTCTCAGCAAAGCCAACTTAGCTCCTTATAGTACATCTTTGTCAAAACCTGCATCCTGTCAATTCCGAATTGTCTAAATTAGTTCTAACTTCGAAGTGAATATTGACCATTCTCAGTTTTACTGTCAAACTCATACTTAACGTCTTACGTTTATTATACTTAAGCTGCCATGTCCATGCAATCGTCTGATTGCGTCAGATTAATCACGTGTCTCGAATAACATTAATAACCCAACACTTTAAGACGACGACGACAACGATGAAGAAAACTTTCTGACAAATAACCATCGGGTCAAACTACCTCATCAAATTCGCCAGCCATGCGAGAAGAGTGTAAGTGCCATCATTTGCTGAATAATATAAATCACTTTCGCAAACTATTTTCGTCACTCGACGAGATAGGTTTACTCCCGGTTCCATCCCCCTTCTTTTTTGACAGGACAATAGATGGGAAAACGACAGATATTCGCACACAACAACTGACAACTGTCAGAGTAACTTTGAGCCTAGACCAGCAAAAGGCATTGATTCCATTTCTCTTCTGGTTTTTGGTCCTTTCGTAATAAATATCATTACTTTACGTTATCCATTTGTGCACGAAACTGACAACTCAGTGATCGAATAAATCACAAACTGACTGGCTTGGGTAAATGTGTGTGTGCGTATGCATCTGGGATTCTTCTCACACACATGCAAACACGTCAACATCCCATAACTTAACCCCCGAGCCTTGGCAGTAATTTACCGTCAATCATTCTGTCGTTTACTGAATGTTGGCAATTTTTTTGTTTTCTTCTGTTGTCCTTGTTCTCACTCCCCAGTTGCCATTTCCGTAAACTGTAACTCCTCTATATATTTCAGCACACAAAATAAAGATGAATAAACCCAAAAGTGTTATAAGAAGGACGTGGATTCTATCTGCAGCACGTTACGACCGAAAGAGAACCCCTACCAAAAGTAAGTTTTGAAACCTGGTAAAGCCTCTCGGCTGCCAATTAAGTGAATATATGCCTTAAAGGCGTTTTCACAAGTGTAGCTGGGTTTTAATTTCATCATTTCGAGGTACTAAAACCGTTTAAAATGGAGAAGATATTAACTTTAATACAACGCCAATGGTGGCGCGGCAACTGTGTGGAGTGTGCCTTGCTTTTACGGGGCACCCTCCCATTTACTCCTTTTTTTCGTGAGTCGCAACGCTGCTGGTGGTGGTGATGATATTGAGCTTTTTATGCTCGTTTACACTCTAATGGCATTAAATTCGTTACACACACATTACGACGAGATAAAATAAAAGCCTAGAGCCCGCAGTAGCAGAAATGGCAGCAGCGACAGCAACTCCTGCAAAATACAGTGCGTGACGAAAGTTAAGCGACGCATTTTAGAATGAGATTTGATTGTTATGCAAATTTTTGTTTGGAAATTTGGAAGGACAGAGTGCATTTTGTAAATGGAAATTCCATGTCGCTGAGTAAGTAGAATGGTTGAACTCATTGTGGAGTACTTTTGTGGTCATGGAAATCCATGGGGTGGAATATATTTGACAGAGATGAGAGCTTGACTTGAAGTTAAATAAGTTATTTTTGAAAGAAATCTGTTGCACGTCAAGTCCAAATGGTTTAAATAAAGGAACATAGAAAGTTGTCACGCTTCCTTTTGCTCCCCCCAGGCAGCGATAGTCGCAGAGCTTCGTCGTACATAATGTTCCATAGGACAGGTCCAAGACTGGATTTGGCTAATTCTCTAAACCCATCGATCCCCTCTTTACTAAACGTACTAGCGGCACGTCTATAACTTACTTACGTCTTCGATAATCTTTGTAAATTGGCAAACATTAGCAGCAACCGTAATGAGGTTCAGCGTTGATGATGTTATACTATAAGTGTTGAAAGGACTCTCCTACTGAAAGGACGTGACTGGTGTCAAGATTTATGTAACGTTGCTGAAGTTCACCTTACACTGCTGGCTACATGGTGCGCTGCAAACTTGATTTCCATTTGAAATTCCTGCATACTGCAGTTTGAGTAGGTTCATTTCTATTATTCACCCATCAATTAGGTATGCATAAATCTTGTTCCAAACTGCGTAGGATTATAGCTAAAGATCCATCATATTCCATCATTTAGAGATACAGTGTCCACGTCTCTGATATCAAAGCCATGTTTCGTTAATAAACATGATTTAGTTCTCCCCCGTACCAGCGCAGCGCGCACAGCATTGCTGTTTTGCCATCGCTGTAGCTTCATTAAAATTCCAGACAGCTATGTGCATATGAAACTCTATCACCCTGCAATGGGATTAAAAAAGCATTTCAATCCACCCACTCTACTCTCATTTTGTGTACACAATTTTTTTTTTACTTGCTTTTTCTGTTTTTGCTTTTCTCTGCCCCTTTGATAGCGAATCCTCATTTGCTGTTCTCATCTCTCTTGAGCAAAAAACTTGAATAATAAATGTAATTTAATGCAATCATTCGCTTTGTACCCGTTCTTCTATTTTTTTTAATCCTTTGCAACGAAACAGCCATCAACCACACAATTTTGCCATCTCCGTGCAGGAAGGACCTCGAACTACAAGCTCGAGCATCGATTGCGCTTCATTAAAACCTTCAATTTCATCGCGAATATTGTGAAATTCCATTCAGGAGATCCTCTTTCGTCCGACGAAAAACAATACCAAATGGTCGATGCCACATCATTGCTGGAGAGAGGATATTTTCGAAAAGACAAAAGTTAAAGGGCATCGCGTATTTTCCATCATGACAACCACCAACAACCACCCGTCGAACATTTGTGCAGCAGTGCATTGCCCCCCAATTCCATCGCCCCCCAATAATAAGAACACTCACACACAAAGAAGAAAACGGCCATTTGCGCCGGACGCAACTCAGCATCCCTGGGGGACCAGTTGAAAAGGGATGGCAATGTCATGTGAAAATGAAAGCAAAGCCACCCACCTACCCCTAGTGAGACATTCAGCCGGTGAGCGGGTGGTTGTGTATTTAGTATGCCAACAGGAGCCTCAGTTGAATACTCCAGCATTGTGCACAAGAAACAACGCGTGTAGCAAGCAACACTACCGACCAACAAACGAATACAAAACATCACACAACAACGACAGTACCAGCAACAAAAAAAACTTTAGCATCCCATCCAACCATCATTCTGAGTTACAATGAGTGCAAGAGAGAAAACAGACCGACCGAACATCGTATCTCGTCGACACAACGGCAATGAGATGAGTATTCTGTTCGTTATCGATTTTTAGATTAGGTCCAGTAGTAGAGGTGTAGTGACTCCCAAACTAGGGGTACTCACCCCATCCCCAGAGTAGACCCGGGTACAACGGCCATTTTTCATTGCCACCCCCATTACTCCCGAAATACCGAAATACAGTCAGACGAATGGAACAAAAATAGACAAATGGACGATTGGGAAGTGTTGACTAGTTTAGATAATTAGTAATAGTAGTGGAGCTTGAGTACTTCTAATACTTGGACTATCTTGTGCAGTCGATAACATAGTCGTTAGAAAGAAGTTGTGCTTAGGCAGGTGGTCGGTGACATTTGGAAGATGAAGAGCAAGCACAAGCACCTCGTTGTGTTTTGTCCAGAGCGGCCTTCCATACAAGTACTCCATACATGAGGGTCGGTTTTTGGCCAGTGCATAAAGCTTGGTTATAGGCTCCAAGTGGAACCTACTGTGAGAGAACGTACTGCTCTGCTTGGTCTTTGATTAAACAAAAAGTATGACAGAAGGCCCGAAACTCTGAAGTCGCCGTCGATTCGAACTTTTTTACATTTTGTTCGTGCACGGTGTGGAACAAATTCAGCAGTTCAAATCTGATCTGGACAATTTGTGAATCAAACAAATTGATTCTATGTAGAGCACCTGAAGCCTTTGACTTACTGGGGATTCGATCCAATGACCGCATTATATCGCGAATTGAGCCTGTTAATTGTCCACCGAGGTCGTCCATTGTTCATCATGGTAATTCGACGCAACTTTCGGCAAGCTATTAAGACAGTGGTTGTCAAATTTCAACACTTTATTGGTCTGATAGAACTCTAAATGCCCAAAAAAGTGACCCAAAAGGACAACTGAGAAAGGCTTGATGCCAAAATGAATAAAGATTTTTAATTCAAACTCAATTCCTGTCGATTTTGCTCTACTACTAATACTACTAATCACATTTAACTTTTACACTGCACTTCACAGCTCAATGGTAACACTAATTTCAATACAATTTCAATACTAAGCCTTTGCAGCAGCAGTCGTCGTATTTCAGATGCAATAACTCCATTTCGCCCCCATCTCTTTGTTGACCACATTCCCACTGCCCCTTAATTCTCCTGAATTTTGATGCTGTTTGCCTTTGTCCACTGTACACCGATGTGAGTACACCACAGGATTTAATGTCGAAATACGTACGAGTACAGTCTCGCTGGATACAAACATATGTACATACATATGCACATCCTCAATCTACTCAGGGGGTGGAAGGGATGTGAATTTTTCCAAATGTCCAAATGAGTGTTTTATTGGCAACAAGGAAAAACCGGTCGTTTTTTTCCCCGAGCATCCTTTTTTTGTACGCTGCTTCGCATACACTACTCTTCCGTTGTAGCGTTTTGTTTCCGGTCGTTAAACCGTTCTTTTTTTTTCTTTTTGCTGCAAAATTATTGCTTCTACGCTCATCCCTTTTGCTATTCGATTCGCGAAAGGAGGGGGAGGTAAAAATTTAATTAATGCTAATTAAAAATTCTCGGAATATGAACACCCAATCAAGTTTTAATTTAGCAAAAAAAAATTGTATGTTCTCTCCAGAGAGCAAGGACTCAACGGAGAAATATTGAATCATAAATTTATTATGGCTGCACAGTTTATTATTTCAAAATGTTCGTTCTGTTTGCCTGTTGTTTTTTTTTCGCCAAACTTTAATGAGTTTCCAAGAATAGCTAACGACTAAAATATCAGGCGAAAGGAAAAATAATGACCGTTATAGCTCTCTATTTAGATTAGGAGGATACAAGAAAATTAACTTTTCGACTTGCCTTCTTGTTGCATTTGATAGAAAGTGATTGGAAGGATTACCAGTAGTTTATTGAAGATTTTACGAGAAGATTAATTTTTTGTTGTATTGACGCACAGACTTCATTTTATATGCAAGGATAAGACTATAAAAACAATATCCTTTATCATTACAGGATTTACGTTGAATCGAGATTGATTGATTGAAAGGCGGTTGAGGTATATGCGGTGACCTTTGTTTGACCCCTTTGGGGTGTCATTTGTGTATGCAAATTGAAAGGATATCCAGTAGTAGTGTACAGAACAAATGCTTTTAGAAAAAAAAGAAGAGAAAACCTTACTTTCGTAAGGTCATCAATTTGTTAGCATTAGGCCGTTATTTGTTAGTATTTCAAATGGAAAGCAGTACCTTTTTTCGACCTCAATGATTCCCTCAGCCATTTGTTATCCCAAATAGGTTAGGTTAGACTTTTGCTCATCAAACATTCATTATCCTTAACGTTTTTTCTCTTTTTGATGTGAAAAGATAAATAAAGGCCAAATTTTTTCAGTTTTCTTCATTTCTGCAAGGACAGGTGGTTGATTGTACTTTCTTGTAGGTGACTATTTGAAGAGACCAACAGAAAGGTTGACCATATTTTTCCAAAGAAAAACAATGTAAATAGAAGGGGATTGAGGCCAAAGTACGTAAGGGTTCTTTAAAATCAGAGACAGTTGGTCAACCATGAATATAAGGACATTTGTGTGTTATACGGAATGAGAAATGATTAAATTTGATCAACTTTGCCATTTAAAGTTTAAGGTTTTAAGGGTTTAAGGTGGTTAAGTGAACCTTTTGGCGCTGATTATTACTCGACGCAGGTTGCTTGACGTAATACCTGCGCATAACCAGAAACTTCAAACTTTATTGCAAGTTACATAAAGTTACGAATTACATATTAGCACATGCCTAGAAAATAGAGAAATTATTCGTCAATAAACTTACCGTTACAGGCCTGCTCTGTGAGCAGTATTTTATAGATTGCGAGATGATATTCTATGACAATTGCTTGTAGAGAGATGACTACCAATAGTATTCTATGAAATTTTCTACGTATTGCTGTTGATAGTATTCTATGAGCTGTCATTTTTGGTTTGACATTTGGGTTTTTTTTTTTTTGCGACAGCTGACTGGCGAATGGATAAAATAATTAAATTAGTTAATAATAATCGTAATTGTAGTTCTCATGACATTGTCTCGAGAAGGTGAGAATAGTTTTCAACGTTTCTTTTCGTAATTGTTTTAACTCTTTTGATGCCTTTATGCGATAACGTATCGTTTGTTTTGCTCTGAGACCGTTACACAACTAATATACTAATCTATGAATAAAGCCATACTGAATTCAATCAAAATGACAGATGGATGACGTTTGACGTTACAAACCGTTTGGAACAACTCTTGCAATGACAAGAGCTCTGCTATTTGGTGCATAATTAATTCTACTTGCCCTAAGTCATAGAAAATAATTAGTGTGAGAGCAGTGCTAGCTTTCAATGCTTTGGATCGGACTTCACTACTTTACGTTCGAATTAGTTTCCCGTCGATAAAGGAGTGTTAGACATATCGCTTATCAGTAATAAAAATAATATTGATGATACCTCATTGACTGTGTTTCCGTGGTGTTATTTGACAACTATGCACTACTAAATTATGTTAGAAAACACGTCACCTGAAATCCGTTTTTTTACTATCGTCTTGCAAGGGAAAATTTATGTTAGTATATTTAAACTATCGCTCTCCTGAGGCTCCTTTCAGGAGAAACGCAATGATTCAATTCTGGGGCCTTTAAAAAAACATCATTTTCGCTCCTTTTTCTAATGCGAGTAATAGAAGGTATATATATATAATTTTTTCTTCCGTTGCAGACTTTAAAAATGTTTTGTACTCGAAAGCATTGATGTGATGACCCAATCTTACAAAACTGATTTCCCTCGGGACAAATTAACAAATTTTCTTTTTAAGCATTTTGCACTGAATTTTAAACTACACCCAACCGTAACTGAAACCAACCACTTATAAACGCAAATTCCCGAAGCTGAGTGACAAACAAAGAAGCCATTGAACATTGTAGAAGTCCCTCATTACCTAAATGACGGCTTTTATTAGAAGAAATTACCTTCCTTCCAGCAGTAGGTACATACCTACCTACTCCTTTGTATGATATCAATAGAAACAGTAGAATAGAAGAAATTCATCAAAATTTTGCAGATGAGCTACTCACAAAAGCAGCAGATAATTTCCCCTTTGACTAGTAATTAAAAACTTGATTGGCATTGCAATTCCTTGTCACAAACAAAAGGTCCCTTTATACCTACAGCTACATACCTAATTTTCTACGTATGAAATCATCCTTCACACAGCTAAGCTCCGCGCTCTGTTTCATTTATTTTCTGCAATTTGTTTGGATTAGCATTCCAGATTACTTCTCATAACGCCACCTAATCCTGTCGTCGCCCAAAAAAAAATAAATCAGACTCAAGGAAAAAAGAACTCACTCGCACACTGTGGGCAGAAGAAAAAAAAAATCAAAACAAATGGAAAAGTTAATAAGAAAACGAAAACAACTCGAACAAAAACACTTTGGAATCCTCTCAACTCTGTTCCATTAAAATTTTAATTAGAATAAAAAACAAACAGAAACAACGACCAAAGGACTCGCGAGGACTGCGGCTCTGTGTCGAAGAAAATACACAAATTCATTCTAACAATTGAAACAAATTAAGTTGAGTCGGTGTCGTGTCGGTGGAAAAAGTACTTTTTTTTCTAAAACAAATGAATACAAAATGACACCCTGTGAAGGATGTCCTTCAATAACAAACAACCTTCTGTTCTCTTTTTATTGGACTTAAATTTCTTAAACTTTTCTATTCTCGTTTTTCCTTCTCATCGTCTTTAGGTCAATTGCAATTAACTATCTTCTGACAGAACAGAACAAATTTTAATTAAAACAACATTCTATTCCTTGATTCAAAAAGGATCCAGGAAAAAACCAGTTTGTCAACAAAAAAAAAGAATTTGCCCAAAGTAAGATACACCCTCTGACTGTGACTTGCACAAAACGTACACGTACAGAAAATAAGCCATAAAAATACGCCGAAAAAAAGGGATCCTTTGCCTTGTGTTCTATTATCCTTCTTAATATTTACATCGGCAATTTCCATGTCAAGAGTCTTTCGTTTCGTTTCGCTTTTCAAAAAAAAAATAAAGAAAAAAATCCAACAGAAATATGAAACTTTATTATCGCAATGTAATTCCCCGTCTCTGTGTCTCGCAGGATGAAAATCTTGGTGTAACCAGGCAACCTTCACCGCCCAACCGAAAATGGAATGCCTATTCGGCTCGCAGCACCCTTCATTGCAGAAACATTTCGGGTTTCAGGGAATTTCAGTTTTTTTTTTTTTTTTTAATAAACGTTAACCCCTCTCCCTTATGTCTGCAGCAGCATATCCTTGCGTTGCTATCATTCAGTTAGAGAGTCCTACTATGGTGTGCTTCCCCTTGTGCAATGGGCTAATTATATTCGGTCCATGTCTTCGTGTACGCTTGGTTACCCTTTTGCTATTTCATGGTAGCCAACGTGTATAGAAAGATATGAGTGTGTTAAAGGACACAAAGCACGGTTTAGTGCTTCCATGATTTTTGACTAAAACCGGTCCAGCGCTGTTGGGATCTATCTTTCGCTCTCTTTTTCTCTGTCACTCGCTTTGAATTCGTGCGATTTGATACGATGAATTCCATTCTTCCTTTGGGGTTGCCTTACGGTAAGCTATTTACTATCTGATGACTGATTGCAGCTGAGAAGGGTGAGAGGAGGCACTCTCTTTTGAGTCTCAGGATCAGGGACTCTCGGGGGATTTGGCTTTAAATTAAATCTTGATATGGTAAAAGAGTGTGTGCCGGATAATACGCACATATGCGTGCCGCGGGGTGTTGGATATTCGTTTAATAAGCGATAGGTACACACAAGAACGTGTGCACACTCCTTTGGCCCAAACCTACCCTAAACGACAACCAGCTCTAAGGGCATCATCAGTTAGAGCACCCTTCGATAGGGTATACTTCTTAAATGTCCTAGCATTTTTGTGTTGGAAGGAGGAGGATTTTTGGGACTGAAAATCAGAGATGGAATCCTTTAATAAATTACCCCATAGGGTATTATTTTGTTGCAGGATATATGGATGATAAATTGAGAGAGGGGTTCAAAGGATTTCTTTTTTTTCTTTCATTTTATCTTAATGTTATAATGATTTGGAGAGTCCTTAATTTTTTTTTGTTAAAGGTCCTTCAATTTTTACAATTTTTTTTTTCGTTTTTCGGGATTCAATGTGTGAGGGGTGACCTATGTGACTTGAATTGATAATGGCAAATGGAAAATGGACATGGACACAGGATATAGTAAAGACTGCAGTCATACACTCATAAAAGAGTTGTTTTTGTTTAATTATGAATTCAAAATGGTGAAAATGTTAATTTGAATCCCCTTTTTGACGATAAGGATTGCCCGAAAAAAGAAGAGATGAATTGTATGCAGATTAGTTGCGTAAGCAATGAGGATTTGTGGATATACAAACGCGTATCCTTTGGGGGTGTTGTCCTAAGCAAAAAATAAAGCACCGAAAGTTATTCCAGAATTTTTGGTTGAGGTAATGTTTTTATTATGTTTACGGTCAGAGGAACTTGTTATGAAGTGCGGTGGTCCGATTGAGGGAAAAAAGGTTTCAAATTTGCATATTTGTTGATGGTTACGGTGGCTATAATTTGATGATTTTGAATTGTTTGTTGTCCTTTTTAGTTTCAGATTGAAAGAATGTGGGAACGGGTGGTTTGGGGTTATAGAAGTGGGTGAATACAAATTCATCAAGGCAATTGGACTAAAGATGATTTACAAACCGGTGTATTCAGTCTTTCGACAGGCTTGTGTTATAAACCATTTCATTCACGTGACCACTGACGAGATCCTATGCATTCTGCACAGGTGAATTCCTCGGGTCCTAAGGCCCGCCCTCGCACTACAACTAGTGGATGAGACAGGAGTGATTGTAAGATTTTATTCAGAAAATTCTTATGGACGATAGGTGATCACTAAACCTAGCAGATGGTGCTCATGAGCTTACTCAGGAAACCAATGTGATGTACGCTCAAGAGAGACTATCTAAATATCAGTAGATGATGAGAAGAGGTTCTTGCAAGGGGGAGAAAGTTATAATAGCTGAGGGTGCAAGTTCTGTACCCTGTCTCTAGAGATGCTGTTGTTGGAGCCGTAAACTGGAAAACAGAAAGTGTCCGACAAAACTTATAGGCTTTTAAGAGTATAAATCTTTTAAAAACGAAGCCTTCATTACAGCTTTAGGTCAAGGATACAAGCAATGTTTCAGAACTTATTTCCACTACAAGCCTCTTATCTTTGTTCAAAAGCAATACTTACTTACTTATGTCCTTTATCTACATGTGGATCCTGGGCCTCTGGAAATGTGCCTTAGCCCTTCCCAACTCATTCCTAGTTACCGTACTTCCTTCCCTACTATTCTGTGCCACGTACTCCTAGTGCTCTGCGTATCCTGCTATCATTAGTAAGCGGGTTCCATTGCAGCGCGTGGTTAGCTATGAACCTGTCATCCTTTTGGAGAGTGTGACCAGTCCACTGCCACTTTTTTCATCGTATGGTTAGGCCTTTAAGTTCATGGCCCGTTCTCTGATAAAGCTGTTCGTTAGAGATAATGTTTGTTTATTGTGAAAAAAATTATAAGTTCTTATAAATTAAAGAATTATTCCCCCTTAAAGATGGAACTTGTAAAATGTTAAAGAGAATGCCTTGTCAGCTTAATGGGTTCACTGCAAAAATTCCATTGCCGTCCTCAACGTCTGACTTCGATTCGAGAGAATTTCCATTAGAAAAATTAGTGCACTTACTCCAAAAAATACGCCAAGCACTTGAAAGGTCCCCATCAATTGATGCAAAGTCAAACTCTGTTGTGTCTTTGTGACTTTCTTTTTCTTCAAAAAGTTATCTATCGGTGCAACCCGTTCAATTATTTTATCTATACGTCCATGTGTTACCATTTGTTCCAGCCTACCATTCAGGACTCTTGTTAAATACGAGAATTTGGGTAAATAAACGCAAGGATGAACACTCATAACAGGCTCCGGGACAATGTAATACTCTTCATATTTTGAAGAATCATTGTTGTACTGTGACAAGATGTCCAGCCAAATAAATACTCCATACCGGCCCTCCATAGTTGTATACATTTCGAAGATTTCCGTCTTAGAAGCATCAATAGTAATCATCTTATCCTTTAATTCCGGGACAATACTAAAGTAAAGGAATGCCGCAGGCCACACAACAAATGTATATCCTGCGTCTATAGTTTCGTCGAGATTATTTGGTGGCGCTTTACTAGGTTTATTGTGAAGAAACTGAAAAATGGAACCTTCATAGGAACTCCTTAGAATGAGTGCAGTAAGGAGCCATGCAATTAAACGAAGTTGCATCGAATATTCCCAGAAAGGAACGACAGCTGCTGCGATCGATTTCCATAGAATTCGACCGATCCAGTTGCCAAGGAAAAGTATAAGAAGGCTTAACCAAGTATACAAATCGAAAGGGAATAACAATATCTCCATCGGACTGTATTCGTCAAGACGTTTGATGACTATCCATACATTGGACATGAAGTATGCCCTGGTCGCGGCGAAAAACTCTTGCCTTAGCTTGATGACAGCAATGCCTCCCATAGTTAAGTCACCCAAACCCTGCTCCAGCTGAAAGGGAATCAAATTCTTAATCTGACATGGCACCAGGGATCAGAAAACTACCAATTTAAAAGCTCCTGTTGCGGTTCCATTGGGATAGTTTAATCCCTTGCCCTCAGGGGACTCTATAATTTGCAAAGAAAAGTTCATATCAGTCGCTAAAGTGTGTAATATAACTCCATCCAATCCAGAGAGTTTCATCGGGTCGAGTACAACAAATGGGGGCTCATGCCATAAGACAGCTTTTACAGGACATTGCCAGAAGTTTTTTGTTTTCGATGGAAAAGTTGGCTTATCCCATTCAAGGCTCCCGTTCACAAAATGGTTGTATATCGTGGGCGTACTGTCGCTACAACGCTTCTCATTGAAAGGGTAGAAGGTGTATACTGTCACAACTCCATTCGCATCCTCAACAAGGACATTTGCGTTTATGATGGAATTTTCCCAACACATGTGGAATGTCCGCTCTATGAATCGCTCAAAGTTGAACATATCACCAGGTAGTACAATAAAGTAGTTTTGATTTGCAGCTGTGAAGTCACGATCCTTTTTACGTTGTTGTTTGACTAGGACTCTGTAGAAAATACTTTAGTATTAGATTATCTATTTTACCTAGGTAAAAACACTTACTCCAAAGAATTGAGCGACGTCAAAGAATCAATGAAATATACTCGGCCTTGGATGCTATAGGATACACTCTCATCTGAGTGCAGTTCAACTGTTACCCTATCATTCGATGCGAAAAATTTCTCCACGGTATTTTCAAACTTTTGCTTGTAGATTTTCGATTCGACTTCGATATGCATTCGAATATTTCTCATGAAAGTCAAGTTTGAATCACGTAGCAAAGCTCTAAGACATTCAGCTAATTTGTCTTCGTTTGGAAATGATTTTCCAGCCCAATTTAGGCTGAAGATCATTGGGAACACAAAAAGGATTTTGAACAGCCAGCCCATTGCTTATGCTTGAAAATTTCAACTAATGTCGGAGGCAGAGCTGACAATGGTTTCTTTTTTGTTCATTTTGATTGTTGATTATTCACTCAATCGTTTTATTTAATTTCACCCCTTGGGAGCGATTTCTGATTTGTAATAGTACAGATATATCTAAGTTTGTTCGAGATATTATTATTCGTATCTTAACCAATAGTTAAGCTGAATATTTAAGTTATAGGTGCTACTATTGAATATTTAGAATGATGAAAGAAGTTTAATAAATTTAAGTGATTGCTTTGCTTTAAGAGACATATGCGAATGTCAATATACTGAGTGTGAAGAAGGCAAAGGCGGGTAGAGGACCCGGACGGGGGTGATAAGTTTGAGAGATTGGATATAAAGATTGTTTAATATTCTTAACAACATCGCTTATATAGGTAGTTCAAATGAAAAGAAAGGGAACTAGTTGTCTACCTTGTGTAACCCCAAAGGAGCCGATAGGAAGAATTTCAAACGATACTCCCTTCATCTGACTTTAGCTGAACTCCCTCTTTTGATCTGCTGTACGCAAGGTCATTTTATAATATTCCTGATAGGTTACAGGATCGCGAGTAAAAATATAAAAACTCTTAGAGGCCTTAATTCGTGCACGGTCTTTATTTTGTTAGTTAATAAATCAACATCGTTTTGCAAAACTTTCAGTAAAGTGGATGGAGGTACATAGCTCCAATTAAGAAACAACTTTAATACTACTCTCCACCACAGTAACAACTTCTTCATTGCGCAGTGTTGGTAATCAGAGTATGCATGGTACAACATAGTTATTTGAATTACTTGCTCAGAGGGACGATTCTGTAGACGGATAGTAAGTTTCATGAACTGATCCACGATTTTTGGAATAAAATTGCACAATTTGCAAGCGTTACTCTGTTAAAAAGTGTAAATCTATTCCAAACCAAACTGAGCTGTCAGCAAACAAAATCGCTGTCACTGGAAAAGTGATGCCAACTCGAAAAATAGACTTCTAAAAATTGGGCAGTAAATTATTGTTAAGCGTAAAGAATTTTACTAACCGAAATCAGTAAATGTAAACAACCCATCAAATACATTTTGGTGATTCAATTTAAGAATGTCATTACATCCTTCAAAAACTGATTATAACTCGAAAGTATTTCTATTGCAAAAACACATACACTCACACCGATAAATACGCCAAACATCTGAAAGGCTCCCATTAGCTCACGTAAGGACAAAGTTCTGGGTTTCTTTTCGACTTTTTTCTTCTTTAAAAAGTTATTTATCGATGCAACTTGTTCAATTATTTTAATTATTCGTCCATGCGTAATCATCTCTCGCAATCGACTGTTCAGGAGTCTCGTTAAGTATGAAAACTTTGGCAAATGAATGCAAGGATGAACACTCATAACTGGCTCCCGGACAACATGGTATTTTTCATACTTTGACGAGTCATCATTATATTGTGACAAGATGTCCAGCCAAACTAGAAGTCCATACTTTCCTTTTAGAACTTCGAACAACTCAAAAACTTCGGTTTTAGAAGCATTTTTGATTATCATTTTACCCTTCAGTTCTGGTATTGATTCGTAGTAATAAAATGCTGTTGGCCAAACGACAAACTTGTAGCCAGCTTCAAGAGTTTCTCCCAGATTATTGGGTGGGACTTTCAGAGGTCTTGTATGGAGGAACTTAAAGATGGATCCTTCATAGGAACTTCGTATAATGAGCATGGTAAGGAGGAATGGACCTAAGCGAAGGTGAAGCGGGGGACGAACTCCTGCTGTAAGTGATTTCCAGAAGATTCCAGCAATCCATTTGCTGGAGAAAAATATGAAAATAATCAACCATGTGGAGAAGTCGAACGGGAAGAAGAGTATCTCTAGTGGGCTGTACTCTGCAAGACGTTTGATTACTATCCACACGTTGGACATAAAGTAGGCTCTTGTTACGGCGAACAACTCATGCCTTAGCTTGATGGCAGACGTACCTCCAATTAATAAGTCACCCATTCTGTCTTCAAGCTGAAAGTAAACCGAGTTTTAAGACTTGAAATGGGGTCTTTTCAAAGGTACAAATTACCATTTTGAAACCTCCGGTTGAGGTACCATTGGGGTAGTTTACACCTCGACCTTCTGGAGATACGATAACTTCTATAGAAAAGTTCATATCAGCAGCGAGAGTCCCTAAAATTGCCACATCTAATCCTGAGAGATGTCTGGATTTAATTAGGACAAAAGGAAGTTCAGTATATAGGATTGCTCTTATAGGACATTGCCTTAAGTTCCTTGTCTTCGATGGAAATGTTTGCTTGTTCCACTCGAGACTTCCATTTATAAATCGATTGTATATCACGGGAGTACTGTCACTGCAACGCTTCTCATTAAAAGGATAAAAGGTGTATATTGTCACGATCTTGTGTTCATCCTGGACGAGGATATTTATGTTTATAATGAAATTTTTCCAACACATATCAAGTGTCCGCTTGATAATTTGATTGGGAGTACTTTCGGGCAATATGATAAAGTAGTTTTGATTGTTGGCTGTAAAGTCACGATCCTTTCTGCGCTGAAGCTTTATTAGATTTCTGGAAATAAGGACATTAGCAACTTGTTTTTGGAAGAAAAAACTACTCACTCCAGCGTATTAAGTGATTTTAAGGAATCAATGAAGTACACTCGTCCATGAATGTTATAGGATGTAGACTCATCTAAACTCAGCTCGACTGTTACTCTGTCATTTGATGCACAAAATCTGTCAACTGTATCCTTGAACTTTTGTTTGAGTCGTTTCGATTCAACTTCTATACGAATCCGAATATTTATCATGAAATTTAAGTTTGGATCTCGAAGCATAGCTTTAAGACATTCAGCCAGTTTATCGGGGTTCGATGGAATGTTCATTCTTAAATGAGTTTCAGAATACGCGCTCATACTCAGTAGCATAAGAAAGGGCCAGACTTTCCACGACATTTCCATTGCTGTTGGTTATGAACTTCAACTAGGACTAAATGACAGTGCAAGACTACTGACAACAAACAAATATTGATTTGTAATAGAGGCAACGATATTGGAACTTTCGTGTAATTTGAAAGTAAATGTGCCACACGCAGTGTAGAAGTCATTTTGTAAAATTTTGTCCATAGGGAGCAATTTTCAAAAGTACAATTGTCTGTCATTACGCAAAGTGAAATAGACAAAAATAATACTGAGTGTCATGTCCACATACCGCGGTTAATTTATGTTATGTATATGCCTACAGACTAATAGACTTACTGCTTATTTAAACCCACAGTTTGGATCCATTGAGCCCATTTACTTAAGGTATTTTTAGCACACATATAGTGCTAAGAGTCTCATAGACTCATGGATTATATTTCTTCCTTGCCCATGCAGCATTCATTGTGTTATACATATATATAAACTTTCTGGATGATTGGATTTACTCACAGTGGCAGAGATCTTTTCTTAAAAAATAGTACAGTTCCAACGATTCTAGATCTGTAAAGCAAGGCTTGGCTAGTATGCATGTTGGTTATAATAGAAATTCAGCTCTTTAAGTGTCTTTGGAACATAGCATAGAGATTGTAGATCATTCTGTCTGGATTGAATATTTCTGCTTTGAGAACTTGCCAGTTATATTTGTAGTAGAAAAATAGTTTTGGTTAAACCTGTACATGAAATGGAAGGAGCGATGTTAACGTACAACTTTTGAATCGCAGCCAACTTCGGATCGGGGTCGGCCATTACTAGAACGTAGAGGCCGAACTTAGGCCGAATATGATTGGAAGATAAAAATGTCGGCCACGCCTTCAAGAAATGAGTACAACAAAAGACTTTTGGCACTTTTTCAACAAATTTATTACTCGTCTATTTCGTGTAACCTGTGGCTAATCGGACTCCAGCGGTGGTAATGCGATTATTGATCGACCTTTTGAGCAACATCAGTTCAAGTGTTTTCACTATATTTTTTATGACATGGCTAAGATAATAGGCGTTCATTACCAGATTCGATTGGAATTTTCACTACCAGTTGTCCCTTTGGTTTCGTAGCTTCTTAAGACCAAAGGGTAAATATTTCAAAACTTCTATTAATTTTGCCAAACCTTCCCCTCGCTCCCTTCCAAGTCTGATGGAAAACTTTGAAACTACATTTAACAATGTCCATCTCCCTCCACCGATTTTGTCATAAAAATCCATTGAAACTTTTATTTTATCTTAGATTTTCCGGTTGAAAAATCCATTAATCTTCTTCCCATCTTCGCGTCGGTCTGTTGACTTCGACCTTAACGTAATGAATTTCCCAAAAAAACGAAAATAATTTATTTAAAATCCTGTTAAGATGAACATGGCTTTTTTTCCCTTACAATTCCAAAAGGAATTCTTTCCTTTTTTCAATTATCCAAAAAAGTAAACCTTTCACCCACAACTTTTACACAAAAAAAAAAACCCAAACTTATGTACATCCCTGGGCCCTAACTCTCCAAAGTGCACCTCCTCCGCATTTTAACAAGTTCAAAACTAATAAAATCTTTAAGACCATTGTACAAGAGCTGATCTTATCGACATGAAGATTATAAATTAGAAAGTTTTTGCGTCTCCTGTGTGCCGAAGCCGATTATACCTCAGCAGGATAATGATGAAACAGATGTTTCTTTGTGTTGTAGTACCTGTTCTCGTGTGCTAATGTGAGTGGCTGTTTGTCACCCTGGCAATGGCAATGGCACACACACAAAAAACGAAGATCCTTTTTCAAGCTGGCTTAAGAAATGGAGAATACAAAAAAGAAAAAAGAAAAGTTCCTTTTATTTTGATACACAATCAGATTTGAACTTTTCAATGAAGAGGTGGGAAGTCCTATCAAAGGAACAGAAGTCTTACGTTACAATTCTTTACGATGAAGAAGAGAAGTCTTCACAGAATAATTTTAGGGCGAACTTTGAGGGTCTTCTGTTATCAAAACATCCTTCTGTCCCGTATCTACTTGAATTCTCTAACCAAACTCCTCTTATGAATGGTATTTTATGGGTACTTTCATGTAGCATTCCTTTAATCTGTGCTGTCAGGATTCTTTAGAAAAATTTTAAATTTAATATAAAATTTTACACACCCATGTGTATTTGCGTGTGTGTGTGTATGTTACCAAGGATAGCATTCATGGGAGCATTAAGGAACACAAAGCAACATAAAATATTCCCCTAGCACTGGCAGAGAACAAAGAGATCCTGTCTTATACCTACCACTGCTTTTTCGTATGCCACCTCTGTGCCTCTTGATTCCTTGCATTCATGTTCCTTTTGGAATGCAAAAATTATGGAAATAAACGCTTGTAATCACCATCCTTGTCGTATAGTCGGAGTGGGAGTGCCGAGTGAGGCTGGGTGGAAGTCATGTCCTTTACGATGGTGTTGCACCCTTGCTCCAGAGAGCACTCCAGAACCCATCACCAATACCAAAATATTTAATGCATCCCACTTTCATCGCACCGTGCAGATATGCACTGCAAACTGTCTGTATATCTATGCGAGCATCTATGCAGGACATTTTTGTCTCTCAGCCAGAGAGTGCGACAGAGAGAAAGAGAGGGAGAGCAAATACCAAGGTATTCCCGGGCTTTCTACAAAAAGCCCTTCGAATGGGAAACTGAAACTTACCCTTCTCCCGTTCAAATTCGCTTTCGTTTTACGCGCGGTCTCGCTAGACTCCCGGGCTAGCTCTAGATACACGTTCTTCGAGTAGTTAATGTGCAGGGGAGCACCAGGCTCTGTGTATACCACACGTATACTCGATTTGCCAGACTTTGCTTTATTAATGTGGAGTGAAACAATCGCTGCTTGCGATGTATTACATAGATACATACATTCAGCAAGGAATGGTATCCTACCCCAGAATAAATTTATGCTCTACATATTTACCTTTAACCTGAAGTAAGGGTGGAATACCAAAGGGGGTGGTGCACATCCATATGGATGCTGTGGTGGTTTTTCCCTTTTTTTTTTTCTGCCAGCCCGTTTTCATCCTCTGGCATTGCTGTTGCTACAGAAATACCATATAACCAACCAACCACCCCCCGAAAACGAAGTCGTATATTTTTTCCCGGTGGTTCCTTTACGAAGGGTGAAACCAACTGATGATGACGATGCCGGCAACCATAACAATGTATTTTTATTTTTGCATTCAAAGCATTGCCAGGTTGGCGGAAATTGAAAAATGATGTAAATTATTACCGGGAGGTGACTAAGCAGGACGTGTGTGCCAAACCGATGGGTGGTTTTCGTTTTCGTTTATTATTAAAATCCATAATGACGGGGCAAAGCATTTTTTTTTTTTGTGAGATACAATTATGCAGGGGTGAATGGTCTGTGACCCTTAGTTGGAATATAAATTGTAGCAAATATTATTGAATGACGGAGAATGTCAGCATCTTGTGGGTAGAATGCTAGTGTTATTAGTCTTTGGTGCTGTCAGTCAAACTTTAATCGTTTTGACTTCAAAACGTTTGAGGTTTTCGTTTGAACTCATTTCGAATGTCACCACCCCTGAGCATAAAGTAATGACTATTTCTATTTTCGATTGATGTTTCCACATCTGATATCTGTCATTTCAAGGTAACGCCTTGGATTTAGACTTCTGAGGTAGATATAACATAAAATTAAACTATTATGTATAGGTACTAGATATGCATTTGGTGGATATGACATTATGACGTACATAAGTAGCTCGTAAGATACGATATGTACAACAGTAGAAAGCCTTTTTGGGATAGAGGTAGAACTGAGGGAATTAGCGGGGATGGTACTAATCAGCTCATATTCGAATTGCTGAATAAATTGTATGTAAGAGTGGACCGAAAATGAATATATCGAATGAGTTGAAAATCTGCCTTTGGGATGCTATCTAAAGACGAACAAAAAATTAACTTGAGGTCAGGTGCCCTAAGCTGGGTCTGTATTGCTTTTTATACATATATTGTATTTGAAGACTGGCTGCTGCTATAAGACAAGAAAGCTGAAGGCGTTCGTTAATACGAAGGTGTCTATATAGACTCTTAAGAATTTACTAACCAAACCAAACAAACAATTTTAATTGAGTACAGCAACAGAAGTAGCTGTGGATTGGTCTATAGGTAACTCAGGATTGCAGGATATGTGGCAAGGTGGGCATAGTAAAATCACATTGTCAGAAACCGCACATGATGTTGGTGCTATAGAAGCCGCCCTAGGAATCGTATTCGGCACTATCAAACAGCCATCCCTTGTAACTTAGTCCCTTATATCTTATATATGCTCAACTCTGAACAAAAAATGAACCAATAATCAATTGTCAATTAACAAACAAGAAAATAATATTTACCATGGCAATAATCCACCTGACTAATGCTGATAGCTGTCAAAATATATAAGAAAAAGAAACTATTTAACACTGCTGCGAGACTGTTCCAATCTTCAGAATCCTTGCTTCTAACAGTTGAACGCAATCGCTTGTCCAAAACATTAAACACTTTGATAAGGAATGCATGTTTTTGTACCTTAGAAACAACCCTACCTCTTTCCTCAGCGAAATCATATACAAGCACTACTTTTGCCATAAGATACCATACCCAACCCAAGTATTGGCTTTGAGTACCAGCTTGGTAATTTAAAGAACACACTCGTGTAAAATTTAATATTAAGACAACCTTATATCCAGCGGGAAATTCACATTGAAAAGAACATTTTCATCAAATATTTTAGTTCATGTTGGCAACTTGTGGTATAACAGGAAAAATTGTTTCAGAAAAAGTTCAACTTCTCTTCATGAGAGAGAGATGGCAACTCTGTCGGACCAAAATGAAAAACGAATACCACAAAACCTTAAATGAAAGCAATACGAATATGAAATCCAACAACGCAAGGCAAAGTAGAAAAAAATAAACTCCTACTACTGCTGCCGCTGTTGGTCCCTCTCCTGCCGTTAAATCGAGAGGTTGGAAACTTTGCACACAATCATACAGTGAACTCTGTGTTGAATGTCTCGTGCAAATGGCTGGCGCTGCTGGACTGGATTAGAGAGAAGAGAGAGCGAAGTGAAATCCGGGTGAGAACAGCATCAACATCAGCAGAAGCAGCAGCAGCCACAGCAGTGGTAGTCTTCCCATAAAGCTGGAAAAGATCAATACTGAACAGGATGCTGCTGGGGCGCACCAACACTAACGCAAAAAGGTACATTATGTGGCACACGAAAAGCGAACGTGGTACATAAATGAAGATTAAACCACCATCGCCAACCTACAGCCACCCACAGCCGAGTGAAGGGATGGGCTTTTTGCACACGAAGTATGCGGATGGTGGCTGCTGGCTGGCGCAGATGGAATTGCCATGGTTACCATGAGATTGTAGATGGGCGGGTGGGTGAGTTCAATTTGCACCCTTCCCCCGACCGCTTGGGCTCGTGCAATTCCGTTCCGTACGGTTTATTTTTACCGAAGTGAATTTTACTGCCTCGGAATGATCGAAATGAATGTCTTTTATGAGCTCTACACTGAAGTGTACGTACCGGAGATTTGTAGCATAAATATTTTTGCAGCACACTCGCATACATATACCCACATACTTTCGTTGGGATAATTGGGTTCCGGGCGACGATGACGATGACGACGACGACGACAACAGCACCCCGCCACATTGCATGTCGTTCAAGCCTGAGGAACGCGCTTTTTCTGTGAGCGTTGTCACAAGGAATGTGTGTATTGCCCGTGTGCTGATGCTGAATGGTACGAGTACGAGTACCGAGTACTATTACCTACAGAAGAGGACATGGCGTGGCATATTTTTTGTCAGGTGCAGGACCCCGGAATCATCAAAAGAATTTAATAACGTTCGGTATTCGTCGTCGTAGCCGTTTCTTTATTTTTTCTCTTTTTTCGCTTCGTTTTCTTTTCTCTCGGTTTATTACATTTTATCTCGGTCCCCACCCAAGCGTTGACACCCCCCAACCACTGTATTGGGCTTTCAAACTTCGAATGGAAGGTTTTCCTATTTTTTTCTCCCCAAGGATTATCGTCATTCTTGGTTAAATTTTTGCGTGTGTTGCGGTATTTCTAATAAGGTTGACAAAAACAACGTCAGAAGTTGGCAATCAATATGCAGATCTAACACATAAAAGATATAAGCAGAGTAAAAAAAAACCTGTTGGCATAAGGACGAGAGGGTAGATTAGATGGTAACCCAAAATAGTACACCTGGGGGAGATTATATTTACATTTTAATTTTGTTTGTGGGCATATTTTTCGGAGGTTTAAGTGTTAGAATGAGGCGTCATAGGGCTTAAAGCTGAGTAGCTTGGATTTTTCTTCCTTACCTTAGATTCATGCAAGTCTTACTGAAATGGCTTAAGAACTAAAGAATGAGTTACTCTGTTCTTAAGTTTTAAATGCGCTATTATTTCGTATGTAACTTATTGTTAGTATCTAATGAGTAGATTGTACGGTTCGCTCAAACAAATTGCTGACTTTTAGATTACTAAAGACATTGAGAGAGTATTTTTATCGCTTTTATCGAGAGTTTAAGGTTCAAAGCATAGGACATAATTCTCAATTAATTCAAAACCTTCAAACTGTCGGACGACAATGACATAAAATTGAACCTATAAGCCTTTCTCAAAGCCAGCTTCTAGCTTTAGATCCAACTAGAATAGAGTAAGCAAAGTACTTGAAATTAACTAGGAAGATCTACCAATTCTAACGAGTTGCCTACTGGGCACTGTTCACTCAGCCATATCTCGACGTTGTGGTGATCTTAACTTATATTCAAAAAACTGAAGCAGACAAGCTTTTCATTAAACTTATCAAAGGGAGGGAATAAGTATGAATTATCTCTTCTACACCTAACTCGATGAGTGCTTCTTGAATAGATTCAGTACAAATCTTGGTAAACGAACGAACCATATAATCATAAACATATTGGTCTCCACGATTGTGGGACATAGTTTAAGTTTAGGAAGCTTTTTAAAATCGTAATCAGTCAGGAAACTTCTATGTCTTTCGAGTTCTGTAAATCTGTAGCATTATTGGCATAATGCTATCTGGATCAGGTGATTTAAAGAAGGAAAAACTTAACCCAGCAGATTTTATCCTCCTTGATAATGGTAGTGATCTTATTCCAGTCTGCGGACAGAGCGCATTCAGAAGTAGCTCGTTCCGAACCACCATTGTCGCAGCCTGGGAAATGAGTATTCATAAGAAGTTCTAGGGACTCTGCAGTAGAAACCGTCCATATTCCGTCAGGTTTTTCAAAAGAGAAGGATGTCTATGTCCTTTGAACAGAATCTTACTAAGTCTTGCGTCCTTCAGGGTTTCGATGGATTGGTAGTATTCTGTATAACCCTGTACGCTCGTCAAAGTCAGTAAAAACACCACCAAATTTTTCGATGTCTGGAAAAGTTTTAGCGAAGGTATCGACCATCAAAGATTTGTACGAAACTAAGGAGCCAACATTGAAGGTACAATTTTCAGAAGTCACATCTACATCAAGTTCTCTTGATTGGGCCAGTTGAGTGCGGTTTTTTTTTCAAAATCAGATGAGGATGCCATCGGTTATTTAGATTTAAAAAAGTTCACATGAAACTACTAAGATTAATGGGTCATATAGAGCAAATGGACTCCAATGTTCATGCCTGTAAAATCCTCTAATACACTTCGGACGAATGGCGGCGTAGAATTGCAGATGGTACAAATAAGTGGAGCAGTACTTCGACCAATTTGGTACTAACAAAACTGGCTCGTAAATTCGGCTGATTTACGAAGTTTATGGGTTGTCCGATTCTAAAGGCCCTCCTAAGTAATGAGTCAAAACTTCTGAATGTTTATAGGTTAAATCAATTTATTGGCGCGTCAACAAAGCACTTTCGATTCATCACCATCCAAGCCAAGATACTCTTTTTTTTAATGTTTCGTGCTAAGTACATAATATTATTTTGATATTTTTAAATTAAACCATCGCAATTTTTTAAAGAATTTTCGCAGATGGTAACCCAATCAAACCGATACTAGCTTTATAATACGTGCAAGCACAAGCTCTTTCGATAATATCATTTCTATGCCCATCGAGAGTTACGAAGCGTGCAAATGTGTTTCTCTGCCGAAGAACATTAAAGAGCTTCATAAAAAAAACTTTGAGACCAATTGGAGGAATTCCCCTCCTTGAAACCACCCAATTTTAGCGGTGTACCTACATGAAATGCCATTTCTTCTACATTGTTCGATGCAAAATATCATCACTCGGTGCTCATAGTAACACTCCCTCGGGTACCTTTAAACCTAATATGGTTATACGACACGTAGTTCTAGGTACTGAAAGCAACGCCTACAGCATTGGGTTAGAAAGGAGCGTGTTCGACTATAACAGGGTGAAAATAAGTCATCCGTAAGTGGTTTTCACAATTTGCGGTAAGAAGACGTGTATATCCTTATAGTGAGCTTTTCTCTAGAGCAAAAGCAATTCCGATCTGCAGAAATATTCGCAAAAGATTAGCTGTCACCATCAGCAACGAGGACGAAGATGGTGTCAAAAACCACTACCACCATCACCAGCAACAGCAGGTGTTCGAGAAATTATGTATTATGGGGAGCCATCCTTTCAACCACCCCACCCCTTTTTTGTAGGGAAGGAGAAGTTGAAGCAATTTCTTCGATTCGATTTCTGCTTCGTTCGGTTTCTTGTCGTTTTGTTGGATTCTTCTCATTTTTTTTTTATTTTTATTTAGCCCAATCGACAGGGGGTTGATTTATGATTTCAAATACACTTGATTGCGCTTCAGCACATCAGCTTAATTGTGGATAATTGAATTTGCAACCCTTATCCTTGGGAAATCATATTTATTGGAAGTTATTCGGGTACAAAGCACCATCTATCTCTCTCATTTTCTCTATGTGTGGCAATGGGGGTTTGGGAACTTCCTATTAGGGGATGAGTTCAAATCAAAGATTCTAAATATTTCTATTTAATAATTCTGAAGGAGAAGTCATTAACAATTAGCAGAGAACAAAGGGATGCGTATCCATGGCTTTTTGATTCAATTAAATTGGTTTTAAAGGGTTCTCTGTTCTCTCATTGGGAGGGCTTAAGAAATTAGTTGATAGATTTTGGGGGCGATAATTAGGATGAGTGTTGCTTTTAAGCTAAAAGGATTTTCACAAAAATATGAATGGATCTCAAGTTATGGGGTTGGCTAAATTAAGCCACTCTAAAGGAGATTTGTAAGGAAAGATTTACGTTCGATGGTATTGGGACATCTACAAAGCTTTCCATTGAAGGATTTAAGAGCCCAATTAGATGGCATTACCACACTTTACAGTAAACAATAGCTTGCTATAATAGGTACACTGTAATTAGGAGGATTACCGGGAAGGATATGTATGTGTGCCTGTGTTGTATTAAGTGTAATAAGTAAGAGTTTTCGCAGAAGCAATTAGAAACGAGTGTTTTCGTTTTGGAGGTTATATAAAGTCTTATTTCTTTTATCTACTTTTAGCTATTACTGTAGTAAAAACATGATTTGAGGCATAAGAGCAGCTTGCTGGAATAAAGCGCAATCTTGAAAAATAATTTTCAATAATTTTTTTGAGCTGCTTTTTTATCGATTGTCTTTGTTTTTAGACGACCTTGACCCTAGCTTATCCTATATAGGCTATTAGATCTCACTGGTTGGAGGGAAATTCACAAGCCCATTATGGGAAACTGCGAGCCTACGAAATGTTTCAACAATGAATGCATACATTTTGCTGACCTCCATCTCAGTTATGACTCCGGCTATTTTACTTGTTGGTAAGCAGAACCAATCTGGATCCCTGTTAAACGCAAGGTTATGTGCTGAGTTTTGTCAGCTCCTAAACGAAGGGAAAATCTGTTTGAAATCTACTTTTCCGAGTCCTTATATAAACTCAGTTATACAACAGGTTTTTCGATGTACACTGTACACATTTTCGCAACTGTATTTTGCCGTTCCATCGGGAGGTCGCACGCCCTAGGTTTGATAAGGTGTTTTCCATTAAGCGCTTCTTATCTTTAAATTTAAATAATACAAACTGAATGAATGAAATATTCTTAGCTTTTTTTATTTATTTAGAAGGCCCATGTATGCCATTAAGTACAAAATATAACATTATTCAAATAAATTCTGCGGCTTTGGTAAGTGACTTCAAATTTTCTATACCTCTGGAGCATAAATCAGGCTGAATTCGACCAATTGCATTAATTATTCTTGGAGGCCAATGCATATCGCCTCCGCGTGAGATAACTACATGTTATCGGTGTCCATATAATCCAATTGAGGCCAAAAAAAATGATTACAATCAACCGATATCGGATGCCGTTTAGGGTGATGGCCTGGCCATCGTCGTTCTCAAAGAAGTATGGACAGATGATGCCGCCAGCTGAAAATACACACCAAACATTGACGTACATGTGTTGAGAAATTATTAACTGAATCTACTCAAATTTATCTATCACATTGCGAAAAGTCCTCTTGGAAGGACGATTATGGCGACAGTCAAATGGGCGAAGCGCACGAAGACCAGCTTTCATAAAACAATTTAATAATTTGCAGATGTTGTTAACCTCCTTAACTATAGATGTTGATTTGTCAAAATAGATTAAATAAATAATAGCCAATTTGACACATGTAGCTTTAAGAATATGGCCTGTCAAAGCTTGGAGATTTCTACTGGAAAACCTTCACCTTTAATGTGTCTGTACTGAAAAGGTTCCCCCCTGCCTGTATGTCAAATGTCAATTACATGCCTGTGATAGACCGACACCGTTCAGATTCGATAGCTCTTACCTATTTAGTGACCAAAATATGAAAAATAAAAAAAAAACTGTTTCCGCCCGGGATCGAACCGGGGGCCTTCCGCGTGTTAGGCGGATGTGATAACCACTACACCACGGAAACACTTGCAGTCGTGATGATTAAAGTTGATTAGTTTCTTATTTTTAATAAAAATGAAACAAAGCGTTTTTTTTTTACAAAAAAAAGTGAAAGGTATTTGACTTGTACTAACGTTTTCACACAGTATCTACTTCTTTCATTCCAATGTTACTGGGATCAATGCATGGCGTTATTTTCGACTTGTGTAAGGAGTGGCAGCTTTGTAATTATTATACTAATACCTGAGTGAGTAATTCTCTGTCCTAACAGAAAACATTCTTACGAGTATAACAGAGTTCTAGGCAGTGATGTGTTCATCAAAGGAGATCACGGACTTGTCTGGCGAACATCTTGGAGATCTTGTATATTTTTTAATTTGACCGATTAATTCTCGCTTGACAGCGAGACCAATTAATAAGAAAATAGCGTCAAGGAAATTCTGTATTGGCATATTGCAGGCACTGCGGTCAACTTATTCACTTTACCTAATTCTTTAACACCTCGAGGGGCATAGGGCGTCAACAATACCTGTGCTCCATTTTGTTCAAACATCTGCAATACGTTGAGCTACCATCAACTTACTACTGTAGAGCTTGATTCCTCCTCGACTGTTCTGCGCCAGGTTTGCCTAGGGCGTCCCACTATTCTGCCTGCTTGTGTGAGGGGATTTGACTGTGTTCAACTTACTTCCATTTGTCGTTCGCTTAGTAATGTTTATAGCATAGTTATGGCATAGTCGAACTAAATTAGCCTTGGGTCGTTTGACGGTTTCCCTCCCCCCAAGCTAAAAAACCCACAAAAACGCATTTTCACGCGTTTCAACAAAATTAAATGGGACCTTACAGTTACGCATACATACGTATGTACAAGTGCAGTTTTGGGTGACTCGGTTGACAGCACAGATGTGCAGCCATTTTGAAGACTCTGTGTGTACAATTTGTTGGTGTTAACGAAATCATAAACTGCAAAAATATTGGTCCTTTTTTAAGATATGTGCGGGCGAGGAAGTGCGAATTGACTTTTATACCTCTCTAACAAAAACAAAAAACACAAATCTTAGGCCGATGAATCATTAAAAGAAGGCCATCTCACAAAGATTCTCAAGATGATTCTTAAACATATGCGTATTTCCAAAGCATTGCAGCCTACAACTGCTCATGATGTTTACCTTCCAGGTACTGTACACATAAGGCAGTACCGATCCTACTTTGAAACGTTATACTCACAGCTTAGTCCTTGGAAATTTAGGATAATATTCCAAACGCAACCTAAGCTTTCGCAATTCTACTGTACACAACTAATTCAGTGCAACAGCAGTAAGTCGAGACCATAGTTCTTAGGATATAGAAAATTGTTAACTTTCTCGCCTTCATATCCTTGCAATGCTAAGTTAGGCGTGGGTGTTAGAAGTACTTCTAACTTCTGTCCGTGTGTACTCTAAGCCCCACTTTATTTGCATTCATGTGAAAATTGGGAGACATTGTCAGCTTACTGAAGATGTTTAAGACAAGATTTCATAGTTCACCGATTTCATTTCCATAGTTGCCTTCTGTCAATCCACGGAGTACATCGCTGATAGTCACGAAGGACAATTGTGTTGACAGAATGCATCCTTGACGTACTCCACTTTTGACTTCAAATTCCCCAAAACAAACTTATCGACTCAGTTTGTAGCCTTGATAAGAGCTACAAGTTTCTCTGGAATGTCTGCCTCTATTTCGATTCAAGCTGTGGAAAGCCTTGTAGAAGTCGATAAACAGCAAATGTAATGGAGACCTGTGCTTAAAGTATTGCTCGATCATGATCCTTGAGGTGGTTGAAGCTGCTAAATTCAGTGCGAAAGCTTGCCTGTTCAATGTCGAAAGGTGAATCTGAAGAAAGCTCATAAACAAATAAAATGCAAGATATCCAGGCAGCTCTTAGAGCTCCAATGTACCCCACTTTATTGAAAGGAAAAAACATAACTACTCAACCTTTAAGAGGATAGTCAACTCCATAAATTTATTTCTTTGGAAATATAATCTTTTGCTTAGAACCAAATCATAATCATACTCTTTTCAGATTTAAAGGATATATTTTATTAATTTATTTCTAAAGATTTCGCGTTAGCTTTCTCCGGATTACTTGTAAATTTTTGTACCGAATCTCTCTTTAAGAACCTTTATCACAACAGTCCCTGATGTTGCACTGTATTTTATAATAGTCAATCAAGTTATATAGTAAGGAATTCCATTACCATTCTTAATCTTCGATTGTATACCGAAATTAGTTCTATAATAAAGACACACGTACTTACGGCAGCAAATATTCCCAGGAATTCGAAGGCTCCCAGTAAACGGTGTAGAGATAAACTTACTTGCTTTTTAGCGACTGGTTTCTTCTTCATAAAATTATCTATAGGTGCTACGTTGGTAATAATCTTATTTATACGTCCATGAGTCACCATCTGTGCTATCCTCTTATTCAGTTCCATGGTCAAATAAGAGAACTTTGGCAAATAAATGCAGGGAAAAACACTCATAACAGGTTCCTGGACAATATAGTATTCTTCAAACTTCGACGAGTCATTGTTGTATTGTGAGAGTATATCCAGCCAGACGAGTAGTCCATAATTTCCCTTGACTCTTGCAAACATCTCAAAGATATCCCTTTTAGAACCATTAACCCTTATCATCCTACCTTCTAGTTCCTTCATCGAGCTAAAGAAGTTATATGATTGAGGCCAAACAATAAACTTAAAGCCAGCATCCAGAGCTTCACCAAGATTATTTGGTGGGATCTTTCGAGGGCTATTATGGAGGAAATTAAATATAGACCCTTCGTAGGAGCTTCGCAGGATAAGAATGGTAAGGAGCCATACTTTTAGTCGCAGGTGCGTCGAATATTGCCAAAAGGGGATGACAGTTGCCACAATCCACTTCCAGAGGACTCGACCAATCCACTTGCCAAGATAGAGTATAAATAGACCCAACCAAGTATACAGGTCGAAGGGAAATAGTAAAATCTCCATTGGACTATATTCGTTAGGTGTCTTAATAACTACCCACATATTTGTACTGTAGTATGAACTAGTTGCTGCAAAATGGTCATGTCTAAGCTTTATGATTGTGATGCCTCCGATTGTAAGATCTCCCATTCTATCTTGTAGCTGGAAAGGAATTATATATCTTTTACTATGAATTGGGGAACCTTTCTGACTTACCAATTTGAAGCCTCCAGTTGAGGTACCATCAGGATTATTTACACCCTTGCCCTGTGGAGAAACTACGACTTTCAAAGTAAAATTCATTTCAGTAGCTAGAGTCCTTAAAATAATTCCATCGAATCCTAAGACCTTTCCTGAATCCAATATAACGAACGGAGCTTCAGTCCATAAGATGGCTTTTATGGGACATTGCCAGAAGTTTTTTGTCTTCGACGGGAACGTTGGCTTATTCCATCGAAGACTTCCATTGGCAAAGTAGTTGTATATTGTGGGCGTACTGTCACTACAGCGCTCCATGTTGAATGGGTAATAAGTGTATAATGTGACTACTTCATTTGCACTCTCGACAAGAACGATTACGTTGATGATGAAATTTTGCCAGCACATGTGAAAAATGGGCTCTAATATTAGTTCGGGATTTTGGATTTCACTCGAAAGTAAAATGATATAGTTCTGATTGGCAGCTACAAAGTCTCGATTCTTTTCACGCTGGCGATTGATTAAAACCCTGGAAATAGCAGTTTTAGAGGACTGTAGTCAAATCCCGTAGCAGTTAATTCTTACTCTAAGGATTTAAGGGAATTCAAAGAATCAATGAAGTAAATGTGGATATGAACACTGTAAGCCACACTTTCATTCGAATTCAGCTCGACTGTTACCAGGTCATTTAAAGCACAAAATTTCTCAATAGTATCATCGAAGTTTTGTTTGAAATATTTTGACTCGACTTCTTTATGAATTCGAACGTTTATCATGGAATGTAATTCTGGTTCGCGAAGCACGGCTATAAGGCATTTAGACAATTTATCCTCCTTTGAGTGTATGCTTGACAAAATATTCCTCGAAAGATTACTGTCCAAATTGAAGCAGGATCTTGGAATTATAAGGGCAAATAGAGAGACTTTCCAAAACCATCCCATTGCTAAAAGTTATGAACTTCAACTGGCGTTGTGCTCACATGAAGTAGCTTACTTGCACTAAAATACATTTAATTTGAATTATAAGTTAATTCTTTCTTAGTTCTATGATTTTGAATAATTTATTCCAGTGGGAGCAATTTTCACCCGTACAAATGTCGCAAAAGACAACAAGAATATTTCAGCGCATGTTTGAAAATTAATGACATGAATCGTATTTTGTAAAATGGCAATGTTAGACATTTCAAGAACCCCTTCCGCCAAGTAAGAATTCTGAATCGAAATCATTAAAAACAAATATTTTGTTATCTCTCAGGGCAGTTTTCTTAAATTAGACCAGTGCATGAATGAACCTCATTAAAATTGAGTTTCCATCTGTTGTAAAGTAAGCGACCTAAAACGCTCGGAATAAAGTAAAGCAGACATAGTTGAGCAATTCAAGAAGACTGGCTCCTATAGGACAGCTCGCATTTGATTTCACTTGAACGTCAGAATACAATGATATGGATTTAAGCTTGGGAGAGCGAATCTGTCAAACGACCCGAAGTACGGTTGCCATTTTGGTAGGATCCTACAAAACTAGGTTAGTTAGAAAAAAGAGTCATGACTCAAGAGTTAGCGTGTAGAACCAGTCCAAGCGTTTTTCTTTAGAACTTTGTTTAAAATAAAAATGTTTTCCTTTGGAGTTTATTTGACACCTATTTCGCATTGACGTTTCTCAGATTTCTGTACGAAAAGGTACAAGTACTATTATTGAAATTGACAGAATTCTCTCTCGATTTATGGACATATTATTTAGAAACCCCAATTTTGCTTTGATTTTTCTCTTTTTTGGTAGGTTTTATTGGAAATGTTGGTAGGTTTTTTTTAGCAAGTGGCAACCGTGCCCGAAGTTGACTTTCTAATATAGTTCGCCTAGTAGAGGCGGACAGGACATTTAAAAATCGTTCTTTTTGGAGGATACACAAACAGACCTATACATATGTATTAATATAAAATCTAGCTGAAATCTCTATTTAAATTCTACTTTGCCTAATTAAACCTTCGAAATAAGACTTTTTAATGTGTTTTTTCCATATTTACCTGTTTTGGTCCTTACAAATAGCTTACTCGCGTTCTTAAATACATTCCTACCGGCTTAATTCTCAGATTAATTCTCTTTAAAAGGCATATGTACCATACTCTTTTGAGCTGCAGGAAAACAGCAGTGTAGAGGTGGGGCCTGAAACCAGTAATGCCATGATGCACTGGCAATGCAACGACAATACATAAACGATGAGTTGATGGAAGAAATAATAATTGTCTCTAAATAAAGTTCAATTTCAAGCTGTTTGAGGGCGAATGGATTCGCACTTCGGATGTGAGCAAAAGTGACCTAAAGTGACAGAAAACTAAACGAATCAAAGCCAAAAGCTATTATCGTCCCTCCGTACTAATCATGTGTATTCGCACTGGTGTGGAAGTCATCGTACGAGTTCAGCCTTTACAAAGAATTTTCGTACTTTTACATACCTAGTACAGAGTGCTCACAAGAAATTTTCCCATGGTACGAATTTTACTGTAAGAAATTTCTTTGGGCTGGTTTGTCAAAACTATCAAAACTCTCAAATCAGTGTTTTTTTCAACATTTTTTGTTTAACCCGTTCGTTTACTTTTTCGTAATTTTAACTCTCTGAGAGAATTTTGCCCCCACTCTTTAAAACGCAGTAATCTACGAATTTTAGTGCAAAAAGTACACGAACGGACCTAGTATTTTAATATCTGCTGCTGTTTGTAAAATAACCCACAAATGTCAGGAGTCCTTCCGCGCCTTTAAGAACAATCGACTCTTTAGTAATAAGGAACTTTGTTTATCAAAAATGTACATATTTTCCGCGAGCCCATCCTAATTTGGGGCTAAGGAAGACATTATTTTTATCAAAATATTTTACCGATTTTGTTGATTTACCCTTCGACCCCAGACGATTCACCTTTGCAAAACCACACCACACACCTTCAGTTGAACCCAAAAACACTGACACCAACCCCGTTACTGTTTTGGTTATTCAAAGTCACAACACAAGGCCATTAAAAAGTAAACAATCAAAACCATGACTCAGGATACCGATACGGTAGACCAAACACAAACAACACGAGCTCACACCCAATTTTGTTTTGCCACCATGTCTATTACTCACTTAAACTAATTTTAAATCACTTCAAGGATTCACTTAGTCACTATCTTTGTTGCTAGTCACTTTTTTATGATGATTATCGTTCGCTCTTGGCATTCACCGCGTGCCTTATGACAAATAAACATATAGGCCTACAGTGGATACCAGGAGAAAAACGCATTCGTAGAAAAAAACACTTTTTAAACGTCTGCGAAATAATATTTTAAGGACGAACAAACATACTGCACGACGAGCTCTAACCAACTGATGCCCGATAGCCGACCGAAAGTATTCAATAAACATCAGCTGATTGCTTGCGCATCTTATAAACACCCGAATCCGACTCACATGCACGCACACTCAGAGGCGAGTATCTTTAATTTCCAGGACACCTTCGGGCGAATAATTGTTATTTCATGCTCACGTACGAATTGATCATATAATAATCAGCTTCGTCATGACTAATACACACAGCAGCAAAATGCAATTCCCCGATGTGTCACGCGGGCATCCTTTCTCCTCCTTGATAGAAATTGTTATGAAGATGATTTGTTGTTGTACCTCGTGGTCGTTGTCCCATCGAATAACGTGATCGAACTGCACACATTTTGTCCATGACACACAGAAGCAAACTTCTCTAGGGGTTGTTGCCTTCTCCTCGTCATGCTGCCAGACAACAACACAATACCGCCACTACGCACAGGACAAAAAGGAATTATGTAGTAGTAGTAGCAATTCATAGGATTGCAGCTGTCACCTTTTTGTCTGATATCGAAAAAAAAAAAAAACAAATCCTGGCGAATAAAATAAGAACACATGCATAAAGGAGAACAACAAAAACAAAATGAAAAAAAAAAAACAAGAGATTCTACCCTCCGCTGTCGCCACCCTTCTTTAACCCAAAAAATTCTTGACAATGCACTCGTCCTGGTAGACATTACATTTTTTGCTTATTTTTTTTTGGCAATAGTGTGTGTACTGCAGCTTGCCAGCAGGAACCAGGGGTGGTAATTGTGTTACATTTATGACTTCATATTAGTTACACACAACGTGGAACGAACAATGCAATGGGATAGCTTGAGTGGCACGTGAGATCAACGCGATTGAAGGGAACGAATTTATAGAGGGGTGGATCGTGGCATATTGAAATCTGTGCTATGAGGATGTGATGAATCAAATTTTCGAAAGGAATCTCTACGTACCTACTTGGGAAGCAAATCTATTATTTTTTTTTTTTTTTTGCTTCATATCAGGATTGTCATAGGACCTTCGTTTTCGTTTAGGGGATGGAATTCAATACTGGGCCAGTGGGTATTTGGGACAATCGCCTGAGGACAATGATTTCGTTTTCTTTTCTCGTGGGGAAATTATTCATCGGGATATGAAAAGGTGGAATAAAAATATTGGCGCCATAAAGAAAAAAAACACTGAGGGGTAGTCAACTACTTTCATCAATGGTCCCTGTTCTGTCCTTTCATCAATGGATGCTATTAATTTATCGAAAAAAAAAAAAATTGACTCAAAACAACTAAATATTTCTATAACACGAGGAGAAATAAATTTTCCTTATTTCAGTTTAAAAATTCTGTTTCTAATTAAATAGAGTTTATGTTCTTAAATAGCCACAAGATTTCACTTTCACTATCTGTTTTATATTTAACTTTAACATATTTACGAAATTTTGTATATGTCAACAAAAAACGCTTGTACTTTTAGGTACATCTTTAATATCTTTTTACTTCACGCGTTTCATAAAGGTTTCCTTTTTAAAATAATAAGATTTATAGTAGCATGATCAGCCCAATTGGTACGGGCTGTTCATAAATAAATAAAGTAAGTACAATCGAACTTCGATAACTCGAATATTTAATAACACGAATTAAATTGGTTGGCAATAGCGCCAAGATGAAATTAACATATAATTTTTATATGATAACTCGAACTTCTTTTACTCGAATGTCTTGATAACTCGAAGAGTTTATTTGGTCGAATTCTGAAGGGGAATTCCCAAATTTTGTGTGTTTTAAAAAGCATCGCTTTCGCTTACATACATATGTACTTGTAGAAAATCGTGATTTCGTAATGCGCTAGCAAGAATTGTCATATTTCTTGTTAGTTGGGGTTATAACACACGTTGTTATATCAGAAGAGCGTACCCTTAAAACATTATCTCTTGATGAAAAATTTAAACTTATATAAAAGGTGGAAAATTGGTCGAAAAAGAAAGATTTTGCATTTTACTTAAAAACTCGAAGTCTTGATAAGTCGATTTTTTTTTGTGCAATGGTTCAAGTTATCGAAGTTTGCATTTATTTACTATAAAAACTCCGCTTTCAGAATGAAAGCATTTTAAAATGCTGATTTCTGAGTTGCACCATCATTCATATTACTGAAACTGGATTTCGAATAAACATTAAACATTTTTAATCGCAAGTCAATGTAATATTTAAAACTAAAACCCTGAAATTTTGTTCATGAACAAACCCAGAATAACCAAGCACTGAGGAGGGTTATAAAATATACCCTTCACTGAAAGGGTATTGATCACATTAAATTTCAGCCAGTATAATAATTGAATCAAATTATATTTACAAAAATTACAAAACAGCTGTTCGGATTGGCATTTAAGCAAACCGGCTGTAGCGAACTGTCATATTTTTTATTTTACTTTCTGTACCTTCTTCTCAGAAACTATTGGCTATAAATAGGTAGCTACTATTTTTATTTTAAAACATAATGTAGGTAGTATTAGAATACTAAAATTACTTATCAACCAGATGCAAAAATAGAGAGAAAAAAACCTAGATAAGCTTCACAACAAACGCTGAAAATTCGAAAAACATAAATAATAATTCCCCGGAATTTCTGAGTTAAAATGTTCCGTCTGAATCAGCGCTGCAGCTTTGCTACTATCGTATTAAAACTGGTACACGATTTCCAAAAAAATATCAATTTAGCTACGCTGCTACGAACTCTTCCTGAATATTCTGCTATTACTTGTTTTGAAAGATTATCAACAAGAATTTTTAATTTTCAAATAGTACAGTTCAGCCTTTAATCGCGGAAAGTTTTTAAGAGCGCAACCATTTTGTTCTTGTCAATTGACATGAAAGTTGCCATTTTAGTATAAAGTGATTTTTAGAGAAAAAAAACTCCATCAAATGTTGATCCCAAATTTGTTTCTTGACAAATTGTGCTCAAATTATAAATATACAGTGGTGATCAGAAAATTAGCAAGTTATTTCTTACTAAGTTATCTCATTGTAAGACAGGAATTCTTAAAATTCTTAAATTTTTGTTTTGTTTTCAAGTACGTGCATACATGAGCTATATTTTTTGGAAAAGTACCATTACTAATATGTAATCACATTTTTTCCTTTAAATTATCAACAGATTTGTATTTTTTGTGTGCGGTTAGTACACGTGCTAATTCTCTGGCCAACACTGTATATTTTTCTTAATTCTCAGGACACATATTTAAGTCAGACCTTTAATTACACCAATGCTGTGGGTATCTAAAATAAGAAACTACATCACCATTGTAATGGGTATGCTGATTCCAACTTTAGGAAAAACATTTGAAAATTACATAAGAAACTAATAAAAAAATAAGAATTTTTAGCACTTAAGAATGCGTTCAGAATAAAATAAATTTGGACCTATGTACATAGCTAACAGCATCTGTCATGCATTTTCCAATACCAAAAAAATACGAATTTCTCACATACATATGTACATATTTTATAAATGTTCAAATAATGAAGTTCAACGTTCACTGATTTTACTGTTTCTATAAACCGACGCGAAGAAATTTCTTGAGATAAAATTCACAGCATGAGGAAATTTTTCACTAGCACTTTCGTCTGCGAAAAACTACGATATTTCGTAAAAAAAAATTGTAAAATTTCCTAAAAATTCGTTTTGAGAAGTCACGACAGCAGACCTAAAAATCATTTCGCAACACACCGACCGAGGGGTAAGCGAACAGCGAATAAGTACACAATAATTGGAACATTTAAGGAAGGGCATATATTTAAAAAAATTAAAGGAAGAGAGCTTAATTTATATATCTACGATGAAAGATGAATCAATTTTAATTAGCTTTTGTGAAAAAAAGAAAAACGAATTATAATTAGCTTTAGCAAATAAACTCGATGATATTTTCATGAATGAGCGAGTGCTTTTACGAACTGTCAAATTTTATTCATATTCTACAGAATATGGCGTTCCACGCCATATATAATAATTTCGCAAGACATTACGAGAGTTTATCCTCACACTTATTTTTATCCTTGGTACATGACATAAAATGAGATTGCTAGTGCTACGCCTAGATAAAAATATTTCTGTGAATGAACGTCAAAATTTGGGAATATTCGATAGTTCTTATTCACAGTTCGATGAGCTGTGAATGGGCCTTAATAAAAAGCTTTTGCTTTTTCAATTTACTTTGTAACTTTTCACAAAACTAAAAGAATTTTGTATTCGAATAGGTTCTGTCTGTCTATAAAGGCTTCCAACAAAAAGGTTTAAGCAATCAATTCTTTTATCTCCTATTTGCGATCGATATCTCAAGATAGAAATAATGAAATAATGAAATAAATCTATAAATCTATTTTGTATCTACTCGCATGACTCTTCGGTGCGTTGAAACAAAATGTAATATCCTTTGTGACAGTACACCACCCATCGAGTCAATGGAAATATTTTTCTTAACTCCATCAGAAGCTGCACGTAATGCAAAACAGCAATCCGAGCAACACACGAGGTAAAATAAATATAATCAGGATTCCGTTTTTTTTTTTTTGCTTTTTTTAATGAAAAGAATCGGAGACTAACGTCACAATTAATGAAAGGATGTGGGTAATTTCGTAATGCATTTGCGTTTCATTTTTTTTTTCTCGCAGATTTTCTGTGTACATACGTAGATACATATTTTGTTTGAAGGTATGTTGCTTTATCCTTTTGCTTGCATGTCTTTTTTTTCACACTGCTTTTGTGTTGACAAAACAGGGGTTGTTGCTACCCTATACTCTTATGGGATATCTCTCCTTGTGTGCGCTTGTTTCAATTTTATACGAAGCTGGATGGTGGGAAAAAGAAAATATGTGATGTGAGCTATATGATGTGTGAGTGTGATATATGATGTGAGCACAATGATTTAATAGCATGCCACAGGAATGCAACAATGCATCATCGTTGCAATTGTAGAGGGTTCTTTTTTTTTTTTTTTTTGGAAAAGGTGCTAGTCAGTTTGGGACTGAGATTTCTTGTTTTTTTTTTTTTTTTTTAATTTGGAACGTTGATTGTGTGCAATTATGCATAGGGGATGGTAATTAGTACTTCACTATGAAAGCTTTTTTTGTAGCGAAATTGTGCTCATTTTGGCGATGAATGGGGTGTCACATATCTGAGTGTCCTACGGGGGCCTTTCTTTTCTTTTATGCACTGTTTTGGAGGTCTTAATTGTGGGAGGGTACCATGCTCTCATTTCACTTGAATCTTATTGTTTTAAAAGAGAAAACTTGGTTTAAAGAACTTTAATAAACTGTACTGATTTTACATACTTATGTTTGGCGCTGAACGCGGGGTAGATAGCTGTAAGTTTATTTTTACAGAAAGTTTAATGCACTTCGAACATATAGTTTGATTATCTCAATTAGTAATTCGATATGGGTAAGCTTAAGTGTTGCTGCAAATTTTAAATAATAAGGTATGTAAATATATGTATGTCATTTTCTTAACACGAAATATGTATTGCAAAACTACTCCTTGATATTCATTACTGTAGGGAAATTACGTTCATAAGTGAAATGGTCTAAGTTTTCTGGTCTATAGTGTTGTCTTTATAACCCTTATCCACGTACCTTAACGTAAGCTCGTGAACCGCCCTGTAATCTATACATTTTCTACAAATTTCATCTAAAAACAAAAATGGGCCCTAGTCGGTAAGTAAATTTAAGAAGGAAACCAAATCGTGGAAACTGAGGGAAAAAAATGTACGATCTTAGCATTTAGCCTTTGTTTCTCCATTAAGCGGTAAATTTTTCCGAAAAAATCTCTGAACACACTCGTAAAAAATCCAGGAACTAAAGCCGTGAGAACATGGCTTCTGTGGGAGTTCGTGAACTAGGTTCTTGAACAACTTGCGGTCGACCCTTATTTTTATCGAAAAATCAAGTGATTCAATGGGTTTTGTGAAAAGCCAAAAATTATGTACATTCCTGGAATAAGGCAAATCAGAAAGAGACTTAGCCAACTCCATTATACACAAAACCGAATAGTTGGTGTGATCTTCACCCTTTGGATCTGAATCTTCCGGCATCTTGGATCTTGGAAATTACTAAAGTTGCCGGCTATGCTTTGTGTAATTCTGTTGATGAAACCATGCACTTACTTAGCACTCAATTGAACGACAGCATTAAATCGTCAAATGGATTAGAATAGGCGCTCCATTATTTCATGTGTGGCGATGTAAAACCTTTGTCATATACTTAAAAGCCCCAAACTATTCAGCCTATGTAAGCCAATGTTCAGTGCTTTATGAAATTTATTAGGTACTCCAGTTAGTTTTCTATAAAAGTAACGCTCAAAATCTCTTTCCAAATTCAGAAATATCTCGTACATTACTATATACATATGTACATATGTACATATCTGCTACACAATAAAGGTAGTCTTCTTATGTAAGAGAACATACATAGTTCCTATTCAAAATTGGGTCATGGCTACATCAACGGGTACATAAATCCATTCAAGGGTAGGCAATACATCAATAATGTTAACCTTGGCAATGGAGAGTAAAGATTTGTCATGTGGAAAATGGAAAATTCTATTTCTGGTGCTCTTGCTTTCGCTTGCCAACTGCAAGCTTGTCGAATGAATACAAGTTATGATTTCACAGAATGAAAGACTTTGCTTTCCTGATCGATTGGACGTCCATAAGAACAGAAAAAGAATAATGTCCACTGTTACTTTTTACTACTCCATACATACAATATCCTTTTAAACAATTTGACTTAAACGTAACTGCATCTATATAAAAGCAAAAAATGGGCCATAAGCCTATAGAGGGCAACTTTTCATAACTTTACGTTTTGTGTGTTGTATTCATTTCTGCACCCACAGAAGAGACCAACAGCCATGGCACCTCTATATAGTATGTATGTTTTTAATTTTAACATAAAATTAGTATCAAACTTATAGAAACTTTAAAATTAAAATAAAAACTTTGATAACTTCAAATTATAAGTTTCCTCAAGGAAACCAAATATGGCCTGTTTATTTTGTTTCCTCTTTCGAGTTTTAATTTAATTTTTATGTTCCAACAATTTCGTGGTGCATGAACCCCAAAGAATTAACGCTGAACAAGAATTATTGTAAAAGAACACATGGGCCTCATGAATTTAGGTATACAATGCACTTTAGTTTCGTTCCTAGTCATTTATCATAGTCATTTATCCAACTGTGCCTTTTATAGCGTAAGTAAAAAAGTCGAATTAAATATTTTATTTTTTAAAATTGAATTTAGTAGACACCAGTTGAATTATAATAAAAGTACTTAATTGTAACTTGGGGAAATAGGTACCGAGTATTTCTATCCAACGCCCAAAATTCCTACTCCATTTTCGAGGTTATGATCAATTGTAATTTTAACCATCTTCTTGGTCAATTGCCGATTGCCAAAAAACAACTTCCTAAGGATGTCAAAATACACTAAAATTTTCAGGATAAAGTTTTCAACTGTCCTGAGATATGTCAATAGTTTTTAGAATTAATTATACTTTTTTGCCTTCAAATTGAATTTAAATACTAAAATTTAGCCCAATCGTGCCGTACTATTAGACTTTGCAAACGTCAGCTAATATAGTTTAGTTAGTTCTAACTTCGCCTACTTCATAGACAGTAAAAAAAATGTAGATCTAAAAATAGAACGATAACAGTTGAAGCAAACAATAGCTAATATCATAGTTCTACGTGGCCGGCAGAGCAATTATTGTATGATATTATAGTTCCGCCTTAAGACTGCCGGCGCGGTTCGAGATACTGGCAAAGCTAGAAGTTTTTATAGGCTTTAACTCTCTATGGTCGATTCTGTGAGAATTTGTCAAGCACTAGAGTAAAAATCAAATCAAAATCTGGCGTTTAGAAATGGATTAACCTCTGCAAGTAGATGTTTAAAAGATACCATAAGATTTTATGGTCCAGAAATCGCAGTTTAGTTTCAACATGACCACACTTTGCATACATCCTTACAGATATTTAAAGAAGGGATCTAAGAATGAGAAGTGGATCCATGGTTGGCATATTTTCCTCTGATATTTAGTGCTTGCCAGAATATTTTTCGGATCAATGGCCCACAGAAGGAGTTTCAAATGACTCATTGGAGAATCTGAAAAGGCTTTCATTTGTTCTACCCAGTTTCCGTAGCTGATCCTTTAGTTTGTAGGATCACATTAGGTAGCCAGTTTTGATTCGTAGGGTATTCTTGTAAAGGCAGATGCAAGTTTCAAAACTTTCCTCGTTATAGCATCCTAGTAGTTTCTTAGCTTGTCTTAGACCTGCAGCATTGCGCCTAGTTCTTGTTCTGTCTTCTTTATCTGTTTTTCTGCATGGTTCAGGTAAACCAGTTAAGAATTCTGCGACACCTTGCTTCGCCGTTTTTAATCTAGGGGTTTTCAACTTCAACAAATTAGGAACTGAATTCATTGAACAAAATATTCTATGAGCCTAAAAACTCCTTCGTATTTGTTTGTTTCAAAATATATGAAGCTAAGGTAAAAAAAAAAACTGATCCCTGTACTCCAGACGTGAGAGATATTTGATTAAAAATGTTGGGTCTTTTGAAACACTAGAGCAATCAGACTTAACCACAACGGCTTTGGTACCAATCAAATCATTAAAAAGACCAAAAACTAAGCCTGGCCGACTCCCAAAATTGCGTGTGCGCTGCACACATTTTTGTGATTGAAAGATTCATCTTTACAATTTACACGGCAATAGAATTGAAAAACTCGCCAAGAATACACTTACTGTATTCCAACAAGAAAGAGACATAGTGTGAATGTAAAAATCACATAATTTTTGTTTCAAAATATTTTGAACACCGCCCATAAAAAATTATTAGGTAAATCGACTCGTAGCAGGAGAAGCAAATAAAGCTTGTAGGTGATTCTTTTAGAACTCAATGTCCCACCACTACAAAATGATAACCAGTCAGTTACTAATATTTCCCTGTCGACTAAAATCAAAACAATCAAACTTTAAGATTTGAACTTGCAGTACTCCTAAGTTAGGTTCTTAGTTGTTGAAGTGCCAAGAAAAAGGTGGGCAAATCAATTGGTTTAGGGCACAAAATAGGACCCATAATATTTTCAACAGTTCAGGTTCTATTTGAGTTTAGACTTAATCTTCATTTGGTTCTAAGTATTCTGGTTCGACTCAACCAAATTGTTAATTTTGGTACACGAAAAGAAAAGCTATTAGACACTTGTTTTTGCATTTATGCGCATTCTATCCTTACAAACCCAATCTATCAACTTTTGGTCTCTACTACTTTCAAATTTATGCTTTAATTTTTCAAGAATATAAGACTGTTGGAAGCCCTAAAAACAAGTGATCCTTTTTGAAATTGTTTTTTCTTCTCTGGCCCAAAATAAGTGCAACTAAAAATATTCACTAAACCCTCAGAAAAATGTGTTCGATAATTTTTAGTTAGAATCAAATTTGAGTCAGACCAATGTTAGTTCAAAGACGCAAATGTTCAAACACTGGGCTTTGTTTAGGACCTATGATAGTTTACACTTCCACAAAGAAAGAGAACTACGATTTATATATGAATTATTTATAAGTCAAAAAATTTCAATAAAATCCCACATCCCCTTCTGAAATATTTTAGAACTTTTGGTCCTTCAAATATTTGGAACTTTTTTTTTCTTTCCCAAAAACCTTCCTATCCCTAACAAAGTACTTAATTTTGGGGACTTTATAAATCAAAAAATTTCAATAAAATAAAATAAAATCGGACAGCCCCTTCTGAAATATTTGAGAACCTCCATTCTTTAGAATTATACCAACTTTCAAATATTTGGAACTACATATTTGCTTTCCCAAAAACCTTCCTATCCCTAACAGAGGACTAAATTTTAGGGGCCCACCATAAGAGAAATAGTCCCATCAATATAAAGTGCCACGCCCTTTCTACATAAAATGTGTACACCTTCCCAAAAAGATTAATTAAATTTTCTAATATTTTAAATCTACGTTACATAAATCTACTTTTTAAAAAACCTATTCATTCGCATGCGTTTTTAGATATATTTATAGATAAAACACTTACATTTCCACTTAGACTTAATAGTTTTCGTTTTAAACACATCGAAAAAAAAAAAATATTCGGTTACATCGTTCGCGAAAAGAGACAAAGAGATGTTCTAAGAGCAAAGAGAAAAAAAAGATATCTTAATTTAATTTCACGCACACACGCATCCTAGTGAACAGGAAACAAAAGAAAAATCAACGTTTTTCATCGTCGTTCTGCACACACAATAAATTTTCCATCTTCTTCATGATATATCTTTTTTTTTATTTTATAGTATACACACAAAATTTTATCGAACTGATCGAATTTTTGGGCGCGGTCCATCTCCTTATAACGACGCATGTACGACGGATAATTTTTTTTTCTTCTTTGTAAAAAGAATATATATATATTATTCTAAGACATACATTTAATAGCATTTTTACGACAATTAATAACATTTAGACCGATTTTTTGTATTTTTTTTACTTTTACAACATTTACATTACAACATCCAGTTTTTGCATGCACCTACCTTTTTTTTTGGGGGGGTTTTGGGAAATTTTTTGTGGGGTTTAATGGTGATGATAATGATGTCCTGGCGAAGAATACAGACAGCTTGAAATTTAATTTAATTTTTCAGGTTGATGGATTATTATTTAATTTTTTTTTAACTTTTACACTGCAGTTCAAATTTATATTATTTTTTGTTCACTAAATTTCACAGAAATAAAAAGGAAAATATATAAGAAATAGAAATTCCGCGAATTGATTAAAAATATAAGAAGTTTTTCAAGTTGGAAACGGTATTTTCAAAAACGATTTTCCAAATGATGTGAAACAGTAGGAAAATAAATGAAAATAAAAATCGAACTCAATATGTCTAGCAAGTCTATTTCACAGAGTAAAACTCTATGGCCTGTGATGCCATTAAAAAAAAATTGTATGTTTTTTCCTTCTTTTACTGTGTGTAGTAGGTTGCTTTATTCCTTGAATGGAGAGAAGATGATGATGATGTCCTTCAAAAAATTTGGCCACCGTATAAAAGCGCACCAAGCGCACTAGTTGACGCCTAAACGTCTACTACGAATAACGGTCGATGTAGCGAACCCCTGTTCTCAAACACACCAATATATTCATTCAAAGCGTTTTCCAACATCCTTGCACATCCTTGGCATCACCGAGCGCTTCGTTGCGCTTTCCTAAAACCTTACGCTTTAGTATATAGAAGCCCGGGCATCCTTCATCGTATTTCGTTCGTTCATCTCGCAATAATTGCGAATGTGTTTGTACAGAGGGCTACCCCACACATATACACACATAGAGCGTGCCCTGGCTGCTGTGCTGTTGCTCCTGCTGCTGATTTGTTTTTGTGGACCAGGCAAATAGTGTTGGATAGCTAAGGGTGCACAAAGGGCACGAGGGGTGACAATAAAACTGAAAACGAAAACCCCCTGATTCCGTTTGGTCTCTGGCTGGATAGAGTTTGTGAAACTTTTTTTTGTTTTGTTTCTTTTGCTACCTATGTACATAGAATCTGTGTGTGAGAGTGCTTGCGCGCAAAGTACAGATCTATATAGAAAGAACACACACAGCAGCAGTAATGGATGGACCGAAAAACGCACCCTTTAGTACATGCCAGGGGGTTGCTTTGCTGGCTGTGTATAAGCATCGTGGTACTCTCTCTCTATCGCGCTCTAGCTGTGGGCCGCTGAAGGGTGGTTGGTGGTAGGAGAAACAGTCGCTTTTACTTTAACCCTGGATTTTTCCGAAGGAATATAAGGATTTTACCTACACGAGTAGTGGAGCCCCCTGGTGGTGTGCTATGGAACTTTTGCAGCACACAAAGAATCGAAAAACACCAACACCAACACACACACAAACACTGCCATTGGGCTAGGTAAATGAAAACACATATCTCATCGTCGTCGTTGGCCGTGTCGTTTCACCTCTCGTCCTTTCAATCGTTGTGTGTGCACCAGCTCCACTCCTGCCACTGCCACCCCTTGAGGAATGTTTGCACACTCTTAGCTCTCGCACATACGGGAGTAGTAGTTGCATCAGCATCAGCAGTAGCATCTCTGGAGGGTGGCTCTGTCCTGGGATGGAGCATAACAAGAAGAGACAAATAAAACGTAGAACAACCAAATAAAACAAAATAGAGAAAAAGGACCTCCGAAAAAGGAAGAATAGTTGATTTCCAGAAAATCTCATTATTTAAGCTTTTGTTGGATGTATGTTTGCTGTGTGTGTGCATGACAGGCAAACCTGCTTGCCTTTGCCACCATCCATCTTCTGTTCTATGCGCTGCGCTACACACAACTACACCTTATCACACTACGCCTGCTGTGCTCTGGCTGGTGGGGTGATGATGGTACACAGGACATCATCTGCACGTATGAACTGTGTGTGTGGGCTTTTCTGTCGGTCACAGGGGGTGTGGGACCGACGGAGGATGGTTGGCTGTAAAATAAACGCGCCCGCCGACACAAGTGCTGTGTGTGCGTTATAAAGTGAGATAGATACAAAGTGGAATGCAAACATTCATAGTAAATGTTTTGTTGGAAATCGAATTTAGAAAAGGATGGCTATTGAGATTGGAGGATTTGGATGATGTTCCTGACGACGATGATGATGATGATGATGCTGTGACGGTGTTGCATGACTGAGCGACTTTGTTATTTTTATTATTATGGAATCTGAAGAACAAAGGGAAAGACAAAATCATTCCAAAGGAGATGTTGCTCGATGTTGGTACTTTACTTATGATAAGGTCCTTGAAAAGGAATTCCTAGAAAATTGCTTATATTTAATTATTATTGGACTTTTGAATTGCTATTGAAGGGCAGTTTCTATTGGTAGCGTTTTTCGATTATTCTGGTCACTACTTATCTGATAAGCAGGAAAGTAGCTGACAGTAGATACGTATAGGATGTGGTGTGGATTTAATGTATTGAACCCAACGCAGAAATTAGGACTTAAACGACTTCAAAAGCTAGACTTAAATTGTAACAGGCTTCTTTAAGAGACGTTTGCTACCATTAGTAGTATATTCATTAGGAACAAGCGAGTCTATTTTACTATTAGAGAGAGATAGAGAGTCTTACTGTTCTTAGACATGGGCTGACAGAAGCATGAAAACATTATATGCGTATGTCCGACAGCGAAAGCGAAACAAAATAACGCCTTGTGTTCATCCCGAATTTACTCCCGACAATTCATATTAGGCACATCCGCTACTAATGTTCTATTTATCCGCATGGTCTTGATCGACAGGCCAATGGTTCATGGTTCATCCTCATCAAATCGCTTTGTTGAATCACACAGCATTGTCAAAAGCTCACAGCGATTTCTTCTTGTCAAGCTGCTCTGCTGCTAAAGTAAACCTAAAGAAGAACTGAATGCACTCGTAATTCATAAAAACAGCTTCCCAGATGGACCAGTAGGGGGTACAAGCTTGCTGGAAATAAGAAAAGATTGTGTAAACCGTTAGTGGAAACGAATATGAAATGAAGATCACTTGTTCCCAGATGAATAGTGACTGCTGACAAAGTCGGCACTACTTCCTTACTTACTTAAAGGGCTCCCAACTGCCTGAGCTACGGCTGCCCTCGGTTATCTGCGAATCCGGGCATGCTGCTTCCAGTTGTGGAGAGAACATTTTGTTGCATTCACAACAATTTGGGTCGGTGTTCTTTGTCGTCTCGAGCCTAATGGCTGGGATTCGATTTTCCTTTTGACTAGACTATGTTGGCCATTCGATGTGGCCGATCGATAGTTGACGTATTATCTTTTTGGACTACATCCACATAGTCGTACATCTTATAGAATTCACGGAAATATCATTCACTTTAAGAACCTTTCACCTGATGCTCAATAGCCATTGCAAGCTGCAGAGTATCTTTCTAAAACAACCATCAAGGGAAGGACTTAAGAAAGTTTTATTGGGATAAAAACTAGCAATATCCTCGATCAAAATAGGTAAAGCACTTAAGGCAAGATTTGTATAGCTTTGTATTTGTCTTTAGAATCACTGAAGTAAAAGTCTTAACAGATTTAAGCTAGCTGTAGAGTAGTCGTAGGCTTTTGCTTTAATTTGATTGTTCGTATGTATACATGTTTGTTCTCATTTCTTCCTTCCTATTCCTTCCAGTACACCACCTAGTTTTATGATCAGTGTTTTGTGGTACACGATCCCAACTTAATCTCTGGGCCTAATTTATAGTTTTCCTGCTTTCTAATGACTGCAGCCAGTATAAAAACTTGTAAAACTTTGAACACCAATCAACACAGATTCTCGTTTGGAAATCCTTTAGCCACCTCCTCACACAATGTGTACGAACTTTAAATCTTCCCCATTCATCTAATATGTGCACGCTAACAAATCCCCACGGGGGTTTTGGTTAGTACCCGAAATCCCACTAGTTCTCCTGCCATCCCAGATGCTGATCGATTTTTTTGTGTGTGGCTCGCACAAAAGTACAAACCTCCCATTCAAAGGAATTGCAAAACTTAATGTCGCTCCTGATAACGCTTTGCTATACGGCCAATACTACTTTACTTTGATACCCTCTGCCGCGCTGTTGGTATTGCGCCGCGGTGTCGGTCTGGCAGTAGGCTGGTGTGGCTTTAGTCCCTTTGTCTTTGAAGCTTTCTATGAGGATGCTATGCCTTTACTATTCGTGCTCATTAGTGTTACTGCTGACGGTTTTCCACTCTGTGTGTGTATGTGTACCTTCGTTTGTTATCCTTGTTGGCGTTCGGTGGTGTTCTTTTGTGTGGTTTCTTGTGTTGGGAGGTTTTTTTTATTCTCTGTCCCATCACTTTAGCTCAAGCAAAGGCCAACATTCTTATTCACAAGTTAACCCGGGCCAAAACTGAAAACTGAAAACCCGACTGAGCTCTACAGTGTGTGCTGAAAAGCGGTTATTTTATTCAGCATCTAAGCCTTTAGGAGACAAATACGATTCAGGCTAAAAGCTAAGTTTTGGCATCCGTCTTGTATATCTATGGGTTCCGTTCACAAATACTTGAGCGCAGGATGCCACCCACAGGATTACTGTTTGTTATGAAAATATTTGTTTTCATTTCGTTCGATGACTGGCACTTAATCCTTTGAAACTCAAGTGAGGAACGTAAGGACGCACGGAGATAGTGTATAACCCTTGAGAGGTTGATATATATTCGTCCTTTGAGTGTTTTGGTTTTTCTTTTTTTTTTAGCTTCAGCTAGGATGTATCTTCTCAAACGACATGCAAACATATACCTAGTTGCTCCGGAATTATTCCGTCCGGGAGTGCATTTTCGTTTTGAATTCCATTTGTGTAAGCACACACACCGACGCGAAGATGTATAGCTGTGTATGTATCTTGTATATCCTTCATCTGGGATTCAGGCAGTGTAGTGCTGAAAATTCAGTGGCATTTTAATATCCTGAAAGTATTTGGCAAACATCCGGCTGTTTTCGAAAGTGCTATACTCGCAGAGCGGTACACCCATGTGGAGGCTGAGTTCTTGTTGTTTTCTTCTTCGTTTTTTTTTTTTTTTTTAAGTTTCCCGCTCTCCGTATAGTTGGGAAACTTTTAATACTTTGAATTTCTTATTTAACATTTTCACAGGACTCTTTGTGCTGAGTTTGAGGGGGTGAACAATGGGAGTCCCACTCACATAAACGCATTACGATCGAAAAGTCGTTATGCACACACGACAAGCGTCGAGAGACAAAGGTACATAGTGTAAATCCTGGGTGTGTATCCTTGTTGCAAACGACAAAAAAAAAAAAAGAAAAAAAGAAGAAAAAGATGCCAGAGATGGTTTGTGAGGCGGTATGTCACTCCGTTTAATGTGATTTGATGTTAAGTATTTCGAAATGGGATATCTGTGAAGGAGGATCCTTTGGCGGGGTACGCGGAAAGGATATTTGCCTTGTGTAGCAGTCTTCAATTGTAAGACTGATTTTTTAATCTTATTTTATTGCATTTTTGCTGTGTGTTCGTTGACTTTGTTTCGGCTTAAACCGAGAGGGTTGAAGGACGACGTACAGCAATTTGATATCGCATTAAGGAATTGTGATTATACATATGTACATACCTTCCTCCATATAGATGCAAAGGTATAGGGGAACAAGTTGAGTAAACATAAAATTGGGGTTAGAAAGGAATTCTTTATGTGCTATCCTTGGGGTCAAGTTAATGAAGTTTATGGGCAATTGACTGAAATGTTTATGGTACACAGGAGTTATTTCTTTATGGGGATTCTTAGACAGAGTTTCCTTGTTGTGTGTAGTAGGTATAAAGTTACCCTTGGAAATATAAAGGAGATAAAAACTGCCCACTATTCGAATTTAAGTACTTACGTGACTAAGATGACTTCTGATTCGCGTAAATGAGAATTCTTCAGAAACAAGGTCCTCACTTGCTGAACGATGAAGTTGGGAAAATAAGGTCTGACCAATTACATTTGGATTCTTTGATTAAATGGAGATGACAAAAATTGGTTAAGCAGTTAATACAGTATCCACAACAGATACATTGTAGCATTGAGCATTACTACATATTAGCAAATACTACTGCATGCCGAGATCGATTGACAGTACAACCTACCCTTACAGACTTAGCCAATGGTCAGAGTGTTTAGTGTTGCGACAGGACTCAGAGATGTTTTTGCGTCTGTCAAGACCGATGCATGTTTGCTTAAAAAGAAGGGAAGTCTAATGTTTACGATTTGCATAAACATATCTGGGACCAGAAACTTAATCAGTTCTGAAACCATTTACAAAATTATGTTGTTGATACCGCAATTCTTCTATATTTATGCCATTCATTTGATGAATAAATGTCAGTAATCAGGGATCAGTAGCAATCTCAATTAACTGAAAAAATATTGACCAATCTATCACCCCTAGAGCACAATAGACAATTCATTTTTAGAATGAATGTATTGGACTTTCAACAATGACTTGAAGACTTTCTACACTCCAAGTGCGGCGATTTCGCTGAACGAAATTGGAAATCAGAAATTAAATGGTCAAGTAGCTTCCATTCAAATCTTCAACAATGTTGAAATGAAATCGATAATAGACTTTGCAGAGTCCTTTTCAAGACTAAGCTCCATAACAGCAATAGCTTCTTCAGTGCGCACTGTTGACCGTATGACGTTTTTCCTCTGAGTGAAATTTCTTTGATTATTTGGAATACGGAGTGACAGAAAGTGAAGAACGATTTGAAATAAATTTTGTAGGATTTGCTGGTGTTGTTCAGGTAAAGGATTGTTTTTAGTCAAGTGACAAAGCAAATTGAGAACAAAAGAAATGTCAGCTGTAAGCTATTACTGCGACAACCAGTCGCTGGAAAAAGTGTTGCCAATCCTAAAAACAAATATATAAATATATACGTTTGCTGGTTGAAAGTGGCATTTTTTTTTTTTTTATTTACACAATAGTGTACCCCCCATATTAATGAAAATCATCTAATCGGCCATTGAACGTATAATGACTAGTTGTCATTTATCTATTAATATGGGAGTACATCTTTATAACACTCAATTTAATTTACTCTCTTAAAATCGGTCATAAAAGTATTCGCTGACCTTTGGAGGGATAAACCACATAAAGAATCCGAAGACGCAATATGGGGCCTTTCAGTTTTTGACACTACACTTTTACTTTTTTGACATAAAAATGTATCAAGGTGTCATGAGACACCTCTACCGCCGTCATTTCCAACGATAAAATAATTTATGGTAACCTAATCCATACGAAGCGTGTCAAATCCCTCGCTTTTATGCAAAGTAATCCATTTTCATTTTGAATAAATTCCAGTGGTCAGCACCTCGAAGATTCCATCCAATACCCACACATTTTTATTATTTACAGCCATTTTCTGTCAACGACTTACGAAATCACTCCCCATAGCCTGATTTCGCGCAGCGCTGAAGGATGCAAATTGAATACCAAAACAAAATTAAGTCTCTTCTTGACCTCCTCTTACCTATTTCCAATAAAAAAAGTAACACAAAAGTTATATTAAAAATCCAATAAACCATCCCTTTATTGCCACCATAAAAACTCAAACAAAAAATAAGCAAAATACAAATACATATATAGCAAAATACAAATATATATAGACAACTGCCTAGAAGCTCAATTGGCATAGAAGAGCCGTCCCACGGTTTATCCAGTGCGTTACAGGCGTCTTTAGATTACAGTTCAACAACATGCTCACAACAAAGTTTGTACTATGCCCCGTAGTCGAGAGTATACCTCGACGTTCAGCAGTCTTGTACAACGGACACAGATACGTGTGTCGTTCGACCAAATCACTGCGTTTGCATGGGCGCATCCAAATCAGTGGCACATTATCGAACAGCTCCCTTGGGAGCGATTCCGCCAAGTAACCATTTTGTCTATCCCATCGAGCGCCTTCCAGAAATATCCCGTATACATACACCCCATCCTGTGGGGCCTGAATATTTGAGCCCCCATCGCCTTCGATACGCAGCACTTCATAGTCAAAGACCAACAAATCGATGGGGATAACATATTTTCGAGCGAAATTTTGCTGGGCACCCGTCAAAAAGGCTTGCGTGAAAAAGAATCCTGATAGCCAGAATGTCGGTGGTGGTCCTTTATCGAACCACGTCTAATGGAATTCACTGTTAGATCGATAAAGGCATTTTAGTGCTTGGTTACCTGAAGGAAATCCAATCGCTGAAGAAAATCCTGCACATAGCTGCCGAGAGGCTTTAGACTCGGATACGATTTACCTGCCCACATCTGGGGTATTTTGGCAATCAACACCGACTTGTAGACTTCTTCAATTTGTGACGTCATAACAACCAAACCTGCAGGGAAAATAAAAAATCAAAACTAAAGCAATCATTTAAACTTCACAAAAAAGTACCGCGAAACATCAAACTTTGACACGCAAAAGTTTTTGTCTCCACATTTTATTTTGCTATTATTTTTTAATTCATCTTTAACATACAACCTGAATAGGGATTTATGCTCTTATCCCTTAAAGCAAAAAAAAGAACCCATAAAATAACACGCACCAAGGAAAGACTTTTTCCTTTCAAATGGCTGTCACTATAGATTCCCTTAAGCCAGTCTTTCCAAAGTATGACTACAAGTATACGCACAAGGCAGCGGAAGCCTGCCACACGTGCTTAAGTAAAAGCAATCCTTTTAACCTTCTTCCAAGTAAGTATCCAACAAAAATTAAAAAATAAAACGAGTGAACTAAGTGTGTCAATTTCTAGGCAAATACAAAGGACAAAGTGAGAAAGAATCGTCGAGCAAGTTTATTGACTGGAAGGGCAAGTCCCGTGGGTTATTTTCCCATTATCCCATGAGTAAATCAAATGTCTTCTGTTATAAATTAAGTGAAGACTGTAAGGGTCCACCACCGCCGGTACAGTGCAGAGAACGAACCAAAACGAGATGTACTCAAACACGTTACAGGTAAATTAAAAAAAACATAATTAAGTAGGACAGGAAGTAGGACCACCCCTTGTGTCCTTTAAGGAAGTGCATATCATCTTTGTATCAGTTTAAGAGTGTACTCAAACTTTAGTGTGGTCTCGAAGGAAAAAAGCTGTACTGTTAATAGCATGGTTATTCAAGTGTAAACCTGTTATGCAGGCCAGTTAAAGGACATTGATGGGAAAGTTAATTGACGTTTAGATACGGAAATTTGAAGGCAGGTTTTGTTTGTCAATGTCCTTGCAATGAATTATGTGGAGTGGAAGGAAAAATAATTCCATTTCACATGAATGATAACAAGTTTTTAGAACTTTAAGTAGCCAGCCTGTGGGCGAGAAGATTCCAAAGCTAGCGCATACACTCATGTCGTTGAATTTTGTTTATACTTGAAAAGGAAATGTAAGCGATTCCTAGCCATCTGGCATCTAAAGAGAGTCTATTTTACAACGTGTTTTTTGTAAAATAGATGGTATTCAATAGATATATGGAATATCACCCTCAAAATTATCTATAGAATGCACTTCAAGTTCAAATTCAACAATTTACAATTTCTTCCTGCAGAGAATCATCGGCTCAGACCCGTTCCTATCAACCAGAGGTAGGTGGAGCCAAAGAGAGATATCAAAACTTTGAAGTCTTTGAAATATCAAAACTTCTCGATACCATCGACCCTCCGGGAGAATACGAAGCCAAAGTAGTCGAACGCTATCGTCGTCGCCGTAAGTACGAAAAGGCACTTCAACTGACTAAAAATGAACCAGAAAAACACAGAGCTGTCCTCGAAGCAATGGAATGGGACGAATGGGTAGCCCGCGAAGAAGACATCCACGGATGTCAAATGCTTCGCATGCAAATAGTCGTACAATTGTTTGAAGAGCGCGAACAAAAATTCCGTGAAACTTCAGAGCAACGAATCCTCTGCAGCGCTGAAAGGATTAATCAGAAACGAGAAAAGCAACTGAAAAAAATCAATGTTGAGTACTCCCGTAGTATACGAAGGCTTGAGCTGGAAAAACTGAACCTTACGAGATCATATCGTAAGGGAAACATCACCCAGGAGCACATTGATCGGGCTTCTGATTTACATGCACCACAAATGAGATTTGGTGTGAATCCGAATCGTAGGCACTTTGTTGGCTTCCGGAAGAATTTCGATGATCGTATTAATGATTTGGACAAGCAGAAGGATGAAAGGGGAATGGCTTCATTCACATGTCCGTTTAGTAAGCTAAGGAACTGGGCCAAACCTAAGGGCAAAATGAAGGAAGTCACTCAGAGGTTCTGCAGTGATGAGAATTTGAAGAATATCTATGAGAATTTGAAGGTGAGGAGGATATTGCTGACAAATTTAACACTAATCTTGTATACATATGCATACGTCTTTTAGGGGCTTCGAACTATATCAGAGAATACAAAACCGATGCCCAAGTGCCTGAAGAAGAAGACGAAACCATCGATTTCTGAAAGCGCTACATCCAAATCGTCTATACCCAAAAAGAGTCCTTTCAAACCAAAGATTGAACAAGAAAATACTACAGTGAGTTGAATTTAAAAACTTATAACTTAAACCATAGGCTAAATCATACTCAAAAACCACTAGTTTCATATTGCCGTAGAGAGTATTCACTTTTCTTCCATTTAACGCCAAAGCGAATAAGAATCTTAAAGTCACAAGTAGGTTTTCCCTTAATTTAGCTACTAAATTGAATGAAATGTTTATTTTATTCACTTTTAGGTTGAAGTTAAGGACGCCTGTGACTCACTCTCAAAGGAAGAACCCATAATTAACCTCAACCAAAGGAGAATTAAAGATTTCGAATCAAGGAATAACTCTGCAATATCCAACATCGTAGGTCATTTTGAGGGTAAAATTCTTGGCAAATTATTGCAGTTCCTTAGCGATGAGCTGGTACGGTTGAAGCAGCAAAAGAAATTCCAAGCTGTACACATGCTTGCCGAGAGAGAACGATGGCGTCGAGAAGCCATGGAAGCTGGTCAACGACAAAAGGAGAGTAAGAAGCGAGAAGACCTAGAGGAGTTGTTCAAAGCGGCTTCGGAAATCCATAAAGATACGGCTACTTTGTTCTTGGAATCTGTTCTGGAAGAAGAGTTTAAAATTACTTCTGAACTACTTGCAGGCGAAAAGTTAGAAAATATGGCGCGGGACATCGATGCTCAAGATTTTGAGACCATAATGTTAGAAGGAAAGGAAAAACGTGCATACGACCGCATAACGATCGATGAATACGTTCAGAACCAAGTGTTTGTTGCTGTCGAAGCGCGTGACAGGAAAATTAAAGCCGACAAGTTAGAGCAGGCGCAGCTTGAGGCAATTGAAAGCGAACTCATAGAGGATGTAAAGAAGGCTCTGGTTGGCAAATATGAAGTTCCTCATATAGCCACTATAGTGGGTGAACTTTTGGAAGAACTGATTTTCGATGCTGTAATTTATGATTTCGACTTAATCAGTCCAGAATCAACAGACGATGAATTTGATCCTCCCAAAGAGATCAATGCAGCAATTGACAAGCTCATAAAGATGTCTGTTAGATATCCTGGTGTAAAAGAAACTTTCGCCGATTGCACCGACTACGAAGAACATTTGACAGGCGTGAAAGAAGCCAAGGCTATAATGAATAAAATGGTGAGAATAGCAGTCCCCGCAGAACGGTGGAAACACGAAGTTGATCGAATTGTGGAACAAACCGTAAGTGAGACTTTCAACGATGCCGTATACGAAGTAGAATGCCTTAAAGCATCACGTTACGTACGCGCTAACGATAGACTTAACGAAGTCATCATGGAGATATACAAACGAATTGGATCGTATAAAACCGCAGAACCGTCACAAATAGAAAACGAAAGCGAAGCCTCTATATCGGTCAACGAGGTCAGAAGTATTGTGAGCAAATTCAATATTTTCGATTCTCATTCAAAACAGGCAAGTGATGAAGATGATTATATATGTATAGATGCGGAAATGCAAAAAATTGACTATATAGACCCGAAAAAATTTGATATATTTCAACCGCCAGAAATGAGTCGTCAGCATGAACGTTACGATATAATGAAAGGCGTTGCAAAAAGTGTTCAATCTGGTAATGATGAGGAGCTTTCAATTGAATCGACTGAGCAGAGTAGGGGGACATCATCCGATGACGATGTTTTGTATTCGAATAAATATTTAAAATTTTTAAAATCCAACATATCTTTATCGCCTTGGTTACAAGGTTTACAACCAGAATTGCTCATTGCCAGCAGTGATAGTGATGATAAGCCCAGTGCAAAGAGCGATGATTCTGTACGGTCGAATGAGTTTCATATCATAACACATAGACCCTTAAAATAGAGTTAACAATCTCAGCGAAAGACAAAACACAGTTGCAATAGAATTTGAATTGAACTAGAAATTAATTTTGCTGTTCAGTTCGATGTTTGAATATTTGAATAAAAACTTGATTGCAATATTAATAAAATGTGAGTTTCAATTAATGTTTTTTGGCCAAGTTAAGTTGAAAATTTGTTTTATAAAAATTTTAAGCGTTTCAAATAAACTCCATTTAAAATGAATAATTGATGATAATGATTTAACTTATTTCACAGGACTAAATGAATTATCCTAAACCGAAATTGAAATAAAATCTCCCTAAACATCAATCGTAATTACAGGAGAGCTCCCACCCAACCCCCATACAACCCCTTCAAATGCCCCACCCTTAAATGAATACATTTAATTAGAGAGTAATTTGCTTAAATACCCGGTCGGTCTACTCACCCTTAATTCCTTTCCTCATTGTTACCAAACTGCTACGAATCGTTGTTAGCAGAGCATTAAAGCGCACCATTTCCTGTACCAGGACTGTGTTCATGCTCTGATGATAGAGCGTGGGATATTTAGCCAGAGTAGCATCACGATCGAAATTTGCTGGCAGTTTCGCTAAAATATCAGAAGCCACGTTAAATGCCAATTCTTCGGGTGTTTGTGCGGCCTCATCTCCAGCGCCTGCTGTGGTATCCTGTTTGGGAGGAATGAAAATAAGGGATAGGAATTGAGGACATTTGGGAACTGTAGGTAGGTGAAGGTTTTCGGGAAATTTCCTGGATAAGCATTCGATGAATATCTTTTGCCGTGTCAGTGATTTCTGTTTCGTTTTTTTTTTTTATGTTTAAAGGAGGCGAGAAAGAAAAGCGTGAACCAGAAATTCAAAAGAGGCGTAACAATAAAGGTTAATTGATAATTGTTGACTTACCCGTTGAGCAACGAGGTCCTTTTAAAAAAAAAAATAAAAAAAATTACGAAGGCGAGAGTGAAATTAAATATTAAAATTTTGCTTTGAGAGGATAATAAGGTACTTACCACTCGATCCTGGATTTTGATGAAGCAGCAGGTGGGAAGAAATTTAGTTGATGATTAAAAACAAATACATTTTTTTAAAGGTGTAACAGATCTTACGGCAAACCCCAAAAGCAGTAGGGATGCGTTAAGATGATTTTCTTTAAGAAAAGTACGAAAAGCAAAAATTCCGACTTAACAGAACTCAAATCTAAAGGAAGTCGGTCCAGCTGTTTAAGCTGCTGTCTTGCGTACCTACATCCACACAGGCAGATAAACAGAATCGGTGGAAATACTTTTTAGAGCTCCTTCATCCGAGTAATGTCATAATTGATTGTTACCTTTAGTACGAATCTAATACTCGTTCTATACTGAAACTGAACGAGTTAAACGTCTAACTGTAGTCTTTCTGGTAGTTCAAGTCGCGCTACACATTTATCGTCTTGTATTTTTAGGCAGAAACCTTCATCGCTATGACCCGAACTTGCATGGATTAAGTTAGGTTGTCAAGGATTTATACACGTTTCGACTCCTATTAACATCGTCAGCACCATTTTCTACCAAGTCACCAATAAGACTCAGAGCTATATAGAATGGAGAAAGCAATGTACTGGATGGACATGCCTGAACAGCATTGAAGTATTGACATTTAGCTTCATGTGACAAAGTCATTTTCGTGTCGTCTACAATTAACTATTTCAAAAGTTTGAGAACAAATGAGAGAATTGAGTTTGACACTTCTTTCTATGTATGTATGTATAAGCTCATTATCCTTATCCGCCATATTAAGCCGTACCGTTATTTCAAGACTTAAAATCTGAACTTGTGTATATGAAAAGAATGCATACACAACTATGTAACAAACAGGAACAAACACGAAAGCAAGCATTATACCAAAACTCACCTGTGTAAGTAGCGTTCGCGTTAGTAGTTCATCAGTCTCATTCTGATCCTTCATGATGTCTGCATTCGGATGGAAACCAAACACCGATGGTTTAGCTATTTGCGGAAGATCCTTAGCAAAGTTTATAAATGCCTCATGCTCCCTGAACTCTGGAATGTAATATATCTCCGCTTCGTCCAAATAGTACATTTTCTCCTCGTCGAACATTTCCGGACAGTAGAACCGATTCAATATAGTCTTTAGTGTTCTTCTGTCCCAATCATCGGTCACACGACCACCATAGTTACATTCTCCAGTTAAATACCTTAACGCTTCATAGTTCACTCCGACATACTGATCCAGGAACATCTTCAATTGCATCAAACTGATCCTTAGATCGGTTTCATTGAACTCATACGAAATATTCCACCCAATTGGACCGAAATAACGCCGCTCCTGGATCACAGCATGGAAGAAGCACAGCGAAAAGATCAGCCGCTTGAATGTCTCCGGTTGTTTGCAATTCTCAAACCATTCATGATCGTTGATAGGATCACTTGAGAACGATCGAATGATGTTTGATCGCAGGCCCTTTGGAGGTTCGTTGGTCATTTTTATACCATTCTGAAGGACGACAACTGGGAAATGATCGGCAGGGTATGAGGTGAGCCATAGACGAAAATCGGGATGTGTTTGATCTGGCAAGAGTCCTTCACAGATTTTCTCCAGCATTGGCATAAAGCTTTTCGCTAAATGGCAATTTTGTAGAACCACCCAATTACCGAACTTTGTACCCTCGTCGATTAGCTTCACTGCTATGGGACCTTGTCCTTGACCCAAGGATAGAGAGAACAGACGATTCGTTCCAAATCCTTGATCGTCGGCAAATTTTAAAAGTGTTGCCGTAGGATCAGCACCTGGTGTCAAAATGAATATTAACGGAATACAGCAGTGAGAATCACTGAACGATGCACTCAAGTCAAATTGGGGTGGCTCCACATATTGTCTACCCATTTTTTCTGAAAATATGATGAAATTAAATGGATGTAGTGTACAAATAGAATTTCCATACCGCAAACAAAATTTAGTACCGCCGGCACCAATTTATCCGAACGAAACACTCTCAGAACTAAAAGCTTCTGAAAGCTTGACAGCTTATCCTGCCACGGCTGTGGGATTACAGCTTCTGCAGGGTTATCAGAATCGAAGAATTTCTTCCACGAAGTTATATTTCCCTGAACATGTTCACGAATTCCTCTGAACGTTGCCGACACTGCATTGAGACGGCAAAGTTCATCCCAACTTCTGCCAGGAAGCCATTTCGCTGGATTTGCCAAAGGATTATCAAGACCGACGCCACCAGTCAGAAGGAACATCCATTCAGAATTATCGATTATACCATCCGACTTCATGAGATTTATATTTAAAATCAGTGAAAAAAGGAGCTTATCCTGTTCATTGTGGGTGGATGGGCATAAAGTTTGATATCAAAATTATTTATTCATTATTATTTTTTGGCGGACTACAGCTTACCCTTTCGAATAAACTGCGGCAGATGTTGACGTAAAGGCTGTAGGTGAAGTGCTTTCGTAAATCCGCCATCCGTTCAATCACATCCTCGACTTTGTCTGTATTGTCAATGGACGCTGTGTATAGAGCAACGAACCATGCGAGACTGTATTGATACATTGGATCGATATTTGCGAGGTCAGCTGCAAGAAAAAGTGTCCACGAATTAATCACAAATTGTCGTCCTTAAAAAAACCTTTACCAATAGTGAAGAACAGAATTGTGGAATGAGCCGCGATGGGAATGTATCCCAGGCGAGCAATATCGATTTGTTTCTCTGTGACTTCGGTAATTGCTTGTTTTTCATTGATTTCATTAGCCAAAACCTTGGAAGAACTCAAAACCTGAACAGCAGTTTCGTCTTCTAGAATATTTTCAGCCGAGGAGAGAACTTCCAAGATCTTATTTTCAGTCTCCTTGAGAGTGCGTTTATTTTCGGCACCCTGTACAATGAGGGTGTTCTTTTCGGCCTCCAAATCGGGTCGTTCACGAGCAACCGTAATAGCTAAAAGCTGATCCTGCAGACCCTGTACTGTAATCATAAAGTTCAGCAGTGCTACTTTTACGGCAACTTCAGGGAGATAGTGAGGATTTCGCAGTTTTGTGGTTATATAGAATCTGGAAATGAAATTAATTAATTTTTCATTGAAATAACGGTTATCAGATAGTTACTCACTTGAAATCATGATTGTATTCAATGATTGAGTCACCGAGCTTAATGCAAAGAGCACCACCCTGTTTGAAAAGCTGTTTCAGAAGGATTGACTCTAATAGAGGATCCAAGTCTTCATTGATGTTCTCTAGGAGAACTGGCAGACCGAATTGTATAGCGTTTTCAAGTACTCGTGTATAATCGGGTTGATTCAATCGAATTACGCAGAGTTTGTTAACCTTCTCCATGTTTTTCACCCATTTGTTGGCTTGGCCCTGAGGATCAATCATTAGAGGCCATCGGCGAGAGTTTCTATCAAGAAAAAGAAACAACGAAATATAAATTAATACTACTCTAGTGGTTTTCGGCCGAGCATAGAAAGATTATTCTACACTGAGCTTCTAGCTTAGGTGAGGTTGGGTATTATTATGACTAATCGTAATTTTTCGGGAACCTATACGCACGAGAACATAAATCATGTGGCCCAAGCTGAAATTGTGTAAGCCCATGAATTTTGGCGTGTTTCTTATTAAACCAATTATCATAAGTTTCTACGGCCTTCAACTGCCCTTCGTTTTTAAAACGTTCCAGTGCAGTTCTGTGTTCCCTAGCAATGCTATCTTATAATGAAGCCGAACATGTGTACAAACAAAAGAGTTATTCTAAATATTTGCACTATTAGCAGACGATTTATGAACATAGGTAGTTCAGCGCCCTAAAATCGATTTGCAATCCAAACAACGCCATAAGCCTCTAGGAACTATTACTAAGGACCAAAGATGTCTTAAGGGAATAGCAACAAAATAAACGTACACCGCGCATCAACGTAAGACAATCCCACACCCCATGCTATTCACCAATTTATAATTCCAAATGCAAACATTCGAACAAAAATAGTGAAAATAAATGAAACCCCACTCTGTGACAAATTAGACGAGAAATAAAACACTTTTTCCTAATCCACCGTACAACATTAATCAATTCTTTTGATGTTCGCCATCACCCATAATCATCTGCAGAAGCAAGAAGGATAACAGTGCAGAATGCAGTAGTAGCCCAAGCAACTGAGTATAATCATCCCTCTTTAAAAGAAAACGCACGCACTAAAATCCTGCCAGGATTATTTATGAAAACAGAAGGAAAATAAAACACACACATACATTCACCCCTGCTTACCTCAAAATGATAGCGCTCTCGATAGAGAATGAGTCACTTGGGAGGCCACAGATGTTCCATGCGCGTATTTCGACAGGTTCCCCTAGTACTTGCTGTAACTGAAAGTCCTGAGTGCATACAATGCCAAATGAAGCGCATTTTGCCACCCATTTCGGGATTTGTTCCATACGGAAATCGATTGTGAACGGTCCTAGATACGCTACGACACCAGATGAAATTAACACGTCACCGACCAATGTAAGGTACATTTCGCCAAGCATCCGAGCTGCTTCCAACCAACGTACGCGCTCACCACCTAATCCGCTAATAAGCTCCGTTGCACGTTGCAGTTTTTTCGAGACATATTCATGTTCACCCTTGAGGGTGCTATACAAATGGAGAGACCATTTTTAATCTGAAAGATATCAAAACTATCTCAAAATACATACTTAAACTGTCGCAATTGATCTTCGAGCAATTTTTGAATTACCGCAAGATCGGCCTCAACACGAGCCAACTGAGCGAGCTTCTCGGCGAGAAGCTTTTGAGCGGCCTAAACAAAGTATACGAACAAAAAATTTAACTCTAAATAAGACAAAGAATAATTTTAACTGAAACACACATTATACTCAGCCTCTGCAGCAGCCAAAGCGATTTTCTTTGGTGCAATAACTTTTGCGACTACATCATACTTTGTCAAGGCAAGAACCCATCGGCACAAGCCCTCACAAGCTGTAGATGCGGATCGAATTTTTTCCGGATCGAAAGCTTCATTACTAAGGACACGTTCTTGTAATTTTTTCATTATAGCTGGTGGAATATTGTCCTTGTCGAAATTTAACAAACTGTCGAGAAATTTTATATCACCCAAGACTCGCTTCGATGGCCCCCAATAGTCTTCAATCATGCCAACACCTGATGGATTTGCTACACGCTCAGGTTTGACGTCCTTTAATATACAAACAGCTTCCATAACAATGCGCACTCCAAGGGGAGGACTTTTCATAGTCTTAACCACAGCTATATCGGCTGTTGTTAGAGTATTCAGTGCTGCCAAGGCTACATTTAAAATCGGTAATGCTTCGGCCAAGCGAGCATCGCACTCATCCTTAATAGCTTGGGCCTTGGCAGCTTGTATGGTCGCTGCAGCTTCATCTTGTTTAACCATTTCACGTTGCTCCGCAGCGATTTCGCTGTCTTTTGTTACTTTTGCGACTTGTATTGCCACCTGTAGAATAAACAGGAAATTTTTAAAGCCCTGAATAAAAATATTCTCCTTTGTGCTATATAGACATTTGTACATTTTGTTTTAAAAAAGAAACAACCAATCAAAGGGTTTTTAGCAAGTAAACATAAATGGGATTCATTTCCCACTCATAGAATGGGACAGTGCAGTGTATTGGCAACAGTACGATATGGCGTGTGTACATGCTCTTCGATATGCCAAAATACTCATGACATGCGTAAGTAGCATGGGTAAGACAGGTGCAGAAATAGTCTGCACACGCGCTCTCTCAGAACTTGATTCTTATCGCTGTTGTCTCGGTTGCATGTGCAATCTTGTATCGGGGGAAGTAGTGATCAGACCACGGACATAGACAAAGTAAACTAGACAGTCAAATCGAACTTCCCCTGTCCTCTTAGTGCTGCAAGTAAGAGAAGAACGGTGTGACCAAGACCTAACACTTATTTTGTCGGGTTATCTCTTTCATTCCTTTTGAGCAAACATTTTTTTCCATTTGTTATTCCATTAACAACCACAAATTGTATGTACAAAATTCCTGCGGCATAGATGTAAAAAAAATCGCCGGATTTTGTAATTGTAGGTGTGAAATTAGTGAGCTCCCATTTGATTTTGCTTGAACGTCAGAATACAATGACAAAATCTAGCAAATTTTAGCTTGGGGGAGCGAATGCGTCAACCCAACCGAAGTTGTCTGTCTAATTAAGATTTGTCTACGACCACGGACAAGTACTGGCGGGCAGACACACAGCCAGAAATCATCATATCGCATACACCAACATAACTCTAAGCGTTCAAGCCAATAAATACATATATTTTAAAATCTTCCAAAAACCTTTCGCAGTTGAAATGCTCGAACTGGGTGACCCTTTTGCAAAGACTACCACTCCAAGCTAGACTAGTTGACTTACGATATCAGAAGCCTCTTTAAGTTTCGGTTCCAATGCCGTCAGTTGCTCGCTCATTACTGCTACTTGTTGAGCTGCAATATCCAGTTGAGATATTCCAGTCAAATATCGGCTTTTGTTCGTAGATATAGTCCTGAAAAATAGGATACAAATATATAAATTAAAGAGGATCTCTTAAAAAGAAACTTGAGCACTATCACTTTCGTTTGGCTCCCAATAAGCCCTTAAAAGTTTGAATCAGCTCCAAATATGACGTTGGTGTCACATAATTGTGACGTTGCAAACGCAAGAAAAATCTCTCTGACAATTGTTGGGTTGAAGTGTGAAATTCCATACACATGTCAATAGCGGCTTTTCTTTCTAAAGCAGTTAATTCTTCTTTAGCTAAGAATCGAGTTGATACAGCTAGTAGAGCATCTGTTGGCCATGGTTGAAACCAGTCAATTGTGCAACAATTTACAATTGCAGGGAACTTTCGAATGCGATTACGTAAAGCATCACCAATTGGTGACATCGAAAGGACCACATGAAGTTGATCCTTGCAAACCTAAGAAATAAAATAGAAATGGAGTAGAGCCGCCGTATTAGACGGTTTGTACCACTGTTGTACGAGTAACATACCTGGACAAAGAAATTAAAAAGCGCCACCATGCTACCGTCGGTTTGAACGGCTTTATCACGTTGTTTGTCAATTTGACGCATCTTCTCACAGATTTCAATTTTCTCTTCATTTGTGAAGAGATTTGGCACCTCACCAGAGTTCAGGAGACCATTCACATCCTCAAGGAAGGATTCGTCTTTGATCTGAACGGAAAGAAGTGAAAAGAAATTATGACTTTGATTAAGGAACCTTTAACTACGTTGTATTGGATATTGGTCCATTTTCCAGTTCATTAAATTCAAAATATGATAGCTCTACGAACTTCAAAATTCTAAAGTTTTACTGAATAGATAGAAAATTTCCAAACTATGCCTTGCCTATACAAAGACTACACTGAATAAAATGAACTGTTCAGATCTTTGCTCACTTAAAATTAGGTTATTGTTATTGTAGCTCGATTGAGCTTAGCGAACTGAGAAATTGAACTATTTTAACTTATAGATCTTAAAAAACACTTAATACTCCCATCTCACCTGAACGTCCGTGAACAAGAACACTCCATGTAGATCTGATGAACTGATCTTTCTTAAGATTCCCTTCACATCCTCATGCCACTCATTTGGTCCATATTGCCTGGTAATCTCCACCTGGAACAACTCATAGTCACAAATATGTGATGACAATCGTGTCAAACTCTGTCTTCCCGAACCACCAACTCCAATCAATAACGCATGACTGCGGGGCTGTTTAATGATACGACATATCCTTGACAAATGCTCAATAGCGAAACGAAACAGCACCAAGTCCATGGGCTTCTTTGACATTCCATTGAACTCCGTTAAATAAGTCTCTACAATTGATCGCAACTCTTCAGTGTCTTGCACCTCTAGGTAGTTCTTGGTATCAGCCTTTGGATTTGTAAAGTCACAATACATCAACTTTCGTAGATCATTCTCTTCTAAGTCACGTCCTTTCTCAATAATTCTCTCGAACAATATATTTGGCGTAGACTGGAGATGCACTTCAATCTGCTCACATATTGAACTAAAAAGCCAATCACGATCAGCATCATCTACTAAGCGGTCACCATATACTCGGAGAATTTCATGAACCCAAAGACGACGCATAGAATTCATGTCCTCTGTAGCTTCAGGCACCGATAGCAGAACGCCTTGAATGACACGGGAGAAATCTCTTAAGTTAAAAAGGTAATGTGACTTGGCTGGAGTTGGCAATAAATTCAGTTTTGCTTTGTTATACACATCCAACGTTGCGTTGACTATCTCCTCGATGCAAGGATCAAATTCTTTTGAGAAACCTCTTGTATCCAAATGCCAGAGGACAATCTTTCCAAAAATACCTCTCAAAATCGCATCACTGAACTCGTCGATGGCCAGAACGTTGAAATGCCTTTGGAACCTTGGGGTCACAGTGTTACCCGATGAAGGCGGTCCCATGGCACAAATGATCTGAATGTCGATCAGTTTGAATGGAACTATATTCTTCCTATCGTACCACATCCAATGATCTAGCATCATTCGGAGCAGCTCTATTGGTGGCTGAGCACCGTATGTCTCCTTTAAAGGCATCGATATGTCATCCACAAACAACACACACTTCTTGTTTAGCGGTGGACCAAATACACCCTTTCGCCGTTTGTCCAACTTAGACATAATAATGTCCTGCGTTTGATTGGCTGACGTTTGCGCCGAGAAGTTTATTAATAGTGCCTTGTAGACTTCCGTGTCAGCTTTCTTTAGCAGGTAATCAATAGCGTAGCAACTCTTTCCGGTGCCTGTATTTCCTACTAACATTAATGGCTTTCCATGTCGAATTAGCAAGTCCAGAATCGCCGCGACCCTTACAGTTTCATTTGTAGTTATAATGATCTGGTTAACAGGAATATCTCTTGGAATCGGAGGAGCTGCAGCCACCTCATCTTCCCAGGGTTTCCATTTACCCTTACCCTCCTTAATATACCGATAATCAAATACACTTCCCGGTTTCGGAATAGGAAATATGAACGCCTTGGCCAGATTGGTTACATGTAGCTCCGAAGGTATACCAAAGGACTCATACACATCCGGTGGAAAGATTTTCTCCATGAGACCCCGGAAGACAATGGAAAATTTATCCCTACTACCCGAGTCCAATGATCCACCCAACGACCAAATGCAAGAGAAAAAGAACACTCCTTCAATCTGGGCTCGAGCATCCAAGTCCGACAAGTTCTGCATGTATTGTTCGTTCAGGAAATCATCCATAAAGCTGTCAAAGAAATTCATCAATGACGATATAAGATTTGCTTCGGAGGTAGGGGCGATCTCACGAAGACCACCCTTTCGCACAAGCCACAAGAGAATCGGGCAAAATCGTGAAAATAAATTCGAGATCAACTGCCTGCTGGCTGTGTGGAACGATGGAGGTAAGGCATTCTTCCATGATAGTACTAAAGGTTCCCAACCCAAAGAGCTGGGTTCCATATAAATCATTCCACAGCGAGATACTGTTGCCGGCGATGCTACGTCAAGATCCATGGGTTCAAAGATTAGATTCGTAGTCGGGGCCAGTTGTATAATCTCGCCAGACATTAAACAAAGCTTTTTGTTGTCATCGAGGACGGTATTCATATTTTCAATCCAAATGGCATCAACCGGTCCATCGAATATAAGCCATTTTCTGTCCAACGTTGTAGAGACCGCAAATTCACGATAACTAACAGCTAAGATGCCATCACTCCACTCATGGGAAACCATATCAAATTGGCCGTAAAGTTGACCCATTGTGACAGCTTTGGGATTCATAACTGTATAAATAGCACCATTTTCCGAGCCGTCCTGAAGCAAATGAAAGAATTTTAAGAAAATAAGTTATCTGATTTCTATACTATCGACATTGGGTTAGGTACCGTGTTAAAGCGAAACGGAACACGATATCCAACAAGCCCTGGATAATTATTGAAATAAGTGCATAGAAATAAACTTACAGTTTCCTCGATATAACGCAGGGCTTCTGCCAGGATTCTATAACAAGTTGTTTTGCCTCCAAAGGGAAATCCAACTATCATCAGTCCATGTCTGCATACAATCATCTCATAAAGCTGGGAGGAAGTGATTTTTATAAACAACCTTTCAAAACCTTTTGATCTCTATAATCCTTACCTGTTGAACTTTTTCCAAGAAGAACGGTGTACATTGCTTATTATTGTTTTCGCAAGCCTTAATCACGCACTCATTAAACAACACATAGTCCGGTTCGGGCAGAACAACCCCAGGGAACAGATCCGAAGTAATACCTTGAAACAGAGGTACATCTTGATTCAAGAACTTTGGTAAATTAACATCCTTTATAGACCGCAGAACCAGTATATCCTCGTTTTCATCTCGATAGCGAAGTTTCAGAGCTCCTGCCGCTTTTAAGACCGATTTAACAGCCCTCATGCCGTAATCATAATGTGGTTGTGTACTAAGCTGTTCAGAACACAATCGGTATGTGGCCACGATTTTAATGGCTAACGGCTTAGCGCTAAGGAATCCATACGAATACAACTCAATTTCAGCGATTAAAGCATAGTCCGGCACCATCATGGCTACCGATCGGAATAAGGCCTAGAAATATAACAATTAGCCTTCTCGAATTATAACAAATACTAAAAAAGTACTTTTAAGTTATCAGGCAACTCGGAACGACCAGCATAGCCAGGATTCATGGTGATAAAGACAGCACATGTTGGATCTAGCTTCAGTGTTGTTCCTTCAAAAACCATAGTCGGTAAACCAGAGTTGATGCCACGTTGAATTGTCAAAATCTACCAAAAGGATTTTTTCAACATTATATTTAAATCAGCAAGCGTAGCCCTTACCTGCTGTGCTACGACAGATAATACTTCCAAATCAATGCGGTTGAACTCATCAAAGCACGACCAAGCGCCACATGAAGCCAATCCTTTGAAAAATTTACCCAACGCCAAGTAATCCAATCCATCCGAACAGTTAAACACAACACACTGTTTAGCCACAGCTTTAGCCAGATCTTTTGTAGTCTCGGTTTTACCAGTTCCAGCTGGACCCTCTGGCGCACCGCCCAGGTGAAGATGTAGAGCACTAAACAGGGTTCGGTAGCAACGATCAGTGAGTGGAGTGACAACTAATCGAGTCGTATTTCCCAGATACTCGTAGCCATATTTTAACGAACAATTAATCATTCGTGTATCTAAATTATCATCCTCCCAATAATACCGAAGTTGACACAGCCACTGGAAGTCATTTAATTCAGAGACTTTCTTCTCACAAATTTCGGCCAAAACATCGCGTGCATGTACGTCAAGCACCACAAGTGCGCCTAAGGTTATACGATTCTGCAGATTGAGATGTCCTCGAACAAGGTCTACGATGGCCATAATCTGACAAGGAAAAAACAATTTTTTAAACTTGTCTATAAAATAATATAAACTCAATTTTTTTTAACAGCGGTTCTCGTACTTATTTCTTATTCAAAAGTTTTTTAAATCGTAAACTCCGTAGTTCAAAGCGCCAAAACGATCATCTTTAGCCGGTACAGTAAATCTATATATTAATCTACTATCTATGTATATACCGAAGCACGTCCTGTGTATAGCGGTTACTGAACTTCAAATCTCTAATACAAGGAATTCTCTATTCACTAAATCTGTTCAGCTTCTCAAAACTTTCGTTAAGCTCTGTACAACCAGCGCGCGGTTCGAACTAAAACTAATTCATCTACCTGTTTCTTGCAAATATCCAAATAATTCTCCAAACTTTTCACAGGATCTTCAGTAAAGAAGCACAAGGTAATCTCGGACGTCCAATATGTGAGTGAAATGGATTGTACCGTCTGTCCTGGCCAAATGAGTACCCATTTGTCTCGCTGAGTATTCGGATAGCTTTCGAATGCTTGTCGAATTTTAAAATGAACACTTTTTTTCATGGCGGTCTCTAGCTCCAATAGCCATTTCTCGACTTGACCACGAGCCTGTGCTGTCGATATAATCTCAACAAGTTGGACTTCTTCTCGCTCAGATGATCGCATCATGTCAACTTCCAATAGTTCAGTAAAGTTGAGTGTAGCAATACCTTCAAAGCATTTCTTAAGATGTGGCTGCACTCTAGTCGGATCTTTAGTCTCCGAAAGGATCTCAAGCAATTCATCATTGGACAAGAAGAAGAACCGAGGAAAATATAGACGTTTCTTTTCCAAATACTAAGGAGAAAGATTTAAGTTATCCGATTGTAGAAATATAGAAAATTTTGAGGACAAGTTACCGCATTAAGACCCTTCTGGATGACTTCGAGAAGGTTGAAGGCTTTTTTAAGTTTATCGGACATCTTTTCAATCTCGACCACGGACATTACTTTGGGATCTGCCGCTACTACTTTCATTAGGTCTCTCCAAATCTGAAATAAAAATACTAGATCTATAAAAAAAACTGGAAGAACGCCTAAATTACACAGAACTCCAATGAACTTTTCAAAAGTAATGTGTGTCTATTTTTTAAGCTCTAATCTCGTACTGGACTGCAGTACTAACAAATTTCAAAGTTGCTTGTTTCTATAAAAACCTACCTTATCAACCGCACTGAAACGTCGACCCTCCTCAGGCATTTGTTGTTGAATATCAGGACTGGAGAAAATTGGTTCTAGATACATCCAAGTGGCTTGTACACGTAGCCAATCATCGAGAATATCTTGTAGCAACATAAGTTTTACTTCCCATTTCCTGTAAAATAAAACACAAAATTAATAGAAGTTTTAAGATCGCTTTAGACAAATCTAACTGACAAAAGATCTTCTTCAAACGGCTTGATGTATGGCGAGCTCTTCATTGTCTGTGTTTTTATAATTTGATCATCGAGTAGCACTTGAATATCATCCACAGCCGCCAGTTTAAAGGTTCCAGAATCCCTGCAAGATATTTAATTTCGCTGGCGATTGACATACAAAAAACAAATATAGACAGTAGCTCTACCTGTAGGGTGAAACAGTAAATGACATCAGTTCCCAATCTTGAACCATTCGCGACATAGCTCTCTCAAGGTTGTTCTCCTTAGAAGCACTCTCTGAAACTACCTCGAATCTTGGTAGATATTCCTCTAGTTGGTAATTAATAATCTTTTCAAGTGTAAGCGCTGGCGAAATTTTTATCGGGAAGCCAATAATCTCAGAGATCTGCTCCCAATGGCGAGCTTTCATGCCAGGGTTTCCAAGAGTGGCAATGATCGGCATATGTGTCTTGAATTCATCAATTCGTTCCTTAATCTGACAAAATAATAATAGTATGTTTTAATCATTCCTACATGTCTCTACATCTCTGTCGTCTTACATCACGGATAAGTTCCAATGTTTTGGGATACGCTCCCATTTGTTTTTCAAGCTTTTGAATTGTTCGATAAATCGTAGACACTTCGCTGTCTATTTCATCAGGTTCATAGGTTCCCACCTGCGAGTGCATCCAAATATCATATTTATCCATAAATTCCTGACCGGCGTCGTAGAGCTTCTTGAATGGACTCAACTGATCGTGAGCTTTCTTGCGTATAAGATATTGGGACAATTCCCATCCATATGAGGTTTCTTCTTCATTGATCCTATCGATGGTTTCCATAGCGATAACCAATCGGTTGTCCAGTACTGCAGCTTTTCTCTTATATTTGAGGAGATATTTTATATCACCCCAGTTTGGGTAATCTTGCACTTGTTCATAATAGTTCTGTAGCTCACGTCTAAATGCTTCGATTCGTTTCTTAAGCAGCTCCTGGTATTCAATCATTTTGTCGGCTATTATTTCACGATGTTGATTGAATATATTTGGCAACTGGAGGTACCATTGGAATGTATTGCTATTGTTCTTTATCTCCAGTGGAGTGTACACCGTATGATCCATTAGCCAGAGAATGTGATCCATATTCTTTAAAAAAAAAATAGAAAATTCGTAAAGAATTTATTTACACAATAAAGATTATATTTTTACTGTCTATTAAACATAATATTCTTGGGATTATTTAAAATTATTTGTCTACTAAAAATAGTTAGTATGGAGAGGACATATATTTTACATTTCCACTCACGATTTTAAGTCTCGCCTCCATTTCTACAGCTGTCCGAGTTTCCGTCAACACAACGAATGCCCTAAGCTTCATTAGTTCTGCCGTATCCGCTGGAACTGTCAAGGCTTTGATTGCTATCGCCTCATATTCCTTGCCGAGTTTTGTTATCTTTAATTGTTGTTCGGTTATCATTGCAGTCAATAGTTCCTTCTGCAAGGACCTTGCGAAATTTTCCAAATTTCCTATAAAACTTTCACGATGTAACTCATAAAGACCCATTTTAATAACACCCCAGATTTCCTTGGCAATACGATGTTCTAACTCATAGTAGTAAACCACTTTTTTGCAGTACTCCTCAAACGGTGGCTCAGATTCAATAAATTGTGTAACAGTATCGGCATCGACACCATTCAGTAGAGACATAAACTCATCAAAGTCCTGCATTCTTAACTCGGGTCCGATTCTCTGTTCTTCAAGAAGATCTGTAATCTTATGTCGAGCTTCAGTGATGATCGCTTGAGGAATGCCTGGCTGAAGGTATAAATCCTTCGTCTTTTTAAGGTCAGTATAGAGCTTGGTCTCAATGCGAGGTAATAGCTTTACGCCTAACATGATACTATCAATGATTCGTAGAATTTCATCTAGAACCTTGCTGAAGCTTGGATTGAATAGTACCGTATCCTGATCCTCAAGCATTAAGGATATTTTTATTCCTGGATTTGTTTTCTAAGGAAGACTCAATCGTCTCAAAATGTTTTGTGTATAGTCTGGCCTTCAACTTACCGTGTCACACAAAAAATCTGTAAACAATCTAAGACTTCGAATACAAACTTCTTCAAGCTGCTGAGTCATCAGAATCCCCACACAGTTGAAGAAATGGGCCAAGAGTTTTGGTTTTTTTGCATCTGGGAGGAGATTCTTTTTGATGCCCCGCAGGAGGATCGAATGAATTTCACCGTACCATTGATCTCTGAGGATTACTTTTGCTCTTTCAATCTGATAACCAATTCGGGTCTGAAATATTTTTTTTATAAATGTTTTTTTATGCGAATTAAGATCTCTTACTGAAAATTGGAAAATATCATAAGCGTTTAGATTATCTGCGAGCTCCTTGACATCCACAAAAGCCACATCCTTGAATTTTACCCAAATAGCTAGGATCTGTGCCACACAAGTGTGGATAGGAAAGAGGGTTTTCTTAATCCTTAATTGGTTGCTGTCGTATCTAAATAGATAAGAAATGTATTTATTTTTTTACATCTAATACAATAAACAGTTGTTTTACCTGAAGCGCCATCTGTTAAACATAGCTTTTGCCTCAGTTCTCTCCCATGTCATCAACTCAGTAGTCTCTTCTCTTGCACTCTCCAAGGAGCCGTTTAACACATAATCAACTACAGCTTTCTTCATAGAAAAAATATAGTCCGATTTTATTTGTAATAAGTTATCGGTCATTTCAGTTTCAAATTTAGCCAAAGATGGGGGAATCATGCCCTTGATTCGTGCCACAATTTTCATGTTTAATGGAGACACGTGAATTGTATCGATTCCGTGTTTTATATAATAATAATACCGCAGGATCTCCTTCTCCTCTGCGTTGGGGAATAAATTCTTTTTGTCATATTCATAGTCCTTTCGACCAATAAGTTCGACGAGTTTTTTGCGAAAATTCTCACGTTCCTGACGCATTTTGAGGTAGGAATGGCGTTCTGAAAGGGCGCAAAATTATTTGGTTCTTATGTAGAAGTATGAATTTATCTCACTGGCATCTTGACGTTTACGCTTCTTTTCTGGTTGCATGCAATTTATTTTAACTTCAGGCTTGTCCGTATCTTTTATTGATCGATTTAATTCATACCACAGTCGTCGACACTTATATTCTGGATTTGCTTTTGAGCTGATTATTCCTTGTATAACTGACTGCCTGGGATGTGGCGGTAGCTTACTAGCCTTAGGAATAGCTCCAGAGGATGAAGACTTCCGTGAGCCACTCATTGAGTCTATAGGTAATAAAGATTAAAATTTAGCGGTTGAAATTAAGGTATAAAATATTTAGCAGAGTTGAAGAAATGTCTTAGGCGAAAAACACCGAATTCAGATAAAAAAAAGACGTTTTGTCTGATCTGGTGTGTTTTCAGCCTAACTCCTGCAACAAGTAAATTCAAATGTCAACCCCCATTTTGTCTGCGCTGAATTCAAATGGCGTCCAACTGAAAACTAAATTTCCTATATGGAAAATTTTACAAGCTGTATTAGCGCTCACGATAAAACATAAGCAACATTTTAAATTGAACTCCAAGCAATGGCAATAGTTTGTGGGTTTAGCGCGAGCAACTAAATTTTCTATCGGACAAACAAGCATTTTAGCATAATTCTCTTAGAGTATTATAATAGAAAAACTTCAACGGAAGTTGAAGTTATTGTTACCGTACTCAGTTTGTTCTGTTGCAAGGAAAAACGCGGTGTGTCCTATTGTATGTGCCATGTGTAATGTGTTTCGCACCACAGCATCGGTCTATTTACCTCTGCTGTTGAAGTTGCTGTTGGCTGTTGGCTATTGCTCTGTCAATGTGTTCCTCCTATTATATGTACAAATCTCTAGCTTCAATTGCTCTTGAAGCAAGTCAATTACCTATAACCACGCTATCTTAATTAGCAATAAGAATGAAATGAAAATTGATATGCAAAATATCCTCAGTGAACTTAATAATCATTTGACTGTTTGAAGCCAAACGTCAGCGTGATTATTTTCTGTTCTTTTCATAATACAACCATGTCCAACTTCACTACATCGGATGTATAGGAAGGAACTTCCTTCACGCAAGAGCACGAGCATATGTCCAAACTGTCAAAAAAAAAAAGAAAACAAACCCAGCTCGAGCTGAAGAAGAAGAATTGTGCAGTTGTGTGTAGTTAAATTTCACTTCCAAATTTTCAATTTTATTCAACAGGCAGGTAGTGCTCAAGAAATTCCATGTACTTACATTTTCCTTCAATGTCCTTTCACAAAAATATCCTCGATTTCTTCACTTTTTTACGACTTTTCACTCACCATCTGGCGATTAACAAACCATTGGGAAACAAAAATCCAATTGAATTTTATTTATTTTTCTATTGATTTCAGTGTTTCCTAGGAGTTTTTTTTTCCCGCTCTAGACACTAGTTCAAAAAGCGAACATATTTCTCAAGGGTTGGTAATGAAATACCTCTTTTAAAAATTTCTTTTCCTATATTACCTTCTGGAGAGATTCTTAATTGCACCGCTCTTGGATTTGGCCACGAATTGTATTGTTTTTCGTTTATTATAATAATTTGGATTTCACATCTTTCTTTTTCTTTTTCTTTTTAAAATTTTATTCCACCAATTTATGGAAATAGATGAATAAATTAATTAAAAAGTAACGGAAAGATCTGGTGCTTTAGAAAAACTAAATATTGCACATATAGGCAGTAATATGCCTTATATTCCGGTATGTTTTATCGTGATCTGGGGCCTGCATCTCAAATTCCAAGTAAACAAGTAATTTTGTCACCTCTTGTAAACTTATGCTAAACCACACAATAACGTATTGTCGTATTTGACTGATATTTCGAGGGTAATTTAGTCACTAGCCGTGTTTTATTATCACCCAAGGTCTATATACATAGATCAGCCGATAAAAATAAAGCAGTCCAGATCCACGAAAAGTTAAGGTTCTAAGTTCTGGTAAAAGCTTCTCTTAGAATATCATATTTGAAAAGATCATTGTTGCATGACAACTTTATACTTTGTCATGCAACTGAACTATTTTCTTTTTATTGGAACGCATTAAGTTGTTTTTTTTTTTTTAAGAAAAATATTTTATGGTATTTGCAGTGGCAACTCACCTCAAATAGTTACTAATCACTTACAAGGTTTCAGAAATTCGAAGTTTTTACTAATTGTTATTTACTATTTGCTGAATATTAATTTATTTGAGCATAAAAATTATTGAAAATGTTTGGTTTACATATGGTATATGTATTCTAATCTGGCAACGTGGATATTTGACTATCATGGACAATTACATCACAGTCGTGAATTAAAATGTAACCTAGTGAGAAAAGGCATGAACTATGTATTCGGATCTCGAAAAGAGATCCGATAGAGAGCAGAATCTCGTACTGTTGTTATATTGCACAGAAACCAATGATCCATATGGATCTTGGTAGATAAGAAAGGATTTAAATAAGAGAAAAATATTTGCACCTTGAAACTAAGGGAACCTGTCTTGCAAAGACTTGGCTCTATCAAGTCTAAGCCGCTAACGCACGAAGAGACTGCTACATTGAACATCTTTAAGATGCATATCGGGACATTATCTAACAGAGCATGTTCAAACACGGAGGTTAAAGCTGTGGCTTAATTGACTTGCGCACTATATCAGACTGTTCCTAATTTGAACAAAATAGGCACATACCTCAAACAAAAAAATGTGTACGTTAGTTCTTTTAAAGGTACCTACTTTATTTTTTGGATTGATGCAATAATTTGATTTTGATTTTGTCTTCTCAAAACCACGTATAAGACCATGTAGCGGTTTATACTAAGTAAAGAGTCCGAATACACATTTTGGGGACTTCTATTATTTCACATCACACTTACTTCATGCAAATAAAAATGTATCAAGATGTCATAAGACACCTCTACCAACGATAAAATAATTTATGCAAACATCAAATGTCATGTGTCAAATCCTTCGCTTTTCATTTCCAATAAATTCCAGTGACCAACAGCTTGAAGATGCCATCCAATATCCACACATTTTTATTATTCGCAGCCATTTTCCGTCAACGACTTATCAAATCACTCCCCATAGCCTGACTTTGCGCAGCGCTGAAAGATGCAAATTGAATACCAAAATAAAATTAAGTCTCTTCTTGACCTCATCTTACCTATTCCCAATAAAAAGTAACACAAAGTTTTATTTAAAATCCAATAAACCATCCCTTTATTGCCACCATAAAAACTCAAAAAAAAAAAAAAAAAAATAAACAAAATACAAATATATATATATGTATATAGACAACCGCTTAGAAGCTCAACTGGCATAGGAGAGCCGTCCCACGGTTTATCCAGTGCGTTACAGGCGTCTTCGGATTACAGTTTAACAACATGCTCACAACAAAGTTTGTACTATGACCCGTAGTCGAGAGTATACCTCGACGTTCAGCAGTCTTGTACAACGGACACAGATACGTGTGTCGTTCGACCAAATCACTGCGTTTGCATGGGCGCATCCAAATCAGTGGCACATTATCGAACAGCTCCCTTGGGAGCGATTCGGCCAAGTAACCATTATCTCGGTCCCATCGAGCGCCTTCCAGAAATATGCCATACACATACACCCCATCCTGTGGGGCCTGAATGTCTGGACCCCCATCGCCTTCGATATGCAGTACTTCATAGTCAAAGACCAACAAATCGATGGGTATGACATACTTTCGAGCAAAATTCTGCTGGGCACCCGTCAAAAAGGCTTGTGTGAAAAAGAATCCTGATAGCCAGAATGTCGGTGGTGGTCCTTTATCGAACCACGTCTAATGGAATTCACTGTTAAATCGATAAAGGCATTGCAGTGCTTATTTACCTGAAGGAAATCCAATCGCTGAATGAAATCCTGCACATAGCTGCCGAGAGGTTTTAGACTCGGATACGATTTACCTGCCCACATCTGGGGTATTTTGGCAATCAACACCGACTTGTAGACTTCTTCAATTTGGGACGTCATTACAACCAAACCTGCAGAGAAAATAAAACTCAAAACTAAAGTAATCATTTAAACTTCACAAAAAAAGTACCGCGAAACTTTGACATGCAAAAGTTTTTGTCTCCATATTTTATTTTGCTATTATTTTTTTTATTCATCTTTACTCGACAACCTCACTAAACTGGGATTTGTGCTCTTATGCCTTAAGGCAAAAAGAAGAACCGATTAAATTACCCCCAACAAGGAAAGACTTTCTCTTTTCAAATGGCTGCCACTATAGATTCCCTTAAGCCAGTCTTTCCAAAGTATGACTACAAGTATACCCATAAGGCAGCGGAAGCCTGCCACACGTGCTTAAGGAAAAGCAATCCTTTTAACCTTCTACCAAGTAAGTATCCAACAAAAAATTTAAAAAAAAATACAACTGAACTAAGTGTGTCATTTTCTAGGCAAATACAAAGGACAAAGTGAGAAAGAATCGTCGAGCAAGTTTATTGACTGGAAGGGCAAGTCCCGTGGGTTATTTTCCCATCATCCCATGATTAAACCAAATGTCTTCTGTTTTAAATTAAGTGAAGAATGTAAGGGTCCACCACAGCCGGTTCAGTGCAGAGAACGAACCAAAACGAGATGTACTCAAACACGTTACAGGTAAATTAAAAAAACATAATTAAGTAGGATAGGAAGTAGGTCCCCTCTTGTATCCTTTATGGAAGTGCATATCATCTTTGTATCAGTTTAAGAGTGTACTTAAACTTTAGTGTGGTCTCGAACGAAAAAAAGTTGAACTGCTAAGAGGATGGTTATTCAAGTGTAAACCTGTTATGCAGGCCAGTTAAAGGACATGCTCAGCATTGATGTTTAGATACGGAAATTTGAAGGCAGGTTTTGTTTGTCAATGTCCTTGCAATGAATTATGTGGAGTGGAAGGAAAAATACTTCCATTTCACATGAATGATAACAAGTTCTTAACACTTTAAGTAGCCAGCCAGTGGGCGAGAGGATTCCAAAGCTAGAGAATAGACTCATGTCGTTGAATTTTGTTTATACTTGAAAAGGAAATGTAAGCGATTCGTAGCCATCTGGCATCTAGAAAGAGTTTATTTTACAACTTGTTTTTTTGTAAAATAGATGGTATTCAATAGATATATGGAATAGCACCCTCAAAATTATCTATAGAATGCACTTCAAGTTCAAATTCAACAATTTACAATTTCTCCCTGCAGAGAATCATCGGCTCAGACCCGTTCCTATCAACCAGAGGTAGGTGGAGCCAAAGAGAGATATCAAAACTTTGAAGTCTTTGAAATATCAAAACTTCTCGATACCATCGACCCTCCGGGAGAATACGAAGCCAAAGTAGTCGAACGCTATCGTCGTCGCCGTAAGTACGAAAAGGCACTTCAACTGACTAAAAATGAACCAGAAAAACACAGAGCTGTCCTCGAAGCAATGGAATGGGACGAATGGGTAGCCCGCGAAGAAGACATCCACGGATGCCAAATGCTTCGCATGCAAATAGTCGTACAATTATTTGAAGAGCGCGAACAAAAATTCCATGAATCTTCACAGCAACGAATCCTCTGCAGCGCTGAAAGGATTAATCAGAAACGAGAAAAGCAACTGAAAGAAATCAATGTTGAGTACTCCCGTAGTATACGAAGGCTTGAGCTGGAAAAACTGAACCTACCAAGATCATATCGTAAGGGAAACATCACCCAGGAGCACATTGATCGGGCTTCTGATTTACATGCACCACAAATGAGATTTGGTGTGAATCCGAATCGTAGGCACTTTGTTGGCTTCCGGAAGAATTTCGATGATCGTATTAATGATTTGGACAAGCAGAAGGATGAAAGGGGAATGGCTTCACTCACATGTCCGTTTAGTAAACTAAGGAGCTGGGCCAAGCCAAAGGCGCAAATGAAGGAAGTCAGTCAGAGGTTCTGCAGTGATGAAAATTTGAAGAATATCTATGAGAATTTGAAGGTGAGCAGGATGTTGCTTACAAATTTAACACTAAACTTGTATACATATGCATATATCTTTTAGGGACTTCGAACTATATCAGAGAGTACAAAACCGACGCCCAAGTGCCTGAAGAAGAAGACGAAACCATCGATTTCTGAAAGCGCTACATACAAATCGTCTATACCAGAAAAGAATCCTTCCAAGCCAAATATTGAACAAGAAAATACTACAGTGAGTTGAATTTAAAAACTTATAACTTAAACTATAGACTAAATCATACTCAAAAACCACTTGTTTAATACTATACCACTATAGAGTATTCACTTTTCTTCCATTTAACGCCAAAGCCTATAAGTCACAAGTATGTTTTCCTTCGGTTCCCTTTTTTGATTTACATACTTATTCTAGTCAGCAAAATTCGTCTTATTAAACTTAATTTAGCTACTTAATTAAATAAATGTTTATTTTACGCATTTTAAGGTTAAAGTTAAGGACCCCTGGGACTCACTCTCAAAGGAAGAACTCATTTTTAACCTCAGACAAAGAAGAATTAAAGATGTGGATTCAAAGAATAACTCTGCAATATCCAACATTGTAGGTCATTTCGAGGGAAAAATTCTTGGCAAATTATTGCAGTTCCTTAGCGATGAGCTGGTACGGTTGAAGCAGCAAAAGAAATTCCAAGCCATACACATGCTTGCCGAGAGAGAACGATGGCGTCGAGAAGCTATGGAAGCTGGTCAACGACAAAAGGAGTGTAGGAAGCGAGAAGACCTAGAAGAGTTGTTAAATGCGGCTTCGGAAATCCATAAAGATACGGCTACTTTGTTCTTGGAATCTGTTCTGGAAGAAGAGTTTGAATTTACTTCTGAACTACTTGCAGCCGATAAGTTAGAAAAAATGGCGCAGGACATCGATGCTCAAGATCTTGATAGCATAAGGTTAGAAGGAAAGGAAAAACGTGCATACGACCGCGTAACGATCAAGGACTACGTTCAGAACCAAGTGTTTGCTGTTGTCGAAAAGCGTGAAAGAAAACTTGAAGCCGACAAGTTAGAGCAAGCACAGCTTGAGGCAATTGAAAGAGAACTCATGGTTGATGTAAAGAAGGCTCTGGATAACAAATATGAAGTTCCTCAAATAGCCACTATAGTGGGTGAACTTTTGGATGAACTGATTTTAGATGCTGTGATTTATGATTTCGACTTAATCAGTCCAGAATCAACAGACGATGAATTTGATCCTCCCAAAGAGATCAATGCAGCAATTGACAAGCTCATAAAGATGTCTGTTAGATATCCTGGTGTAAAAGAAACTTTCGCCGATTGCACCGACTACGAAGAACATTTGACAGGCGTGAAAGAAGCCAAGGCTATAATGAATAAAATGGTGAGAATAGCAGTCCCCGCAGAACGGTGGAAACACGAAGTTGACCGAATTGTTGAACAAACCGTAAGTGAGACCTTCAACAGTGCCGTATACGAAGTAGAATGCCTCAAAGCATCGCATTACGTTCGCGCTAACGATAGACTTAACGACGTCATCGGCGAGATATGTAGCCGAATTGAACCGTATAAAACCACAGAATCGTCACAAATAGAAAGCGAAACCGAGTCGTCTATATCGGTCAACAAGGTCAGAAGTATTCAGAGCAAATTTAACATTTTCGATTCTCATTCAAAACAGGCAAGTGATGATGAAGATTATATATGTATGGATCATGAAATGCAAAAAATCGACTATTATATAGATCCGACAAAATTGGATATATATGAACCGCCAGAAATGCGTCGTCAACATGAATGTTACGATATAATGAAAGGCGTTGCAAAACGTTTTCAGTTTTCTAATGATGAAGAGCTTTTAATTGAATCAAGTGATCAGAGCGGGGCATCATCTAATGAAGTTGTTGGGTCTTCGAGTAAGCCTTTAAGGTTCCTTAAATCGAATGTAAATTTAACGCCTTGGTTACGCGGTTTGCATCCGGAATTGCTTATTGTGCCTGCTAGTAGTGGCAGTGTTAAGTATGAAACAGACAGTTCAAGTAGTGATGTTGCTGAACTGGAGGCTGAGGATACTATCGCTACTAATACAGAGGTGCAAGCTACCGAAAGTAAGCAAAAACTGGGCGAGAACCCAAGCGTGATTTGATAGAAATTGAAATTCATTTTGCCGTGCAGTAGGTAACCGTTTCAAATTAATTTTTTGTGAATTTTAAAAAATAGATATGCAAAATTTGCTTTGTTTTAGAAAAAAAAATGCTTTTCTTTTAGAAGAAGATAGGATTACAATTTGTAGTTTTCTACAATGATGGTCTATACAAAGTCTTGGACAGGCTCTCATTTGTTTGTTGACAACATATTTATACTTTGTCAAGACCATCTCGTTAAGCCTGTCCTTCAATTGCTTAAAGCACCTTTCCGAGTGACGGCTAGTTTAGATCTTGCTGTGATCTATGTATCACAGGAGTTGGATGAATCTGTGAAAAAGAGATCTTTCCTACGCTGAGCATTATTAGCTTTAACACGATTTTGAAGAAGTTACTTGACATCGCATCTCCGTGAATAATTCCGGCTTATGTTGGAAGAACTGAAAAGCACTTATTCCTTATTCCTTTTAAGAAGCTTCGAGAAAATCATAGACAATCATTTGTCGCTTTCGAAAAAATGAGCCTTCCGAAAAATAAAATTAATATTTTGTTTCAAAAGGCTCATAACCCTTGATTGTGATAATAATTTAACCTATTTCACCAAACTGGGTAAATTACACTGGTCAACAAAATTTAAACTTTTTTGTGCCACACGGACTTTTTTGATATTTTTTGCTTTAGTTGGTGATCATAAGAAAAATAAATAGTTAAAAAAAAAATTGTTGGCCAAAGATTTTATTTTATTGAGTAATTTAAAATATTGCGAAATAACACAGATCTCGTTAATCAAAACTGTATTTTTTTATAAATGACTTAATAAATCTAAGATTTTCTTGCATGTTTCACTTCTGGTTGGTCCCTTTTAATTGTCCAGCAGTAATCCGCTAACATATTTGGGTTCCATTTGCCCTGGTACCGCTTTTCCATAGTCAAAATGTCCTGATGGAACCTCTCACCGTGCTCGTCGCTGACAGCCCCTAAATTGTCAGGAAAAAAATCCAGGTGCGAGTCTAAAAAGTGGATCTTAAGTGACATGTTGCAACCCAAAGCTTTATATGTCATTAACAGCTCGCTAACCAACTCCCTGTAGCTGTCACTCTTGTGGTTACCCAAAAAATTTGCAACAACATTTTTTTTTTTTTCTCCGCAAACATAACAAAAACAGTTAGGATCATTGTTACACTTCCTCGACATGTTCACAGGGTTAATAACAAAAAAATGCTAAAACAAAAAAGTGTTAAAATGCAACCACAAATATTTTTAAAACGGTTTACTTGGGAGCGCTTCTGTTAATTTGCTGCGTAGTATAAGTTTTGAGTTATACCGTATCACAACATAACTGAGGCTAATTGACACGTGACAATTGTGGTTTAATAATGAGACTAGATTGACAAAACAAAATTAGCTATCAAAGTTCGTGTGGCAAAACCAGTGTTGACCAGTGTTATCAAAGAATGGAGTTTACACAACTATATTTTCCCTAAACATCAATCGTAATTACGGGAGAGCTCCAACCCATCCCTACTTTAATTGAATACATTCAATTAGAAAATAATTTGCTTTAATAATCGGTCTACTCACCCTTAATTCCTTTCCTCATTGTTACCAAACTGCTACGAATCGTTGATAGCAGAACGTTAAAGCGCACCATTTCCTGTACCAGGACCGTGTTCATGCTCTGATGATAGAGTGTAGGATATTTAGCCAGAGTAGCATCACGATCGAAATTTGCTGGCAGTTTCGCTAAAATATCAGAAGCCACATTAGTTACCAATTCTTCGGGTGTTTGTGCTGCCTCATCACCAGCGCCTGCCGTGGTATCCTGTTTGGAAGGAATGAAAATAAGGGATAGGAATTGAGGACATTTGGGAACTGTGGGCAGGTGAAGATTTTCGGGAAATTGTTTGGATAAGCTTTCGATGAATATCTTTTGCCGTGTCAGTGATTTCTGTTTCGTTGTTTTTTATTTTTTTGTATTTATGTTGAAAAGAGGGAAGAAAGCACGCAAAAAATTTAAAAGTAAGCATTACGGATTAATAGAAACGATAAAAGTTAATTTATAATTGATTACTTACCCGTTGAGCAACTAGGTCCTTTTAAAATAGAACAATATTTAATAAAATTTTCAAAGGTAAAAATGAGATTAAATATTTAAATGTTGGTTTGAAATGATATTAGCATGTGTGGCCGCGATATAGTGGTAGTCTCTAACCAATATCCATTCATTCACTTTCCAAAGTAACAAAATTAAATGATTGGTCCGAATAACTAATAGTGTCTTGCGATACGAATGTCATTACTTCCTACTTAACTTGGGCAATACCCATGGAGAAGAATACCACTATATCAAATGTGAGAACAATGAAAAAATGAGGTACTTACCACTCGATCCTTAGTTTTTAGGAGGCAGTAGGTAAGAAAAAATTTATTTGATAATTAAAAACAAACGCATATTAATAAGGATTTAGTTAATTGATAAAATTTGTAGAAAATGTCTAGTAATACGAAAGCAATTTTTGTGGCCATTGCAGAAAGAACAGAAGAAGCGGTTTAATGACTAGGTACACTTTGATCATTTTTTAAATTAATTAGTACTGAGTGAGCTGAGTGGTTTTAAGAGCGGTTGGCAGAGCTGTGTCAATCGCGAAAAGTTTTGATGATTGCGTTAACACAACCTCAAATTAATCAACCACAACGTTAATGCTTGTCTTATATCTCACAAAAGTTCGATTGTCTCAGTTACTACCCAGTATGAACGAGGGAAACAAAAGTACATAGTAACAAAACAAAGAAAGGAGAAGGGGTTATAAATGGAATCGGGTCTTCGATACATTTAGATTGAGATCGTTGATAGTTCCTCCAACTCCCAACAGAGTTCACTCATACATTAAGCTTTTTTTAATGCCCTTTTTTCTGAAAAACCAGTAATTTTCCTTGTTATCTTAAAACTCCATTTTAAAAAAGATAGTGATACTATTCTTTGGTAAAGTAATACAAAGCTTTTAAACCTTTTATTTTTAGAGTTAATGACCATTAAACTAAGTCCAAAACTTTAATCGGCTTTATTCGAAAACTATGTTTTTTGTTTAGTGCCACTTCTGTCTTCAGTGTGCGCCGCGGACTGAAAAAGATTGGGAGCCACTGGATTAAGACTTCAAAGATTGGCACTACTATGCCGACTGCTCATGTTCCACTTCTTTCAGACTCATTCAATCGCTTTCATTTTTTCTCAAATTTGTCTGCTAAGAATTAGTTTCGTTTTAATTATTGCAACATTGTTATTTCTACACTCAAGAAGATGGAGAATAACAATTCTTAGAGTAAAAAGCATTTCAAATACATAACTTTCTAACAATAAGGAACGGAAAACATGTTGGCAAAATTTACCTGTGTAAGCAGCGTATGCTTTAACAGTTCATCAGTCTCATTCTGATCCTTCATGATGTCTGCATTCGGATGGAAACCAAACACGGATGGTTTAGCTATTTGCGGAAGATCCTTAGCAAAGTTTATAAATGCCTCATGCTCCTTGAACTCTGGAATGTAATATATCTCCGCTTCGTCCAAATAGTACATTTTCTCCTCGTCGAACATTTCCGGACAGTAGAACCGATTCAATATAGTCTTTAGTGTTCTTCTGTCCCAATCATCGGTCACACGACCACCATAGTTACATTCTCCAGTTAAATACCTTAAAGCTTCATAGTTCACTCCGACATACTGATCCAGGAACATCCTCAATTGCATCAAACTGATCCTTAGATCGGTTTCATTAAACTCATACGAAATATTCCACCCAATTGGACCGAAATAACGCCGCTCCTGGATCACAGCATGAAAGAAGCACAGCGAAAAGATCAGCCGCTTAAATGTGGGCGGTTGTTTGCAATTTTCAAACCATTCAGGATCGTTGATAGGATCACTTGAGAACGATCGAATGATGTTTGATCGCAGGCCCTTTGGAGGTTCGTTGGTCATTTTTATACCATTCTGAAGGACAACAACTGGGAAATGATCGGCAGGGTATGAGGTGAGCCATAGACGAAAATCAGGATGCGTTTGATCTGGCAAGAGTCCTTCACAGACTTTCTCCAGCATTGGCATAAAACTTTTCGCTAAATGACAATTTTGTAGGACCACCCAATTACCGAACTTTGTACCCTCTTCAATTAACTTCACTGCTATGGGACCTTGTCCTTGACCCAAGGATAGAGAGAACAGACGATTTGTTCCAAATCCTTGATCGTCGGCAAACTTTAAAAGTGTTGCCGTAGGATCAGCACCTGGTGTCAAAATGAATATTAACGGAATACAGCAGTGAGAATCACTGAACGATGCACTCAAGTCAAATTGGGGTGGCTCCACATATTGTCTACCCATTTTTTCTGAAAATATGATGAAATTAAATGGATGCAGTGTACAAATAGAATTTCCATACCGCAAACAAAATTTAGTACCGACGGCACCAATTTATCTGAACGAAACACTCTCAGAACTAAAAGCTTCTGAAAGCTTGACAGCTTATCCTGCCACGGCTGTGGAATTACAGCTTCTGCAGGATTGTCAGAATCGAAGAATTCCTTCCACGAAGTTATATTTCCCTGAACATGTTCACGAATTCCTCTGAAGGTTGCCGACACTGCATTGAGACGGCAAAGTTCATCCCAACTTCTGCCAGGAAGCCATTTCGCTGGATTTGCCAAAGGATTATCAAGACCGACGCCACCAGTCAGAAGGAACATCCATTCGGCATTATCGATTAGACCCTCCGACTTCATGAGATTTATATTTAAAATCAGTGAAAAAAGGAGCTTATCCTGTTCATTGTGGGTGGGTGGGCATAAAGTTTGATATCAAAATTATTTATTCATTATTATTTTTTGGCGGACTACAGCTTACCCTTTCGAATAAACTGCGGCAGATGTTGACGTAAAGGCTGTAGGTGAAGTGCTTTCGTAAATCCCCCATTCGTTGAATTACATCTTCGACTTTCTCTGTATTATCAATGGACGATGTGTATAGAGCAACAAACCATGCGAGACTGTATTGGTACATTGGATCGATATTTGCGAGGTCAGCTGCAAGAAAAAGTGTCCACGTATTAATTACAAATTGTCGTCCTTAAAAAAACCTTTACCAATAGTGAAGAACAGAATTGTAGAATGAGCCGCGATTGGAATATATCCCAGGCGAGCAATATCGATTTGTTTCTCTGTGACTTCGGTAATTGCTTGTTTTTCATTGATTTCATTAGCCAAAACCTTGGAAGAACTCAAAACCTGAACAGCGGTTTCGTCTTCTAGAATATTACCAGCTGAGGAAAGAACTTCCAAGATTTTATTTTCAGTCTCCTTGAGAGTGCGTTTATTTTCGGCACCCTGTACAATGAGGGTGTTCTTTTCGGCCTCCAAATCGGGTCGTTCACGAGCAACCGTAATAGCTAAAAGCTGATCCTGCAGACCCTGTACTGTAATCATAAAGTTTAAAAGAGCTACTTTTACGGCAACTTCAGGGAGATAGTGAGGATTTCGCAGTTTTGTGGTTATATAGAATCTGGAAATGAAATTAATTAATTTGTCATTGAAATAACGGTTATCAGAAAGTTACTCACTTGAAATCATGATTGTATTCAATGATTGAGTCACCGAGCTTAATGCAAAGGGCACCACCCTGTTTGAAAAGCTGTTTCAGAAGGATTGACTCTAGTAGAGGATCCAAGTCCTCGTTGATGTTCTCTAAGAGAACTGGCAGACCGAATTGTATAGCGTTTTCAAGTACTCGTGTATAATCGGGTTGATTCAATCGAATTATGCAGAGTTTGTTAGCCTTTTCCATGTTTTTCACCCATTTGTTGGCTTGGCCCTGAGGATCAATCATTAGAGGCCATCGGCGAGAGTTTCTATCAAGAAAAAGAAACAACGAAATATGAAATAATTCTACTCTATGTTGATTAATCTAGAGGTTTTCGGCCGAGCATAGGAAGATTATTCTATACTGAGCTTCTAGCTTAGGTGAGGTTGGGTATTATTATGACTTGTCATAATTTTTTGGGAACCTAGATCCACGAGAACATAAATTGAAAGCTGAAATTGAGTAAGCCCTTGAGTTGGTTATGTGACCTACTCCTAGTTTTGTTAGAGAAGTAACTTCCAAATTATGTTAATCTATTTCAGTTTCACAGTGCGCAGTGCCCTCCCATAGATCTACGTCATCACAGTATTCCTAGTCCTAAGCTTCTTGCGTGTTTCTTCTTAAACCAATTATCATAAGGTTGCAAGGCCTGTAACTGGGCTTATTTTTTTTAAAACGTCCCAGTGCAGATTTTGTCTGATTCAATGCTATCTTAAAATGAACCCGAAAATATGTACAAACAAAAGAGGTATTCTAAATATTTGCACTATTAGCAGACGATTTATGAACATAGGTAGTTCAGCGCCCTAAAATCGATTTGCAATGCAAACAACGCGATAAGCCTCTAGGAACTATTACTAAGGACCAAAGATGTCTTAAGGGAATAGCAACAAAATAAACGTACACCGCGCATCAACGTAAAACAATCCCACACCCCATGCTATTCACCAATTTATAATTCCAAATGCAAACATTCGAACAAAAATAGTGAAAATATATGAAACCCCACTCTGTGACAAATTAGACGAGAAATAAAACACTTTTTCCTAATCCACCGTACAACATTAATCAATTCTTTTGATGTTCACCATCACCCATAATCATCTGCAGTGCAGAATGCAGTAGTAGCCCAAGCAACTGAGTATAATCATCCCTCTTTAAAAGAAAACGCACGCACTAAAATCCTGCCAGGATTATTTATGAAAAAAGGAAGAAAATAAAACACGCACACACATTCACCCCTGCTTACCTCATAATGATAGCGCTCTCGATAGAGAATGAGTCACTTGGGAGGCCACAGATGTTCCATGCGCGTATTTCGACAGGTTCCCCTAGTACTTGCTGCAACTGAAAGTCCTGAGTACATACAATGCCAAATGAAGCGCATTTTGCCACCCATTTCGGGATTTGTTCCATACGGAAATCGATTGTGAACGGTCCTAGATACGCTACGACACCAGACGAAATCAACACGTCACCGACCAATGTAAGGTACATTTCGCCAAGCATCTGAGCTGCTTCCAACCAACGTACGCGCTCACCACCTAATCCGGTAATGAGCTCCGTTGCACGTTGCAGTTTCTTCGAGACCCATTCATGTTCGCCCTTGAGGGTGCTATACAAATGGAGAGACCATTTTTAATCTGAAAGATATCAAAACTATCTTAAAATACATACTTAAACTGTCGCAACTGATCTTCGAGCAATTTTTGAATTACCGCAAGATCGGCCTCAACACGAGCCAACTGAGCGAGCTTCTCGGCGAGAAGCTTTTGAGCGGCCTAAACAAAGTATACGAACGAAAAATTTAACTCTAAATAAGACAAAGAATGATTTTAACCGAAACACACATTATACTCAGCCTCTGCAGCAGCCAAAGCGATTTTCTTTGGCGCAATAACTTTTGCGACTACATCATACTTTGTCAAGGCAAGAACCCATCGGCACAAGCCCTCACAAGCTGTAGATGCGGATCGAATTTTTTCCGGATCAAAAGCTTCATTACTAAGGACACGTTCTTGTAATTTTTTCATTATAGCTGGTGGAATATTGTCCTTGTCGAAATTTAACAAACTGTCGAGAAATTTCATATCACCCAAGACTCGCTTCGATGGCCCCCAATAGTCTTCGATCATGCCAACACCTGCTGGATTTGCTACACGCTCAGGTTTGACATCCTTTAAGATACAAACAGCTTCCATAACAATGCGCACTCCAAGGGGAGGACTTTTCATAGTCTTAACCACAGCTATATCGGCTGTTGTAAGAGTATTCAATGCAGCCAAAGCTGAGTTTAAGATGGGCAATGCTTCGGCCAAGCGAGCATCGCACTCATCCTTAATAGCTTGGGCCTTGGCAGCTTGTATGGTCGCTGCAGCTTCATCTTTTTTAACCATTTCACGTTGCTCCGCAGCGATTTCGCTGTCTTTTGTTACTTTTGCGACTTGTACTGCCACCTGCAAAGAAATAAGACATTGTTGAAGTTATGTCAAATATTCTCCTTTGTGTAGTTGTAGACTTTTTGCAACAGCCTGTAGGAATGTAGGGGGGATGTATCTTTATGCGGGCGCTATGCCCTTCAAGAAAAAAAGCAATTAAGCAGAAAGAAATAACTTCTGTAAGTAAACATAAATGGGATTCACTTCACCCAAAATACTCTTCCAAAAAATATTCGCTGTTGAATTGCTCGAACTGGGTGACACTGTTGCACAGACTACGACTACACGCTAGACTAACTGGCTTACGATTTCAGAAGCCTCTTTAAGCTTCGGTTCCAATGCCGTCAGTTGCTCGCTCATTACTGCTACTTGTTGAGCTGCAATATCCAGTTGAGATATTCCAGTCAAATATCGACTTTTGTTCGTAGATATAGTCCTGAAAAATAGGATGAAGACATGTCAATTAAAGAAACTTGAGCACTCTCACTTTCGTTTGGCTCCCAATAAGCCCTTAAAAGTTTGAATCAGCTCCAAATACGACGTTGGTGTCACATAATTGTGGCGGTGCAAACGCAAGAAAAATCTCTCTGACAATTGTTGGGTCGAAGTGTGGAATTCCATACACATGTCAATAGCGGCTTTTCTCTCTAAATCAGTTAATTCTTCTTTAGCCAAAAACCGAGTCGATACAGCTAGTAGGGCATCTGCTGGCCATGGTTGAAACCAGTCAATTGTGCAACAATTTACAATTGAAGGGAACTTTCGAATGCGATTACGTAAAGCATCACCAATTGGTGACATCGAAAGGACCACATGAAGTTGATCCTTGCAAACCTAAGAAATAAAATAGAAATGGAGTAGAGCCACAGTATTATACAATTTGTACCACTCTTGTACAAGTAACATACCTGGACAAAGAAATTAAAAAGCGCCACCATGCTACCGTCGGTTTGAACGGCTTTATCACGTTGTTTGTCAATTTGACGCATCTTCTCACAGATTTCAATTTTCTCTTCATTTGTGAAAAGATTTGGCACTTCACCAGAGTTCAGGAGACCATTCACATCCTCAAGGAAGGATTCGTCTTTGATCTGAACGGAAAGAAGTGAAAAGAAATTATGACTTTGATTAAGGAACCTTTAACTACGTTGTATTGGATATTGGTCCATTTTCCAGTTCATTAAATTCAAAATATGATAGCTCTACGAACTTCAAAATTATAAAGTTTTACTGAATAGATAGAAAATTTCCAAACTATGCCTTGCCTATATAAAGACTACACTGAATAAAATGAACTGTTCAGATCTTTGCTCACTTAAATATAGGTTAAAGTTATTGTACCTCGATTGAACTTAGCGAACTGAGAAATTGAACTAGTTTAACTTATAGATCTTAAAAAACACTTAATACTCCCATCTCACCTGAACGTCCGTGAACAAGAACACTCCATGTAGATCTGATGCACTGATCTTTCTTAAGATTACCTTCACATCCTCATGCCACTCATTTGGTCCATATTGCCTGGTAATCTCCACCTGGAACAACTCATAGTCACAAATATGTGATGACAATCGTGTCAAACTCTGTCTTCCCGAACCACCAACTCCAATCAATAGCGCATGACTGCGGGGCTGTTTAATGATACGACATATCCTTGACAAATGCTCAATAGCGAAACGAAACAGCACCAAGTCCATGGGCTTCTTTGACATTCCATTGAATTCCGTTAAATAAGTCTCTACAATTGATCGCAACTCTTCAGCATCTTGCACCTCTAGGTAGTTCTTGGTATCAGCCTTTGGATCTGTAAAGTCACAATACATCAACTTTCGTAGATCATTCTCTTCTAAGTCACGTCCTTTCTCAATAATCCTCTCTAACAATTTATTTGGCGTAGACTGGAGATGCACTTCAATCTGCTCACATATTGAGCTAAATAGCCAAGCCCGATCAGCATCATCTACTAAGCGGTCACCATATACTCGGAGAATTTCATGAACCCAAAGACGACGCATAGAATTCATATTCTCTGTAGATTCAGGCACCGATAGCAGAACGCCTTGAATGACACGGGAGAAATCTCTTAAGTTAAAAAGGTAGTGTGACTTGGCTGGAGTTGGCAATAAATTCAGTTTTGCTTTGTTATACACATCCAAAGTTGCGTTGACTATCTCCTCGATGCAAAGATCAAATTCCCTTGAGAAACCTTTTGTATCCAAATGCCAGAGGACAATCTTTCCAAAAATACCTCTCAAAATCACATCACTGAACTCGTCAATGGCCAGAACATTAAAATGCCTTTGGAACCTTGGGGTCACAGTGTTACCCGATGAAGGCGGTCCCATGGCACATATGATCTGAATGTCGATCAGTTTGAATGGAACTATATTCTTCCTATCGTACCACATCCAATGATCTAGCATCATTCGAAGCAGCTCTATTGGTGGCTGAGCACCGTATGTCTCCTTAAGAGGCATCGATATATCATCCACAAACATCACACATTTCTTGTTTGGCGGTGGACCAAATACACCCTTTCGACGTTTATCCAGCTTAGACATAATGATGTCCTGCGTTTGATTGGCTGACGTTTGCGCCGAGAAGTTTATTAACAGTGCCTTGTAGACTTCCGTGTCAGCTTTCTTTAGCAGGTAATCAATAGCGTAGCAACTCTTTCCGGTTCCTGTATTTCCTACTAGCATTAATGCCTTTCCATGTCGAATTAACAAGTCCAGAATCGCCGCGACCCTTACAGTTTCATTTGTAGTTATAATGATCTGATTAACAGGAATATCCCTTGGAATCGGAGGAGCTGCAGCTACGTCCTCTTCCCAGGGTTTCCATTTGCCCTTACCCTCCTTAATATACCGATAATCAAATACACTTCCCGGTTTCGGAATAGGAAATATGAACGGCTTGGCCAGATTGGTTACATGTAGCTCCGAAGGTATACCAAAGGACTCATACACAGCCGGTGGAAAGATTTTCTCCATGAGACCACGGAAGACAATGGAAAACTTATCCCTACTACCCGAGTCCAATGATCCACCCAACGACCAAATGCAAGAGAAAAAGAACACTCCTTCAATCTGGGCTCGAGCATCCAAATCCGACAAGCCCTGCATGTATTGTTCGTTCAGGAAATCATCCAAAAAGCAGTCAAAGAAATTCATCAATGACGATATAAGATTTGCTTCGGAGGTGGGGGCGATCTCACGAAGACCACCCTTTCGCACAAGCCACAAAAGAATCGGGCAAAATCGTGAAAATAAATTCGAGATCAGCTGCTTGCTGACTGCGTGAAACGATGGAGGTAAGGCATTCTTCCATGAAAGTACTAAAGGTTCCCAACCCAAAGAGCTGGGTTCCATATAAATCATTCCACAGCGAGATACTGTTGCCGGCGATGCTACGTCAAGATCCATGGGTTCAAAGATTAGATTCGTAGTCGGGGCCAGTTGTATAATCTCGCCAGACATTAAACAAAGCTTTTTGTTGTCATCGAGGACGGTATTCATATTTTCAATCCAAATGGCATCAACCGGTCCATCGAATATAAGCCATTTTCTGTCCAACGTTGTAGAGACCGCAAATTCACGATAACTAACAGCTAAGATGCCATCACTCCACTCATGGGAAACCATATCAAATTGGCCGTAAAGTTGACCCATTGTGACAGCTTTGGGATTCATAACTGTATAAATAGCACCATTTTCCGAGCCGTCCTGAAGCAAATGAAAGAATTTTATGAAAATAAGTTATCTGATTTCTATACTATCGACATTGGGTTAGGTACCGTGTTAAAGCGAAACGGAACACGATATCCAACAAGCCCTGGATAATTATTGAAATAAAGTGCATAGAAATAAACTTACAGTTTCCTCGATATAACGCAGGGCTTCTGCCAGGATTCTATAACAAGTTGTTTTGCCTCCAAAGGGAAATCCAACTATCATCAGTCCATGTCTGCATACAATCATCTCATAAAGCTGGGAGGAAGTGATTTTTATAAACAACCTTTCAAAACCTTTTGATCTCTATAATCCTTACCTGTTGAACTTTTTCCAAGAAGAACGGTGTACATTGCTTATTATTGTTTTCGCAAGCCTTAATCACGCACTCATTAAACAACACATAGTCCGGTTCGGGCAGAACAACCCCAGGGAACAGATCCGAAGTAATACCTTGAAACAGAGGTACATCTTGATTCAAGAACTTTGGTAAATTAACATCCTTTATAGACCGCAGAACCAGTATATCCTCGTTTTCATCTCGATAGCGAAGTTTCAGAGCTCCTGCCGCTTTTAAGACCGATTTAACAGCCCTCATGCCGTAATCATAATGTGGTTGTGTACTAAGCTGTTCAGAACACAATCGGTATGTGGCCACGATTTTAATGGCTAACGGCTTAGCGCTAAGGAATCCATACGAATACAACTCAATTTCAGCGATTAAAGCATAGTCCGGCACCATCATGGCTACCGATCGGAATAAGGCCTAGAAATATAACAATTAGCCTTCTCGAATTATAACAAATACTAAAAAAGTACTTTTAAGTTATCAGGCAACTCGGAACGACCAGCATAGCCAGGATTCATGGTGATAAAGACAGCACATGTTGGATCTAGCTTCAGAATTGTTCCTTCAAAAACCATAGTTGGTAAACCAGAGTTGATGCCACGTTGAATTGTCAAAATCTACCAAAAAGATTTCTTCAACATTATATTTAAATCAGCAAGCGTAGCCCTTACCTGCTGTGCTACGACAGATAATACTTCCAAATCAATTCGGTTGAACTCATCAAAGCACGACCAAGCGCCACATGAAGCCAATCCTTTGAAAAATTTACCCAACGCCAAGTAATCCAATCCATCCGAACAGTTAAACACAACACACTGTTTAGCCACAGCTTTAGCCAGATCTTTTGTAGTCTCGGTTTTACCAGTTCCAGCTGGACCCTCTGGCGCACCGCCCAGGTGAAGATGTAGAGCACTAAACAGGGTTCGGTAGCAACGATCAGTGAGTGGAGTGACAACTAATCGAGTCGTATTTCCCAGATACTCGTAGCCATATTTTAACGAACAATTAATCATTCGTGTATCTAAATTATCATCCTCCCAATAATACCGAAGTTGACACAGCCACTGGAAGTCATTTAATTCAGAGACTTTCTTCTCACAAATTTCGGCCAAAACATCGCGTGCATGTACGTCAAGCACCACAAGTGCGCCTAAGGTTATACGATTCTGCAGATTGAGATGTCCTCGAACAAGGTCTACGATGGCCATAATCTGACAAGGAAAAAACAATTTTTTAAACTTGTCTATAAAATAATATAAACTCAATTTTTTTTAACAGCGGTTCTCGTACTTATTTCTTATTCAAAAGTTTTTTAAATCGTAAACTCCGTAGTTCAAAGCGCCAAAACGATCATCTTTAGCCGGTACAGTAAATCTATATATTAATCTACTATCTATGTATATACCGAAGCACGTCCTGTGTATAGCGGTTACTGAACTTCAAATCTCTAATACAAGGAATTCTCTATTCACTAAATCTGTTCAGCTTCTCAAAACTTTCGTTAAGCTCTGTACAACCAGCGCGCGGTTCGAACTGTATAGAATAACAAACAAACTAATTTATCTACCTGTTTCTTGCAAATATCCAAATAATTCTCCAAACTTTTCACAGGATCTTCAGTAAAGAAGCACAAGGTAATCTCGGACGTCCAATATGTGAGTGAAATGGATTGTACCGTCTGTCCTGGCCAAATGAGTACCCATTTGTCTCGCTGAGTATTCGGATAGCTTTCGAATGCTTGTCGAATTTTAAAATGAACACTTTTTTTCATGGCGGTCTCTAGCTCCAATAGCCATTTCTCGACTTGACCACGAGCCTTTGCTGTCGATATGATCTCAACAAGTTGGACTTCTTCTCGCTCAGACGATCGCATCATGTTAACTTCCAATAGCTCAGTAAAGTTGAGTGTGGCAATACCTTCAAAGCATTTCTTAAGATGTGGCTGCACTCTAGTTGGATCTTTAGTCTCCGAAAGAATCTCAAGCAATTCATCATTGGACAAGAAGAAGAAACGTGGAAAATATAGACGTTTCTTTTCCAAATACTAAGGGGAAGATTTAAGTTATCCGATTGTAGAAATATAGAAAATTTTGAGGACAAGTTACCGCATTTAGGCCCTTCTGGATGATTTCGAGAAGGTTGAAGGCTTTTTTAAGTTTTTCGGACATCTTTTCAATCTCGACCACAGACATTACTTTGGGATCTGCCACTACTACTTTCATTAGGTCTCTCCAAGTCTAAAATAAAAAGAATGTTACAGTAAGAAGCATTTATAGCCTATATTTTAGTGAGCTTAATGCTCAACCATAATGGACTTCAGTTGGATTAACCTTAGACTTCATAACCTAGCAAAAGAAGAAAAACTAAAAACTAAAATAAACTATGATTATTCCATCTTGCAATGGATGAAATAAATAGCCATTAATTTGCTTGCATCATTGGAATTGAAATATGTAGGTATTTATAAAATTGCATTCACAACTTAATTCTGCTGCCATAATTTTTTTTTCTTTCTGTTTGTGTGAGCTGTCAAATTTCCCTACTGAATGTCCCATTAAGGTGTATCCTTAAGCCCACAGAAGTTAACGAAACATGACAAAACTGAGCATATTCCTATAATGGCTATGTAGTACTATTTCAGTGTAATGGGACATTCCCTTAAGCTGGCGTTAAATCATCTAAGCCCATTATGGTTCTGCCTTAAGTCCAAGCTGCAGAAGATTTCAAAAACTGAGCTTGAGTGTGTGTGTTTTTTTAACATCTAAGTTGTCAGTACTGAAATCTCGCAATCGACTGCAGTATTACTAATAAGATGTGCATAGTTAGAAGCCGAAGTTTAAAATGTATCTTAAAGTTGCTTCGTTCCATAAAAACCTACCTTATCAACCGCACTGAAACGTCGACCCTCCTCAGGCATTTGTTGTTGAATGTCAGGACTGGAGAAAATTGGTTCTAGATACATCCAAGTGGCTTGTACACGTAACCAATCATCTAGAATATCTTGCAACAACAAAAGTTTTACTTCCCATTTCCTATGAGATAAAACAAAAAGTCAATTCAAGCTTTAAGACCCTTTAAGCTAAGTCAAACTCACAAGAGATTTTCTTCAAACGGTTTAATATATGGCGAGCTCTTCATTGTCTGTGTTTTTATAATTTGATCATCGAGTAGCACTTGAATATCATCCACAGCCGCCAGTTTATAGGTTCCAGAATCCCTGCAAGACATTTAGTTTCGCTGGCGATTGACATACAAAAAACAAATATAGACAGTAGCTCTACCTGTAGGGTGAAATGGTAAATGACATCGGTTCCCATTCTTGAACCATTCGCGTCATAGCTCTCTCAAGGTTATTCTCCTTAGAGGCACTCTCTGAAATTGTCTCGAATGTTGCAAGATATTCCTCCAGATGATAACTAATAATCTTCTCGAGCGTCAGCTCTGGTGAAACTGTTATCGGGAAGCCAACAATCTGCGAGATCTGCTCCCAATGGCGAGCTTTCATGCCAGGATTTCCAAGAGTGGCAATGATTGGCATATGTGTCTTAAATTCATCAATTTGTTCTTTAATCTGACAAAAAAATAATAATATGTGATAATCATTCCTACATGTCTAACTCTGTCGCCTTACATCACGGATAAGTTCCAATGTCTTAGGATACGCTCCCATTTGTTTTTCAAGTTTTTGAATTGTACGATACATCGTAGACACTTCGCTATCTATTTCATCAGGTTCATAGGTTCCCACCTGCGAGTGCATCCAAATATCATATTTATCCATGAATTCCTGACCGGCGTCATATAGCTTCTTGAATGGAGTCAATTGATCGTGAGTTTTCTTGCGTATGCTATATTGTGACAAATCCCATCCAAATGAGGTTTCTTCTTCATTAATCTTATCGATGGTGTCCATAGCGTTAACCAATCGGCTATCTAGTACCGCAGCTCGTTTCTTGTATTTAAGGAGAGATTTTATATCACCCCAGTTTGGGTAGTCTTGCACCTGTTCGTAATAGTTCTGAAGTTCACGTCTAAATGCTTCGATTCGTTTCTTAAGCAGCTCCTGATATTCGATCATTTTGTCGGCTATTATTTCACGGTGTTCCTTAAATATATTTGGTAACTGGAGGAACCATTGAAATGTATTGCTATTGTTTTTTATCTCCAATGGAGTGTACTCCGTATGATCCATTAGCCACAGAATGTGATCCATATTCTTAAAAAAAAGAATCATAAAGAATTTAAGCCAAGTAAAGAACCCAATTGCCATAGCAATGAGGTCTGCATTCAGTTCATAGTTCTAAAGTCTAAATATGTAGTATTGCACGTAAAGTGGTGTAAATAAATGTTGCTAAAGAGAATGCGTTTACTAGTAAGTAAATAAATAATTCTGCTCAGGACAAGAATTGTGTTTAACTTCATTACAAATCAGTGATCAAAAAGATTGCTATTTAGTAAGTTAGTTGAAATGAATGCAAACCATTGAAAGTGAATACAAACAATTCCCTTCTTTTTAACATTTTTACTCACGATTTTAAGTCTCGCCTCCATTTCTGGAGCTGTACGATCTTCCGTCATCGCAACGAATGCCTTAAGCATCATTAGTTCTGCTGTATCCGCTGGAACTGTTAAGGCTTTATTTGCAATCGCTTCATATTCTTCGCCGAGTTTTGTTATACTGAATTGTTGCTCGTTGACCATTGTAGTCAACAGCTTCGTCTGCATGAACCTTGCTAGATTCTCCAAATTTCCTATAAAGCCTTCACGATGGAACTCATAAAGGCCCATATTAATAACTCCCCAAATTTCCTTGACAATACGGTGCTCTAATTCGTAATAATATAGCACCTTGTCACAGTAATCCTCAAACGGGGGCTCAGATTCGATAAATCGTCCAATAATATCGGCATCGACACCATTCATAAGAGATATAAATTCATCAAAATCTTGCAATCTTATTTCAGGCCCGATTCTCTGTTCTTCCAATAAGTCTGTAATCTTTCGTCGAGCATCCATGATGATCGCTTCAGGAACGGCTGGCTTAAGATGTATTTCCTTCGAGATCTTAAGGTCAGTATACAGCTTGGTCTCAATCCGCGGTAATTGTTGAATGGCCACCATAATACTGTCAATGATTCGTAGAATTTCGTCAAGAATCTTACTAAAACTTGGATTGAATACTAGTGAATCCTGATCCTCAAGCATTAAGGATATTTTTAATCCTGGATTTGAATTCTAAGAGCGATCGTTAGCTATCAAAACGTTTTGATTAGAGTCAAACCATCTACTCACCGTGTAGTCACACATAAAATCTGTAAATAATCTAAGACTTCGAATGCAAACATCTTCAAGCTGTTGCGTCATCAAAGCCGCCACACAGTTGTAGAAGCGAGCCAAGAGCTTTGGTTTTCTTATATCTGGGAGAAGTTTCTTTTTGTTTCCCCGCAAGAGAATCGAATGAATTTCCCCGTACCATTGATCTCTGAGGATCACTTTTGCTTTTTCAATATGCTGACTAACTGTCGTCTGAAAACTATAATTACAAAAGTTTGTTTTTTTAACAATTTGAGATCTCTTACTGTGAATTCGAAAAGATCATAAGCATTTTGATGATCTGCGAGCTCTTTGACATCAACAAAAGCCACGTCTTTAAATTTTACCCAAATGGCTAAGATCTGTGCCACACAACTGTGGATAGAGAACAGGGTTTTCTTAATCACTAAACGGTTACTGTCATACCTAAATAGGGAATACAATAAGTTTTTACATCCAATACAGTAAACCATTGATTTACCTGTAGCGCCATCTATCGAACATTGCTTTTGCTTCAGTTCTCTCCCAAGTGAGACTTACGGCAGTCTCTTTTTTTCCACCATCCAAGCAGTTAGTCAACACATAATCAATAACAGCTTTCTTCATAGCAAAAATATAGTCCGATTTTATTTGCAATAAATTATCGGTCATTTCAGCTTCAAATTTAGCCAAAAATGGTGGAACCATACTCTTGATTCGACTCACAACTTCCATGTTTAATGGAGACACATGAATGGTATCGATTCCGTGTTTTATGTAGTAATAATACCGCAGGATCTCCTTCTCCTCGTCGTTGTGGTATAGATTCCTTTCGTCGTATTCACAGTCCTTTCGACCAATAAGTTCGACGAGTTTTTTGCGGAAATTTTCACGTTCTTGACGCATTTGAAGGTAGGAACGGTGTCCTGGAAGGATGTCATGTTATTTGGTTCTTATTTAAAAGTACAATTGTATCTTACTGGTATTTGGACGTTTACGTTTCTTATCTGGTAGCATGCATTTCGTGTGTCTCACTTCAGATTCGTCCATACTTAGTCGTTTGCCATTAAAAATGTCTTTTGTAGCTTCCGGTAGATTTAATTCATACCACATTCGTCGAGACTTATAGTTTGGATTCACTGGTTGCTTTGTACGTGGCGGAAGCTTACTTGCTTTAGGAACAGCTCCAGAGGATGAAGTCTTCCGTGGGCAACTCATTGTCTAAAGGTAATAAATATTAAAGTTCAACGGTGAACATAAAGTAAAAGTGGTAAGAGAGGCTAACTCCAACAACAATTTATTTTTACAAAAAGCAGTATTTTACAGAATATTATTCTAGTTCATCACTTTGTGGTGTGAACCAAAGAACAAACTTGAAGATACACTTGATTCTAAGGTAGCTATGCACTATGGATTATCCTGTATCCACTACATCAGCTCCCTTCGGGTTTTTAATGCGTTAAAAACCTATCACCATTTGCTGTTCATCAATTTTGAAATTTATTCGTCCCTAACCTAAATTAGTAGAAATGGCTTTAAGGCTTCTTATGTTTGGTTCCACCCTACTTATTTTGAGTGAAAATTGGTTCCAGACTTTGAGAGGGAAGTCGGAAGATTTATGGGTTAGATACGGTATTACAGGCTTCTAACTTTGAACGGTCTGAAGTAGGGAGCTGAAATAATCCGTATGCGTATGTATACATTATCAACAAATTACATTTTTTTAAATGTTTGGTAAAGTTTTAGAGACACTGGTAGAAACAAAACATCAGCGTCATCTATTGATTCTTCTCTTTTCTTTCCGTTTCGCAACCATGTCCAACTTCACTGCATCAGATGATACTTGACAGCAAAAGCATGTGTCAAAACTGTCATAAAAACCACCCCTCAGCTGAGGAAAATTGTGCAATAATCAAATTTCTTTTGCAAATTTTCGATTTTAATCAACCGCCGAGGTAAATTTTCTTTTCAGTAATAACAAATTAAATGTACTTACATCTTTGCAGAATGTCCTATCATAGAAATATTTCTAATTCCGTCACTTTTTTAAGGTTTTTCACTCACCATCTGGCTATTAGCACACCATTGTCAAAAAAAAATTCAATTTGATTTTTTATTTATTTTTCTATTGATTTCAGTGTTTCCTAGGAGTTCTATTCCCCACACTAGACCCTAGTTCATAAAGCGAACATGTTTATCAAGCAAGCAGTGAGGTTTATCCACACGACACGATGTGTCTTTGCCGGCGCCGAAAAGAGTTCCTTAGCAACGCTGCGTAAAAAGACCGGTTACACATTTGCCAATTGCAAGAAGGCATTGGAAATGCACAATAATGACTTGGCAAAGGTAAGGAGAACGATGATATGAATGTGCTTTGTTAACATTATTTCGTTTTAGGCGGAGAAATGGCTTCATGAGCAGGCTCAGAGCATGGGCTGGTCAAAGGCGACCAAACTTGAGGGGCGCACAACTGCTCAAGGTCTGGTTGGTGTACTAATAAAGGGAAATATTGGAGCAATGGTTGAGGTCAACTGCGAGACAGATTTTGTCGCGAGGAATGAGAATTTTAAGAACTTCGTTGACCACGCTTCTAGAGTTTGCGCCAAGTACACTGAGACCACGGAATTCGATGGAGATCTATGGAAGGTAAGTGGAATTGTCATGTCCAACATTTGTTATTTGAATATCAATTTATCGAGGCATTAATCTCTTAATGTCGTCCATGTGTAGAGTATCGGAAACCTTGTTATATAATCTCCTTCAGATGGTCTTACATTCGGTAAATTAATTAATGTCAATCATTTCTTTCTAATTTTCAGCTTGGTTTCGAAGCAGAAGCCCTAAAAAACCTCAAAGCTGATGATGGCAAAAGTCTTGGCGACCATTTGGCTTTGTTAATCGGAACAGTTGGCGAAAATGCTTCGATCCGACGAGCAATTTGCTTTAAAACCAATAATTACTTGAAACTCGCAGGATATACTCACCCAACGAGTACTACAATCGCACCAACAGACCAGACCCAAGTGGGAAAGTACGGAACCATTGTTGCATTTAGAAGTGATTCGTCGTTGGACGACGAGTTACAGAAGCATTTGTGCCAGCATATTGTTGGAATGAATCCAAAGAAAATCGGAGAGGAAGGCAAGGACACACCATTGACGAATAAAGACGATGAGACGTGTTTGATTTTCCAGGAATACCTAGTCGATTCGGAGAAAATTGTAGGTGAAGTACTGAAGGAGAACGACGTAAAGATTATTGACTACCAACGGTTCGAGTGTGGCGAGAATGCTAAGAGCGATCTAGCGGAAGAAGCCAAAATGGCCGCCAACTGACAGTTTCTATGGTGGAAGTAAAAGAGCTATTACGTTATGAGATCACTTTGTTAATATTTTATTGAAATGTAGACAGTCGGGAGAGCAGCCGACGATGACAACTTGTTGCCAACTAGTTGGTTTAAAGAAAATGTTGTTTTGTTTTTTATTTTTAATATTTTCTCGAATTTGATATACTTATTGGAAACTTTAGGACTACGCTCTCTCGTCGAAAGCGAGTAGTTTCTATTACGCAATATTTTTCGGAGTTCTGCAACGCGTTTGACTATCTTTCTTATCTGAATTCTTCCTCGTCAAGTTTGTTTACGACACTCCGCCTGCCCATGGTGCACTTTGCAATGGAGTTGTCTTCGCGTCGTATTGTTTGCATGATTCACTGCCACTTTCTGCTTCGTACAGTAATCGCCACAGGCTTTTCGTCTGTTCCCTGAAAATGTTTTTCATTAAAGATTATGAGACATTTATTAACGATGGTTAGTAGATGTGTATGTGCTAATGGTGTCCAGTACCTATTTTAGTAAGTAGACAAGCCATAAATTTATCATTTTCAGATCCCAAGTATCGAGAACTGCTGCATTCAGACTGATGCCACCACAGTTCCTAAATATATAAAGTTTTCTGCTTCCGTTACTTCCTGTCGGGAAAAGTTGACTTCAGTTATCTCATATGAAAGTAGGCGAACATCGATGCATACTATGCGTACGCTATTGTGTAATAAAAATGATATTTGTTAATACTTAAAACAGCAGTCACCGGATTATCTTTGAACTTTTGGAAATACATACATATGATAACATATGTTAAGTTTAAAATGCTCGCTTCGTCTATTCCTTAGATAGACTTATTTGTATAGTTTCCAGAGTAACGAGCAATCAACCGCCAAATATTTATTCAAATTAGCTCCCATATGCCTGATTAATTATCTCGTTAATTGTTTTCATGTACAATCACTGTACACAAAAGAAGATAACGTATCATTTGATTGATTGGTATGGAAACTCGTGACACACTATGACTGAATTATTTCTCTTATTTTGTTTGCTTGTACTATTTTAGTCAATGGATTTTAGTCACCAATGTTTAAGTATCCAACTACATTAGCAATAAAAATAAATGATAATGTAGGTGCTTTATTGGTAGCACAACGGTAACTAAATTGTGTATGCAAATTTCTTTGATAATGAATAACACGAGCTTGAGGAAAAAAGACATGTTGGTTTTTATTTCTGATATTTATCTACATATGTATATATTTTGGGTAATTTGGTAGTCTGTAAAGGATTAATGCTTAAGTCGTGTGTTAAGATAAAATTGTGAACAAAATGAGTCTTTACTGGATCCCAAGGCATGAACTCACACAAGCTCTGCATAAATCATGTTCTCTCTTTTACAGCGAGCCCAATATATACTTTAAGAAATAAAATAAAATACTAAGACCCTTGCCTAGCAAACCAACTAATCGCATGGGCAATGGGTGGAACTCTTTCACAGGTCAATAGCAATAATAATTATACTTCTAATCACTGTACAAAGACGAACTGGCAGAGAAAAGAAAGAAAAGCATCGGTCAAAAGGCGTCCATATACATATGTATGAAATTTAACAATTACGTTTACCTTCGGTTTCATGTGCATCGTATGCAGTATGAATATTAATTAAGAGAAGTATCTTACCAATCAAGGGCATTCCATTTTGCGTCGCTTTCTCCAATCAATTTCTGATTTGACGACCTGAAAACCAAGTGCGTCAGAATAGAATCAATAAAACTTTTTTAACATATGATTATTGGCAATTAATGCTATTTTATTAATACTGTAAACTAATTACATAATAGAAACTACACAATTCTAAATTCTTCCGCAAGTGATTTCACTGAATTCTCCTCTTCACAGCCCCACTTCATTGTCCAATCAACCGCTTTACAAGTCCAAATCTGGATCTCTCAGTCCTTCTGAATGCATGTGTGTCCCGGCCAATTCCAAAATGACTTTCTCTTCTAAATTGGTGTCCAGAATTGATCCCTGCGGCCTTTCATCGTCATCATTCTTGGGCTCTTCACCCACAGCCCAGACTTCTATGTTGCGTACCTTAAACTCCTTCTTTTTTGACATCTGTTGGTAATTTTTAAACGTCGTACATGTCTCCGAGCACTTTCCCAGGCCATATTCACAGTCTAACCAAAGTCCCCAGTATTCGAATTGTCCACCCATACCCAAACCATTGGGCATAGTTTGTTGATTGGTGTTCAAATACTGATAGTGGTCGTTGTAACCGGATGTAGCGAAACTCTGCATTTCCGGTTGAAGCGTGAATAACGCTGCTGTATCATTGCCAATGAATTTCGGACCCAAATTCCAGGAGTCTGGAGCGAATCCGCCAAACATGTAGCCGTCTTCGTCCTCGACGATGAGTATTGTGGGACCGCGATTGATCATTTTACCGAGGAACGTGGCAAAAGACTCTCCATGGATTTTAGAATTGAAGAGAAGGCGCCATTTCAGGCGGTATTCAGTCGGCAACTGCTCAGAGATGAACATGATTTTACCAACATCTAAGATGCTTCTAGCTCCATCGGCAGAAGATGGTGTTTCGGCGAAGGGAAGAACCTTCGGTTGATCACTCACTGAACTGGGGATCTTTTTGTGTTGACTTCTGCTATAAAGAAATACAACGACTGCCTTCCACAGATCCAGCCAGAGAGGATTCATGTGCAACCAGTTCTCCAGATCGTTCAACGAGATCGGTTGAGTGTTCATTAAATCTTTTAAAAGAAACTGCACATAGTTATCAATGTCCTTGCGATTGACGGCAACATTCTCCTTCAGCCAGCTATTGTACTGCTCCGTCTTATTATGGTCTAGGACTGCAAAGTAACCCCGAACAACTGAAGCCACAAATTTGAATAGCTCATGACTTGTTATGCCACCTTCCACACCAGGTGGATTGCCAAAAACTCGCGTATTAATGAAATTCGACTTCTCACAGAGGCTTCCCCATACGGCAACGTAATAGTGTTCCAAATAAGGCGTCAATTCGATTGTACGATGTTCATCGTTCTCATGGCCAAAGCAGCAGTCTTTAAAGTGCGTTACTAGCTCATGGTCGACGAGTTCCGTCCAAGCTTTGATTAGAGTGTCTGACTTCAGTTTGTCATTGTTTCCCGTGAGCCCTTTAAAGGAGTTCTCAACGAAGATGGATTCTTCAGCTGATAATGAGCTACCAGTGCAGGTCTTTGTTGATTGATTTCCCATGTTCTACTTTCGTTCAACTCTTGTTTCGTAATAGACTCAACTGTTTCTGGTGGGTGATGAGAAAAAACTTAATTAATAACGAAAACACTATCAATTTGCAAACTAATTAAAATTGTTAACCCGTAATAAGTGCGTTGTTTGCTTATCTTCTTAACATTTCTTTTCCTTCTATTTGGATGACATGTCTCGTTTTTTTGTGCGTTTATTTTCGCTCTTTTCTTGTCAGAAGAGAAATCAGCTGACTGATTGGAATTGCAGTTGCAGATGAAAGTTGTGTTTACAGCGGTTCTTAAAGAGTGAAATGCCATCTGATGGGCGTTTCGAATAATTGTGTATATACAGTGACGAGCAAAAGTATTACATTGCTTTTAACTTGTACGACATGTGCTTTACTATTAAAAAGTGGATCTTCATCATTGGCCTCGATAGAATATTGTGAATTACAACACATCGAAATGTAGAAATCACATACGGTTCTCATCCAATAATTCGCACAAATAATACCTTTTGTTCGACCAATCCATTGGTTACATACATAAGTATGCATATTCATATGCAAGTTAATTTATTACCACCCATAAATCATGGGTCATTGCACTCATTTCTTTATATGCATTACGACAATAATACGAGATCTGGGATCTGTTATCGAAATCCAAGAATTATTTCATGATATTTCTCGCTATTTTCATTCGCGAATGTTGGACAAAAATATGAAATATTTTATTGCTAACCAAACGTTATTCAGTAATTTGTATGTTCAAATGAAGTAATATGCAGCAAAAAGTAACTAACAATTAGTAATGACTTCGAACTTCTGAAACTTTTCAAGTGATTAGTAACCATTATGGGTTATTTATTTACATTATACTGACACACTAGTGATATTGATACCATAGTATACGGATGTAACATCTATGTGTTCTAGTAATACCTCACGAACAATGTTGTATTAGCCTCGTATTGATGCTTGTGTTTTCACGATTGGGTTCACAACTTTCCAGCGATCGTACCGACATTCTTCTTAGTGACTCTTCTTAGAACTACAGTTTAACGTCACTTTCGTTGTTCCTCTCTAAATTGGCCATCATAATTTCTCCCTTATTAAGCCACCTTTCTTAATTCAGCTATCTTGGTTTCTACTTAATTCAGCTACCTTTGTTCCTTTCTAATTCGGCCATCTTGTTTTCTCCTTAATTCAGCAACCTTGGTTTTTCTCTAATTTGGCCATATTGTTTTTACTTTAATTTGGCCATCTTGTTTTCTCTCTAATTTAGCCATCTTGTTTTCTCTCTAATTTTGACATATTAGTTTCTCCAAAATTCTGCCATCTTGGTTTCTTCCTAATTGGGCTACATTGGTTTCTCTCTAATTTGACTACATTGGTTTCTCTCTAATTTGACAATCTTGGTTTCTCACTAATTTGACTACATTGGTTTCACCCACATGCCCTTCTTCTAATTTGGCCATCTAGTACTCATGTTAGGATCTAGATTTAAACTCTTTTTAGTTGGTAAAGTAAGAAATAGAAGAATATAACACATAGACACCAAAACCGTTCATTCACTTTGGCTGGATGGACATCTAACGTTTGAATATTACCTACCACCATGAGTCCGAAACTTCGTTGAACTCGTGAATGCCTATTTTCTCAGAACTTTTGGGAATAAACAGAATCAATGAGGATATTAATTTCGTTGGTTTCAGGATCCTGAATGCCTTCAACGCCAGCCAGAAACTTCAGATCAAAACGTTTTTCGAATACTCCTTGTCTGTGGTAATAATTGTTCGGCTTTCTGCTTTTGCAATTCATGTACAGTTAAATTATTTCTTCAAATAAATTGTTTAAAACGTCACATAAATTCATCTTTGCTTAGTACTACTAGTACTTATGACTAAATAAATTTATCTAGCTATGCGAATATGAATTAAAAAATATATCTGTATAATGGAGCCCGATAGTCGATAAATGTCTGGATCACGTATTGCTGTTGCTAATCAATATATTAATAGTCTGATCTACATGGGGTCAAATGTGACACATAATGAGTAAAACTAAAAGTATTGAAGTAAAGTAAAAAAAAACAAAGATTTTCATACCTATCTTAACTTCAAAGTTCTGTACTGGAACAACAACAAAAAACTTCCAATTTACTTTGCTTAATTATTTAAGAAAACGAACATTTAACCACGTAAATTTTTTTCAAAATCTATAAAGCAAGTACTGTTTACGGAATTGTCAAAAAATGCTTGAAAAATAGGCAAAAATCCAAAATGATTCGTCAAATAAATGCTAAATTATTATTTTAATTTTTCAGAACAATGGGATCACAACAATCTGCGCAGGACAACGATATTCGTTTGAAACCTCAAGAAGACACTTTTATTATGAATTCATTCCGATACCTATCTCGAGGCAAAAATCACCTAAGTGTCGAAGATCTGGTTGAAGCTTGGTCACCTTTGGTGGATCCGGTATTATTGAATTATATAAAGCATGCTTGCTTCCGTGCTGAAAAACCCCCAATTAAACTGTTGCCGTTTCAAAAACACTACTATATAGTTATTCATGGTACTCTTACGGAGAAGTCACTTTTTATTGCAACGAAAATTTTCAACGATGATGAGCGTGCACCTCAGGGTGTGATTACGTCAGAAATACAAAGCTTCGTCGAATCCACAGTGAATAGCTACTTGCTAATCATGGGGCAGACCAATCCAAGAGAGTATTTAAGTTGGAAGAAACCCGAGGTCCATATTGAAATAGCCGACGTAGCAGTTTATTCGAACTATGTTATTAAAGAACTGATCAAACAAACCCGGATATCTATGCTTCAGATAGAACGATGGCTATCCCACCATCCGTTGTTCATACAGATGTGGAAAGAGGTAGTGATCTATTTGTATGGTCATGGAAATCCAATTGTTCTTCCTAAGATTGTGGGTGGTATTCAAGCCCTGCCATACTGTAATATTCCAGAAAATATGCATGAAGTAGACAGCGTCTTGAGCATTAGCAAGGTTATGTTTATCAATGAGACGCTACCAATGCAGTACAGAAATGAATGGACCCCACTCTTTAACTCTAAGGTAGACGGGCACAGTTTTGTAAGGTTAATGGATAAAATAATCCATAAAGGACCGACAATCATAATAACGGCAGATGAAGGCGGTCATGTTTTTGGCGGGTTCGCCCCATTGTCCTGGGTAGTAAGACCGAAATTTTATGGTGATTCTACGACAACACTATTTACATTGGAACCTAAAATGGATCGTTTCATATCATCGGGCCATAATACGAATTTTCAATATTTGAATGCGAATCAGGCAACCATGCCCAATGGGTTAGGTATGGGTGGACAAATGAACTATTGGGGCCTATGGTTAGACGCCGATTTCGAAACAGGAATATGCAATGTGAGCTGTTCCACATTTGGGGGATACAAGCAAATGAGTTCGGAGCAGAATTTTCATATAAAACAAGTAGAAGTCTGGAGAGTAGGCAAATTAAATCCAGATGACGAAGATGAAGATAGTTCCTCACAAAGGACAATTCTACAAGGTCATGGCGTGGATCAATTTTTGTTAGAGCTAAGTGGTCATTCATTTCATTCCCTTGGACTGACAAGCACGCCGGATGATGAAGAAGAACAACGCTGAAATAAAAGAGCTGATCGCTTTTATACTAATTTGTTTCTTTTTGTTTTTTTATAATGTAACATTCATAACATAAATTAAATAAGAGTATTTAAAAGAAGTATTTACAAAGTAATTGCACTTTTACTCATCCAAAATCGGAAGACTGCTGTCTACTGAGACCCTGAGTTGTTGTTCTAGTTCTGACTTCATTAATGGTGCTATAGATAGCCATATTGCTTCTTCAGTACTGAAAGCCAATGTATTGATACATTTTTTACGGTATTCCAGTTGTCATCGATATTGTCAGTATCATATTGAAAATATTACAATATCAGACCTCATCGCATCAACAATCATCAATAGAATCTATCAAATTAAGATGCGTTTATATGAATTTCAACCTGGCTTCAATCCTGCGTATAAACAAACGCTGTAAAAGACTTCAATGACTTCAAAGTCTTCAAATGAATGTGACTTCAATGGGACATCAATTATTGTATTCATTTTGACTTTAGATTTATGATTGGTATGGTAAATCATAACTTCAAAATCTATGTGAACTTTGAGGGTGAATGCATTTCGAAATGATTGCATTCTTTTACAGCCTTGACATTTGCGCCATTGAAATGCAAACGGTTTACATTGGATTTATTGCGAGCCGACAAGATACCAGCGTTACCCGAAGGATAAGGTATGAGACAACGTCTGTAACTCTGGCAAGGTTAGACCATATGACCAAAGGTAAATGGACCTACAAGTAGATTCATAACGTACGACTCTGAAGAAAATAGACGTACGGAGACTGTAATGTAACCAGTTCCTGTCATGGCATGTATGTTTCAAAAATATCGACTAAGATTTGGACACGATGCTTTCTCTTCTGCCCAATATGTGCTTAGAAGAAGGCATATGTAATTTTTCAGTACAAACACTTCGAAGAGGTAATACCAAACCTACCAAACCCATAACTCTTATAAATACTTTAAGCTGGATGTGTGCTTAGTACGCAGGCTTTCTGTTAAGTTGTCTTCCATTTAACCAATATACATTATGGGTAGCACGGTGTCGAAAACACTTCTTTGTTGCATTGTAGATCCAAGAACTACACTACACAATCATCTAACACAAGCAAAAAAAAAAACAATAACACAATAGGTAAATACAACAATAGGTGCCCAATGGAACTGTCAACTGTCTGTTGTTCTCCATGCAAACTTCCAGTAACACTGGCTTATAATAATTATTTTCCATCGAAATCACTCAACCGGAGATCCCTTCACAAAAAGTGGGTAAATTTGAATTCAGTCGCCGATGTTCGCACCAAGACCATGATGGCAATGATGATGGACAACCACCATCTCTTCCTATAAAAAAAAATGAACTTTTTTTATTTCCGTCATTATAAACATGGAAATTGCGTAATTTGGAGCAAAAGTTGCAACAATAAAACCTGATGTAGGATTGTAGTTGTAGGTGACCAAAAAGGCTTTACATGTATGTTGCTTAATGATGGCTACTTTGCAATGCACGCTAATTACTATTGTGTTCGTTGCTAGCTGTGCAGATTGCAATTATTATTAAATAACATACAATATGAGTGCATTAAGGCTGAGCTATAAAAAAAAAGGCGAGATGGATAACTTTCATTAGTCCACTTGGAGTTTATTATAAAATTAACAAATTTTCTCTCTGGATGGAGTGAAAGTTTGAGTTAAAGAGTAGTTTGTTTTTTATGATTTCATGATTCATTACTCTTCTAAGTGTCACTTCAAAGTATGAGGCTTCCGTGCCAGGTATAATGAATGATGTTGAGAAATCATTAAACATTAAAACATCGCGGATTAAGGGTTAGAAGAAAGATAATTGAATAGATTTTATAGGTTTTCTTATTCTTTAAGGTCATTCGTGTAATAAATTATAAGAAAGTTTCGAGTTCAGTGACCGACCAATCCCTTACTCAAATTAAGGAAGTATGTACTTCATATAAAGAGTTAAGAGCGCTGTTTTAATGTTAGACATGTTATGAATTGAGATCATGTTTTTTTTTTGCAATAGCAACCAAAACAAGAAAAGTTGGCCAGAGCATGCTTTCCCATCTGTTTAAAAGAACTGAACTTTACCGAGGGTCAAAAACCATGTAACTATGATGGCAAGGTCTGCGTATTGAGCACAGCCTAACCCACATAAAGAGTTTATTTGACATCATCTGATCCTCGGATCGAAAAGATAGGACTTCTTCAAGAACTTCATTTCAGTTTGAGTTCCCATAGAACACGAAAGACTTCTGCACTAATCAACGGTATGATTGGAATATCATAGTTGTTTTTACTGGTTTATCAATCATAACCAACAGATTTCGTCTAAAATGTTTTCCATTCTTTTTATGCCGCAATAAATGCCCAAAGGTGGTGCCTGTATTTTAAAATCACAATGAGTAATGACACATGCTTGACTCTTTAAATACCCACAATCTGTTGAATAATAAAAGTTATCAAATGGCACTTAATTACCGGAACCAATTCACAATATTATATGACACTACCTACCTTTACGCATCTGTTAACTTAATTACAGACCCAAGAGGTCTAGTAAAATTACTTTCCGATCATACTAATTCCACGGGTGAAGATAAATTTTCCCATAAACTATAATTTGCAAACTGGTTCATGCGCAAAATAAACATCAAAAACTAGACCTTCTAGATCTGCATAACCACGAAAGTTCCCTCAATTTGCATACAAGTTCTCACGAATGCTCCTCACTCACAGCTCAACCCCTTCTATTGTATTGCGCACATTTAGTGCAGATCATTTCCGCATAAAAAATCCGGTCCCCTTTTATGAATCTACTACCATCATACACATACTTTTTTTTCGAACCTCAAGAATTAGATTTGAAATTTATTCAAATTCATCTAAAGTTCAGAGGTGGTGCATAGCTGCGCGACAGTGTGTGCGTACTTTAATAGCCCTCAGGAAAGGTACCTCGCGGTTCTGATACTAAAACGTTTCAACTCTTCTAAGTGCTCGTGGGTATTCTCGTGCGCGCAGTTGGTAGATTCTCGGTTCGGTCGTTCGGTCTGTTGGAACGCATTCGAAACAATAAAAAAAATTGTTATAGAGGACGTAATAAACCAGCCGAATGGTTAAAACTTCTTCTTTTTTTCGAATTAAATTGCCAAAAAGTAGTTGTAGCATTGAAGTTCTGGTTGTTTTTTTTATTTTGGTTTGTTTTTTTTTTTCGAAGCATTTTTTGAGTGTCAGCCTCGGTAGTAGATCTAATAGATCAGTGTCAACTTTTGCTGGCGAAAGATGTGTACGCGGTTTGTCTAAATTAACTGTGTTTCGTTTGCCGGTAACGTCAACATAAATTATTATTACCGTTTTCCGGTAAAAAAAAAAAAATAAATAAATAAATAAATAGAGTGTGAGAGTGAGTGGTGATAGAATAGTGCAAAGGGGGATCGTAGGGAATCAAGTGTTTGTAAATAAGAACAGTGGCTAAGGATTACTAGACGAACTCAAGAGAAGCATGGTCAAACGGAATTTTATTCAACAGGTAAACATATTCTGCAACTACGTTACTAAGTATCATCGTGTCTAACACTTAACGAAGTGCTCATCCTCAGATTTGGTCATAAAGTGGCTTGTCGATCGAGATGTACAAATAGACATCGATATTTTTTTAATGTGGTACTTTAGAGAGTTGTGGAATACCAAGTATGCTTATCGTGAAATGCCATTGTTATGATTTTCTGATATCGAATTTTGTGTTAAAGTTAGGTTACTTTTGCTGGAATAAGATCCTGGTACACATTACGGCAAAAAAGTTATTTCGTAATTCAGCCATATTCCAGCCTACAGAGTCCCTTTAGGTAATGGAGTGGGGACGCTAGTCCATTGTTTGCGGGTTATTATTGGGACAATATTTTCAGCATCTACAGGCTGCATAACTCACTCATCAGTCATGCCAATCGACTCATTAACTACGAATCGAATGGCGACTACGAACTTGTAATAAAAATTCACTTTGATCGTTTAATCTAGAAGACAAATTTAACCTTGCATTCATATATTTACCTACATATTGCAATATATTCCTGACGATTTATGCATCTTTCTGTGAATGATATAATGAAATTTGTCATAACTTTTTAGATAAGATATTTTAAGCTGCTGTTTATATTTACTCTACCAGACAGCATTATATTTGTTGATAATTGTAACGTTTTCTGCGTAAGTCTAAAAATTAATGTTTAAACAGCTAAAGTATCACAAAGCTTTGAATAGAAAATAAATAATAGTCGAAAAACAAAAATACAGACTTGTGGTATTATTTAAGATCTTTCAAAAAATAGATGCATATTTAAAAAAAATCAAATTCAGCAAAACCTTTTATTTAATACATTTTTTTTTTTTGCTTAAATAAGTGGTAAATTTATGTTAAATTCAACTGAATCTTACATTCAAAATTATAATATAAAATGCAAATCAGGAGCAGAATTATGTAAGTTGCCATATAAAATATTTTAATTTAATGTTTAAGTGGGTGTTTCACTGCAGTAGCTCCAGAGGCCTTGTAAGCATCAATATGTTTTTGTTGCCCATTTAACATATATTCAAATTTGAGTAATTTATCAACATATCCTAATGATTGGTTTATTCTTCGTATACAAGAGTGATCATGTATAATATCGAAGACCTCTATTGGGAGTAGGAAGAACTATTAAAGATGTGCGCGCAACTTCAAGCTCTACTGGGAGTTGGAAGTTGGGTGCACTTCCATAGTTCGTCCAACACACAACAGAGGTCATTCATACATTCAGCTTGAAGTTGGGTGCACTTTGATAGTTCATCCTATCCCCAATAGATATCTTCTACATTAAGCTTGAAGTTGGGTGCACTTTAATAGTTCCCCCAACTCCCGATAGATGTCCTCCATGGTACATTATAGGATGAACTATCGAAGTGCCCCCAACTTCAAGCTGAATGTAATAGAAGACATCTGTTGGGAGTAGGAGGAACTAGCTAAATGTATGGATAAGCCTGAAGTTGGGTGCACTTCCATAGTTCCTCCAACACCCAATAGAGGTCGTCCATACATTTAGCTTGAAGTTGGGTGCACTTTAATAGTTCTCCCAACTCCCAATAGAAGTCTTACATACATGAAGTTGAGTGCACTTCTATAATGAAGACTTCTTCTGGGAGTTGGGGGAACTATTAAAGTGCACCCAACTTCAAGCTAAATGTATGGACGACCTCTATTGGGTGTTGGAGGAACTATGGAAGTGCACCCAACTTCAGGCTTAATGTAGGGATGACATCTATTGGGAGTAGGATGAACTATCGAACTGCATCCAACTTCAAGCTGAATGTATGAATGACCTCTATTGGGTGTTGGACGAACTATGGAGGGCACCCAACTTCATGTATGGCAGACTTCTATTGGGAGTTATGAGAACTATTAAAGTGCACCCAACTTCAAGCTAAATGTATGAACGACCTCTATTGGATGTTCTCCAACTCCCAATAGATGTCATCCATACAGTAAGCTTGAAGTTGGGTGCACTTTAATAGTTCCCCCAACTCCCAGTAGAAGTTTTCCATACACGAGGTTGGGTGCACTTCTATAATTTCTCCAACTCCCAATAGATGTCATCCATACATTAAGCCTGAAGTTGGGGGCACTTCGGCAGTTCCTTTAACTGCATATAGATGTCTGCCATATATTCAGCTTGAAGTTGGATGCACTTCGATAGTTCCTCCAACTCCCCATAGAGGTCTTCTATACATTAAGCTTGAAGTTGGGTGCACTTTAATAGTTCCCCCAACTCCCAGTAGAAGTTTTCCATACATGAGGTTGGGTGCACTTCTATAATTTCTCCAACTCCCAATAGATGTCATCCATACATTAAGCCTGAAGTTGGGGGCACTTCGACAGTTCCTTCAACTGCCAATAGATGTCTGCCATATATTCAGCTTGAAGTTGGGTGCACTTCGATAGTTCCTCCAACTCCCAATAGAGGTCTTCTATAATTAATCTCCTACTCCCAATAGATATCTTCCATACATTTAGCTTGAAGTTAATGAAGTTGTGGACGACCTCTACCTAACTTCAAGCTTAATGTATGGAAGACAACTATTGGGAGTTGGAGGAATTATAGAAGTGAACCCAACTTCATGTTATTTCTTAGAGATAATATGTATGTATGTTGGGAAGATTCGCCCTCCTTCAAAAAGAACCCACAGTCCTTGAAAATTGAGACCAAGTATTTCACTACGATTTTTTACGATTTACGATTTATTATACATACATTCTATTCATGGTTAGTTAGAGTCAACCCTTAATGAGGAAGTACTGCCGATATATGAGACGAAACCATGCACTTTTCTGAATGAAGAAACTGATTTTGGCTGTTCATGCTAAGTTTAAATACTATAATTATTATAGAGGATTCTTCCTTTTTAGTTTAAGAGTAAGATTGACCTGATTATAATCAGTGCTAACCAAAGTAACCTGGTGGTATTACATTGGCCTAGCTAGTACCATCACTGATTGGCTTCGATTACTTTATAGGCTTACTTTAGGCAAGACGTTGCCGCCTCGATGTCAGTGTGGCTTATGACGTCAAGATCTATGGAGCTTCAACTAAGGGACAAAATTTGGGTTAATAGTCTTGTACCTCCCACTTTTTTAAGTAAATTTTTCGAGACAAGATTCTGGTTTATAAACGCACTTTATGGCCTTTTAGAATCACTACCATCTTTACTAATAAAATATGTTTCCAAACCCCATACCCAATGACTCTATTTTAATGCAGAACAATCGAGTACATCTTACTTTATCATATTTTCAGTGGAGTCACAGCTACTGTATCTGTTCCATCAAGTATCTAAATAATTTATTGATATTATCTTTGGCATTTTAATGGGAATCTCTCTCTGTCTTTAGTCTGTCCTCTTTGGTAATTGGCATTCTTCTAACCACGAGACATTGAAAAGAAAAATTCCAATTATCACACTTTCATATCCATTTTCATATTCGCAAACTTGTTATTCAAAAGTATGTACATGTCTTCAATGTTGTCACAATGCATACCAGATTCATCTCTCATTACTTTTCATATGTTTTTAAGATACTGTATCTTTATCTACATTTTGTTTCCCCATTTTAAAGACTACCTTTGGCCAACCACCCACTTCTTGGGGAACCGCCTTCCAAATTAAATGCACATTAAAGTGATGAGCTTCGAAGAAGACAACCAAAGCAGACCAACAACAAAAACATGTCGATTTAATCACAGCAAATCTTTCACATCGTTATTTGGTTGCTGCTACATTAAACAGTAACAAAGCCTGAAGTCAGAGTGCTATTGTGGACTTTAGAAGCGACAATGACGCGTTGACGCGCGCAAAGAGCTCATAATGGAAAATAATTGCACCCTACACATCAATTTGAGTATCTTTTGTGTTTTTTCTTTCGGTTTACCTATCTAGATATTTTCCACCACGCGTAAGCGATGATAATGGAAAATTGAAGGAAAATTTAATAATTTTTTGTTCTCCCTTTGTACTAGTATTTGTGTATCTATGGTAGCGTGCTGCACAGAGATGAGCCACAAATTGTTTCCGCTTCTTCTTTCACTGGTTTTATACCATTTTTTTTTTGTTTTGTATCTCTGCGGTTCCAAAAATGATGTACATCCTGGGAATAATAACAGTCGTTCCGCCCCCATCCACCCGCCTTCTATTATCAAACTGAAAACTAATCAAGGTTTTTTTTATCGAATTATTTTTATGGAAACGGACGTAAAAAATGATGACGAGGATGGTGGGCCTTTTGGGACCGGCCGGCGTGTTGGTACCACATTTTTTTTTGTTACAATTTCGATTTAATTTTAATTATTTACCAGACCATAACGGGTAAATCTACCCGAAAAAATGCTTCGCTTTTGTTGTACGAGAACAAAGTAAACGAACCTTTGAAACAATAAATTGTGATTCACACTTTATTTTCGGGAGCAATTTGGGTTAAAGGTCTTGCATAGGCACAAAGAGTAACAAGAGTTTATTTCGAAGAAAAGTTTTCTTTGGATTTAAATGCAAATTAGACATGGCGATGGCGTTGAGTTGTTTATCTAGTGAGAAGATCGTGAGGAAGACATTCATTGGACACTTTGATGGTAGAATGATTCAATAAAATGGGTCTTGGTGCTCATAAATTAGTGAGGCTTGGGATTGAAATGGACAGAAAGCGTGAATCGTGGTGAATTAACTGACACTTTAAGCTATTGTAGGCCAAACAAAAAGGATGAGGTTAACAACTGTGGTAATTCTTGGTACTTACTTTCCTATTCCGGAAGTCAAAATTACAAGCGTGTATCCAACAACCAAATAGGTAAAGTTAAGTACTAGAAATGATAGATACAGTAGTTTAAAAGATTTTTTAAAGCGTCAGGTTCCATAGTAGTGGATGTCTGTGACTATTATATCTAACATAAACCGCTCTATGCAACTGACGAGGCACCATTGTGGATCCTCCTGGTGAGCATTGTTCAATGAGTAAAATCTTGGAGGTCAATTAACAGTTCCATTACTCGTAATAATGGTACCTCCCTTTTCACTGACATATCCAAAAAGTGACTACGAAATAAAATTCCTTTACACTTGTGCATGCTCATGAAGTTGTTAGTTCCTACTTAAAGTCTCACCTTGTAAATGGAAGTTATAAAGCTCTGACAGGTATGTACATATGTTTAAAAATTTCAGGTTTGCGTGAAATGAAACTGAAACTCTTTCAGCCTTTCGTCATCATTCATATTATCTGTCAAGATAGCAGCTGCACCCCGCTTCCATCATGGGACTGACAAGTATATAATATAATAAAAAAAACAAGTACTATGATCCTTACGGACTTTCTCAGTGTCTCAAAAAATATCATCGCAAGAAAATTGTCAAAAGTCTGTTTGACACTTGCAGTTCATGTAAATGACATTTGCTAGATGACATTGTCTTAATTTTTTAATCTTCAAAAATTCCAAGTGTCCTTATTGCTGCTTAGTTTCGTTAAAAAAACCTCGAGATCAAGACATTCCGAATATTTAAAATAGTTTTCTCATACTTTACTACTAACAACTGTCAGCCGTATGCTTTCATTTTCTTTATTTGTTGTTACATTTTATTGTATAATTCCATAGAATCGCATCACATTCTTCAGTTTTTATGTAACGGGCACTCTTTTATTTCGAAAGAAATAATTTCTTTAACACAAACCTCTTCTTCTCTGAAATTTAACCTCATAAATTTAAACTAAACTGTCATTTTTGGGCAAATGACCCGCTCTTTTTTGATCGCAGGTCATTTACATCTCTTGGCAGAACCTACCAGACCAACAACAGCGAAGAGTATAAACTTATTTAATTTCCATGACCTACCATTCTTTTAATCTGAAGCCATTTGATCTCTTAATTTCTTTTTAAGTAGGTGAGAATGGGGTTACAGAGTTCAAAAGAGGAAGCAGCACTCACAAGTCTCACATCAATAAATCAGTTTTAACCTAATTAGTTTGTAAGAAATGCCACCCGTGTAAATCATTTCTAATCCCAACAATAGAGATATTGTGTTAATTAAAACCTTCAATTCATCAGATACTCCACAATATCCATCTCAAATTGCTCCACCAAAAAGGTCATGATCTACATTTTTCTTTTTTCTTTTTAATCGACACGGTGACGCCCCAAACAATCAAACGCATTCATATGCAAATATAGATACCACAATCACATCAAGTCTACAGATCAAAAGCGAATGTAGGTATCTTGTTAATTAAAAAAATATATAGATCAATCGGCTGAAAGAGCAACACACCCGTACATCATAAGTAACGATCTACAGGCTCAAGCAGACAAGATCTCTTGATCTTGATGCTTGATCTGGAAGAAGAAGCCATTGTAACTTTAAAAAAAAAAAACCTTGCGGTGTGGAACAAACATTAGACTGAAGTGCATTTTTTTGTACTTCAATTCATTAAGACAATACAAATAGAAAATTGTACCGCAATTCTGTTTAGATACACTTTAACTCATATTGAAGATCGCAAGATACTAGTTACCTTTCTTCTTTTTTTTTACGATTTTCTATAAATTTTTCTTTATCCCCTTCTTCAATGGTTACTTTTTTGAGGTTTTTTTTTTCTTACGAATTGTATCCGCACGATGAGAAAATTTTGCGGTAGACTAGAGTTCGTCATCTGTCTATCTAGGAGTACTTATCGTTCACGAGGTGCACGAGGTTCAGTCATTCGCGACTTGTGCACGTTGAGAGTTGGCTTTTGAATTTTTCTTATTTTTTGTTAAGAAAAAACTTCAGTTGGCTCTAAAGTACCGGAATAAAACAAAATATTTTTTGTTGCACTTATTTCAGTCTCTAGCTATCGGTTTACTTTTACTCTTCAGTGTGTGTATGAAAAGTTGCAACTTTCAGTTGCAGATCAGTCGGTTGATCGAGTGCTAATAGAAAGACACTTTCCTCTCTCTTGTTCGATTAATTTGTACCATCACCTGGAAGCAGGTGGGGAGGCGAGTACGAGTAATAATGTCGCGAGTACTTTGTACAAACGAGTCATTCAGTCCTGACTGGCTTTGATAGATATTTCGAAACAGAAATAACAAAATGAATTTAGTGATCATGAAATCTTAATAGATATTTTCGGACAAAATTTCTTGATAAAGTAGAACAAAAAAATTTACAAAAAAAAAGTGTGCAAAATCGGTTCCATAAGAATCCGTGGTAGTACAATTGATATTTAAAAATCGGTGGTGTATTTGAACTAAAACGATGGATAAATCAGCGGATACAAAGAAAAAGCCGGATCTGGAACTGTCAGCAAAGGAAATGGTAAATAAACAGATTAATAGTGAATGTTGCAGCGGTAATTGGTTGTGTGCTTGTCACTTTCATTTGTATTTGGTCATTTGTTGTGCTTCCTAAATGATGCGAGCTCGCCGGAAGAAATGTAGTATGTGTATCAAAACAGAGTTTCGTTTGCTTGATGCTTAAAGTGTTTGGTCTGCGAGTGCGATGGCGGAAAGTATAGTGTATTGTGCGTAATTTTTCAAGTGGTATCTAATCAAGCGTGCAAAATAGTCATCATTATGTCTAGTCATCTTGAGGGTAATGACTCTAAAGATTTGACACTTTTTTCTGTCACGAATTTTTTTATTTTGGTAGTTGTATAAACGTGAGTACCATAGCTCATTGGTCAGTGCGTTTTTTTCGACCACACAAGTCTTGAGCACCTGACATAAGCCTAAGAGTATTATGTACTCTCATTGTCTTAAGGCATGTGTATCGTCGTGTGTGGTTCCTGGGAATTCACCTGATCTTTTTCGAACTATTTCCCTGTTACTATACATCCTTCTCGACTGTTACATTCGGACATCTCTTACCTCGGAAAACTCAGTTAGACTTGTGTGCATATTACTAGCGAATGTTCGAGCTAAACCAGGAGCAAAATGCTACAATGCTTTCTGCGATCGACCGGCAATCTGTTCAGTACCTGATTTGAGAACGATCCTTACAACATACCAATGGTTGTGATGTGAAGGCACCTTCGGAAAAGGGGCTTAGTTGCAGGACTTTGACTTATAAAGCGAATTAGCTTTATATTTTACGCCACATCCTTGATAAATGACAGTGAGCAGCCGAAGCCTTTAAGGCTATTGCTTTTATAGACCTTTTATCCTTTTGACCCCAAAGATCAACAGAAATTTATCAGCATCGTGAAAACCAGTCAAGCATCGTCTCTTTCGAAAAAAGAAAAAAATTCAATTTCAAATTCCATCTCATATGGTTCTACAATGATTTGTATTTTTTTAGATTGATGTCATCTTCCATTTAAGTTGTCACAATTCAAGACAAAGACTAAATCATCCTCGGGGAAAATATGTTCTAAAATTTACAACATCTAATCAAAATGCTTCTCCTTTCATGTCGCATATACTGTAGACAGATTTAAAACATTTTTTTAACGCCTAACACTGTTCCACTTCTGGTACATTAGCCATGATAACGACAGCTAACTGTTGCGTGAAGTCACCTACATTCCATGGTATTGATAGTGAAAATTAATCATCTTGCCATGGTACGCGCGCCGCACCTCCAGTATCTCAAACTATGTGATCCAAGTTATCTGCGATTGTTCCTCTGAATGGTGGATAATTAAAATTATATACAAAAAAAAAAAAAAGAAATGTTAACAGCTTCTATGCCATCCGCTTTTTGATAAGTTGATGATGGATGTGTTGCGCCTGATATACCGGTATATCGGCCGAATGAAGTAGATACCTTTTCCATCGGGTTATTGGAACGGTTTTTTGTCTTGTCGGAAGAGAAATCTATCTTATTTCTATTGTCTTCCTGCTGGCACGAGTATGTCGAATAATAATAGAGATGTTAAAAGTATACGACACCACCTGCATGTGGTAATTGTTCTCTTTAAAGGCCATGAGAAGACATTCACCACCACCAGATGTTTTGCCATTTTCTTACGCTCGCTTCAAAGTTGCATGGCATATGCTTTTGTTGCATGATTTTACTTTGTTTTCGGGGAATCTATTTGATATTATAACTTTGACCTTTCAATTAAATTGAATGGAAATGCCATGGAATGGGAAGATTTTAGGGTGCAGTATAGGTACTTATTACTCGCCTAGCTAAGGTGTACAAAAGGTCGTACATAGTAAGATGCTGCATGAGGAAGAAACGATGTTAATGCAATGCATAATCACTTCACGTGGGCATACATAATAGAGATCGTAAATTGCACATTATCTTAACCTAGCGACAACTTCTGGGTTGAGGTTATTATGAAAACAAAATTTCCCACGACTCGCTGGTTTCCATACAACTCAACTGTTTAACTACACTTATGACTTCTAATTGCTTGCATAAATCATAATTTAACTTAGAATTTGAATTGGTATTGCTATTAATTAAGATTAAGTGAGAAGGAGATAGACCTGCTGATGGTACCTGGTGTGATAGACGAACTAAGCTAGACAGTCAACATCGGGTCATTTGATAAATTTGCTCGTAACCAACCAGAATCCATTCCCTAGTCGATAGTCACACATAGATAGTTCACGCCACTATAGCTTTATTTTCGGTTTCGGGGACAGGCACCTATATAGATTATATATAAGTTTTGTAGCGCAGTTTATAATTGCCGAACAAGCATGCTTAACCACTACGGCTCTTTGTCGATATTTAAGAGACCAACACTTATGGGGAGATGCTGCTCAGATGCTTTTCTTGTCGCTTTTCATTCAATAATCCAATGAATAAGGAACAAAACCATCTTACACTTCAAAGCTAAAGATCTTACAATGTGCAATTTCTTAATACTAAGTTAAATTTCTTTCTGTTTTAGGAAATAATTCCTGACACCATATCAGAGGTCAGAGTAGATGCCTCGTTTAGAAAGATCGCCAAAAACACAATCTGTTTTCTAATTTGGAAAATAGAAGAAGACAGCCTTGAGGTTGTTCCAAAAGCCAACTATGGAAACTTCTACGATGATGCCTGTTACATCATATTTGCATCTTGTCCAACTGGTACCTTCATTAATCACCAAACACTTGTAAGTACTGACACAAGCTTAACTGAATTCAATCATTCAATCAGCCTTTCGTTTTAGACAAGAGAACCCAAAAACAATGCAAACCTCGAGCGATTTATTCACTTTTGGCTGGGAGAAAAGGTCACTCAGCAGAAAAAGGCCAACACAGCGCATAAAGTCATGGAGCTGGACACCTACTTTGGCAATGTAGCAACTGAGTATCGAGAATCACAAGAAAGTGAAAGTACACGATTTATGTCGTACTTTAAAAAAGGAATCACGTAAGTGCTCTTGAAGGTCAAGGACTGCAACAAATTTTAAGAATCACCTCTTTTGTAGTATATTTTCTGGCGCAATGACATCAGCAACAGATCCCTGTCGTCTCTATCAGATTAAAGGCCGCCAATGGCTGTGTTGTGTCGAAATGGACTCAATTAGTTGGGATCACTTTAGTAGTGAATATATTATGATCCTTAATACCGGACAACAAACATATGTATGGCTTGGTCGATCCAGTAACGTAGGTGATCGAAGAGAAGCTTTAGAGATTGCGAAACGATTCCGAAAGGCAACTGGGGCAAATGAGATAATTGTCGTTGACGATGGTTATGAGCAATCCATGACAGAGGAGAATAGGAAAATCTGGAACACGTTCCTGCCGCGCAATAGTCGAGTTGTTAACCAAGGCTCACCAAATGACAAGCCGTTCAGTTGTTCCTTTAGATTGTACAAATGTGCCTACAAGGGTACTAAATATTGGATAGATCAAATCACATCCACGCTACCCAGTCAAAGTGATCTCAATGATTCGAAATCTGTTTATATTTTGAATGGATTCTCACTGGGCGTTTGGATGTGGATCGGAAAGAAAGTTGCAAATGTCGAAAATGTCGAAGCGATAAGAAATGGAAGGGGCTTCATTAAAAAGGTAATTTGTTTATAAGTTTAAATAGGTTGTAATTTTGAAGGTTCTTATTAGTGTTTCTCAACGGAGCCTTAGAGAATTATACAAAAAAGTGACACACTATTATTAAATTTGATTTAAATTTCGTTCATTGCAGAAAAAATACCCGTCTTCGACCTTACTGATTCGGGTAGTAGAAGGCCATGAACCGGCAGAATTTATAAAACTCTTCCCGACCTGGGAAGATTCGGAACCAAAACCTGCTAAGATCTTCGGCAAATTTGATACCCTGAGTTTATCACAACGACCTCGAATGGCAGCGGATATTCAACTTATTGATGATGGCACAGGAGAGAAGCGAATCTTCCAGATAACTGAGGATCGTCTTACTGAAATTCCTTTGAAAAATTCTGCAGCCATTTTCATTACCGACAATTGCTATATTGTTCAATATACTGTCGCCGTAAGTCCGTTTTCAATAACAAGTCAATTTCAATTTCAAAGAACATGTTTTCCTTTAGTTTTCAGCCTCAGAAGAGGTTGGTGTCCAACATATAATCTACATGTGGATAGGACGATTATCCTTGTCCGAAACCATGTCGAAATGCATGAAATTTGGCAAAGAACGATTTAATAAGCTAGGCAGAAAAACGATGATAGTTAGAATAAATGAAGGCGATGAAACGCCACACTTTCTACAGATATTTTCGGGGAAGTTTGTAATTTTACAAACAGAAATTGTAAATGGCAACGCCAACAATAACAACAACAGTCGTGAAAAGATCACAAGACCAGTGATCTTAAAAGTTCAGGGAGATTCAACATTCACATCAAAAGCTGTACAATTTCATCCTTTGAACAATCTAAAATCGAAGCACTGCTACGTAATCAGATCTAATGTAGCAGTATGGGTATGGTGTGGCCAAAGTTCGACTGGCGATGCCCGTGAAATGGCGAAAAATATTGGTGCAGTCTATGATGAGGAGTATATCCTCCTTACAGAGGGTAAGGAGCCCAAAGAGTTCTGGGATTCTGTATCGAATCAAATAAACCAAACTGCCCTACAGCCGAGGCCTTCGTTTGATGAGATACCTTTAATGCCGCCCACAGGACTGCCCATAGACAAAACGAAAGTTTACCTCTATTTGATACATAGAAATCGGGACATGTTGGTCACGAAGGAGATCTTAGGCTTTGAACAATCTGATTTACAACCAGAGAATACATATATTCTAGATGCTGGTCCTATAACTTTTGTTTGGTGTGGCAAGTTGTCACCGCCTTCGGATGAGGAACACTTTGCTTCCATGGCTCAAGAATTTTTAGAAACCTCCACAACACCACGAAGGACAACGACGGCGATAGCTTTAGTGAGACAGGAGGATGAACCTAATGTCTTTACTGGGCTCTTCGAGACGTGGAATCGGAAATCTTGGGATGTGAGTATCATCGTCTTTAAGTTTGGTTTATACCTGATTGAAAATAATTCCACTATATCCAGGCATTTGTCCCATACGAAAAACTCCGTCATGAGGTTACCCGCACAGAGTATACAAACGGAGCGACGAGTTCTGTGCCCACATTAAACTGTGACAGTGAATTTGATCGACATCACAAATACCCCCTAGCTGTTTTACAACAAGAAGCCGATACATTACCCGAAGAGGTTAACCCACTAAAGCGTGAGGTAAGGCAGTGTGTGTGACAGATTTTTCGAAAAGATACTAATTTCGCACTCAATTTCAGGCCCATTTAACGCATGATGATTTTGTTGGATTGTTTGGTATGCCATTTTCGGATTTTGACGTTCTACCCGGATGGAAGAAACAAGAATTGAAAAAAAAATTTAAATTGTTTTAATTTGTTTAGTAATTTTCAATTTTTTTTCTTCAAAACAATTATAAGAAAAAGATGTAATTTGAATGCAAATTTTTGATCTAAATTTATTTATGATAATTGAATTTATACATAATATACTGTATTATACTTTTAAAATGGTTTTTCTCATTACAATCACACGATAAAGTGAAATCATACTCGCCCATTGAGTCAAAGGTTCGGTTTTCAACCCCCATCATATCATAACATATTCCGATCAGATCCTGTGGAAAATAAAACACGGCTATTATGTCCGACGAAATACAAAAATCATAGACAATTTTTTAAGCAGAGTATATACTCAAACCACTTGGCAACTGCCACGGAAGCTCAGAGGTACATATGAATGCTATGTTTCGAACTCAATGGTCTTATAACCAAAATATCTTCCAGGGCTCATTACTCTCCTTACTAAGGTTTTTACAAATAAATATAACAAATATCCAAAACAGATTAGAACAAGGTGAATTCTATCGTACCAATTATAGATATTTACATATGTATAACAATTCACAGCTCACAAATTTTACCACTTAGTTTTATCACGCGCCCCATGATAGGGCACGGTTTTTCCACGTTTTTTTCAGTTCTTTTTACCCGCCTACAAATATGCAGCGTATCTGTTAGAAGCACTCCTTAGAAACTAAAACTTGCATGTTTGTATTTACATATGCAATTAGATTTTCGTAGTCTCCTACACACATTGATATGTAAGTATGTATGAAATGGCGATAAAATTACTATAACTTTTGTAAATGGCGACAAATATCACATCTACTTTCACATTTGTGAAGGAAACAGGCTCTTGGAGTACTTAAAGGGAATATCTGTCAAGAATGCGAGGACCTATCGCCAGAAATTGCTGTAAGTGATGGAAAATACCATAGATCGGGCCTGGAAAGTCATCAATTCTGGCGGCGGTCACTGAACCGGTATCAAAAAAATTACAGCATCATCTAGATAGTGCTTATTAGTTAATTCGGAATAGAGTAAGTATACCGAACATAAATTTTCTTTTTCTGACCCATGCACTTAAGATTGGCAACCCTGCAACCCTGTAATATGTATTAAAGAAAGACACAACATTTTTTATATTAAACAAAAAAGATCTATTTAATAATTTTTTTTCATTTTTAAAACTAAGATTACAAAAAATAATAATCCTTAATAAAAATACAATTTTATCAGTAATATCGTATTTAATAATCTAATTCTGGACTAAACTTAAAACCGGTACCGCGTAATTCTGCATTACCTCTTTCAAATGAACTGTAACGCCGCCATAACACGGTACCAAAAAGTACGCATATTGTATAACATACATAAGTTTTAATGGGTTTTTGTTTTTTTATTTTTATCAATTCTAAATAATTATCAAAACAAAGAAAAGATTTTCACAGAAAATCTATTGACAAAAAAAAGTTCCGAATTATTTTTGAATTTTGAGCATTTTTTAGTTGAATCGTTATATTTTTTTTTAAATATCAGGAATAATCTTTTTTTTTAATTATATCGACTAAAAGAATATTTGTTTTATAAAATATAATAGAAATGATAATAAAATGCAATCTAAAATAGTTTTTAAGTTGCTATTACATTTTTCTTTTAAATTGAATGGTCTATTTTTTTTCAAAACTAAAAGTTTTTGACAAAAAGGCTAACGTTAACAATAAATCTCACTCAATTGCCAAAAGGAATATTGGCGTTTCGCTCTCTTTTGCTCAATCAAATGTAATTTATTTGGGTATAATATTGTGGATAATTTTATAGATATTTATTTTTTGTTTTATTTATAATTATGTAGGTATTCAAAAATATTCATCATTTTTTCTCATCCGAAAATATATTTATGTATATTTTTGCTTTATCTTTTATGTGTGTGTTTATGTAATAGTCTTTTTCTTACAAGAGTATACTATTTATAGGACACAACAATAAACTTATTCTTAAAAAATAGCATTAAAAAGAAAAGAACAGAAAATTACATAAAAATTTTAAGTTGTTTATACATAATAGCTAAGATTAAAACCATACACAACTTAGCATAGGAAACAACCAACGAGATAAAAATCGCAACAAAAAATATGTGTAATATCGTAAGCAGCAGGATTTAAATTACAGAAAGATGTGTGGATAAGAATTAACTTAATCACGTAAATTTTATGTAACTCTAAGTATCTAGCTTGGACACAAACTAAAACTTAAACGAAAACATAAGTAGCAAAAGCTATTCTTTCTCTCCGTTGCAAGTTGTTCTTTTTTGTCACATTTTATTTTGCTGTTCTTCTCATTACAGTTGGTCTATGGTGCAGTAGTGGTGGTGGTAAGAATAATGCAATCATGTGTGAGCACTTGCGGAGAGCTGTTCCAATCTCGCGCAAAGCTCTTGTGCTAACCGCAGTTGATTTGACGCGGCGCATGATGCTGCGGTGGCGGCTGGAACTACAGTTGAAGCAGGTATCAATGCTTCCGGGTAGCTGGGACATACACCTTGCCAGCGAGCTTTACTGCAGGCGTGTGACTGTAATGAGAAAAATAAATTTGTGGTGAGCTTATTTTTTAAGATGAATACAGCTTTTGAGTGTGGGGAAATAGAGCTGCCAGCGTTTAAATGCTTGTATCATGACCTTTAAAACTGATTCAAGGCAGTTTATGATATAATAACCTCGACTAGATTCACACCTCTAAGTACTTTGACCCCGAGACTTTTCAGAATTTAGTCTTAGTTCAAACCAGTACTATCATGGTCAAGTCTATTCTCTTTGGAGTGTTAATTTAGCCACAATAAACAATAGCTGCCCTTAACGATTTCAAAATCAATACAGGGTAAGAAGTAAAAATAATGAAAATAAAACAATGAAAGTGCATCAAAAGGCTATCTTAGTTCCATTCGGTGATTGAACTTCGAAATGAAATTCTATTTCCATGAATATTTTTGGAGACAAATTAGCAGGTCTCAAGGCTTTTATTTATAGCGGAAACAATGAATTTTCATAACCTAGAGTTGGATTATACTTCTTTTGACTAGATTAGACTTTTATATTCGCTTTTTAAATATTTGATGTCAGAATATTTCTTGCGTCATTAATTATTTAAGTCGCATTAAACAAGTAAAACTCGACTATAGATATAAGTCAGTTGAATGAGAATGTGAAGAGAAAGCAAAGTGTCGGCCATATAAAGGATAAACAGGATAATATTATTTTTCGAAATGTAAACGGCTTTTTGTGACTCTTACCATTGTAAAATCCCGCTTCCACTGTACACCACATTGGCCATCGCACAATGGGCATGGTCGTTCCAAGCTGTATCCACCACATTCACCACAATCCAATGAGACATGATCATCAGTCCAGGATACACCACAAGTGAAACACGATCCCATATGGGCGCGTAACTCTTCAATAGTCAGCACATTATCCACGGAAATTTCCAATGGACTACCAACCAAATCTGACAGCGACGATGACATACTTATGCTGCTTCGGCTGTAATGACATAAAAAAATAAAAAACTATTAAAAACAATTCTAAACACCGACCATCATTAAAATTTTAAAATGTCATTCTCTCTTGGCGTCGACATCCTCGTCTCCGTCAAGTACTCTTAATTTATTGTGTCTACATTCCGTTCTATTTTTATGAACTTACACGATGTCACAAGTGACATTCCAAAAAAATGACAACGCAAACTGGAATTTCTTGCGAAATCTCCTGACTGTCAACTGTCACACGGAAATTAAAAAGAATGGAGACTGCAATGCTATTTCTTTTTTCTTTATTTCCATAAAAGTGCAAACTTAACAGAATTCCTATCAAAGTCAATTAACAAAAGAGCCAACGCCATTCTGACAGTTCGTTAGTCATGTAACGTGTTTTGTTTTCACGTGTATGTGTATGGATGTCATGGTCAAATGGATGTAGAATTGCATTTACATGCAGAAAATAATTAGAAAGCGAACAATGCAAAAAAAATAAAAAAATACTGCATATGTAACCGAGTTAATTACACATTAGACACGCTAAACTCTAGAAATAGACGAAACGCCCTCTGAGTTCTCTGACACATGACTTGTCTGAGTATTCACTGTTGTGCCTAATTGGGGTGTTTACTCAATCACTGACTGAAATTCAATATTTAATTGCATTCATTTGTAAAAAAAGGAATAAATAAAACGCCGCCACCCGCAACAGCCGCCGACTGAACGGCGACACAGACGCCATGACATTACTGTTGCGACAGAGACCTATTAGGGCCGCTTGAATGCACATATAAATTGCCTTGTGGTGGTGCTTTGGGATGCAGGGGGGCATAACATCATCAACATTAAAAAGTTCTCGTAATTAAGTTCCAACACAGCAGCAGCGCCACTATGAGAGTTCTCTGTATTTTGATTTATCCGATTAAAAGTTTGACACTCTAGCTCTAGTTGGCCTTCGCTAGTAGTTTGCAAAGATGTCAGAGATTGTCATGCAATTGTATGCCAACTAGTAGGTGGGTGGATGCCGGAAATATATTTCAATTTATTTTAATTGCAATTGGCGCAATAAAAACCAAAATCGCCTACACTATAAAGAGGTATCTCTGATTTGCTAATGGATTTTCTGATTTCAAATTTTTATTTTTCTTTTGCTAAATTCATTGCGATATTCTATTGAAAGGTCAAATGACTAATGATCAAAGAAATACTAGTGAATATGTGTCAAAGTCATGTGAAGGTAGCCTTATTTTCTGCTGAAAATTACACCAAATACCAAAATATAGCTACTAAAAGTCAGTTCGAGAGATGAATTCAAAATTCACTTCGACAAAGAACTTTCACTTACGTAAACATTTTTTGATAAGTTCATAATGGAATGCCACAAATGACAGCTAAATTCAGAAAGTAAACCACTATACATAATTGGAATGCTAGACTAAAATGTCAAAGGTACATTTTTTATTTTAGGAAGAAAATATATTTGGTAGCGCGAATTTGCATTTTGCAGTTTGAAGGTTGACTATTTTCGAACAACCACGGAAGAGATTTTTATGCTTTAGTGATACTTTAGATGACAATCAGGCGGGCAAATTTTGCGTACTTCTTAAATAATACTTTTGCAGATTCAAGAACGAAGATTATTAGCACAATGTTTAAAATTTCAATAAATTTAAAATAAAGAAGAGAATGTGGAGAATATATCCTTGATTTTCGCTGGCATATCTACAACTCTTAACACAAAAATTTGAAAGATTAAATTATATTTTACAACATCGCTGCAATTTTGGTTGTCAAAAGTTATAACTAATGCACGCTTACTGAATTGATTAAATCCACTGTGGGATTTTATGAATACACTACTCCATTCTTTTATAACAATCACGTACTATTCCTTTGTCAAGTCAATTAAGTTTTACTGCGTAATTTACTGCCCAAAAATGCTGGAACAAACTTATGTAAGTGCCTTTAATTATACGTTAAGCGAACCTGAACACATATTTATTCAATTTTAAATTAAATTTATTCTGTGAGAATGTATATCAAATGATATGCAATGGGTTCAATATGTAGGCAAATTTGACATTTGTGATCCCTGTTGAGCTGATTTTGTGACATTCGTAGTCATAATTTATTTGGAACTGTACACATATGTCAACAAGCAAGTTTGACGCAACCACTTGACTTCTATTCATCCTCTTTTTAGATTAGTTATTCAATGCGGATGTACATTGCATCACCATACCGCTTATCTCCTCAATTTATCATCATAATTTTCTATAGAAACATGGCAATTTGCAAGTCGCTTTACCTGTAAGATTATAATGAACACTTTACCCTAACCTATCTTCGTTGCAATCTTGTTTCTAGTCGCCAAGTATACAATCTTATCACAATTTTCTTGTCATAAACAACCACTCGAAGAAGCGTCAATGAAATAGCTATTATTATATTCAAGAATCCACCCACCACCTCAGCGATTATCTATTTGACACTTGTCCCATCTACAAAATTAAAAAGACAAAATGCAATTTCCGTGCTTATCATTATTTGTTGGACTTTGTTTCATCCGGTAGAGTAATTTAATTCATTGTTAAAATTAGGTTCCATATTATTCTATTCGAAGATATTAAAACAGTCCAACTGTCAACTGTCATATCAATAAAATTTTTCAAAATCAATTTCGTGTTAATTTGAGCACAATGGTGATGAGCAATAATCAATTAGGGTTTAATTATTACTTTTCCAATGTAAGATATTAATTTTTCATATGAAAGGTTGTTCTATGACACGAATGTATGCTCGATGAGCAATTTTAACACACAGGTGTCTTTTTTTTGTCGAAGACAACCCTGGACTGTGAGGAAGGCCTTCCAAAAATATCGATAACATCAAGGAAGTAGTGGGCAATTTTCGTAAATATGATGTGGTATCTATTATCAGGTTGAATTCATGAAGTTAAAAAGAAAAAGAAATAGATTTGAGCGATTAGTTTGAAATTAACAGGAAGCAGTGAGTGACTCAGCAAACAGGGATGTGCAGGGTAAGTACCTATTTCAGTACATAGTATTATCACTCAACTGTCATTTGCATACAATTTCTTTATTCACTGTATATGTCACTTGTGTCAAAATATTTTGCCATTTCACACTGAATCAATTTAAAAAAAAAAAAGAATATAAAATTATTTCAAATCTCCGGGAGAATGTCACTTTTTTTTACAGTCTAAAACAGTTTAGTGCACCACTATTTAAAGTTATGATTTCAACTTACCCAAGTGGACTGCAGATATCAGCGATTTGTGGTTGATGTACACTAGCAATAGACATATTTGTTGGAACTGTAAATATAGAACATAAATAAAAGGAATATCATTAGCAAAAGATTGACAAAGATAAACAGAATATTTACTACATTGTTGTAAATCAAATGACAATATGAATTATCAATATGAATATCAGCTTGGCAGGTTTTATATTTATATGTCAAATATTACTTTGACAAATATGGATAATACCAGACTAAAGAATGGATGACATTTAAGTATTTAAGTTTTATAAAAATTCTTTACGTAATCGAAATAATTTTACGTAATTTAGTGAATAAAACGCAAAAATGCGAGATTCTATGTGATTATTTTTAAATCGCTGAGCACTGAAGCGTATCATTAGGAATGTTTGATTTTGAAATAACACTGGAATTTGAAACGATAATGTGAGTTGATACTTTTATATCTACTACATAGAGATTGAGTGACATGGCGAGATGGTTATGCACGTAATGGGAAATCACCAAGCGTATCTAGAGTGGCGCCATAATCGTTATATAGAATTGTTATATGTAGATGCTAGGTAAGTATTAATGGGGGGAAATGAATCATTCCCTAGAAGTCGATCTGAAGCTTAAGAAAAATCGAATTGTACTTTGCAAATAGTAGAGAAATTTTCTGGAATATTTAGCTTGAATTCATTATGTAGCTGCAAAATAGGTGACTACGTTGGAGATACTTAACGAAGAGTGGAAGTAAGAATTATTCAACTTTGAGCCAAAAAATCTTTTAAGTGAAAGTAAAGAATAAATTCAAAAAACATAAGATATATGCCTTTCCGCCTTTCTTACGAAAAAAAAATTTCCCTCCAAATGTATGCTACTGACTGTGAATTGCTCATAAACATTTATACTCACCATTATCCGCTTTAATATCGAAAACAAGATAAAAAAAAAACTTAAACTTCACAACTTCCCCCTTATGCAAGTTATATGTTTTGTGCATGAGAAACAACTCTTTGATTACTAATAAAACACACAGGTGTTTACTCTACTAAGTGGGTCATAGTACGAGTATCTATAGACACTACTACTACCGAAGAGAACTCAATACACGATTTTATCTATTTTTTCACCATGGAATCGATCGTTCATCATCGGTAGACATTAAATAAAACAAACCGCAACCATTGAAGCATGTTTACATTGAGTTTTGTACAATTCAAACGTGAGACTTACACGTTATGGTCGCCTCTGATAAGGACATTGCACTCAAAGGGGTATCAGATAAATTAAATATCTTAACAAATGTAAAAAGTATCTTTTATCCATTCCGGTTGATGATTTAACTCAAGTATCGTGTACTTTTGATTTATTATTCAAAACATGCAATTGAGTGCGAAACAATGTTTTTTTTTTCTTTTTAATCTTTGACAGTCGATTCAATGAATTTTTCAAGGTAGAGTATTAGTCACTTATGATTGAGGGGATTTCCAAAGATATTCACTTTATTTTAATTTGTTTACGTTAGTATTTACTATAATCCTAAGCTAAAAACCGGCTTTTTCTCCCAAGAAAAAAAATAAACAAAAGCTGATTATGAGCGTGGAATTACATGGTTCATAGGGGCGTAATAGCTTAATTCAGAGAAATTCAATTTAAATTTCATTTTAGATAAGAGAAAAACTACACTATCGATGCAAATTGCTTTGCTTTGAATAAAGTTTTTCTTGAAAGGCAGTTAACAAGGCAGCAAGCATTTAAATCAGATGAATCATCCATCAATATCGTCGTTGTGAATAATTTGAGGGAACAAAATGTTACGTATACGCTCCAGTGATTTCGCAAAATTGTAAACAAGATTATGGGTATTGTTTCTTAAAACTGGTTAGCTTTGGATTCTATCTTGAGATGCTGTTATATAGTAGGAAACACATTAGCAACTTTGCTATAAGAAAGAAGTACTCTCATATATGTATGATATAATCTTTTTACATACATATCTCTAGGCACTTGTTTATACTACTTTGATTAAACTTTCTGGTCCTTGACATAAGTCATAATTCTGATTTAGTTTAACTTTTTTTTCTAAAATATGCCTTAAATGTCAACTAATAAGTACAGCACCAAAAAGTATGCCACAAGAAGTGACAAAATAAAATTTTCCTGCATAGTTTCTAGTGTCAACTGAAAAAATGGAGTTAAATAGCTAGTTGTACGCATGCCACTTCCACGTGCCAGAATACAAATCCTTCCTTCAACCTTAAACAAATCTCATAAATCTCAATGTTGTCAAAGCTTAAGCAACCACTCTTGCCGCACATATTCGTACAAGGATTGAAGGAAATAAATCAATTCAAGTGAAAGCCGCCAGTCTTTTACAAACCTCACATAGCATATGAAATCTTGCTTTTACTGTTTGCATAGACAACAATAAACCATGTCATTGCATGTTGTATGCTATAAAGTTGCATAAAGTGGGCGTTTTGAAATACCCATATCTTTGCCACTCAACGAAGCAAATAATATCGATTGAAACTACCAGACTGTTCAGTAAATGGAAACATATTGCAATAAATCGACGTGTGGGCAAATGACATACATTTTCTACGAATAACATCATAAATCAATCAGATATATTTCAGTGTCTTTTTTTTCTCTCTAGAGTTAATTAAAATATCTTTACTCTGTATCTATACACAGATTCAGTTACTTTTTACGGTCTTAAAAATAAATGAATGAAAACAAAACAAACCTCGATCTTGAATACCAATGTTACACACATACAATACACAGTCTGCCATTTTTTTTCTCTTTTTTGTTAATTTTCGAACAAACCTCTCACTCTTTCCTCAGAGTTTGCACTGAAAAACTGTGTTTCAATGTCACAATCTCTAATAAAAGCCACTTGTCATGTGCAAAATGTTTTGCTGCATCTAAATATCTACCTATACCTGGGGACATGATTGCTAAATAAAAAAAAAAAATTATCTGACATTTTGCAAATGGCAACAAGGATATAATCAATAAAATCCACCCGTGCCTAAAAAAACCTTTCATTTCAAGGTGCATTGCACGTCTAGCACATGACATTTTCCCGTCTAAGGAAAGGTTATAAATCCAGTGAAGGAAACAGAGAAAAAAATCCATAAACGAGCCGACAATGACGGTTATTAAAGAACAACTTTTTGGCCATATTCCAAGTTCAAACTTTAGCTGTTGTATACAAAATAAACAAAAAGAAAAAGAAATGCACAGCTAATATCGTAAAAATTAAATTTCATGACCTAGATTTTAAAAATGCACACACGCCATGTACATATATACTATGGGTGATTTGTGAAAAAAAGAAAAGCAATATAAGATAGAGAGATACCTTCTTGGATTGCATCAGAAAGAGAGTTTGCATTTCTTTTTTTTTAAAAACAAAAAATCAAAAGTTAAAAGTCCAAAATTCAAATGTTTTCAAGATAAGATTATAATGCACACAGTCTTGTTGAACACACCCTCATTAAGGATTTTGTGGTTGTTTTTATCAAATTATAAACAAAATAATCAATTGGCAATAATCTATCAGTCAGACGCTTAAAAGTTGATGATATTCTAATTTGGCTTTTAAAAGTAGGGTAGAGGACTACGATAAGGATATACTAGAGGCGGTGTTATAAAGTAAATTCTTTAAGGATTAGTTGTAATTGATTTTTGAACAGAGAACAATCCATCAGTCTAAGTTTTAAGTAAGTCTGAGCTCTTTTGAGGTTAAAAAACTATGAACGGTGAGTGGGTGTGTTTCTTAAGATAAGAACTATTTGGAATGATGAGATATCTGCATCTTAAATAGTTGCAAAGATATGCCAATTTGTTGCACAGCGCATACCAATCCATAATTGACCTGCGTAAACAAATACTTCCTGATCCTCATCAACAAATATGCCAATCAAACCAGCATGATAAAACTCATGTATTCATCACAAATGCAAACTGAAGCCCTTTTATTATTATGAGTATCTCGGAGACCTTCATTGGGTACATGACATATAACTCAAATAGCAGCCCGTCCGGATACAAATGCATACGTGATTTTATGCTGGAAGTATGTTGAATGTTACCATGAATATGACAGAGCACACTCAACAATTCATGGGTTGTTCGCGAAGAAAACTGTTAACATGAAAAGGGTACACAATGGTCTTCAGAAAAAAAAGGCGTCACGCCTTAGACAATGAAAATTGTTCATAAAATGAGCATACAAAACGAAAAGAACGAAAAGTACGAGTCATCTTTGGATTTAATAAGAGAATGACACACTTTGGATGCTATTCGTTGTGGTTGTAACTTTTCTGCAATTTTCTCAGATTATTTTTTATGGCTTGAAGAAGAGTAGTTAAATCTTTACTAAAAGGTTCCTGCAAATATTCATTCCCATCAATTTGCGCCAGCTGCAGTACTGTATTTGAAAAGTGGTTAACCCTGATAGGTGGCTTTCTTTGCAAAATCTGTGACAAACCGCAATCAATTCCCCCAGCATGACAAAAAAACAAAACCTCCATCTACGCACCTATCCAATTTAAGTTGAAAAAATGTGTTAACCCCCCAGTCAACCGAATTAAAATCGATTCTTAGTAAATCAAATTGACTTCGACTATTTCTGTTCTCGATACTCTGGGATTTACCGTGATTTTTCCCTTGCAATCATGTTTTCAATATAAAACACTTATAAATAGAACCCAAGTCAATTAGAAAAATTAATACCATATACACTTGTAGATATTGAAGTATTTTGCCCACTTTTTGTTTTAACGATCACCAATTGATTCGATTGAATGACCATAAAGCATCTCACATCTCATCAAAATATCATCAGTACACGATCGTTTATGAGAAAAACGAAATGCACTTAAACTGCACTCTTAAGGTCAACTTATGTGCTAATAATTAGGTAATCCAACAAGTGCCTGATTACGTAAACTTTTTTTTTTTTCAAAAGTGCATAACAGTTGTTGGCGAGTGAAGATCACTTAAAGATCACAAAAATCAATTACAACGACTTGGCGACTCTCTCTCTCTCTCTTCCCATTTGCTGGTGCATATCAAGTAGTAATGTAGGCTCAAGATTTCAACACACAATTTTAAAAGAGTGCTTAACATGAATGTATCTATACCACAGTGTAATGCAGAACTTTAACCTTCAAGCTAAGTAAATGCACATTTCTTTGTCCACAATACAAGTTACCACCACTTGAGATAGTCGGCTTTTTTTTTGCCTCTATTGAGGGGCACAATAATTGCAATCGAAGTTGTTTGATATATTATAGTGGTGTAAATTATGTGGCAAGTTTTTGTATTGGATTTGTGTCAATGATCGCCATTGACGCAGATTTGTTTTCAAGTATATGTAGGTAGTAAATATATACAACCATGCGAGTAGTACTTGAAACGCAATGTGATTTGTCGCGTTATAATTTGAAGTGTAGACCACCTTATCTTTAGATTTAAACGTTTGGTCTTAAGGCAACTGTTATGAGTTACTATCAATTTATGTATTATTTATCATTTCTAAAAGACTTTCGAAAAACGATGTTTCTGACAATCAAAATAAAGAATTTTAAACTCAAAACTTCTATAAAAGTAGCTTGGCAATCCCTATCACTCAATATACGCGTGTTGTTTACACTTTGACCACCGGTTTGTCTAGTCTAGAAGCAATTCAATTCAAATTATTCTCACCATGTAGTAGTGTAGTTTCGTTATCAAGAACCCAATTTATGCTGTCAGGAAATATACCCTCTTTATCAAATACATATATAAGAAAGAAAAAAACTAATTTATTTGTATTTATCGCCAAAAATATGAGAAAAAAAAAAACCATTCGCGTGTACAAACTAATTCGCAACATCAATTTGCAACACAAATTGAAAAGAAAAGATACTCGTACACTACTAACGAATCATTTCGATATTTTGCTCTTGTTTGATTATCTTTAATTTTTCTTTTGCTTCTCTTTCACATCTCTGCCAAGATAGATAGATATTCATCTCATAGGTACTATGCATACACAGCGCAGAAAAGTCTGAACGTTGAATTCCAAAGAGAAATCAACTGGAACTAAACCAAAATATTCCAGTTATCGCCAGTGGAGAATAGAATTTTTTAATTTCTTCGAATACTTCTCCTCGCAGCTCTTGAATAATATCAATATAAAATCTGGAATGTTGCAATACTTACGGCGAACGATGCTTTTTTTTCTGTATAAATTATAGTTTTTCCTCTCTAGGAAACGTGATCGAATGCAGTCTAAAGTCAGTGGGTTTTCATTTCAAAAAAGGAAAGAAAGTCTCTCTACTCTCAAGATGGTGATGATAAAATTGAATAACCAATTTGCATGTGCAGTGATCATATTCATAAAATAAATCATTTGTGTAAATGAAAGGTTTAATTTTACTGAAGAGGAACACACACATTCAGTGTATATACAAATGGGACAGGAAGAGATGAATTGAGGGATCTTCGACTCCAGAATCAGTGTTTTTTTTTTCTCTTAATGAATATGCGCAACGCAGTACGCGGGACAAAGCAAATATTTACACGCAATTGAAATTTATTTAAGACTAACCAAAAGACATTGAACCGGTGATTTCTGACATCTAATGATGTCTTAAAAGAGAATCAGATCAATTGAGTTGTTGTCTTCGGTTGATGTCCTGACTAAGTAGTGCCATCTAGCGTTCAACAATAAACGGAACAGTGTCTATGAGATTGCAAAGTGCATTGTTTTAGTGTGATTTGTCCAAAGTATACCAAACAAAAAGGTATATCAAAATAAATACTTCCTCGCCCAAATCAACAAAACATGCCAACCAACCCAGCATGTAAAAAGTCATGTATTTGTCCTCAACGCAGACCGGAGCCCTTTATTTTAAATCGAGTACTTCAGAGACCTTCAACCGATACACAAATGCCGAACATGGCCGCCTGTGCGGCTACAAATGCATACGTGATTATATGCTTGAAATTTGTTAAATTTTACCATGAACATGACAGGGCACATTCAACAAATCATAAGTGCGTTTTTGAAGAACATTGTTTACATGACATGGGATGGGTGCACACTTGAAGTCGTCACATGTAAGGCAATGAAAATTCAACATAAAAAGCATACAAAACAAAAACAATCTAGTATAAAATTTCAGAAAATTTGACTAATATTCTTTCAATATTACACAAAATTTCGAGCAAATTCTTATGTTTTCAGAGCAAAAATAATTCAAAACTCTTTATAGACATAGGCCCAAACAAGAAATCGGAATGATTTTTCAAGCATATATCATATTTTAGTCAAATGATTATATAGTTATTCGGTTAATTTACTCTCTCAATTTAGTACTCACATTTTTAGTCCTAGAAATTGCTAGAACCAACGGAAATCTAACTCAGAAATTTCATACACCAAATCCAATCGACTTTGAACAGAATTCAAAGAAACTTATATTATTTTAATAATGATATCTGTTGCAAACAGACAATAAAATTGATCAGACTTTTTTCTACAACTAGGACAGATCGTGACCAGAACAAAGTTCATACAACTCGCCAGATGAGTGATCAAATATTCAATTTCAACTTCATCATAAATGCTATTGCCATTAGTCTCAAAAGAACACTTGCAAATTGCAATTTCACTGCACGTTAAGGGTACTTTCAAGTGTACCCCATTCAAATTTGTGTTTAATTGAAATATATCGAGTGGTTGAACACTCAAAGACACACTGTGCTTCAGTGTAAATGACCCTTAAGCAGCACATAAAATAACTGTCACATCAAACACTTGACACTTGAAGAAGAGTGCCAAAAAAAGAAGCAAAATATAAAGCCGTTAAAACACTGATGGTAGATGGATGGATGATGGGTAAATAAACACAAAAAGATACCGGGAAAGGTACTCACATTTAGTTTATTTTTTGTTGCTTTGTATATCCAGTTTTGTTTGGTAATTTTTTGTTGAAATTTTAAGTCACTTTCACAACAGTTCTTTTGTAACTTCAGTTCCAAATAGTTTTGATTTTTTCAAAAACTTGTTATTTTTTTAAAATTCAATTTACTCGAAATACGATGTACGAGAAGATTTATATTTTTTGTTTATAATTTTTTTAAAACTTGTATTTTAACAAAATGTAAAACTTTTTGAAAATATTTTATTTATATCTTTGAGAATGCAAGCTCCGAACCAGTAGGCACGACCCAACTCAAAAGACTGAAATTATTTCGAATGTGCGATCAAGTTTTATGAAATTTTTCTTAAACGTCACACACTCGTAGTATGGAGTGTATCTCACAGATACACAAAACAGCACCTACAAATACAGTTATAAAATGGAATAATCTCGTCGGGAAATAATAAATGCGCGTGGCTCGAAATTATTGCGGTTTTGTTGTAGCCGACGTCGACGGGTGGAGGGCGCACAAAGTTGAGGGAGGAGGTGTGTTCAGATGGATGTATCTATAAAAGTATTCGTGTGGATGTTGGTGAATGATTTCTCGGTGAAGTTGGGTGGTGAGAGAATTCAGGTTTTTTTTTCTGTTTTATTGTATTTTATATTTCTTGTGAATGAACAGAGAAACCCTTACCGGACTGTAAGTGATGAATAGAGATAAAAAAAAAAAAAAAATCCAAACTCAGCTGTTCTCTCGTCAGCGGCCATTGGCGTCAAACATTGTGTGTGGTGCACTACAATTGTGCTCTAGTTTAGATGGCGATTGCTTAATAGTAGAGAGGTTGACTAAGTGCTTGGTTCAGAGTAGTAGCCGGCTTATCTGGATACCTATAGAGTGTATCTGTCTTTGTATATGTAACTGAATTGTGACTGTAGTTTTTTTTGTTTATTTTTTTATCTCAAGGGGTAGACTTTATACTTTTGTACTTTAACTGCTTTTTCGTTGCCGACAGTTTAGACAGGTAAAATTTAAGAAGGGTATTACCATTTGTCACTTATGGATGATACAAGGGTGTGCCTACGGTTTAAGTGAAATATTTTCATTGAATGTTTCGACCGTGGCTTAGATTGCAAGCTCAGTGCACTTGATAAAGGAAAAAATTTAAATTTTTTAAATTGTTTGATTTGGTCACACAAAAAAGGGGGAATACAGCTATAAATAGTGCTGATGGAATATTAAAATGTGACTTAATTTAATAAATTCGTGTGCTTGGACTTTCTACGCTTCTAAATAAATGTATATAGTACTGGATTGCTTTGTGTGGAAATTGCGTTTCAAAAAAATCGGATGGCCTTTAGAGAGCATCTTCATTTTAACCGCCCCAGAGGTAGATAAATCCAGGATAAACCGACTTAAGTTTCACACTTCAATCGCTGATGATAATTGAATGTGAACAATAACAATGCATTCGGTGTTGACTTCCGGTGCACCTGCTTTGCATTGAATTTCGAAAAGGCAATGGAGAATGTGATTGCAGTTAAAATGAAGTGTATTAAATGTCTGAATGGGTGTAGAGGTCAATGCGGACTTTATAAATGACAAAAAGGTATAAATTTACACAATTTTCGGTCTGTGCTTGTTTTATTACAACCCTGGGACATGTCACGACTTATTTTGTTAAAAATGAAAAGGATGAAGCTATTGTTTATAGTACTGACATATTCGTCATGAAAGTCAATATAATACACAAGCAGTGACACCTTTATACATATATTCGCGAGCGGATTTTAACAGAATTTGCTCATGACAAAATACTTACAGTTAAGTGCTCTCATGATACAAAACATAGTATACAACAGCCATTGATACCAAGCCATTGAAGGTACCAAATTTGCAGATGAACTATGCACTAGCTCAAAGTCTGTGTTCATGGGACTATGGTCAATAGATCTTTCAATGGGGTTTGGCTTTTATTCCTCGAGCAAGTAGTTGAAACTCAACTCATACTCTTACCGAGGCATCAATTTTTTCAACCAATACTCTATATTCCACGAATAGCTTTTGTAGTCAAATTAACGCAAACTAGAATTTACAAGTTGACTGACGCATTTTTCATCGTTAGGAAATATGATACCTTAAAGCAAATGTAGACGATCACAACAGAATGCAAAAACAGGCGATGGAAAATTACGCTATCAGAGGTCGTAAGTAGAGATTATTGAAACCCATGTTTGTTAGCATATTTGCGCTCCTACTGATAGAAACTGCACATCCAAATACTTTGACCTCCAAAGATACTCCTCCACATGAACGAAGTGTGGCTTTGGGAACACAAGTAAGAAATCATGATATGTAAGATGCATGCATACAGACCCTATGTCTGGGAAGTACTAAAGAAAATCAACGAGCCACTTTTTGTTGAGTTGGGTTTTAGAGTAAGGGAAGATGAACAGTGAAAATAGAAATTAATCAAACATTTTTATACAAATAGCATCCGATGAACGGTGACAGATAAATAAAAATACCTTAGGGTTCGATCACAAGACAAATCTTCATAACATGGAGATAGATGGCGTTACTTTAATTTCTTGTTCCAAATTTATTGGTGTTGGGCGCTACGTTTTTGAAAATGATTTATCGTTCAAGGCAATCTAAAGTTAGTAACACGACTGATTTAGTACATGCGCCAATGACAGCTAACATTCTAATAAAAAATATAGACCACCTAATGTAGCTTGATGAAAAATTATCAATTTCACACCAACAAGCTGACCTACGGATGTTAAATTTTGCACACCAACAAGAAAACAAATCAAATGCCAAATCGATGGGAAAACGAGTCATTGAACGAAGTTCATCGAAGGTCAATAGGACAAATGAAACGAGAAATAAAAATTTAAAGCAATTTACCGCGATATCAATAACATATTAATTTAGCCACACAAACAGGCACCTAGTGAGTGATGAAAAATCTATTGAAATTGGGTACTTTGGAACTTGCTTTGTGGTTTTTTAGGGAAAACCAAGAACGCAGCAAGAATCACGTTGGCCCACTTCAATGATCTTATCTAAGGAAGCCCAATGGTGCTGCAATGGCACCCGACTTTTCATGAAGTCTTTTTAAAATGCCAAACTTGCGCGAGAGAGAGTTATCAACAAAAGTCAGTCAAAAAAGTTATTTGCGAAGCGTGGCAACATCGAAATTCCCACGCTAGTGGTACTTTTATGAAAAAGCTGGACATTAAATTGCTTCTAGCGCCATCTCTTTGTATCTTTGAATTGCTGGTTGTAATAAACACCGACTGCTGATGCAAAATGGCGTAACCTTTTTAGAATACAATTAAGGAGCGGTCTATCTCATTTATAACTCGTTCAATATGGTTGGTTTTCAAGACCTGAATAGTTTATGGTTTATCACCATACACAAGAAGTATTCGAGATGTAATTAAGTGTGGACAAATCGCACGATTTTGGTGTCCAAATTACTGATCCATTTCGCGATATTACGAAATAGCGAGCTCAGTTGGTGAAAACAAGAAAAATCCTCTACACGTTTCAAAACTTCACGACCGATTTTCAAAAGATGTTTGAATGATATGTCGATGGCTTAGTGAACAGAAATATCAAAGAACTGTCAAAAATGACAGAAAGGTTTAAAAGTTTCCCCTATTTGAAGATCTATCAGCAAAAAACAGACCATCCTTAACTTGTGAGAAGCTTATATTCAAGCAACTGTTGCAGAAACAAACTTTTTGGCTTATAATAATTAGTATAACGGTATATTTGTTATTATAACTATATAAACTGAAATATGAGCAATAATTAACGTATGTATGTCAAAATATGGGACTAAAAGTTTTTAAATATGTTTTGATGAGCATCTTTTTTTAATGTGCCTAATAAAAGTATGCACTTTACTCTTATGAAATGATCTACGATATTTTTCTTTTTAATTTGAAAAATAGTCCATTTATATGTTTTAATAATATTTTAGAAAATACCTCATAATTTCATAAAAGCACTCAGATCCAATCTTGAATTCCTAACATTTCCCAAAAGAAATATTGACTTGAAATTCGGTCATTACTCAAGACTGTGACAAATCTGAAATGTAAGAATTCGATCATGACCCAAAAAAAAAAAAAAAAAAACAAATCAGAAATATCAAAAACGATATTATTAATGTGTAATTCTTTTAAATTAAATCAGATTTGTCATCCGTTATAGGCAAACATACATTGACGATGAATAATATTATTTTGTGATTCCTAGTCCATAAATAACAATAAGACTACCGTTTAAATAGTCTCGACGCCACTGAGATATAATTAGATTAAGAGCACTGTTTGTTTATTTTTATCGCCGTCTCTTTCTTTTCAAAAATAAAACAACCATTTCTTAATTTAACAAACCCAAACAATTTAAAATCAATTATTTATGCTTAACAAGAGCCATAAAAAAAGAAATCACTTGATTTAATTGACAACGAACCCTTCAATTATAATCAAATTAACAAAATTCCGAATGAGTTTCTCTGCGAACCATTCAAGGGTTGATTTTCAAATACATTTTTGGTTACAAACTAGTCTACAACGCACTATGAAGGAGTTCATTGAAAGTGCAATCAAACATAATTTAATCATGTGCTTCTCATGTCCTGTTAATCCTTTAATTATCCTAATTCGTATCACACATCATCATGCCAAGAAAAAAAAAAATTTGTTGTTAATTTCCAAAAATTAATGATAATTATAGAGAAAATGTAGACAAACCAGTCAAACATGAGGCAATTTTTAATCAATATTTAGCACAATCACGCTGGTATGTTTCCATCCTTTGAACTGATCTGCAAATTGACATCTAAGTGGGGAAATCTCTCTCTTCGTCTTCACAAAAGAAATCCCAAGCGAAGTCTATTGACTTGGGCGCCTCCCAAAATACGCTTAGCTAAGCGTGTCAGTCAGATTAAATAAACATAATATACTTATCTCGTTGAATTATCTCTTTTACTTATGTAGTCCTTGAATGGAGGCGGTCAAGTGCGCAGCACAAAAAATTCGACACTGACAAAGGTCGACAGTAATCAAGAGTGACTTTTTGTACTACAAATCCCATGAGAGGTCAACTTAGTTTATCAGACTTGAGCTTGAGTTTTGTTTGTCTCAAGAAATAAAAAAAAAATCTCAGCTTGAACCCAACCACAGAAAGTGGACAAAGTTCAGGCGAAATATCAACTACTTGAGGTTATGTGGAGACATTTTGCGCATCAATAAATATATGGGTTTTAGAGTACCAGTGTTAATGTGATAAGTGTGACTCGTTTCGATTATTCATAATTTCGCCGAGAAAGATGTGGACGTTGCAAATTTTTGAAGGTACTGTACTTTTTGTACTTTTTTTGAAAATTGATTGCCGTTCGGATGAGATAAATATTGCAATAATTGAAATTCATGTAATATGTCACTGCACTTGTTCAAGAGAAGTAACACTTTACGTAGACAATTAACAGATACCCAAAGATGTTATTCAAATCGAGTTAAATCATTGAATTGAAAGTTAATGACGTCTGGAGTACAGACGATCACATCTCATTTAGATTTTATTATTCAAAAATTCATTGTGAAGTGCGTAATCACTTAGGGAAATCACACCTTTGACTGACTTCTGAGAAAGGTGTCATCGTGCTCGGTGTGGGATCAACAACAATACCAATAAAATCTCGATAGAGACTGGCCCACAGTAGTCTCGTAAATATTCATAAATACGAGTATAATTGTCAACAAAGTCGCCTGATTAACCTACTTCTGGGAAATATGAATTTTAATAATGTCCTACGACTTGTTGTTTCAAAAATTTTAGACTTAGGTGGAGACTTTCCACCAACTTTTGGGCTTTTGTTGTTTGTGGAAACGTATATTATTGTTATGGTGAATTAAATAACAAATCAGGATGCAACCATAAAGATCTTGACTAATATATTGCCATAATAAAAGCTATGTGCGAAGAAATGACTACGCACGTATAACACAGACTTGTCATATCTGGAGGATTTTTTTAAAAGTTGAATTACATCAGGGTTCGTTTATTAGTACATTACTTTTCATCATATCGTTGATATCATTTGAAAGCACCATGTAATACAATACATATATCGAGGACACAGGTGGTAGGAAGTTTGGAAGAGAGAATAAGAGATGGGAGTGAGTTGGTATGTAACTTAAAACTCTTGTGGTATGTATTAGGTGGGTGGTGTCCAAACTATTGGGGAGAATTGCATGTGACTTTTGTATTCGATTTTAATTCACAGTATTTTTGTATTTGCTTTTGTGTTGGCAATTAGTAAGTGCTTACCGAATTAGTTATTAGGGCCATGAACCATACGACGACGAAAGTAGCAGTAAATTGGTTACACTCTCGTAAAGGGTAACAGATCCATAGCTAACCAAGCGATGTAGTGCAGTCCGCTTACCCAGCATGGCAGGATACGTCGCGCAGAACAGTTGAGAAGGAAGCTCGGCAACTGGGAAAGAGTTGGAGAGAGCTGAGGCACATTTCCAGAAATCGCACACGATGGCGCGTAGGCGTTGTAGAGGCCCTGGGACCGACAAAGGGATACAGGATATAAGTAAGAAATCGAATCAGTTATTTTAGATTTACTGTGGCTACGGAATAGTTATGTTTGGGACTTGCTCGCCAAATCTCTCACTCAATAACTGAATACATATTCGAAAAAAATGAAGTAAAGTGGGAGGGTTGTACTTCTTCTACTCCGAGAAGAAGAAAGAAGAAGAAGATTATCCTCTACGAAGGTTGTAGTGATAGAACACTCAAGTAAACTCGTCATCACTCGTCAGAAAAAATTCCTGACTGCGACGAACTCTACATGTCCGACTCATAATTTGCATCCAGACAGTGGTCAAGATCTTCACAGGTTTGCCGTTTTGTGTACATAGTTTTATACAGTCGTGTCATACTATTTTATTTAACCTTCAAGTACTTGCAGCGTTGTGTTATAGCCACCAAGATAGATGTCGGATTAGACCTAACCATCTATTTTTGGGAAACACTTACCTAATCACATGCAATTAAAAATTATTCAAGCCATATTTTCAAATATCTGATTCAGATCTGTGTCCACCACCTACCGTTATGACAAATCTAAAATTTGTATAGTTTACCCAAACCAATGCCAAGCCATCTTAGGTCATTGACAGTCTCTGTGGTTTCATGTACTCATTTCCCGCCTACAAGTCACATTTTTGCCAGGGCGTCACAGGCATTGCGACAAAGAAAAAACTGCGTTCGCAATAATGTTAGTCTATAAAATGAATGTGTCAAACAATATTATGTCTCACGCGACCTAACCTGCACCTTTTACGTCCAAAAATGTATGACGAAAATGACTAATTATCTGTTTACCACTACCAAGGTGTAAATTGTTTCTGATTTAAGCCATAAACGGCCTCGCGTATGCTTGAAACAATAAAATCACAATTCGTGGGCGAATAAAAGAAATTAAAACAAAAAAATACCAGAAACCTCGATTCCAAGAATTGTCTTCATGATATTTGCTTTTTGAAAATATTAAAATTTATGGATAAAAACAAATGCCGTTAGTCATCGAGCTACGTTTTTGCATTAAATCCTGTGGACCAGGAACTGATAAAAATGAAAATCTTTCGGTCGTTTCCCTGAATGTCGATTGTAAATCCCCGCGCAACACGAATTTTTTGCGCGCAATTTCCTTGTGATCCGTTCACGGTGAGTGGCAAGTAATTTGTCATTTTGTCACAAAAGTGCTGACATATTGCAATAAAGCATATTTTTTTGCTTTTTGTTTTTATTGTTAATTAAGAGAGGAATGAAAGGAAAAAACAATGTGAATTGCCATTCAAACTCTTGTATATTTTAATTCTTTTTTTTATTATTCATTATTCTTCTCATAGAATTGCGGCCACCCAAATGCGGACCACCTTGAGCCAAAGCCATATAGTGTCTATTGGCGGATTCTATGTTTTGTTCTAGTCACGATTTAAATAATTTATTTATTTGAATGCAAACACCGTTGGGAGAGATATTAAGTTGCTTGCGGGGTAATTAAACAACCCGACTGCAGTGATATAAGGAAGAAGGAATGTAAAAAAGAATTACTGTACTCTTTTGTGTGCTGCGACAAAAGAAAGAACTGATGGCGAGGTGCCTCTAAGGGGAAGTTAATGATTTTCTTTTGCTGTTTTAAAGAAGTAATGGAAAATGGAATGGAGAAAATGAGAGATGAAGTCCAAAACGTGTCCAGTCATAAGATTTTTAAAATAAATTTTTACGTTGTTTACTAAGTTGGCAAGGAGGAATACTTCATGATGCTCGTAGGTCAGTATTTACACAGTGTGATGCCTATAGGAAATTAGGTAATACCTAATAATTTTTACATACAAACCAACTTGATGATTTGATGAAGTTCAGTATCATCTCTGTTGGTTCGCTTGCCAGCTCTTCGAGCTTCGTCTTGTCAAAGTTCTTCTTTAGTGTGCAAGGCGAAGGAAGGACCAACTTTGTGCTAGTAAAACTATTGAACCTAGCCTAACTAATTGAACTTCTCTCATGTCCAGGGACTACATTGAGCTGTGATTTCTTTCTGTCAATTTTGTCATTCGCAGAACAATAAAGCAGCCTAAAGCAGACCAGAAATGCCCATGGGCCATAAGCTTGCGAACCGTGTTCTATTCCCTGAAATTGGACTAAGTACAAATGATGTTTCAAAGTCTGCGACGATATACTCATAGATGTAGCAGAGAACCCAGATCACTTGCGAATGCTCTATCTTAAACTAGAAAGAAGGCCCTCAGCGATTATTACTATTGGTGACAAAGATCTGGTGGCTTATCATCATTACATTCTTCCCACAGTATTCGTCACTTTTTCAAGTTATTTTAACAAGAAAAAACCTCATAATTTGTCCATGCTTAGGTAAATCTGAACCTTGTCTGAAACAAATCGATTTCATTAGCATCATAAAATCCTTCACAAATTTTTCCTACATCACACGGTTTCGTTCAGTTAAGAGAGGGTATTCTGTCCCGCCTAACACGTGCTGACATAATCAACCACCGAAATTGTGTTAAAATACACATGTGCTAAACAGAATAAATAATATCCGAATAAATTCGATAAAGCCGACTAATCATATTGTTTTTGCATTGGTTGCATGCATGTGCAAATTTTTTGAGATCAGTGATCAGTTTTTTTGTGATAGTTTGCCCAGTAATGCCAAAAAAGAATTATGTAGTTTTAGTAGCTGCAGCAGTGGCGGAGAAAATTGAGTACACTCTGCTCCTATCAATCGTCACGTTGAAGCAATCTTCTGAGAGAGTTTACAGAATATTTTTACTCACATTCCAATGCGTCGGTCGGTTTCAACTGAGCTATTACTCACATCTATTGCAACAAGTACATGCGGCTTGAGCATGATCCCTAGATGCTTTTTCTACAATCTTTACGAACGTAAATTCAAAAAAATCACGTTACTTGTGGTTGGGCATTTGTGTTGATACAAAAATCAAGAACTTATTGATACCACCTGAGTTTTTCCCCGCCGCCGAATCATCTTATAGATGAGTACAATCCAAATAGTGATTTCATTCACAGATAAACTACAACACGGTTTGTTTATGAAACTAAAACATCAACAATGCCGCATAAGCCTTGGCATTCTTATTCATTTATTTTATGAGCATCGGCGCGTGGCATTTTCGATTTATTCTCTCTATTTATCCGCAAACAGATACAAATAGCCCATCCGAAATTCCAATTCTCTGAGTAAATACGTTTGTTCATATAATGATTCGCCTCAATAATACTTACGAAAATTGATAAAATGTATCTCAAAGTAATTCACACTAGCGGGCATGAGTGATAAAGTGAAACCGGAAACATGAATCTAATTTTTCGATGAATTTCAAGTCCTAACTGATGAATTTCAAGCAAACAAATTAATTTGCATGATAACAAGACAAATATATGTTACGTTCCGTACACTTGTACTTCAATCAATAAGTTACCAAAAAAAAAAAAAAAAAAATACTCATCAAATTATCACCTTAACCGATGAAGTATGTCATTTCTAAATGAACTAACCGTCAGCGGAAGGCGTTAATTCGTGTAATTTTCAAATGCGAATCGTTTGAGTCATTTTGCGGCAATTGTCGCGCTTCATCAGAAACTTTAGATTGCAGCTGAATGTTGAATATTGTATAAACATAGATACGAATGTCATTTATTATTGTTTATACATTTTGACATGAGCTTTTGCGGGAAAATCACTATCACGACATGGGATAGAGTTCTTGGAAAAATCACTATGTATAGGTCAGTGAGCTGGACTTGTTCTTGGAGAAGGCTTATAGGTGAAGGTGAAGTCGTGAAGTTATGTAAAAAGCAGTGTGGTTTATCTATCTTACGTCAATTGTTTTGGGGCTATTTTGTTGTCGGTTCGGATTTGGTAACATAACATCTCTTCAATACTCTGTTTGTTTGAGCATAATATTATCTAAGGCATTAAAGGGGGGAAACATAGCAAATTTCTCTGCTGAGGTAAAGCGAAATTAATAGATATGCTTCTCTTGCGGCATATCTTTTGGTCTGCAAGAGAGCAAGAGGTCTTTGAGCTTATACAATTTAAGTGAAGCGAATTGGAGAGAGTATCTTTTAACACTCTTACGATTTGAATGGTTATTGTGGGTGTTTGGCTTTTGGGCATACTCAACTATATTTATGAGTTTTTACCACGGATGCTTTGTCGGCTAACTAATGGCAATATGGCATTCCTTACATATGAATCTCTGAAATGGCAAAAGTAGTAAATTAGGATTGTTGAGCATAATTCCTTAGGGTCCATCGGAAAGGTTAAGAAGGATTGCCGGCTTAGACGTCAACACAAATGAACTATGCCAGATGGATTTTGGAAGATTTTTCCATGTTAATTTAACCACTCTAAATTTAAACAACTATACGTGTTCTTCGCGGTATATCTTTGTGCACACATGTATATATGGAAAGGAACTACAGTTTTATCCCATAGTTTTCTCATGAGAGTAATGGTTTTGGATGTTTGTCAAACGCTCGCAGGAGATGGGCCCGTGAAAAAAAGGTTGATGATATATTCTGGGACTCGAACATAGAACTCCACCCACAGTAGTCCAAGGCACTAACCACTGCACCCGAATGGGAAATGGCATTTTGTGCTTATCGAGGCGTTTTCACCTCAAGATCACCAAAACCAGTCTGCGGATTGCATAACACTTCGTCCGCTTTGTTTATTGATTTGTAACATTTTGCAAGGCAAACTTATAACAACAATAAGCCACGTAGTTTAACACTCCAAAACTGTTGTTAATCCAATCAGATACTGCGAAGTGGCAACACGCTTACTTTGACAGTTTGCGGATATGGCACAGATTTATCCGTTACACATATCCGTCAACGGTTAAAAAGCCCACTTCATGTTTTGGGGAAAAAACCCATCAAACCGAATAGACTAATAAGCTAACAATAATCCTACAAATCAATTTTCAATCTAGATACACATTATTGTCTATAGAGAAACCTGTTTAAGGAAATACGTTAAATCTGGTTTCCCAACGGACAAACTTCTACTCTACTTCTCATAAGTCAAGTGAAACACACGCACACAAACACAATAAATTGTGTCGTCAAACTTGTTATTTCGTAACTGCCCACTCATTTCAAATGCAAATTGCATAATTTCGCGACAAAAATCTTAATCAGTCCATGCGTCCACTCAGGCGCATTCTATTTTTAGAGAGGGTGTATTTGAATCTTTACAAATCTCTCTTAACAAAACGCCCCGGCCATTCTGACCTTGGTGATACCCAGTATTTTTTAGATAATATTTGCAAAGCGTGGATAATGCAAAGAATAGCTAAATCAATTAAATGGCTCACGGCCTGTGGTTATAGATACTTTTATTTTATCTGTAACCCTGACAGTGACACTTGGCGACATGAATAAAATTTTATTTGAATAAATAAAGATTTTCAAATATTTCCACATTTAATCAATCATCAGCAGCGGTATATTCGTCTGTTCGTGAGAACCGTTATGAGTTCAATTCCCTTGAATAAAGCAAAGAAAAAAAAAATAAAGCGATTTCCCTCTTGGAGAGCAAGTGAATCCAAACAATGCTCATAATTTTTGAATAATTTTTATTTTTTTTACCATTTTTTTGTTATTCTCGAGACGGACGTGTTTCCAATTTTAGTTTTGCCGTTACTAAATATAGGTACTTTGCAGCTAAGAATGGAATTTAAAAAACAAAAAATTAAAATTATTTGAGATATTTTTGGCGCGTTATTCAGGTACCGGTAGCGGCGATGTCACTTGATGAAAGGATTTTTTTGTTTTCATTTTATTTTTGTGCTTTTTGTTATTTATTTTGGAATAACCAACGCACATTTGCATTTTATGCACGTCAGTCGTCGTGAGATGACTTCCTACTTAAAAGAACTGTGCCTTTCTTAAGATTTACTGGACCATTTAAGGTGCTATACTTATTTTTATTTTGCTCACACAAACTGTTGCTCTTGATTTGTGAAAATATGTATATTACAGTTTTTGAGTGCATTTCTCAGAAACGGTACATTTTGAAATACCTATATGAATACTTTCCACTTGAAACCTTTCAAATTGAAATTTCCCGCTAAAATTTCTTCTCGAGTATCACAACTAATGGATCTAATTTAATCACCGGAATAACCATTACCAATTCAATGAATTATTTCAATTAATTTATTCTTTCGATGTTAATTTCTTTCTCAAAAGTTTGCCAGAAATTCAGAATAGGAGATTCTTTTTTTTTTTTGCTACTAATTCAATTACCGCGTGTGCAATAGACCGACGATTTGAAAACAATCTGACGAAATATTAATTTTTAGGTTCTATTCATAGGATGATAATTTTTATGAAAATTTGCCGCGTGCTGATCACAAGACGGCGTTAAAAATAAACAAAGAATGAAATGTTTATAGTTAATTTTGATTATAAAAAAAACGTTGCATTCCATTTGAAATGATCTCGTGATTTTGCGAAATTTTCCATTTATTTTATTACGGAGGCTTTTGATTGGCTTATTTGAGGTGCTCAGGAGGTGGTAGATAATCGTTTTTTCGTTTATACCGGCCTCCGTCTACCGACTAAGACTCGTGGAAGCAGGCCTCCAGAGGTTGGTTGCCGTGGCTCAGTGGTTAGTTCGTTGGATTACTGCGCAAGTTCGAGTCCAGAAAAATACCATCAAAGTTTTTTTCAGCGCCCCACCTCTTGTAAGCGTCTGACAAGCATCCAAAAATATTTACTGTCATGAGAGAGCTTTTCAAACAAATCCCTTCAGCATTAAGGGTTTCAGACACTGCCGTTAGGGATTTATCGCACCACGTGTCCGATATATATCGATTGTTGCGGTAAATTGCGATTGAACGTGTTCATCGTTGGATGTAGCTTTTGATCGTTTAATCGCGCAATGGTGGATGTGGAAAAGTTAATTTCTTGTGTGAAAAATTATCCAACGTTATGTGATTTGTATTGAAATGAGTATCTATCGCTATCCTGCTGGTGTGCTTAGTTGTTTATCTCAATCGATATCGCTACGATAGACACTATTTTTCACAAATCTATCTAGTTGCTGCGATAAGTAGACAATATCGATATCTTTTAGTTTATGATACCTAGGAATAGTATCTGAACTCTATCTAGGTCTAAAATATACTGTGTTTTCATTGCTTAACCATTTACCAATAACACTCATGACGTCAACTTTCAGAACGCCTGCGTTAACAATTCCTCACGTCACGTACCGATAACATATCTTTCTGAGATCTCTGTTGATAGCAACTTGACTAACGTTTAAGCTAGTCATCTCCTATTGAAGTATACACCAGCTTTAATGTTCTGATACATTTTATAGTTATTTTTACAACACCCGTAAACTGTTTAAATAGATTCACGTAGCATTTTGGCATCTATGTATCTACGTAAGTGTTGACGGGAACTACTCAAAAACTTCCCACCGATTGTAGTCAGCAGTTCCACGTGATAGACCAACTAAGTGGCCACCTGCTGCATTGACTGCGTCTTGGCGTCAATCAACTTCATATTGTTTGCCAATGTACCGTCGTTCCCATCACATCATTGCCCGAGTACGGATTTAGCTCCTTCATTCGGGAGTAAAAAAAGAAAAAGAAAACAAATTGTCAGTTGCATGTTCGCTGCACCCGTTGCTCAATGTTACTCAATTTCTGACGATCACATTTCCTTAAAATTATTTATATCTACATCTGAGGTTTCTAAATTTAACGCTCACACGACAGAAATATCTTTTTGGCTTGGTTTTTCGAAGTATAAAAAAGAATCGTGGGATTAAAGAATAAAAGGTTTAACGCTTATGGGTAAGATGTCGTTAAACGTTTGCGTCATGCGTCAGTTTTCGTTTCTTTTTTATATCGCTAGCAGTTGTAGCTATTCCTTGGTGCACTATTTTTCTTTTTTTGTTGCTTCATGTTCTGGTTTAAAGAATTTATGACAGTAGTAATGAGTGATAAGATTGCGAAAAAAGAATGAACAAAAGTATCTCAAACAGTTTTTTTTTATCTAACATTTAAGATTGTAGTGCATTTTCGACGTTAATTGACTTGTTTGTTTCGGAAATGATTAGACGTTATTATCGTTTTATGATTTTAAAACACGATTACCCAGTGATTAAATATATTTGATATTAATTTTCAACACGAGACAAGCCTCTGAGACTTCCTTTTGTGCTCGACTGCTCACTGTAAGTCCAAGAATTTTAACAGGATTCTTCATTTGACATTTTTGCAGTAACAAACGTCAACATTTACCCTTGTCCAATATCTTTTTATATAAGGCGTTACAGAAGACATAGAAAAACCCGACCTTTTACCTATCTACACCGAAAAATGGAAATAAGCAAAGGCAACAGCGTCTTTTCAGTAAGGCTTAACAATCGCAGACTCAACCTGCGGCTTTGGTCAAAGTATAATTAAAATAGAACCAAAAAATATCTGCAGAGTTTCCTCTTACTAATAAACATCGTACACACATTAAAACTAAAAATAGCTGACTATAAACGTAGCAATGCACTCGATGAATAAATATACATAAATATGTACATACATCCATCTAAGAAACATGAACAATCAAAAGAGAACATTAGTATGGTACAATATGCCAACAAAAATACCTAGGTGTATCTTTTAGATCTCTGATCTTGGCAGATAATAAAATCCCGCATGTTTAGCAAGTTGAATGTCTTTCTAAAAATGTCCGAATATGACCTAAGCTGAAGTATCTATTAAAGTTTTCACATCTGTGCATATGAGAATCATCAGACAAGTAATTAGAGATGAGGCAAACGATCTCATTTGCTTGATAGGGTCAAGAAACTTTTACAGAGTAGCCACATATGATGTGATAAAAGAGAAGCAATTTTTTTTTTATCTATAGAAGTTTTCTGATTCCGATAGGGGGTGACAGAACAGGGCATTATATATATAAAGCTATATGCATTAAGCACATCGAAGACTAAAGGTACACACAAAGAGGCAGATCAAAACTTCAAAATCTGAATAAACTAGTTCTAAGCACTGTCTCTCGCGATTTGTGTGTACAAATTAAAAAAAAAGTACGTCTATTAGATACTCTAGCAAGCAAGGTGCTCCGATCTTACACTGAAAGATCAACAAACAAAGAAAAACTAATAATAATGAGCATAGGGTAACGTCTTAAATTTAATTCCAATACTAATATCTCTTATGTCGTTTTTTTTAACTCACCCAAATTTAATTGGTATTTATTGTTTCATCCGGCACTTTGTTTGCCAAAAGTAAATCTTGTTTCAGTTCTGATAGACATATTATTATGCCAAAAAGCGAAACACGCTAAATGATCTGAAAAACGTGTAAGAAAATTCAGACATAAGCTCTTGCACGACTCATTCTCAGCGCCAACAGCACGTGAAAATCACATGCCCAGTCACAGATCATCCAGAATTATTATTAATTCTTTCATTCAATAATATATAATTTTGCAAGTCAGAAGGTAAATTGGAACTGTGTATTATTCTCTTTGAAAAATATACAAAATTGTTGCAGACCCACCAATTGACGTAAGAAAACTCATGTGACACTCACTCACCCCGGGCCCCGGGTATTGTGTGAAGAAACATTTGTTTATTTATTCGCATTATTTTCCTCATGCCACGATGCTTCTACAGATACTTAGATATTAATCTTTAAATGTGAATACGACCGCATTCACTTTTCTACGATTCCATTGTTTGCCAATTTTGCAGAAATATCTGCTTTATATCTTATCGTGATGCATGATGGAAAGTTACGGAGTAAACGTAGAAAAGTTTATTCAGATTGTCACTCTAAAACGTATGGATGATTTGCTACTTTTTTCGTTATTGTTGTTGTAGTTCTTGCTTAAGAACGTATCGCATATCTGTCTTTTGTATCTTTGCACAGTGTGTCGTACAAGATTTGGCTTTTTGCATGGGTTTTATTGTCTGCGTAAATATTAACTCAACTTGTGATGGTCAATAGCACGTGCAGGAAAAACAAAAACAAAAGTATCACTCGTCTCTGAGCGACAATATACAATTAAGTGCAGCTTAAGTGATTGAGGAATTTGCGACTGGATTTAGGGAATTCTTGTATGAACTCATTTCCTGCGTAAATTGAGTGAGTAAATTGCATGACACACGTCCTTTTTTTTTAGATGTTTATTTTTATAACACAAACATCAGAACCAATATTTTTCGCCATAGAAGCTGTGCTTTATTCAAGTTAGTGCCAGTTGTGCTGTCGAATATGGTTGAAAATAAACAGACTTTAGGGGGACAAATAACGAATGAATATGCGACAAATTGTAAGCACATAGTCAGCAAAATGGCCGCGCCCAGTACTGCCAGGGCTAGCCGCTTGGATCTAATGTGTGTGAGCTCCGGTAAACTGTCATTTGATTTCAGTCAGACGTCAGAATACAATTTTGAATATCGAGAGAGAGAGAGAGAGAGATTCGGGATAGCGAATCTTGCAAGCGACCCGTAGTTGACTGTCTAGTTTAGTTTGTCTATGATCCGGGGTTAAAAATATCCCGGTAAATGAAAGGACTAACAGATCGTCAAGCCTCACGATAATACTCTAAGTTGAATTAACGCCATCTATTGTCGAATAGCAAAATACAAAAATACAAAATGTATCGCCAATTGAACAAAAATAATTTGGTTCTCCTGAACCTACTAGCTATCCTGCTCTTTTAAAAATCAACCCCAATTCGATTTATGATCGAAGTTTAAGGGTTTAACTATTGGACAGTAGAGTAGACTAGGTCAGCATAGTCGATGAGAATGGCGTAAGAAATGGAAGACACCCTAGCTGTCTATTTACTAATCATTCGGTCATAAGGACTATGCAGAGAATTAGAATTTTATTTTACAAGCAGAACTATTGCAAACTTTTCACACTAAACCTTTTTTTGATTGTTATCCTTAGACACTTACGGCGAACGACACAGTCGCACGAAAGATATAAATCTGCTTCACACTTAAATGCAATGCAACTTTATGTTAATGTAATCTTTCACACACGTTACCATCGTCTGAAAGACAGGAAATCCATGTCCACACATGCGGGTGGAAATATAACGCCGTCCGCCCAAAATAGCAATGGTAGTGGGCTTTTATGTTAATTTTTTTTTTGTAATCTCTTACCTTCGCCAGACTTAAGCCCGAGGAAGTGCTTAACATTAGAAGCTGTCTCGTGAAAAAATACCAACCTTTCCAGGTGCAAACTGCTTTTGATTTTGCCGGCACAGCGAACATTTATATTGATTGAATAATGTACTTGTACTCTCTCCAGCAATAAACAATCAGCCACCAACGTTGCCGTAATTGTACGCTTCGGGCACACTTGCATTTCTAAATGATTAATTGTCTTCCTTATGCAACCTCTGATCCTTGTAAATCGACACAGCCACACACTTATGGATATTTGTAAACTACTGCCAAATCATTCCAGCAGTTAAGCATTCTCCCACACCATAAATGCCTTCCTTTTGCTATATCCACCGATCACCACACATCATGCATTCCACTGCAATCGGCTTCAGACTGGCAAAATCCGCTTTTTGCTCAATTGCCCGCATATACTTTAGCGTTGCAGGGAGAAAGTTACCGCCACACACATTTGTGTATCTCAGATATTTTTACATCTCTCAAGTCATATCTCGCGTTTTCTACTTCATTATCACCCTTCCGTCTGGTTTGCTGCGATGTAATTTCCACGAACCACGATCGGTGCTTTTTTGTTTTTTCTTCCAACGTCAAACGATCGGTTTTTCGTTGCGAGCAGTTGAAACGCCTCGTTAGGCATTATCTTTGCCAGACATAGTCGGCGCAAGCTACCTAATCTCACCACCCATTTTGTCTCCGATTCGCTTAGTCTTACCAACAACTTGTCATAAAAATGCTCCACTTTTAAAGGCAAGATCATATTACGTACAGCATTATGCACGATCGGACAGACGCAACCGTCGTCGATCTGGTCTCTCGTGTGTGGGATGAATGCATGATTTGACTTTTATTCCACATTTCCCTTGGATAGCAATTTAATTAAAAAGACAAAGATACACACGATCTTGGCGATAAAATTGCCACGCGCAAGTGATCACATCTCTGTCGATATGTCCAAAGTGTTTTGTTTCTTAGAGGCCAGTTAAGATCGTAACACGATATGATCATAAGAATACCGCTATTGGGTAATAGATCTTTGTATCACACAGAGTTGTCATGATCTGATTCCTTAGGTCTAATTAGAACTTGAAAACAAACATGCGCCCGAAAATCAATTGACCGTTCTTTAGTCTTACGATGATCATACGCTACGTTCCGATCAAGTTCTGCGAACTAATTAACACCACTTTTGAGTGTCTCAAGTGCTTCATAAAAAGCCTTCCAATGAAAATACTGGTTTTGGTTAGGATCAACATAACTGATTGAATGGACTAATACTGGTCCACGATTTTATACTAAGCGAGCATTTTCTTTTCTCGTTTTTATTATGGTCAAAGAACATGACTAATTTGTGTGGCATTTTTCAATAAAGTGGGCAGATGTTGTACAGTCAGCTACAGAAATTCATAATCTTTTGTTTTATGGTTGTACCGACTCTGAGCAGACTGTAATATGAAGAAAAATCCGGATATCGTAAAGTTTATAAACAATGGAGAGAAATGGGTCGCTTGGAAGATACATTCAGATAATTTATGACAATTTATAAGGATGAGAAAAAAGAGATACATATGTATGTACGTGTCAGAGGGGATGTGAAAGAAACAGCAAGGTTCGTCTGAATGTGGGTCAAATATATACATAAGTATACTCTTGACATAATGCTACAATGAATGCCAGTTTGGGAATTCCCTTTACCAGAAATAAGCAGAAAAAAGTAAAAAAATACAAAAAATACAGCATGGTACTACCTACGAATCAGAAGGCGTTTAATATCATATCAGCGCTGCATGTCAAGAACTTGGACTTTAATAAAAAGGAGGTTAAAGTTCCAAAGCACATCTTTGCCAGCTTCAAAAGAATTTTAACTACTTTTTTGTTGGGTCCGATTTTGAAACCACTAATGTGCATATGGTACATACGGCACTTTGCCAAATGCATGGGAAATTAAATATTCGTTGGGGCGACCAAAACTGGAGGACATCACTGTTAAAGTAAAACTGCTTATAGCATTCAATTCTGCAACTTTAGTTCTTAAACCTTACAAGTAAAAAAAACCGACAATTCGTATGTCAAAGTATGACGACAATGTTTGCGCTGAATTACTTGTCATCATTGAGTTCCTTACAAAGCATTGACGCAAAAAGAGTACATACATACATACATATCTATCTCTATTCTTGACCCTACGTAAGTACCAAGTCACCAGAGCAAAATGGTTTCTATAAATATTGTGACAAAGTCATCACTTCAATTTAAAGTCATAATTTCTAGGTACCAACTATTTAGCCTTTCATTTTGCCGCACATACAAATAAAGCTCTTTTCCATTCCACGGATATGTTACTCAATTGGTACTACGTAGAGAGTACAGAAATAAGAATCAAGATATAACTAGAAACTCATTCAACTGATGCGCAATTGTTATTGCAAATAGAAAAAAATATATACAAAAACGAAATTGTCTGACATTTATTATCTAAGTCTGTATTTATTTTTTTTCTTTTAAGTTAACACACTAATTGACATTTAATCATTCATTTGACAGAGCAATTTAAAGACTCATCTAAGTATCTTCAAGACATTAATTGCAAAAAAAAAAAATCTCAAAGCACAATGCACAAACAAAAAGATTAAAAAGAGAAGGTAAACTTTCTAAGACTTTGTTTTGTTTTTGTTTGTAAATAAATTTAAGCAGAGAGTTAAATGACCCAAATCAATGTGATGCACGACGTAGAAGGTGTCAAAAACGCCTCTACCTAGTCAATCAATTCGTTCAATGGGTCACGGATATTTGCACACCACCGATGGGGAACTAATGGTTTACCAATAATTATGACTGAAGTATGCGTTCTCTTCCGGGCCGTGAAGCCAAATTTAGATCAAAAAAACTTAGTGCCATTTTTCATGGGCCAACAAACAGCCTTGCCAAGAAGTGTACACATGTGAGAAATTAGAGACAGACAAGGAAGCTTATAAGTGCCGGTTGTTGGCCTGATCGCGTCTTGGAAACCTTCTTGTCTTAAGTAATTGTAAATAGAGTAGTAGTGTGAAGGACAATACTTAAATATTTAAAACCGTACCTTGACATGTGTTCAGTACACTGTGGCGATTAGAAAGAGATACAATTTTAGAATATCTAGCTTTTGCCACAACAATTTACCAATTTATCACGTCTTGTTATAAAATTTTGAAATGTCTGCTAAAAAGATACTAAAATAGAACTCAAACAGACACCTAATGAATTTGATTACAGGCACACTTTTCTTACTCATAAATAAAGTCAAGTTAGTTTCTATGAGCTGTTCAAAGAAAAGAACAAGCTTTAATTAACAAGACGAGTGATTTGTGCTATATTAGCGCTGCTATAAACCATTATGAGTGTCAAAACGTCTAGAAAGAGCTAAAATTAAGTTGTAAAGAGCATGTGCTCAAAAGTCAGTTGATTTTGAAGCCGGATAAAGCCGAATAGATCTTACAGAAGCTGTTTTAAGTCTGTATTTTTTACTGCTGGGGATAACTTTGTAAACATCAGTGAGAAGTGCTAATGTGCTCTTATTTCTAATTCATACTTGAACCTAAAAATTGGCTGAACCGAATTATGTGGACAACATTCAAACCGAGCTGTCATTGTTGACAGTTCTTTGAGATTTATGTTCAGTGTTGTCTAAAAAAATCATCGTAAAAACAAATAGAACCGAAAAACGCTTCACTATTACTGAGTTTGGACTGCCATTCTCCAGAATTCTAAAAAAAAAATTACGAGTAAAAATTCAGCAGTACACACAATAAATGCAATTGTCAAGTTTAGCTTATGAATACGCTTAGAATTAATTCATTTACTCACTAAAAGCAGGCGACTACATTTTCGATTGTGTGTACACTTTTACAACCAACTTGTGCGGTAAGAACAATAAAGCAAACTATTTGACTCAGTGACACAAACATTATTTAACCTAATTGAAAATGATTAAATTTAAAACTACTAATTACGAACCTAAGTTTAATATAAAAAACTGCTACTGTCTATAGTACATAGTATTTGCTCACACTTCTTGCGACCGTCAGTCTGATTTTAGCATCTGCTATATTTCAAATAAATTCCTGAACTGATTTTTAATATATTTACTCTTGCTTTTGTTTTTGAAATTACACATTCAAAATTTAGATTGTTAATATAAATTAAATTCTCTTTTTTGGCCATTGTCACATTCGTGGTGAAGATCTTTTTTCAGGCCTGCGTTAATCCTGTGCTGATTATTAGTGTCGTTAATTCCATGCGCCGAAATGCTTTTGGCATGAATACGCGAAAGTAGCAAGTATTTGTGATAAATTGTGAGGCAGCCAAAACGTTATTATTTAGCGTAAATACTAAAGTAAGCATGCCAAATTGTTGCACCAGAGAACAAATAATTCTGACTTAATACTACGGTTGACCAGAAACATCTGGTGAAAACTGAACTGTGTTTTTGATCATTTATCAATAAAACCAATTAGACTTGGACTAAATAATTTGCAGTTTAAAAGTCCAGACAAATAAGGCGGGCCTGTAAAATTGTGCACAAAACTAAAAAGTACACCAACGGATGGGTGTGTTTTCTGATATTTGGATTATTAATTTTGAACTTACGAGTAATATAGTTTATTTTGTGAAAACAATAGAACATCATTGTAACACAAAAGACCTAATGGGTATGTGGATTAATGCTGTTAGGTGGAAAACCAGATTCCTATTTAGATGTGTACGACATAGCTACCAGTCATAGCTGAAACATATGATGCAAGGTGCGGGCGAATAACTTCCCAATGGCATTAATTTCACCTTCAATGGGAAAGGGCACTTTTTCTGAAATTATTTCCCATTTTCAATGAGTAATAAATTCACATCAGGAAACATCAGAAGAGTGCATTTATCTCCCACTTGAGCTACAAAATGGGGGAGCGGTCAAAAAAATCGAAACGTGACTTAAAATTTCTTTTAGAGCTAATTGGAATGTTCTGTTCATAAAACAGCTCAAAGTAGATGCTAATGAGAATACTAATCGGTATTTCATCTTTCAGTTGAACTTTTCGTTAGAAACAAAATTGCATAGAGTGGTGAAATGGCATATTATCAAAACAAAGCATTTAATTAATTGGATTTAGGTAAAGTTCGATAAATTTTTGAAGCCCAAGGACCTTAGATAAATTTACGTATAAAACATTACTAGCAGTCATATTATGTATTTATGTATATACATATGTATATTCATAATTAAAGCATAATTAAGTTTTTATTAAACTTTTTTTTTTTTATTTAACGAGGCAAATTAAAAACTCATTCAACATCGTCGTCAAAATTGTCGTAAATAATCTTTTTAGAGTTGAAAAGTCTTAACTTTGGCAGCATTTAAATTCAGATCAAAGCTTTTGTCCAAAAGTCAACTGAATTCAAAGTCTTAATACAATGCAATCACGTCTGTAGAATACATTTTACAGACAGTTAACCACGTTAACCTTCCCCCTCTTATGCCCCTAATTCGCGTACCCTCTAATCAATTTCTCTCGACACAAAATTTCATTTAACCAAACAAAGGCGTATATTAGCTCTCCTGTCAAAGATAGAATCTTTTGTGCATTTTCCCCCTAATACCTGTCAATTAGTTAATACATGCTACGTGCGATGCATTACTACCAAATCTACGATAATAATCTCACACCATCGATCAAATATATAATAGATACCTCACGTGCTGGCGCAAAATATTTCGAGTCAATTGATAAAGGAAAACCAAATAAAATGCTGTCAACAAACACATTTTCGTGCGTCTTTTTTCGCAAAATACAAAAAAAAAAATTTTAAATCATGATCGTTTAGCGTGTTTTTGGCAATACACACGTTACGTATGTCATCTATGGTGCGAACGCTGACACTTCTTGTTTGCTCTGAATCGTAGACTTGTGTGAACAAACACGTGTGTTTTTTTTTAATTTTTTACCTCTGTACAAAAATTAAGTAGGAAATATTGAAAAATTAAAAATAATTACTTTTAAAATACCGTGTCATCACATTGTCATATGCAATACGGTAATACGGGTGCGAGATCACATTACTTGATGAACTTCTGCGCGAAACATAGAAGGTGGCGACAACAACTGATGTTCACACGGGGAGCGCATTTAATTATAAGTTTACCAACTACACGGTCAGCAATTAATTAAAAATTCTATAAAAAGACAATATGGCGAATATTTAATTAATGTCCCCCATGGCTACAAATTTGCGGCTCATTTAAAAATGTACCCAACCATTAGGTGGACTAAATCTACTTTGCTAAGAACACTGAAATAGGGTGTGCTCTATTATGAACTCACATTGTAACGAACATAATCTTGATGCTAAACTTATTGCTGGCACATTTGCACTCACTTCTTGCAACTGTCAAATGTGACACTTTGTTTTCAATGCGCCATAAGACCATCAAACTTAAAGCGTTTACACAAAAGTAATAAAAAGTCCTTACGTTAAGACTATACGTAAGTAAAATGAATATTCATTATCTTCTAAATTTTAACGTTTGACGCCAAAATGTTGCTAGATATTACGATTTCGACGTTGTTTTTACTAACTTAACGATCAGATGTTATGGATAATAACTAACGTGGCGTATATAAGTAACTGCAAATAAACTTTCGGCAATAAATCATTCTAATTACGTCTTTGCTGTCATACTAGGCAAAAATATTAAGTTGAACTTTAACTCCGAGTGGGATATTTTAAGCTGCGCGATTTTACTAAAGAATACATTGAAAGATTAGTTTTCTTTTAGCTAAAAATAAAATTATTTTGAATACAGAGGAGAATTAAGCGGCGAAATATAGTTTTAAGTATTACTACTTTCACCACTCTTAACTTGGAACTCTACGTCAAGCTTAAGTCGCGACTCAGTAATTGTAGACCAAACTGAATTGTAAGTTAGATAATAACTTCTAGAAATGATTGCTGCCTATTATAGGAGTCATAAGAGTCTTAAGTCTGTGACAAGCCAGTGCTAACTAGGAGAAAGGAAGACCCCACCTGCAATTCCTTTGCTCACACTTGCAAAAATATCTGACAAAATCACTATGGAGAAAAACAATCTATACTCTACATCAAAGAAAAGTTAAAACTGGATGTAGTAAACCCTCTCCGCAAGCTGTTACTCTTCTTTTCAACATAACACCACCCTTGACCCTTTTCTGACTAGTTCACTCCTTACCAGAGACTTCTATCCACGTAGCCCAGTTACTCAAGAGGATTTTTACGAGCTGGGATCTTAATGATGTCATTTGTAAGACCTTAGCGACATATGTATGTAGATATTACATTGCAGACAACCTTAAGTCTAAAAAAGAAAGTTATGTTTCGATACCCACAGACCCATCTATTTTGAATCTGTTTGTATAGATGGTCAGTTCTCCATGCAATTTCTGACTTCATACCATTCCTTCCTCAAGCTTCCTAAGGATTAGTCAAACACTTGGACTCTGTACCGAATTGTATTCATTTGTTTTGATTAGAAGAATTTTATTGACACCAGACAGTGACCTAAGACTGGTCAAAAACAGAACGGAAAATTCGGATGAGGACATTTTTTTGGCCTTGACCTATCTTCTTTGTAAACATTTGGCACCTTATTCTTAAAAGCATCCCAAACTTTGGACTGCTTTAGAAATACAGTCGATAGATAATTTTGTAACCGCCTATAGCTAGATTAACATGCATTAAAATTCAATTTTATAATCACTTAGTTTTGCGCCATAATTAATTTAGGAATTCCGTGTACAGTCTACTCAAAGATAACATTCATACATGCAATCTTATAGAACATAGCGCCAAGCTAAAGATGAATCCTAATCTACCCAGTGAGCATGTGATTAACATGCCATCGATCTGTCACCTCCAATGCCCCCAATTCAGGAGACGTACTATAAATCCAAGTCTAGAATAATCAGCCGCTGAATCTATCGACTTCATCAAAATAAATCAGTCACACTTTAAAATTTTTATAAATTGCTATAAATAGTAAAGCCCCAGTATGATTTATGCATGTGTCACAAGTGAAAAAGCGAAATATTCTCTTTTATTGGCAGTCATTACTGAAATAAATAAAATTTTCTATTTTTAAGTGCCAACTTATGCATATTGTTTTACATTTTATTTGCTCAATAAACTTGCTGTAATTTTTCGAAATTTTATTATCACCCATTGACCAGAGGGGACATTTCGAGAACATTAATAATAAATATAGTTTTCCTTAAATTGAGTAACTATCAATAAATATATTAATATATATATACGAGCTAACGACGCACATTCTCTTCTCATGAGTGTACCCAGCAAACACCCATTTTTAAGGTCAATTTGCAAACGTGTGAGATCCCCTCTAATCGAACCGCCACAATATGTGAATGTTACTTGTGCATACACTGTCTGGCTGACAGTGATGCTGACTGGCACACGACACCACCACCTCAACTCTACTGTTTACACTCTCACAACGAGCCCAGGCCCGTGTCAAGCCATTCTGTGCTTATCTCTATGAAACATGAACAAGCACAAATAAAAAATAAACAAAAAATATAATGAGAGTGATTTTTCTCTATCGGATGATTTTATTTTTTTTTTTCGTGTGTGATTTTCGCACATAATAGCGATTTGCGAAGACGGATCTGTCGACCACCCAAATGACAGAATGATTATTATGTTTTTTTTTTTTGTTGCATAAGTCAGGGAAACATTATGGCGTCCATTCAAACGGGGGGAGGCGCCTCGTTATGTCAATCTGTAATGAAACTGTCAACTACAATTTGGTATCCTATCACGTCTGATTTGTATTCCTTTACTTTATATTACGTTAGACTGCAGATGCGCCCTCAGGGTGGCTTTATAAGCGATTTGCGTCATCACCACCTTTCGGGTCAGTTCAGTAGAGTGCATTAGAGTATAGTGCTCGCTTTTTATAATAGTTCTCGAGAGTTGATGACGACAGCGCTGGTTGGATGGTAAATGTAAATGTTGTTGGTTTCAGAGCACTATTTTATAATTGAGATGACTGTAATAAGTACGGTGGCAAAAAAAAAAACAAGCAATCAAAGTGGCTAAGGGCAAGGTCGAGCTAGCAATGAAAATTAGTTTTTAATTTTACCTTCAAAATTATAACTGAAATTAGAGCTACTACGTGTAGAGAACATTTAGAATTGATAGGGAACATGCGCCAATTAGGGTTCCAAATATAATGCTAAGGAAATATCGTTTGCTTGTAGATCGTTTATTTGTAGCTCTGATAGAGGCGACAGACTTTGTCTTCTTTTGCTGGTGTTTGAGCCAACTCATTTCGTTTTTCAACGGTGGCGATTTGAAGTTACCAAAAGAAGAAGTATGAAACACTAATGCACGCCTGTATTACTTTTAGAGATCCTATTATTCGCCAGACGTATCAACGTAGGGCAAAACACTGATGAGCGAGCTAGACCTTTGATGAAAAAACATATGTACATACTGCTTTCAAATGAATTTGACGGTTGAGCGATTGAACAAGAATTAGCGGACAAATTAGCGAACCAGTGCCACGATTACACCGACAAACAGGTTCTCTTGTTCTGATTTCAACAGACCGCATCGCCAGCGTTCATTTCCTACATCGATACAACCATTGCCTAACGACTGCACTTTCAGTTCAAATCTAATTAAAAAAAAAAGTTTATCTAAAATCAATGATTTACAATCAATTAATGAACAGGCCATTGTCTATTGCACAATCCACTCCAAGGGCAAGTAAATCCACAAGAGTCAGCAATAAAAATTACTCTTCCTCTGCTAGGCAGCAATTATACTTTTGCGTCGTTGCTGAGTGTCACGCTGATTTGACATCTCAACGAATCGGAACGTTGCCTTTCAAGAAATAAAAAAAAAACACTTAAAATAATAAGAAAGAGTCATTCTTCTAACTAGGCCCATTACCGCTCACCACTCTAATGAATTCATTCCCCAGCTGCCTCTCACTTGCCGCCTTACTGCCGTCAGTTTAAAATGCATAATTATGTACATTTTAATACGACCAGGAGCGATGTATAAACCTATTTTTAGGATTCTCTGGCGCTGACGGCTCCACTAGACTTAGATGCTTTTCTCCGTCTTTTCAAGACTGAAGAAAATTAAGATTAGTCATCGATAAATTTAAAATGCATGGAACGACTGCACACAGGGCGCTGCGCTGGAGAGAATATAATATACTTCGTTCTAGTAGTTATACGGCACATAACGTTACATACTATTACAGAAAGTATGAGGTGACACTCGTATGTAGTAAATAGACTCAACACTGATAAAAAGATTGCATTCACAAATGAATAAATGTTTGTAAGATTCAATTAAAAAAAAAATCTGCTTATTTACACACATTCCTGTGCTAAAAGTGCAATGGCTTTGAGTTATGTCAACTAAATGTCAAACACACGGCTAACGTCATCCGTCTCTATTTGTAGAATCGAATCGTAAGCAAATAACATCCGGTGGGAAGTTGTAGCCATTCATAAATACCTATCGTTGACATATGGAAAATAATCAGTTACATTGGCTACGCCCACGAAATTAAACGTACAAATTTCAAAATCTAAAATCTACTGTCAGACGTATGGTAACAACTGTGGTATTTTGAAAATTGTCTTGTTTTCTTTCTATTTTGATAAGTCACCTTTGGAGTGATTTATATTTGACAACAGTCTAATGACGTTTATTTTTAGACATTTTCAATCTATTTCTTTTAGAGTCTTGTGACTTTTGAATTAGTGTAGAGGTACAAAAGTAGCAAATTAAAAAGAAAAGAGCAACGATTGATAAGATACGTACAAATGTATAGATAAGTTTATAGCTAAATGTTGTGAAATTTTGTTGTAACAATGAAATTAATCAGTCACGCTTACAAGCATTTTTCCAAAGTCATTCTGACAGCGTGCCATAAATGATAACTGTCACAATTGGTAGGTTTGGTGCAGATAAGACAAGAGTGAAACTCATATTCAAATAGTAAAACTCTATTTCTGGATTGTTTTCTGGCTGTGGATTTTAATGAGAAAAGCTATGATACATAAAATTTTATGACATGAGTAATTTTCCATGAGGTTATTGAACCTCAAACTAATGAACATGGCAATGTCATAAAAACAAGGACAAGGCTAGTAATATTTTTCATTACATTTCACTTGACTTAACAAACAAGACAATGTAAAACAGGTGGGTGTAAAAATAAATATTAGTTATTCGTAGTATGATAAATTTCGCCATCTATCCCTGAGAGGGCCAGATGCTCTTGTGATCATGCCTTTGCTTTACTGCCAATGTTAAGTAAAAAGTAAATATAATTTGCTATCAGGGGCAAGGTCTTGTAAACCACGGTACGAAGGAACCTACAATTTTAGTTCGTATCCAAAGGGCGGAGGGATTTTGAGAAGCTTTCTTATGACAGCAGCACTCTTGGATTTTCATCAGATGTTCGTAAGTGGTGGAGTTATGCAAAAACATATACTGCTTTGATTACTGGACAATAAATAAGATATTCATATATGAATGTAGTCCAAAATGTCAAGGTAGGCCGACTTAATTAGCTCGACCACATTGAATAGATGGAAAGAAATGATCCAGCTATGAGAAGGTTTGATACGACAAAGATGACTTCGGTATAAAGGCCAAGTATCAAGATGTAAGAGAGCTTAGTCTACATAACTGGAAGGTAAGTTTCCGCGATCGATACGGAAGACTGTTGTGTGCCTCCTAGCTGTCAATTGAAAAATCAGAATTATAAATCCATTTATAAAGCCATCTGCAACTGTCAAAGTTAATCGAATTACACTCATTTAAAAACGGTTTGGATCAATAAGGAACTTTATTTCATTTTGCTGATAACTGAACTAAGTATAAGTATTTAATAGATTTCTTTTTTCCGAATTTTTAAGACTACCCCGGTCATTGTTGGCAGCTAGCAATCATTATGATTCACCAGTAGACATAGTCTTATCCTTCATTTTACCAGTATTTAACTATTATTCATCTGACTAAAATTCCCAAAAACTATTTTCATGTCAACTGTCGCAAATAAATCCAGCAATAATAAATCGCTAAATTTAGGTGGCGGGAGTCGAGTCGATAGCGTGCGGGTTAGATTAAAATACAATAAACTGTAGCTAGAGTATTAAATTCTACACACAGCTATAAATGGATAATAAATATGTAGATTAATATAAGCATTTTCATTTTATTGCATGCAGTTCAATAATTGAAGCTATTGGGTCGAAATACAATATTTTATTACCCAAACCACTATGTTAATTAATTTTATTTTGTTCCAATTGGACAAAATTGTTTATAGAAAATGCAATTATGAGATGCAATGCATGCTTTATTGATCGATATTATGTATGTTTTACGTCAATTTAACTACGCAGCTTCCAATGCAATTAAGCCAAGGAACATGTTCAACTTGTTTTACGTAGATACATTTAATTTTTCAGTTGTCATTTAACAAAAAAAAATAAAATAAAAAAATGTTTTTTTCCTGTCATCAATGAAACGCAACAGAGATGTTGTTTCTTCATAAATTAATTGCCAAACATTGTACACCAAGCAACACAAATTTAACAACGTAGGAGAATCGTAATAAATTAACACGAAAATTATTTTTCATTAATTTCGTTGCTCGAATTTGTTATTAATATCGGGGAGAGCATTTAAAACATATCTGCTATTGAGAAAGCAAAAAATTACACGCATACTTTGATGATCAATATGGTATTTTCTTTCTGGACACATCCTTTGGTGCAACCAAGATAAAGTCAGTTAGACGGTAGATAGTCGTAGTGACATAAAAAATTCAGTGACCTGGAATTTCAAAGAGGCGAAGAGCTGCGCCATAAGTTTATCAGGAGTATAAAGGAAATTTTTGAAACTAAGGAGCTTCAATTACTTGCACCTTAAGGGTCACCACACCATAGACTAGCTACAGATGCTAATGACATATACATACATATGTATGTATGTTTATTAGAAATGAGATATTACACTACGACTCCGAAAAAGGAACGAGGTCATAGACGAACTAAATTAGACAGTCAACTACGGGTCATTTGACAGATTTGCTCCCCCAAAAATGCATTTGTATTTTGACGTTTCAGCGAAATTGATTGGAACAAGAGCAGTTTTGGGTGGTTCGATTGACAGCATAAGGGGGCCGCCATTTTTTACATGCTGTTTGTAAAGTTTGCATAACCAACAAAAAAAATATGTTGGTCAAAAGGGTATAAGAAAGCAGCACGACACATTTATAGTTAGGGCTTGATGATATGCAAGCTTACGTGTATTCACAGATGAGCAAGCAAGGGAATAAGTTCGTCTGAGTGAGGATTCTAGGCAACATGACGAACAAACGGGTGCAATTTCGAAGCGTAGTGCTGCAGACTTGTCATCGCGAGTCGAGTACCCAACGCAGTATTCCCCCTTGACGGCAGTACCGCAGGAACCAGGTGTACGAGGCTGGGAGGGTTTTGTCTGTGTGGAAATCTTACACTGTTAGTGTGTATGGCCTCAGTTTTGTCTCCCCTGAAAAAGGCTGATTGTAAATGCCGTCTGATCTGTTCCAACTATTAAACCATAGAACGGTTCCCTCTAATCTCGTTCTATTCTCATTTAATTTTTCGCCGCAATAGATAAATACCAGCAGAAAATAACTCTATTTGTCTTCTCTACATATGGTTTCCTAAAAATATACTTCACTTGACGTCTGTTCACAAACTTATTTACACAATTCCAACTGAATCAGCAACAAATCATTGAAACTCCCTGCAAACGTGTCTACCGCAACAAAACACACTCATAATTTGTTTGTTAATAATTATACCTTATTTAAATATCTGACACAGGCAGCAAAAAGCACCACACCATTTAGTTAACAATAAAAACAAATTAAAAATAAATTCTTGAGTAGAATCTCGTGACATGAATACACGCCTCACGTGATATGGCTACCAGACTTCAGGTTTTTTTTCCGAAACAATAATTTCCAACTTATTGCGTTATCTGATCGCAAAAAAATAAACCACCACTTGGACAGTGTTTAATGGTAATTTAAAAGCAAATAAATGATTAAAAACAAAAAAGGCGTTACCTTTAGTAGGTTTAATAAAATTGTAGAACAAAAGATAAGTCTAGGAGGCTATATGAGCATACGTGACCAGATGGTGAGTGAAATAACATTTTTGACATTGCAAACCGAGATAAAAGTGGTGAATGCTTATTCTTAGGGAATAGGACTGTACCTAACCATAACAAGGTCAAATTTTTGATTTTTTTTTTAATCGCCAATTGTGTGTTTATAACACTGTGCTTTTTATTACTCAAAATTGGATGAAAGGATCTGTATTAAATGCCGTGGGAGTAGTAACCCTCCTCATTGCGTGCCATAAAGCCCAACGACAAGTGAAAGCGCCATTTTGATGACTCATATACTCAAGAGTCGTTAACTTATGTTTACAGCGAATTTTTTTATCTTAAGATAAAAAAGATCTATCTTTTATATGAATGTTGACTAGAGGACGTTTTGTTTTTGCAGCGATTTATGAAGAAATATAGAAATATTTGCCTTTCGAAATTTAGAACGTTGAGCAACTAAAATTTGGCAACACAGAATGTTACTCTCTAATCTGTTGTAAATTGTATTAAATCGCATGGTTTTACCGGCTTTTCTAACATGGCGACAGAAGGGTCTAGAATTTAATCAATTATGTTATTTATCTGAATCCTCTTGAATGGGCTTTTCGCAAAAGTGCATCAGCACTAATTCTTAAGATATTACCTAGGAATTCAAAGCCGTATAGAAGTCAGATTGAGGCAGTTTATAGAATCAACGCATTGAAAACGCATTGCTGCGCCTTCCGAAAAAGTCAGCGAAACAGTCAGCTACAATGAAATACAGTGCAAACAAGCATCAACACAAACTAGCCGAGTTCATATGGCGGAAGCACCCTTGCGATGAATATTTTAACAACAGTGCTACAATGACCAGGGGTAGAAGGGAAGGAAAAGTTTCCCACCTTTCAACGAAAAAGGGCAAACGATGTCGAGAAGTCCTCAAGATATGCATCTATAAGCGGTAGATAAAATGCAAATATAAAAGGCAAATTCTAAGAAAAATAGTTAAGAAAAGACGTACATTTAACTGTTGAATTCCATAAAAACAATATTAATGTTTCGGTGTAGTTGAAATCACTTGATTCTGATGCGACAATATTTTCTTATATTCCCTAGTAATCAACAACCTCAAACGGCACTCCGCCTCCTCTTCAATCAGTTTTGTTGTTCTACTTAATCCAAAAACATTCCATAACAATGGAAAATTTCTTATATCTAAATCCTCCACGTAAACAAAAGATTTTGCCGTCGTCAATGCAAATGACTGTGGCTCCTTAAAGATTCTTAGTAATCTCTCTATTACTCATAAGACTACCCGTCTGTACGACCAATCAGAGCATTTTGTAACCCAATCTCTTAAACACACTGGAACCTTCACATTAAATCATAACATAGTAATAGAAAACCTATCGATAAACAATAAACGCCTCTGGTTCATCATGCCACCACGAAACCATCGCCGGGGGGATCCAATGGAAAAACCCCAAGAGCTAGGCTGTCGCCTGTCGAACGTACGTATGTTATCAATAACAACTCGGTCTAATGTGTGAAATTGAAATCCGGAAAACATTATTGCACCCGAAGAGCACCCTCCATCACGATCGAATTACTGCAATCGATCCGAATCAAAAACGCACGTAGGTACACTACTCCTGTATTACAACACGCTTGGGCGGTGCGATTAACCCGCCTCAAAGTCTGAATGAATCCGCAAATCGTGTAGAAAAATATCACCAAGGTTAGCATTTTAGCCTTCGGAAAAGTACACCTTCATAATAATTGAGGTCTTTCATCGGCTAACGTGTACGCAATCGGAGAACTTATTGCACTAGGCTGCAATTTTTTGACCTATACACGCTTGCAAATTAAATGCCGCCAAGCCAAGCGACGCGCGTCCTAAAATGTGAATTGCAAAACCAAAATAAAATACCTACGAATAATTCAAATTAAATCAAGATACACGTAAGAATTAATATTCATTTATGACTTTCATACACATTCGAATCAAATTACCGTCTGGCGTTATAGAACGAACTGTAGACTACTTCCCTTTTGAATATTTATCAGTTTACAACTTCTTTCACACAATATAGCCTTATCGGAAGATGTCTGGCAAATATTCACAGTTAAACTTACCTTTAAAGGTGTATGGTGGCATTTGGCCAGCATTAACAACAACAGATGGATGGGGATTCTGCGATGGATTGCAGAAATCTGGGTCATCCGGATCGAAAAGGATGTTGTCCTCCCATTCGGTGACAATGTTGTTCCCTCCAGGACGGTTTTTCATCTGTAAATAAAGAATAGATGATGTAAGCACTCTGTTTTGTAGACATTTGAATAGAAAATTTGTTGTACATAAGATATGAATGGGATTGCTCAAGTAATTCGCCCGAAAGGCAAGTTTATCTCAAGGTCAATGGGATTCATCTGATGAGAGTTGTTATTTCGCACAACGAGTTATTGTTTTCGTTAGTTCAAGGTCTATTACTGGCGACATCTAATTACCCTCAGCTTACTAGAAAAAATATTCCCACTATTCTTGGGATGCACGTATGAGTGGAAAAAAAGCTACCAAAGATACAGTAAAGTACATTTGAGGGAGGTTGCATAAACAACTTACTGCTGCAGACCTGAACTAAAAAGATCACTTCAGCAATAGGCAGCTTAGAGTATGATAGTACAAAACTATACTCTTTTGTACAGCTTTCAACGACTACTGTTGTCTTACAGGAAATACAATAAAGAGAAGGTCATCGGGTGGCTCATCAAATATGTACTTTTGTCCTCGCATCTGAGACAAAGCATATTTTTGTGAGAGAAAAGGAATGGGTAACCAAAATATGTATGTAGAATGGAAAAACAGAGAGGCCTGCGGACGGGTAGGTAGGCAGAAGCAATCCATAATAATCCGCAAAAACTAAGAAAATAAGGACATACATCCAAGAAGAGAAAAAAAATTCGAAGAACATTACAAAGATTTTAGCTGCACGACTGGCAAGGAAAGTAGCACTATCTCCTAATGTAATGTATCAAGCAACAAGTTAGATTACCTAAAGAAGGAGAGCGTTTAGCCCAACAAGCAGCATAGCCACAGATGAATGTATATAAAATATGCCAAAGTACCCAGTCTTTACTGTGTTCGACATAACAATTGTTGGTATACAATTACAAGTTATTCAATTCAATAATCCATACATTTCAGTACAAAGACTAGATAGCCTTCCAGAAACCTATCATTTCTTGTATTTCATGTATTTTCTTGGTACAACCCAAACTCATGCCTAGAGGACATTTATTATCTTCTTTCGTAGTAACAATACAATTAATTTTTGGTTTGTTGCTTGATTTGGGTAGTTCCTCAAACGTATAAAATCATTTTACGTCGTCTGGTTTTTAAAACAGAGAAAGATATGCATAATAGAATACGTGTCGCATTCAGCTGTCCGACACCAGCTTTTACTTTATAATTGACAGCAGAAAACAGTCCAAGATTCATAGAAAATGTGTTCAATGTACTCCTCATCCTTCCGAAAAAAGGGACCCTCAACCTATGTGTAGATAGGATTAGTTTGATGCGCATATAGATCTCAATTCATAATAATGATTGGGACATCTGCTTAGTCATTTGGTCAGTTGTAAAATTACTTCTCTTGGCACAAACCAAAGGTTTTTACGCTCACCTTAATTCGAACAAAATCGACCAATTACCATTGAGTGAAGAGGTAGAATTTCATAATGTAGAACTCTAAATGGAAAGTGAACTTTTGAAGGCTATTTACTGTTCGTTTTGATCACAACAATCGCCAATTGGCTAGATAAGCTCAATTGAATTCGAGTGTTTTAATCGATTACTAAACAATCCTACCTATATATGCACGTATATCGTCTCTACTTGACAACCATTTTAATTATAAATCACCTTACAAGTCTGTAGGTACATCCAAATGGACTGCGTCATCCTCAAGCATCCTATTATCAAACTCAAACCTCTAGTCGGTATCAATAATGTTCCTAATTAATAATTCAAACAATTTCATCATTCCATTGGAAGAAAAAACTTCATGAATTATCATGAGAGTGCTGAAGAATGTATAAGTAAAGGTACTCGTACCTACTATCTCCGCGGTGACATGTCTTGTAGAAATTGTCAATCGACCAAACTACAATCAGTCTGTCTGTCTGATTGATATTGTATCTCGTATTTTTAAAAAAGGAAATAAATGAAAAGAAACAACTTCCCGTGTGGATTGATGGAAAAAAAAACATACAAAAAAACGATAAAAAAGATACATGCGCGGTTTGAACCTGTGACAACAGGGAAATCTGTGAGAATCCCATCAGAGGAGGCGAGGATTATCATCCCGTGTCCTGTGTGGGCGGAAGGATGTATTCAAATTAATTTATTGTTTGTCTATTTATAGCTGAAAGATTAATAGTGGATGAAAGATGGAATGAAATGTAAGATTACGTCGTAATGCCTGGACTTACCTCTCTGATGCCCGGCTTCCCTTAAAGGATAACTTTTAACAAATTACACTAATATAACACTTAGTAAAACACAGTATTTTGTACTAAACTAAAATGAAGGAGGAGGGGACAATGGTGCAGGCGACACCTTCGACTTGTATTAACAACTATTTAACTATTTTTTTACACGACAATAAATAACAACGATTTGGATAAATTTTCTAACACAAACTCGATTGACAAATGCTGGACGAACAAAGGCAAGCAAAAATTTTCACAGAAAATTCTATTCGATGGGAAAATTTTTGCGGAGTTGCGCTGCCAAATCGTCCACGAAGCACCGAAGAAGAAGTTGAGAAGTTCAGCGCGTCGTTGTTGGACTTTTTTCTGTGTTTTTTGTTGCTTGTGTATGTATTTGTTGTTTTTGTTTTGTGTGCGCATTGTTGTTGTTGTTTTGCTTTTCTTTGTTTTGACATTGAAATGTCATGTGCGAAGAGGGATTCTGTTGCGAATAGTGGCCGTTTGTTTGATTAGTGGCGCACTGATCGGCAAGAAGGCGAGAATGAATTCTTATAATATGTATGGAGAAAGAAGGGTCCTTTTTCCGTTAGATCGGTTGGGCGAAAGTATAAAATGGGCAGAACGTGGATATCCGGTTTATGCTAAGCTTATGGCGCCAGACAAATCGTGGTGTTTAAATTAGAGCAAAACCGTAAATCAAATCGTGACGACAGATCACGCATTGTTGATCGTGACACAGTGGTAATCGTTTAAAAACTATTAATGAGGTGAATACTTTTAGTGTGAAGTACATACACGATTGGGTTGATTTACTTGCGCATATGTAAAAATTCATGACTCAACTAATTGATCCTAGCCAAGTTACATAACTTTACAAACCTTTTCTGTTTGACGATATTTCAGTCTTATTACCAAGTTGTAACTATAAAAACTAAGCACTTAAATAACTATATAACTTATGAGTCGTAATATGTATAAGCCGAAGAATCATACGTTTGCAAATAATTTTATTCAAATACATTGAATAGTGCTTTGGAATACTGAATCAAGGTTTAAACCCCTGAAAATATCACGTAACTATTGCGACCGTACATGATTCGCCGACTGAATTATCCACCATTAAGCAGCCCAGAAGGGACCTACAGTTTTATGCCCTATCCAAAGGGTAAGGGATTTTTTTGTGAAGCTCTCTCATGACAGTAAATACTCTTAGATGTTTGTCAGACGCTCACAAGATGTGGAAGTTGAAAAAAACTTTGATGGTATTTTTCTGAATTTGAACTTAAAACCTCTTTCGCAGTAGTCCAACGCACTTACCACTGAGCCACGGTACACACCTCTACCATCGTGCCTTTTGGTTTCAGCCGCAATGGAGCTCGGATTATTTTGCGCCGTACTTATTGTATAACTTTTGGTCATATGGATATGCAGTCTGATGTTTGACCAGTGTCAAAATCAGGTTTGATCTGAAGTCAGTTCTTCACAGATAGCTTCACAACTGATCTGATCAGGTTGATACCTTTGTGGAATACGATTACGATATTCGAATTTCTTGCCCTAAAATTCGTAGCATAGGAAATGTTTACTCTCTCATGAGCGCTCTCTGCTATAAAAAAAAAACTACAAAAACTCTCCCTACTCGAACAGATTTTCGTGAAAACTTTTAAAATATCGTAATAATTCGCTGTTTTACCTACCTATTGATAGCCTACTTAAATGACTACTGCAGGAGCTGATATGATACACAAGAAATAGAAACCTGTTATAATCTTCAGAATCTTCTTCCGAATCATGTGTTTTTCGTAAAGAGTGCAGATTAGTTTGTGATAGAGCCAACGGAGAAGCACCCAAATAATTTATGCGGAATCACATTGGACCAAAAGGCTCCGTGTATTTGTCCTCTCCAATGCAATTTCCATATACTATACCATATTATAATCTAAAACTACTTTCCGAATACGAAGTTCAAAATCCATTTGTATTTTTCTCCATATACAATGGCCAATTGGCCAAGGGTATACCTACCAGCACCTCACCGTCATCCTTCAATAAAACACATCACCATTTTAGTTTTTTTCTTCCTACAGTTCAGTTAATATATATATTTCTCTAAAATTTGTTAGCGAATAGTTATTTTACATATACGTCAGTTTTCTTTGATTACCAATAATTTTTGCAGATATCAATTATTTTTTTATTTTTTTGGATCTACTTGCACATATTCCATTCGGCATAGAACTACGATGTTGATTTTGCTACCACTACTACTACAACTACTGCCAACTACGGCTCAAAAACTAAAAGAACGCTAATGCACAACACAGAAGCTGCCCAGAAGGGTTTTACTCCTTGCATGCGATTGTAATTATTGTAAAAACTTATCAAATAAAAGAAAATTAAGGAAACAAAACGTCACGATGACTCTGCTTAAAAACTATTTACAGTTCAAGGATTTGCAAAAAAAAAAAAAAATTATTACAAAAACAAAGAAAATTACATCGGCTATTAGCAATTACGTCAGCTTGGCTCCGTCTAGGGTCTTTACGATGTGTTTGGACACCACAGCGGTGGCTTCACTTGCATTTGGTATGAGAAAGCGATCCATGTCGGTTATGAGGAGGCCATCACCGTCTGGGAAGCCATATTTAAATGTGATCAAATCCCGATGGCGTTTCTTTGCTGTTATTTTCACGATGCTGGCGAGGGGGCGTCGAACAATTACCTGGGCTTGGCCACGGTGCAGCTCGCGTAAAACAATCAAATGCGAGCTAGTGATGATCAAATGACTGTCGTACATGTAGCCGTTCATGTGTACCTCTTGGCACTTGAAGGCGTTTATAATGTCCGGGGACTTTAAGTACTGATTGATTGAGACAATCTCTTTGCCATCGGGACCAGAATTCGTTGCTGAATTAGTTGGCGAGTCCAGTGGCTCGGTTTCTGTAAACTGATCATCATTCTCGTCATCGATGCTGAAGACTGGGGCCACGTTGCGATAGCGCTTGCCGTTCTTTTCACTCGACGAGACGTGTTTATCGGGGATTTGATGCTGGTTATTCATATTTGGCGCCGCTACATTCGGATTCACTATAATGTCCATTAGCTTCTCTTTTACCTCCGCCGACTTGCTCTTCATCGCTGCTGACAGTTTGCTGAACAAATCCGAACTTGATTTAGATTCAGGGACAGGGCGCGTAGCTTTTGGAGCTGAATTAACATGGATATTGGTGTTTTTCAGGCAAACTATACACTTCCTCGGTTCATGATCCTCCAAACAATCGGCCATGTGCTCGCCAAAGTATTCGTGAATGGACGTGTAGCCACCAGAGAGTAGCGACACGTATTGGGTGTTCTTTTGTAGGAAGGAAGCAACAACCATGTGCGTGTATTGATCCTCATCCAGGCGGCCACTTCCCATGAAGCAAAGATGTTCCCCTCCAGCATTAGAATTCGCTTCGATTGATTGACGTTGGGCGCGCAAAAGACCCTGAACGGCGGTGGCGAAGGCAACAGGCTCTTGCAGCATCAAATTGCAGTCCAGGTGAAAGGCTGTCGACAAATGCCCTGCGTTATATTGCTCCGCTGGGCGGCAGTCCACCAGGAAGAAGCGAACAGCCTCTGGGGCTGTCAACTCGATCGAAGAGTTCTCCACGAGCTCGTACACCGACACTGGAAGGCATAGGGCCTGTGACACACTACATGGCTCCTCTTTAATACTCTGATTGCCATACAAAGCCTTCAGAAAGTCTGTTTTGAAAGATGAAGGGGTCTTCAGCGCATAGTACTGGGCTAGTGAGCAAAAATCCACAACGTCATCGGTCTCCAGGGCACAGGGCATGTTCGTGAGGAAAGCAACGATCTCCTCTTTCGTCGCATTCTTCATTGCCAGAATCTGATCCCTACCATTGATCAGTATGATGAGGCTGAGAAAGAACACCAAAAACGGATCGCTGTTTTGAAAGTACAAGTCCCACATCGACAAGATCACATTCAGCCCACAGGTTGACGCAAAAAGACATCGAAACCATTGCATCGAGTAGAGATCCGGTGAAATCTTCTTCGTATCAAGCATTGAGCACAGCTCTGGATCATGATATTGGATCAACAAGCGAAAGACATGGAATACATTCCCCTTGGGGGCACATCCCTTCGGAATATAAGTGTCCCTGATGGCCTCGAACAAGTTGTAAGTGTCCGATCGTTTAAGCTTTAATGCCAGCAATGGCAAGAGCAGCTCTATCCATCCATTTATGCTCTCATACTGAAGATTCCTGTTCTTGCAGTAGAAAGTCAGTATCGACTCTAAATCCGATATAACCGACACCTTGTCCTCATCATCATTCCCGATGCGTTCCACCATCTTGTTGCAATCCTCGCGGAGCTTATTTTGAAACGGCAGATCGTAAATTTCGTTGAACAACGACATTTGATCCGATTTATGCCTCACATCGAGGCATACTTGCCATACATCGGGTCTTAGCGATTCGGGAATAGCTTTCCCGCCGCAAATCGCATAGATATCATTCACATTGCAATCATCCAGCAAGGCAGATTCTAATTCAATTAACCTAGAATCAAGAGAAATAATGTAAACAAGTGAAAATTACAAAACTTTTATCGCTTTTTATCATATGGAACGATTGGCCCTGCGTTCGAAGAGAGATAAGACCAGAGCGCCGATGAGTCAGAAAAAAATTCTTCATAGAACTGCTCTGTGAAACTCATGTTTTATATTTCGAATATCTTTTATGGTGAAAGAACTCGAAAAACAAACAAAAACCGATTTTTCTCAGGTCACTTACCATAAATTGTCGTCCATTGTTGTTGTTTGACTTTTTTTTGTCGAGGGGATTCTTTTTTGTTTTTTTGTTTCGGCGTTTCTCTTTACTCGGGGTTTTTACATACTTATAAGGAAGGGAATTTTGTAGGGGATTCTGGTTTGTATTTTATTGAAGATTAAAAGCAAAAATTGATAAAATATTTAAGGGAAAAATAAAATTTATAAGTGAAGGTTCTTTTTTTCTAGTAATTGACAGTGAGATGCCAAAGTGTCAGTTGGATTGATGACAAGTGGAGTCTTTTTAGAGATTGTAGCGCCACAGAATGCCTAGGTGACATATAGCGAATGTAGAAAATTTGACGAACTACAGTAGAGGTATGTTATATTTATTAAATAATTATACATATCCTGTAATTATTGCCTGAGTGTTGCGGATTTCTAATTAGATTTTAAGAGCCGGTGTTCCTCTTAAAAATATATAAATCCCTTATTATAAATGCATTCCTAAATAAAACTACTTTTTTGGAAGATGATCTTTATATTTATATATTAAGGTGTGGAAAAGATTAAAGTTCAAATATCTAACCGACTGTGTAACTTGATGGCTTTTGAATATTCAACGACTATCTGATGTCTCTTAAGACCGTGATAGAAGGCGAAATACTGCAAATTGATCCTGGCAGATTCAACGGCACAACAGAAGCAAAGTTGCTGTAGAAGTCAAATGCTACGGGCTTGATGGATTCTCAATCTAATTTTTTACCAACACGGAGGTGTCGTGAGTGTGAGGAGGGGTAAATATGTACATCAAATCATCTCCCGACGTCCAAAGTATCAGCTCTATATTCTTGGCTCTATCTACCGAGACATATCCCTGTTAAATTTCGTATACAAGATCCTTTCCAATGCTCTGTATGAACGTATAGCAACGTCCATCCATTCAAATAGGCCAGTAGACAATCGACCAAATTTCGACACTAAGACAAATCCTGAAAAAAACAAAGAGTATTAGGTCGAAACTCATCACAAACCCATCGACTTTGATGCCGTTTATGACAGCATTCATCATCTTGAGTTAGGCGATGGCCTTATTACCTGGGAGCAGGTGATTCTCTGTTCAACTCTCTGCACTCTCTAACTTATGGAAAGCAGTAAGGTATACTGAGGCAACCATCATTAAGAATCAGCATCACCCTCGCTATGGTATGCTTGACAGCTGCAATGATCAGGAGCAGTAGAAGGATGCATTAAGCAGGTGAAATTAACACACACTGTTACTGAGTACGTTTTCAGTTTTCTCTTCAAAGGGTTCCCAACTTCAAACGCAAAACAAAATTGTGGTAGTTAAGACATTTACCTTGCTCTAAACAAATAAAGGCCGCGCAAATGATAACTTCGTGGACGTTCTGCGAAGAATAACTTTAGCAAACCGCTGCGCTGCTGCTTTCGAGAGCGTTAGGGAGGAAGAAGGTGATAAAAGAGCACGACGAACTCTACCAATTGTACAACGATGTAGAAGTAGTGGAATAAGCCAAGACACGTCGACTATATGGGCTAAGTTACATCAAAACGCTTTTGCGTAGTCATCAATCAATTTTGTTGTTGTTCTCCGCAACTGTAACCTGCATGGCTTATAGAAAATAGAATACCGTCATGTCTCAGCAGAGCAGAGAGATTAATCTCTCTTTGTCTTATTCATGTAAAGTAGAACTATTCTATGTAGGTGCATGAAGGATTTTCTATTTTTATTTGATAACATATGTAATTTTTGTCGGTCAATATAAATAGTGATAAGCTTATACACCTACCCATGTTAGGCGTTTAAATAAATCGTGCATGGTACTCGTAATCCCTGTAACAACAAAGTAACATACGGCTCCAAATAAATGCATTGTTAACTCTTTCAGTTAAGGGTAAGGTATTTACGTAAAAATGTGAACCAACCACATTGCGTGATGCTCCATATTGTATACAATATGTCTTGGTATTGTTAAAATTTATAGCTTAGACTCTTTGACTGCACAAATGACTTTGTCAACTCCTCATAAGATTGAGCTCCATATGTTTGATTTTGCTTAATGTATGCACTACAAGTACTTCAAGGTTCTAGTACAATGTTATAATAGAAATCGAGAAGAGAGGTGTTGCAGAAAGGAAACCATAAGCAAATGACAAACTTATAAATCATACAAGAACAAAACAAACCTTGAACCCTTGCTTTAATCGATCCAAAATACTCTTAAAGATACGTTTCTTCCATAGCAGGTTTTCAACCATTGAATACAAAAGCTTTAAATACTCAATTAGTTCGACTTAAGTTTTATAGAAATAGGAGAACATTACTACAACTTTTAGAGACATATTGATCGATCATCAGTCTATTTGCATCCAGTGAGTCAAGACTAAATTAAGTCGCAAGAACACTAAATGAAGATATTTACGACAACCATTCCCTCCAATATGACAATACACCATACTTCACAATGATTAATGAACCAAACAACATTGTACATATGCACAAACATGGAACTTAAGAGGAAAAATTGGAGCAAAGCAATTCCTTTGAGTTTACTCCCTATAAAAGGTACCATCTGAAAGTCCCTTAAAAATGCGAAGGCCTACTTCAATGTGTGTTAAGAACATCATTCATCGCAAGCGTATTTCCAAAGATACTTTCTAAATTCCAAAGGATTCAGCTTGTAAAGCACATCCATCATAACTTTCTTAAAGGGTTTTCCATATATATATTTTTTCTTTCTCACTAAAAAGAAACTACCCTCCTTGTTAGCCAAGAAGACCACTAAAAACATAAACATACCATTGCCATTTAAGATCATACACCTTTTTGTAATTATTTTAAGCTTTTAATTGCCAGCATATAACTTCCATCTGTTCCATCTGCCACCCCACCCATAAGGATCAGCACCCTTTTCGTCGCATTTCAAAGAAATAGAAGAAAAAATCATAAATAATGATATACCTACCAGATACTAATTAAAACACCAAAAAGAACAGGAAAAAAAACACACAGAAATGGCTGAGCTGGCTGATGTATTCCAACAAGTGGTGGTGGTGGCATACGCGCTGTAGTCAACCCCTTTGAAGTGTGCATTGTTGTTGTTGTTTTTTCTAGCCGCTGTGCTGCAGTATGCGAAAAACTTCACCATCTTTATCGTATCTATACCCTCACAATCATTATCAACCCCTCAACTTAATGTACGAGTATATCTTTGCTAGTGAAAAATATCCTTATCAGTTCGAAGGGATCCTTGTGCGCCGAATCCACCTTCACGGCAGAGACCATATGTGTACTTTGTGTTCATGGCCAAAAATAGTAGGTAAATGGAAAGGCAAAGAGAACAAGAGTATTTAAAAACTGTTGCTACCACTTGCCCGACCAGTAGTCCTTAACCGTAAGCCATTTGGATCACTTCGAATCTAAGGCATAACCTGAGTACCACTACCATATAGTTCTTCTTACAATATTGTGAAATTATTTGTCAATTCTTTTGTGTTTATTTGTGCCATTAAAAGGACATCAAATTAAGTGCTTGAGGATGCAATTCCCAATGAGTTTTACCGTTCTCCTCCTGTTGGGATTGATTGCTGCCGGAATGTGCGTTCCAACATCTGTTCTGGCCAAAAATTCTGAACTCAACAGCAAAGGTGAGTACGGTGAAGGACAAATTATTTGCTATCCTAAATATAAAGCTAGTCCAAATATAAGACATACCCGTAGCAAAAAAAAATGTCCTAATAAATATCCTTTTTTTTTGGGGGGACGCAGTACCGTCGACAATGTTGATGACAGTGGAGCGCTTTTCAAAAGAACGCCTACGCCTTAATTTAGATTTTTTTTTTTTCTATTCTTTTCGTCGGTGACTACCTTTCATCGTTATTCTGCACGCCCGCCCTCGCACATCATCAACATAGTCCCAAACAATTTCACACTAAACCAGGTCGGGTGGGAGGATTGAAAAATGAAAATCTTGTTCGCTATTTTATTAGATTATCACGAAGCGAGGGACGAATTTTTGAAATACATATTTCTAGAAAATTTGTTTCTCGTGCTGTTATCCTTTAGCACACACAGGAATCGCTTTGTTAAATTTGCACAACGAAAAAAAAAGGACGTACACCTTCAACAGGTAGTCAGTCACAGTAAATTAACATACGCCAAGGACTTTTGGCATGGGTGGAAAGGAAGGCCAATTAATGTCCTTTTTTTTGTCCCGTCTCTCCTTGCTATTCCACACCTTTTTTGCTGTCGGCTTTTTCTCTGCCAGTTGAAAGACACAAATCGAAACTTTGATTGAATTCAGTTCGCAGGACTCAAATTGTTATCGTAACTGGAAGTGAATGGAATTGAAAGAGAAAATTGACTCTTCTTGTTGAAATGGCAGAAAGTAAATAATGCAATTGTTGACTCAAGCAACGGGGAGTTGAGTGGCAGAAACAGCAGGCACAATGGATGGAGGCAGGGAAATAAAATATTTAATTTTGTAGACTCATTGCATTTGAAATGAAATAAAATTGTATGTCTTTAGTTGGAAATGGAGTAAAGTTTGGAATTTTAGTAGAAAAGTTTAATGCTTTTTGGTACTTTAGAAGTTCCAAACAATAGAGTGCTTTCTAATCAAACAGAACTGAGTAGAAGAAGACACGAGGTCAATTAAGAGGTTGATTGAGTTTTGGCTTTCAAGTTTTAGTCTACAATATTTGCCATTGTAACAAGCCTTCAAATATTTTTTAACGTAATGGCATAAAAAATGTTGTGGCAATTATTTTCATTCTGTATGCCGATTAAACTTGATAAAATGTAAATCAAGGCAAACTTTAAGGAAAGTTTTCTACTTGGTTGTTCATATAACATGCCAGGAGGTTAGCATCTGTTGAGCTGTTTCGAAAACTTAAATCTTGTTCTGATTTGTTTTCCCATAAATGACTTTAATACGATAGATTCCTCTTTCCAAATTAAGTTTTCAGAACAGCTCTTGAATTGAACACACAAATCTTTGAAATGTGCTGTCATATTTTATAGTTTGTTGGCATTTATGTTTAGCATTAGGTCTTAATTCTCTTACCATTATAAAAGAGCGAATGTTTAGGCCACTTTACGAGATTGGATTCTATCTCATGCATTTCTTTGTGCTAGTTTATAAAACCTGTCAAATCTGTCAAGTTGTTGTATTTTAGACATTTAGTTTCGATGCAATTTAATAAAATAAATTGCAGAATAAGCAAACTAATTTCTTCAGGTTTTCTGCATTATACTTTCCCTTTATTTTTAGAAAATTTCAATTTAACTTGAAACCCAGCTTGGGTCAATTATGCCAGCTTAATATTGCAGTACAGTCTCCATTGCTTTGGAGTCTGTTTCATAAATAACTCGATCAACACCCCTATTTTTATTTTGGATTCCAATAGAACATTCATTCCGTCTTCCATTAAATTTACACAATTTTGTATGTGTTGGTGAACCGCCATATTGTGTGTTTTTTCGGGCCCATATGGTATTGACTAGTAGTTCAAAGTTGTGTCTGCTGTGAGTGTCTTTTGAAGTGAAATCGGGAAGCGAAAGGCTCTCACAGAAGAAGAAGCTTCCGAAGAGCCAATGGAACATGATTGGATTTTTTTTTCTCTTCAAAAGACAAAAGAAGACTTTTTTTTAGCCCAATGGAAAATGACATAAGCTTCGCATTCAGATTTAGGTGCAGATACAATCAAGACTCGATTGCGAGTTCAAATATTTCATAGCTCCAAACTTTTTTTAGAGCAAATCTGACAGCTCAATCATATTTTTCGAGAGTCTTTCCTACTTCACTTCAAAAACAGTATATGATTAGGTCCTTAACTTGTAGTATTCGTAACGTGGGAACGTGATACGATGGAGCCCTGGATTCCATGCTCTGAGCTTCTCCTGGGCTTAATAAGACCCAGATTATATGAATTCACAAGGAAAGTATATATAATAGGATCTTGGAGCTTTGTGCTACAAAAAACTAAAATATTTGGACAAATAATAATTATCGCTCCTTTAGGACTCTCGTTGTCCGATTTCAAAAGAAGTCAGACTCTCAATCAATGACTCTGAAAGAAATCGTAATGCGAGGAGATCTCTGTGAGATACGATACTGGTCGCCGTGTAATATCTGTCTATCTAAGTGCAAACATGCAGCGACGCAATACATTTTATCCATCCAATTCAGTTCAGATTATATGCAATAAAAACAAATGCTTTTTAATTAACTTTACGTAACACAAAAAGTACTTTTAAGCAAAAACCATTGACTTGAAAACAATATTAAAAGGAATATGCTCTATGTAACAATCACTTCTCAATTTCCTTCACAAAGTCTTCTCAGATCCCATCACATCCGACTGGGTAAAGGCTCCATTAACTTCTTTTTGGAAAATAACTCAACTTCCAAAATTCACCAGACATCAATTCCTTGAAATGCTAATTAAATATTTAAAATTCTTTCATCATTTTCCTAAGTTATGAGCAGTAACTTGAATAGAAATTATGTATCCAAAAACTTGATGAAAAGGAAAAGCAAAAGGGTTATGGTAATTGATTTGTTTGACCCAAAGGCGAAACTAATTTGAAGGACTTAACTTTGAATTTAGTTAAAAATAACATTGATATTGCAAAATTGTGGAATATTGAAAAACACAATATAGGAATTAGTATTTATTCCACGAAGTGGGTACTGGACTTAATTTGTTGTAAATTTTTGTCCACAATTATATCTAGCTGTACAGAGTGTAAGCTGTTACCACTTAGTTGGCATATCATTTTATTTTTGCCTAACCTAAGGTATTATTCTCCCGTGACTTGGTCCATTCTACTGTACTTTATTCTAATTTCACTGCACGTCCGTTTGCAACATAAATCATTAATAAAATTCCTAGTAGCTACGTTTATCTGTATTTCGCCACACAGTTGACATATGTATGTGCATATATTTGTAGGTAGATGCCACAAAAATATCCTTGAGGCAACCACTTTACTTTGCAAGCGGATGTGCAGTGTTATTGAGTGATTTACGTATGGCGAAGACGTGACTGAATAATTTCTGTGTATTGTATCTTACAAAAGATAGAAATGTAACTATTCACTAATAGAAATTCCCGGAAACGGTATTTCTGAGAAAGATATAATCTTCGGAAAAATGATGCATTTCACAGTGCAGGATGCATTTCAAATTCAAGCTGAGAGGATGCTATTGACGGAAGTATAAATGTTACGTTAGTGGCTTTTCGTATAAATTTTCCACAATATCCGATGATAAATGGATCTGTAGTTCTTTTTTCCGGATGTATAGGGTAAATATTCGCTCTGAACTTTCTGAAGCATTTAAGTGGATAGAACTAAAGGAAAAGCAAAACTTATCCGAATGGACCTTATTTCTGATTTTTTTTTAAAAAAAGTTGTTTGTGAAAATATGCCAAGTTTAGTTGAAGTAAGTTGTGGGTGGACAAACAACAGGCATGTTTTGGTGAAAATTATGGAAAACAGGGAAACATCCTTTTAGTGTATCAACTTGACTACGCTTCAGCGAATAAAGTTATTGATGGAAAAAGGTGTCAGCAAGTTTGGCTTGACGGTATACCTGTGGAGCTCTTAAATTCAGTGGCAGCAACATCTTCCGAGTCATTCTCCTTGCTTGAAGGAATGCTCGTAAGGTTTCTTATGAAGTGCGGAAACTGCTTTCTATATTTCAGATAACGTAATAACATAATCATGGCCCAGATAAAAGAACACTTAGAAGACACACTCGAAGCTGAATAAATTGGGTTTCACTCTGGATCCTCTTGTGTCATTGACCAATTCATTGAATACAGACCACCATTGCTCATCGATTTTGAAAACGTGTTCAAATGTGTCGACATGGAGTTTATTTGACATACCTTAGGTAGAAATGTCATCCCCAGTAAATTAATTGTAATTATCACGTCTTGCATAGAAAGGTTTGAAGAATTAGAAGTTGAGAATTATGTACGACAAGGTTGTATTTTGTCACCAATTCTTTTCTTATTTGTGATTAGCGATGTGTTTCATTCATCTTTGGCATAGGGAGGTAAGGGACTTCCATGGATACTGAACTCAAATACCTTGACTATATTTGCTCTCCACCACATGATAACAAAGTATTGAGTCCGAAACGAAAATTACCATCTTATAAAAAAAAAACCATAGAAAACCAAAACGAACTTTATATAGCCAATAGAATAAGCAAGGCGAAATCTGTGACAGTTTGCCAAATGCCAACTTTTAATCTTGACAATTCTTCGAAAAACAACTCCTAATCAAAATGGCCGACAAATAGAGTTGCCATTAGTACAAACCTATCGAACTTATTGGAAATTGACTAAAGTTGACACATCAATAATTTGTTAATTCAGACAAGATAATTTTTCATCAGAGGAGACATCACAAGTGATAATTCGGCTGACATAAGAGAGCCATAACCACTTAGAATATAAAATTTATGAAACATCATGCTCTTATCAGTTCTTTTCACTCACTCCGAGATCAAATCAAAAGAAAACAAAAATTACTGATGCTCCTCACAATTCATAATACATCCCAATGGGTGTGTCCATACGTAACCGAAACTATATAGCCCCCCATCGTATTTGATCGAAACTTAATTATTTATACACAAAGGTCAGAGTAGAATCTCCATTAAAAGAACCTAATCCGATTTGGTTAGTCCATTGGATACCCCTACACTCAAAACCCACGCACAAATCAATACATCGACACTTAATTACATTATCTATTGGTATCCGTGCACACATTAATATTTACCTACTTTTTGGTTGGCATTATTATGCAAATCATACATCAGCCAATGTTACGTATACGCACACGAAACCTTAAATTCATTGGAGACTCACAATTTGCTGCCGCATTTTTTTTTTGCAAATTTTTGTTACAAAAAATTTCACAATGATTGTCAAAAAGGGAATTCAATCCATCGAACGCTCGTCGCCTGTGTCAATAAACATTGAAAGCCTTTAATTTAACCATGGGGCTGGTTGAAGTACATTGAAACTTGAAGAGCTGCTCTGCGGAAAATTTTGTCTCTTATTTGTATAACCATATATGTATATGTCCTTTTATGGCCCCTATGGGAGGGAGGAACCAACAACAGTTGGTTGAGAAAACATATTAAAATTCATTCAAATGTATGAAATATCTTGACATAATGTGCGACTGGATATCAAATTACACACTGACAAGACTAAAGAATGCAAAGAAACAAAAAAAAAAGACTTATCAAGCTTTGTTATATGGAATCTCTTTTGATTGATTATTCCTTACTGAAAGCAAAGTTCGGAATTTCCTTTTTGTTTTCTGTTTTCTTTTGTTTTTGTTTTTTTTGAATCAACACAACAACAGACAGAAGGATATAACCCGAGTATGAGAATGTGTTGACGTCCTCAAATTATGAGTGCTGTTCCGGGAAACTTTTACCTGTAATTTGAAGTTAAAAAGGTTCTCTTCGGGGAATAATTACATTTTCTTTCCTCTAATGTTGTGCGCGTTTCTTGGGATACAATTAAAATTTATAAACTTTATATCCTTTAGTCGTGTGAAGCTTTCAAAATGAATGTGCAATGAATACAGTAATTGGGTAATTTTAATCCATTATGAAACAATGTATCTTGCTTTTAAAAAATGAAAAGGTTTGCTATAAAAGCAACATCAATTAACGGACAGTCCTTAAGTTTTATCTTATTCATTTTAAATTTGGGTAATACAGACCTACCCTTAACTTTTTTGGCATTCAATTGTTTTAATTTTTTGTTCTTTTGGTAAAATACGAGTAGAGGGCAAGTGGTATTTGAAATTAACCAAGCAATTGTGGTTTGAAGTGCTTTTGAGGGTTGTTAAGAGTTTCAAATATTAGAAGGACCTGAAAGTGGAATTGAAGCACTGTCTTTGAGCACTTGTTTTGTCTTAAATCTTACTAGTTAGAGTACCCGGTATTGCCTGGAAAAATTAATCCAAGCGCCAGGAACATTGTGTACTTACGGTGAGCTATTTTCGCGTTTAGTTTTCTGAAATAATATTTTGGAGGTAAATATTTATAGAATGAGACCTCAGCGAATTCTTTAAACTTCGAGTTTTGACTCTTTTGCCACCTGACAAACATTCAAGAGTATTATTCTCATGAGAAATTTTCTCGAAAGATCTCCCTGACTGACGGATATGATACACAGTCACAGTAGGTAGCAGGCTCAAAAGTTTACTCAAAACCTCTTGGTCTGGTCTCTCTCTCTGTCTCTCTCTCTTAGTTTAACCAGTATCCCAGTATATGGAGTCAAACACGCCTTCTTTTCGGAGCTTTAATCTCTTTTCAGTATAAATTCTGCAATTTCTTCTTTCGGACATCTTAGCCTGAATTGGGTTCTTATTTAGTAAGAAGCTTAAAAAAATATTGGTGAAAAATTGTAGCCTTACCGAATCATCTCCACATTGTCAGACCAGAAAGAGATACCTATTTCTCTTCACATTATAAGTTCGTGAAATAATGTTAAGAATTTATAAGTCTCATACATGTTCATACCTCCTGTATATTTATTGTCTTTTGGGCGAGCTGAGAGCCCACTAACCCACGTGCCGTCTGAAGGTTATGCAAATATCCACATATATACATACTTAGACATATTCCTTTCAGGTTCTGTTATCCCTCGTGGTAAAGTGCAAACATTTTTTTCAGTCAATAATTATTTTAATGGTTGTCAACGATGCGGGGAAAACCACGATAATGGGCGCGAGTAATGAATTTATCTTCGACATTTTGAATGCGACTTTTTCCTTTTTTTATTTTCTGGAAGAAGGTACATAAATTAAATTAAACAGAACTCAATTTTACAGAAGGCATACAATCGAGGACATAGAAGAATTTACATAGTCTAACAACTTCAAGGAATTACGTTTTCTTTATTATCCAGGATTTACAATTCATAAGAACGAATCAGTACGTTGACGAAAGGTTTGATCGTCTTTCTTCTTAAGATGATAATATTTTATTCATTGGTTGTGCGTTTATCTGAACACATTTGTTGGCTGAGTTGAGATGTGCTAAATTGTTTTCCTTACCTCTCCATCCACTGACAGGGTTTTCCTAGAATTTCAGCTTTCAAATCACAAAGACAAAATTTACTTTGTTGTCAAAATGACACGGCTTATATTGTTTATTAGGGGAACACGTCAAATTGTTACGAGCCATCAACATAACCAAATATGTGACAGATAAAATTGGTCTCAAGAGAGACAGTCGAGTAAAAAATTATAACTTTAACATAATGCTACGCCAAGAATGTATTGTATGAAATTGCAACCGAAATAATAATAATAAAATAAACCAAAGAAATAGAAATTTGTGAGGTTAAACTGTCGTCAATGTTTTGGTCCTGCAAATATATGTAGATTGGAATGTAAATTTGACAGACATTTGACAGTTCACAAGATTTATTCCCTTATTCGCGGAAAATTTCATCGAATTTTCACGAAGTAAAAACAGGCTTTATTTATCTACTAACACGTAGCTTGGTGGCTCCCTCAAATGAAGAAACGAAAAACTTATAAGCAAGAGAAGCGACCCGGGTACTAAACTCCAAACTACTTATGACTTGAAAACCATTGGGTTATTAGTTAGATAGAGCAACAAGTGCTAAAGAGACTGGCATAAATCCGACCGTCAGGATGCGCTTCATTAAAAACTTTCAGAGAAGCCATATGCTTGAAGTTGTACTTATTTTTTACTTAAAATCAATCCCTGTAGATAAAATGCTGAAAATCACCACAAAATAAATCAAAAAACAGAGAGGAATTAATAATGGTAGTGCGTGTTCAGATAATGGAGACACAACATCATTATTTAGCCCACCCTTACTGATACTATTTTGTGAATAATTTATCATTCAGCACAAAAACGCTTCCTAAAATGCCGCCAACAAAACACAACAATACCGTTATCACCAGACATACAAAGCATATCCTCAATTAATTAACAAAATTGCTATGAATTAAGAGATAATCTCGATTACTGACTTAATAGCAGATATCCTTTATTAAAATACAGCGGGCACCAGAACAGCAAAAGAAAAAACTTGTACGAATCTCCATGGTATCTATCATCCAGTTGAACTCAGTAACCATTTACGCCTGTGGGTAGAATATTCACAAATCACATATAACAATGACAGGTTCTAGGAACTTTTTAACAAAGTACATTCTCCCCTTGAAATCTGAAACCACCCAGTAATCCATTCTCCATTATGAGTCGAAAAATACCTCAACTTCAACAAGTATTTTCAACCCCAAAATCCCTATGCTTATAAAACCTTTGAGCCCCATTTATCTCCCTGAACTTTCTCGTTAGCTAAGCTAATTAAAATAGTTTTGATCCTTCTAATTAACTTCACTCATTTGTTCACTAAACATTTTCCAATAAATTTTCCCAAACACAACCGAGCACACAAGTCTCAGCGCACACATACTCATGTGTGTTTCCTAAGCTATAAATAAGAACACATTTCAATAATCCCCAGTGTGAATCCTCTTCATCCCGTTTATACTAAGTTTTACCTCTCATTTCATAACGGAATCCACCCGAAGGATAATAAGCGGAATGAATTGCAAGCGCCCTTTAACTGCAATCATGCAACCCTTCTTGGACTCGTAACCACCACCCAATGATCATAACAGATAAATAATAATTTTCCCTCGACTAATTACAATTTCTATAACTACATATTGCCTTTCGTCCTTGTTAGCACCAGGCAGCGACTAGAGTCAGTTAATCTGCTCCTGGTAAGGAACTCAACCGAGAACTAAATTACTCATAAGTACGAGCTTGGGGTTAGTTTTTTTTTACGAGGGTAGTCGAGAATAAAATCAATTATCCTGTCGTATTGGTTAATGTGCACCGAGTACACTCTGTTGTCCCCATGATGATGAGAATGACGAGAAATGTTCTGCTCCAGAAGGATGGTGAGAGCGCGGAATTAAATTAGGTTTCAGTATATTACGTTATGGCGTTGACATTAGTTAGTAATTTGGTTATATTGATTTTTTTGTGTACTCGCTGTGCTTTGTTGTTTAGTGTGATGGTGTGGATGAGTAATGGTTTTCGTTGTTTTTGGAGGCTGAGAGGATGTTACTCCTGGTGCCCATACTGTGCTTAGTTTCATGCGGATGCGATGCTATTTTGGTGAACAAAGCTAATTGATATTTTTTCTGAACACGGTTCATGCGCAGTGAACTAAATCAGGTCTATTTTGGAAACGTTCGTCATACTCTTTAGTCTGTATGTACCTAGGATGCCATAGTGTAAGAAGGCCCATTATCTTTTATTTTATGTGGGCTCATAGGATATGTTATGCTTCATGCAAGATATTCTTGGGCTGGTATAGGTCGTCAATAACACTGAATGCATCACAGTTTGTATTATTACCGCTCACCTCTATTATCAATATCTGATCTTAGATACGGCGAAATCTCCAGGCGGAATAATTGGCTAGTTATTGTTAGTTCCAAACAGCTGTCACCTATTAATCACGAAGTTGCGAACAAACTGGAAGAACAACTCATCGATCACACCAGTGATATCATTTAGTAGCAATATTGAAATATTGGCGAAATTGCGATGTCTGAGAAAGGTCAGACATCAATAAAGGCCCTTTTTTTTTAGCTGATTCAAATCAAAGAATGTGATGTTCTATTGTTAAGATCTCAAGATTCTTGGATTAACGCAATGTAGCAATAGCCAATAGTTTACTTAGATTTAGAGGTGACGACTTAATCGTCCTTACGATATGGTTCAGTAATAATCAATGATATTAGAAACAACATATAAGCAGTCAAAAGCAACGATAAGGTCCCTGAACCCAACAAGTTAAGTACGTAAGGTGCTACACACGCTTGAATACGGAGATAAAGAACTTCAACGTTTCTTCTGCCTCTTAGTAGGCCGGTGACCTTTGCGTTGTACTCAAAAAGGGGATGAATTGAATTCATTTCCGACAAAGACAGAGAGGACATTCTTTACACAACAAAGGCAGCTCATCGACACCCCATGTTATACACAAACTTGACAGAACAAATAGGTTGATAGGTTACAAGGAATCTGCAAATCTTTCTCGTGATTTCGAAATAATTGGCTTGTTAGATTCTGCAAAAGAGATTTTTTGCTTTTTTTGGCATTCCTATTCACTTGCGTTTATTTAAATTCCTAATACGTGATAAATTATTCCTTAAATCATCTTCCGAACCAACGAAGAACATACATTTCCGCCTACATTCTGTACATTCTTCCCCCTATATCACATCCTCTAAGTGTGAAGGAATTCCCTTATAGCCATTATTTCAGACTCAAATAAGGAAACCCTCAAACAGCTTAAGGGTAAGAAAAATCGAAATATTCGGGATCAATGAACTTCATAAACAGGTACAGGGTACTTGCGTCACATAGAGATGAAAACAATACTTTCTCTCAAGGGGTAAAGGAAATTTAAGTATTCTTCACGTACAAACTTACAAAACGAGTGAAAATATTTGAATAAAGCGATGAGCCTTTGATTTATAACAACATATCGTAATCCTTTCCGATTTTTTATTACCTGTTGTAAAAGAACAGCATAACACTCAAGCACTCTGATAATAATCGACGATTACAAGAGATTGCTTTGCCTTGCAGCTGTTAACTTTTTATATCATGATGATAAGGTCCAATGGTTATTGTTCGTGCATACATACATACTCATATATGAATACCCTTGCACGAGGAGTATATGTAGGCGACCTCTTTTTATCGATTTCGATTTCGTATAACGATATTATCCTAGAAACGACCAAATGGACACTTGGGCTATTCAAAGTGAAAATCGTAATCCAAGGACGTCCTTTAAGTCCGATGGTCCTTAATGTTTTCTGAGCTTACGTCTTAGTATCTGTATTTCTACCTTAAAGAAATGAAAACAGGTGTCTGGGTTTTTTATGTTGAAGCTTTTGGTCATTAAGCTGTTTGACCTTTCACCTTAAGTGCAGGCATTTTGAATTATCCATTAGAAATGGGCTTTCATTTTGTATTCTACCTTCGAAAAATGGACATTGATTTGGGTGATATCTATCAGTTATGGTGTTTTATTTTATGGAGTTGTATTTAATTCATTTGGGATGATTTCAATTCCAAAGGTGTACCCCTGTAAAGTGACAAATGCCAATAAGAGGAAATATGAAGTGCTCTCGATGTTCTTTAGTGAAAATGTCTTAAGACTTAGTCTTATATAGGTAATAAGGCGAAACAGTGATATACAACCAATTTAAAAATGAAGTCTGTATAAGATATTATCGGTCCAAATAAACATAGGGAAGCTGACCTTTGGTAGGATGAAAAATTCTGCCGAATTAGTTCGGGACAGAACTTATGACTTTTGAGTTAGGAAAGCCAATCTATTTTACAACAATCTTGAGGTCTTTTACTATCTGAATCACTGACCTTTATTTATGTTGTTTATGTGGAGCGAAAGGCTGAGTTCTTGTGCGCAGTGATGAATTGACTGCCTTAGATTCATATGCACACTCTCACGGACAGACACAGACTTAATAAATGATAGTCAATTTTACAGATGTTACATCACCTGTCAAATTTCAAAGATCGCTATTGGAAAACCTTTTATATCTAACCTAACCTAACCTAATGCGTTTTTAAGCAACTTCCAGAGCCAGTACTCTGAAGCCAATATTAGAGGAACAGACTTTCCAAAAAGTTTTGTATTTACTCTCTTCCGCGGATGATAGTGCAAGAATGGGAAGAAAGTAATTTTTTCCTAAATACTATGTCCGCAATAATACACGACAACCAAGAGAAAACTTTGCGAACTCCACTCTAAAGAGACGACTCAGCAAGGGAAGGGAGTGGCAAGTAACCTTGACCAACTAACTATGGGACTAGAGGCAGGCTGTTTTGAATCAGGTCCAGGTTCATTTCATTACTATAGCGGCAATTAAGTACACAACGAACATCATAAATCCAATTATATGTGTGCTGCTGTAAACTTTAATTCGATTTTGCAATGTAAACCTTGACTAATAAAAGCATAGTAAAAGAGTCATTTATTATTCATTTATTAAATAAAAACCTCTTTCATCCCAAATCGGAAACACAGAGGAGAAAAAAAACTCCTCTGGCGCCTATCTCACTCTGAATCGATTCACACTGTCAGCCATTGACGTCAATGGGTGGCCACTTGGAAAACGTCGCACCCATATGTTATCAACCACGCATAAAATACAAGGGGAGTCCTTCAGCCTTCACTGATTTTTAATTTTTTATCCCCTCTGCATAAATATTGCGTTATCTGTCTGTTCATCGTTGAAACAAAATAGAACGTTTTTTGTTGTTTTTGTTTTTTTACGATTCTGTTCGTACTACCTCGCGTACGTGTTTCTATTTTTAGAAAACCAAATATTCCAAGTAATTACTATACTCATAGGTTCAGGTTCCTTTTATGTAGCGAGCGCCATCAAATACAGGCACATACAATATACAAAACCCTTTTTTGTATGCGATGCCCCAACTCGCTTCATCTGTGTAATTTTCTATTTGCAGTGAAACGTTCGTCGAACGACAAGGCCACAGCAGGCAATCGAGAGCACTACGAGTATAACAATAATAAGAATTCGAATGCTGAAACCCCGTCAGCGCCTACGTCGAATACTGCTGCTTCATTGAATGCGGCTCTCTCGGGCTCTGGCATCGAGGACCAACAGCAGCAACAACAGCAGCAGCACCAGGCCACCGCACCTATCCTGCAGAAGCGTGGTGTAAACTCACAATTGCTGTATGGCGGTGGTGACCTGTATAATAACCCAATACCATCAGGATCCCTACCAAACGGTGTATGGAGCGATGAGATTGACCCACCACTCATGTACTCTGATTTGCAAGAATTGCAGGAGGAATATCCTAGAGGTAAGTATGCATGATAAATATTGATCAAATAATAAAGTGTGTTTAAACAGAAAACATCCGAAAGGAATTTTCAATTTTAATCTAGAATTTTCCAGTTTAGGCTTTGCATAAATCTGGGACTACTATTGGCCGAGAAATTTTTAATTTATAGAGTTTATACTCATGAAAGAACAAATGACCAATGGGCATGTGGGTATGTGGGCGGTTGAATGAGGATTTCTTTATTAGGCTAGATGAATGCCTTTGAAAAAAAGGAAGCAATCACAGCAGTGCAACTGACCTGAAAGTGGTCAGCTACTTCCTACTAATTCGGAGACCCTTTATACTGCTCTATTAGATATCTTGGCTTTAGTGGAGCCGCCTATCCACAACTGTCCCTTCAGCATGGAAGACTAATAGTAGACTGTCAGACTTTCCTGGTCGTGTACCTCCCTTACACATACAATTAGTAAGTAGTAAGCCCCGGATATCAGGTTAACCACCGGGGTCATTCCTATTGCCTTAAAGTCATCTTAATGAGCTAATTGTTCCTACTGTGAACCACACAGGATATCCACATGCGAACCTAAACTGATTCAGGGCCATGTGGTAGATTTTTAACCCTTGCATCGTATTGGATGCTATGTATGTAACAGTCTCTTTTTAATGGTGAAGGCAACTTCGGCTCTTGACAGAGCGGTATCTTTACACTTTTCTGCTGCCATAGGGTGTGCATTTTTAAACACCTTTCTACTGAAATTTTGTCTTCTTCTTAAAGAATTCTCCTTCTGAGAGATAGGACCTTATTTCACCCACCCACAAACTAGAATAACACACAAATTACTTAATATTTTCTTTCTAAACACACTGTGACCGCCGCTCATAGTACAATTACACCATGACATTGAAAATCACAACACGTTTCAATGTCCCAATCCCCTGGTGTCCTTTGCCGACACCCAAAGCAATCGATTTATGGTTTTGCAATTTCATTAATCCCTCGAGTTTTTTTCTAGGCCAATACCGCAGCAACAACAAGGGCTACGACAACCTCCAGAACATCCTCAACTCCGAGGCATATTTGGAACCCTTTGCCATGCCTTTACAGTACTCGAGTCGTTATTATGGTGACCGAAAGAAGCGCTCCAATAACAAGCTCAACAAGTACGATATGCGGTAAGTGATTGTCGGTGGGTTTTTTCTCCCCCACTCCTATCAATTTTTTTGTTTTTTTCTCTAAATGATGTTCGACAGGATAAACTTTCCTTACTGCTCGTGAACACGTTTTACGATGTCGTCCTTTTTTGTTTTCTTTTTCTGCCTGTGCCCTATAAATTTTCTAAAATGCCACGAGTTTATGTAGCAACGGATGAAGGTGGATTTTGGGGGAGTGAATGTAAATAGAAATCGCCAACCTACGCGTGTGTTCCAACAACTCTTTGGTGGTCCCCTTTAACTGTATATGTATGTTTTCCTGACAGGAGCTACAGCGTCTGTATTAGTATTTCGTTGTCCAATTAAATTAATCAGCAAGGCATGAAATGGCATAATTAATAAGAACTGCCGCTCCATGGTGGGTGACTGTTTGTTCATCAGACGAAAGCAGAGACTTTGAGGGAATGGATTTCTTTATTTGTGATTAGTTTCCCGAATTGCAGGTTGACAATAGCGAGTAAGAGTAGAGTATCGAAGGATATATAATTGCTAACAGGATTATTTTTGACATTATTTACTAGCTGATAAATCAACTAATTAGGTGATTTTTGCACATGAATTTCTAACGAGTCCCCGAAGGGGAAACCCTTGGGGACAGATCGCTTTGGTAAGGTTTTCTCTTTTTGCTACATCAATTAGTGTTAATTAAGTTCCACGAAACATAACAAAAGTCAAGTCTAAAAAGGACAGACCGATTGGGAAATCTTACACTGGAGCTAATCAAATATTTAACTTTGATAATTGCCTGACAAGCTAATTGGAGTAGTCTTGCTTTAAGCAGAGATCAAGGACATTGGTGTTTATTGAAATATTCGGCAAAATTCCCAGAAGTATTTTTAGATTAGAAAAGGTAAATGAAGTCAAGCAGAAAAGTTTCCAAAGTTTTATCCCAAATCGCACTTTGTTTTGAACACTTTTTGTTTATTTACTTTAAAATTCAAAAGCATTTAGGGAGTTACGCCAGATTCCAGTTAATCCTCGAGATATTAGCAAACGTTTGTGTCTTTAATTCAACAAAACTGATTCTATCTAGTGAAATTATGAATTAAAGTTGTTTGAGGCCAAAGTATGGTTGGCTATTCTTAGAGTTTTTGTTCTTTTAGAAGTAGGAGTAACTGACTAAGAACGTTTGTGTCTTATTAGTACCATATTAAAAGATTTTTAAATAAAAAAGTAAGGTTTGAAGAATTTTTCAACCTTTGATTTCATAAAAACTCAGTTTGGCTGGAAAATCATTGAGATATCTACTGCATAGCCATCTGCTGAAGAACGTTTGCAATTTGCTCAATCCCAATCCGGAGATTTTTGTTTTTGCCGAGTTAATTTTCAGCCCAACAATCTAAGGTTCCCCATAGTCACAATAGGCGGTAAACAGTCCTCAGTTTTCACAACACATTAGGCTTAGGGAGTTTAACGAGTATTCCCTTCGTCCACTCAACCAGAGAACTTTCCCCTTCGGCCCCCTAGACTCTCCCAATAAGTGCTAGGAATAGTTCGACTGATGCAGTTGGCTATGCACGACATAGATCAGTGGGTATTCTATCAAGTCCTGAGGCCTTGTTGATTTACTTTGCTTTGAGTGTGGTAATGGTTGCATTCTTGCTGAATGATGTGGTGCGAATCTGGATATTTCTTTCCTGGGATACCACAGTCCTCAGAACTATCGAAAATTCTTTCATTGATCTTTTAAGCTACATCATCTCGTATGTATAAGTGATTCTAAAAACATTTCTGCTGTCATAGCGTTCTCTTCCTCCAATAGCCACTACATTTAAAAGATTCAACTTGTCGTACCATGACAAGGCAATCTGCATTTCAAAAGTCAACAAATATTTCGTTTTTGTCAATGCGGTTGCCTAAGCCATGTCATCCTTGTTGTCGCAGCCTACTTTGACATCCAGGTCGCCTAACACAATAAGAATATCGCCGTTGGGCGTTTCTTTAAAAACCTTGCCGAGTTGGTCCCATTTTCTTCTTCAGATGAACCATCCGCTGATAACAATAAGCAATACAGAACCTGATCGCTGAAATCGTTAGTATTTTTGCTTTAACAGTCCAACTCCATATCCATTGGGGCTTCCGAATTGTCTTTCAGATTAGACCATAAACAGTGTCACCCGTTAGGGACTGGTACTCACATTCACATTCCAGATACCAGTATGATACCATAAGTCATCAACGTATAGGTAGGTGAAGTTGCATCTATGTTTTGGGTAGTCAGTAGTTTTCCCTATCAATAGCTATGCTATATACAGAGGCTATTTGAATTCACCATATATTAGCCCTTCTTCATAGCTAAATGGAACGCTGACTGCTTCTTTGCTATCTTATCTGCTTTCTCATTTACTAGGAAACCCATGATTGCATATCTTATATCTTTGCCATAGCATGATTGTCTATGGTGGTAAACAAATCCACAAACATCTTTTCATTTAAAATTTTAGAGAGGCAAAAAAAGACATAAAACCTTATGACCAAGGTTATAAATTAATTAAATTGTAAACAGATAACTTTTCTGTTGCATAAGGCTAGAATAATATTCGAACGAGAGTAAATATGAGTATGTGGATGGATACACAGGCATAATGTAATTATATGTTACATCAACTGTATTGATTTATGCGTGGGTCTATCACGAGTGGGTATCCGATTTACCAAATAGGATTAGGTTTCGATAATGATCTGATGTATTCATAAAGGAGTGAATAAATTTTGCTCTTAATCCGACATACTGAGGGAGGAGACAAAAATTTTAGGTAAATTTATGTTATATTCGTATTTATCCCTTGAAAGCGGTCGATAATAAGTTAAGTAATAATGTAATTTTCTCCTGAACACAAACTCAACGCTACAAAGAATAAGAAAGACCCCATAACTTTAATCATAATTCACCCTTCTCTAGAGAAATTACGTGGTGACGTTCTAAACTACCGTTGCTATGTTGTGTAATAAGAATGAACTTCGAACTTCATAAACGAGCTACGTTCATACCATATAACCTTATGACACTTGGCACAATTTATTTTTTCGTCTTAGTCACATTTCACAGCCAGGAGCAGGACACGGAGATTGTTAATCATCACTCACAAGTGTAGAACTATAAAATGCAATTAAAAATGCGAACACAGGGAATACCTGGAGTTGAAAAGGGATTCTCTTTTGCATCGCGTTTGTTTCACCAGCGAAACCTCGTAATCGCTACTGGAAACGATGTCGATTGCTATACTTGTCCCCTTTACTTAAAAAATAAAATAAAAAAAATGCGCACATAATTATAAAAGAAGAACATAACCAACATAACGAGGAAATGAAGGTAGAAAATTCAACATAATAGTTGCCACTGCGTCATCCACCCACCTGTTGTGGAACTTGTGAGTACCCCTCGGGGAGTATCCTAACAATAACTTATGTGTGCAGCTCTTATCCTGGTCACAATGTTTCAAGTTTTTCAATGCAAGCAAAAGTATTCTTGCTATATGAAACTATTTTTCAACAAAAATATATAAAGTAAAGTACCAAGTATAAACTTTGAAAAATTGGTCACATAGATACACATGTACGAACACACACGACTGCGGAAACATCTAAGAAATGAGAATGAATTGTGACCGTGACTTGCGGCTCGTTGGAGGGCGGAAGGTAATCCAAAAATAGCCTAGTTACGGTAAATAAAAGTTGAACTGCTTTCATATGACCACAGGGGCTTTGAAATATTAAGCAGGATCAGCATGTTTTACTCAACTCTCATCGCAGTAATGCTGCAGTTTCGTTTAATCTTCAAACGAGCTTGGTGTCTTTGTGCAAGGAATACTCATACTATACATAAGTAAAATGGGGGTGTATTCTATTAAGCTGCTTTCCTGACTCTTTGCAGAGTACTTATTTGTAAGCTTCGAAGTTCTTTTCACTGGGAAATACTTAAGCTTCGTGCTGTTGGAATGACATATTTGATTGCTTTAAGCTGTAATAAGCCAGTGCACGAGATAATTCTTGGGATTGCTTGCTATAAGGATGAATTCATTTATTTATTTTCTAAAGGCATGTACATATGTTTCTACATGTGATAATATTTTATTACGAAAAAATGTATTGAAAAGCGTTACAAAGCCGAAGGGCAACCAAGTATGAAGAGCCTTTTATATCCTTTTCATTTTCACCTACATATGTACTGTACATTCCCCATCCTCATCTCATAAGCTACCTAACTTTCTGCATGTGAAAAAATAAAATTATAAGTTTCGTCAGAATTTTCTTTTTGCATTAAAGTAAATCAAAGTTATTGCCAAGTTCCAAAGAAAATCCCAAAGTCCTATGAAGTTCAAATCAATCGCGCTATGCATATAATTTATGTTGTAACATCACTTCTTTAGCCCCCATACCAAGGATGCCACTCAAAATATTATTAAAGTTCCTTCAAGTGTAACAACTTTCTACCAACTACAACGACAACGAGAACAACAGTGTCCTATCCAATGCCAATGCCTAGCTATAAATTATTCAAATTGCACATTTTCGCCTCGTTCTTCACATGAACGTGTATTATCATCAGCATCACCAATCCCGCCTACACTGCACGCCAAAGTTAAAGGGGTATCCTTTCAAAAATTATGAATAATTCATAGAAATAAAATTAAATTGCTCCTCGGTGTATCGTTAAGAAAACTATTTGTTATGTAAACAATTATTCCAAGCAATGAATGTGTACTTAAAAAAAATATACATATTTTCAGTTTAAAGCGTGAATCGAAACTCACCCCCGCTGATATGTTGGCCTTGGTTGCACTTGTCGAGGCTGGTGAACGTTCACGCAAGGAATCTGAAGCCGACAGCTATATTCCTGATGCATACTACCCAGCTAAATCCTATTATCCCAGCAACTATGAGTACCAGAATAACGATGATAACGATGTTAGCAACTCATGGATGGAGCCATCTATTGTTGACTACTATGGTGTGCCATACAATGTTGATGCCATGCCTAAATATGAAATAGCACGAGATCATAAATACGGAGCTAATCGTAAGTACAAAGATAGAATTGACTCATCATTTAGTAGTTTTATTTTAAATTTATTCCTTTTGTACATCGAACTGCATTAGGTAGGGTAATACAATTTTTTGAGATTATTTTGTATTTTAGTTGTAAATTTTAATAATTTGTATACTTTTGCTTGGAGATAATTTAATAATGTTTTATTTTAAGTTTATTTTGATTTAAATAGATTTTTACGAAAAACCTGAAGTCAAACCATGGATGGTGTCAAATTCCGAACCGAAAAGCACTGCTGTATTTTTTGTACATTTCCTTTGCTGTAATAATCCTTTCAAATAATATTGACTATACTTACATACATAAAGACAGTATACAGAGAGTGAATTTATAGGTGAAGTTTTTTCAGACCTCTTCGAAATGAAGACGCATGTTCTCTCTCTCTGCTCTGTCTTGGACCTCAGAAGGTTAACTTTACTTTAAAAAGTTATATGTTCTTGCTAAAAGTCATAGCTTTTTGGTGGTTGCACAAGTGTATAGATGGATTGCTGGCTTCATCTTATATGTATCTCCTTTCTTTGATAGCTGATTAGGATTTTATGCATCACTAAACCCTTTTCGGCAAGCTGCGATATTCATATTTTCTGATATCCAGTAGAGAGTCAACACTCAATTTTAGATATCTCCTTAAAATTCTTTTGTGGCTCCTCACAAGCCTCGATCTAATTACAGTAAAATTGAAAGTCTTTACGCCTGACTGACTGACTCCAAGAAAGCACTTAGTATCTATGGATCTGCCCACTCTGTAAATATGCTGACGATAATGGAGAGATGATTTTTGAGTAATGGGCTACACCTTTAAATATACATATTGCAGATAAAATATCTTTAACTGAAGAATGTATGTCCTTAAGAATTTAAAAAGGTTTGTAGAACAAAGTATCGATTTTATGTGCATCGAAGGTAAACAAAAGGTAATGTAAGCATCCATTGTCCTCTTAAAAAGGCCTCCAAAACGACTTATAGTGTATAAATATCTTGGCACCAATCTAATTAAAATACGATTCACACTATCCTATTGCACGAATCTATTATTTCAATCAATTTTAAGAGGTTTTAATTTTTCTATATATTGAATTTGTTCGCCCTTTTTTGCTTAAATCTTTGCTTAAATTTTATTTAATAATTTAAATATATAAAGTATGTAACATTTATTTAAATTTCCATTTTATAGGCTATCCAACCAAGCGCTTTATGGTTTCAAAAAAGAAGAGGTCTCTAGGTACCGGGCGCTTCATGGCTGAACCAGTTGCCGCAGCTAGCCTTTCACCAGAACGTTTTGCCAAACTGAGCAAATCTCAGAAATATTTTTAAACTTTTAAGAAAGACACAAAATCGCAATTGGAAAAATAAAAATTCAAAACAAAACATAACTATAAATTATGTGTCCTAACTATGTACTAAGTGTTTCTAAGAAAAACAAAAAACCCATTAAACTAATTGTCCCCACAACTTTAAACATATTATTGAAGAATCAATTATATACATAATTATTATAAATACACAGGGTCTATGTGAATATTTGAAATAACAAGAAAAAAAAACACCAGCATTTCTAAAACAACAAAGACCACACACACATTTATTAACAAATAAGAATGTAGTTTATTAAGCCACTGAAAATTAGTATTTGCTTGTATTTTAAGCTGATTGAATTATTTTATAAAATATATACTAAATATTTGCACATTTATATCAGCAAACATAAAATTCTATTCACCCAAAACTATTCTATTCTAACAATTCTATTATCGATGTGTATGACTTATTAACAAAACAAAAAAACGTTAATTTATACTTAAGAGGCTCAGAGGAAATACAAATGACTGTTTTTGAAACTTTAAAAGAAAACTTTATTAGAAAATATATAATATATAGATATACATACACAAATGAAACTATATATACATATATGAAATAAATATTATAATTGTTACCGAAATATCCATGTATATTGTGGTTTGTGTAATACAAAAAAAAAAACATTACGCATAAAGTAAAATAAAATTTAAATACACTAAAAGATCCAAAGCATATATATTTATTTTAATGTACATCTTTCTATAATAAAGTACATAGATTTATATTTTTTTAGAATCTTGTCTTAAATTTTTTTTTAGTAATTAATTTAATAGGTTTATACTTGTTTTTATTGCAATAGAAATGGATGAAGTTATTTTTTAAGCAAAAATAAAAAAACAAATTGTAGTTGTAAATCTCCTTGGTTCGTGGAAATAAATTTTTATTTTTATTTTTTAAACTTACCAATGTTCTTATTATTTAACACCAAATGGAATTTATTTTAAAACTTTGACTATGCAGAAAAGATGTAGAAAAAAATTGTGCGACCCAGCGGTTCTCAAATGGAGGTAAGCATGTATAGGTTGATTCCAAAAATCCCTAGCATATCGTCACTCGTCTGAGTGAGAATCTAAAATGACAAAGCAAACCAAATTTCATGAAATAAAATCGAATGCAGCTTTTTATGTAACCTATTCGTATATAGCGCCGCAACATTTGACACATTGTTCTACTAACTACTACCGCAAAACCACAACATATTGTATTCTGTTTAGAATTGAGCTGCCTAATAGTGCAGTGCATATTGCCAAACCAAAAGATTAACTGGCCAGAAAGTGCTTGCTGCAGAGTGACCACATTTTACTGGTGCTATATGTAAGTATATTTGCATCATTCCTACTGGAACCGTATGTTCTCTAAGACTAATTCGTCAAAGAGCAACTTCGAGAAGTCGGTGATCGTGGTTCTGTAGTACTCATAAGTCAAAATACCAGTTAACTGTCGTCTGTAATCGCCATATGAAAGTGATTTTGACAGAAGGTATTCTGAGTGCTTCAGAACTACACTCTGAGTGCTTCAAACAATTAATTCATTCGAATGAAATGTGCCTCGTAGCTTATGATGATTTCGATTTTCATCATGACGCTGAAATTTAACTTGATCCAAAAACACCGACCGTATAGGGGTATATTCAAGAAAATTCAGTGGCTTCAAGAATCATTAGGTCTCAATTGATAATATGAAAAGTTATGAGGTTTAAAGTAAGTAAGTAATATTTTTTTTTTAGCAAAGGAGACATTACCAATTTACAAATTTATCTTGTGTACCTCCGACCGGCGCAGGGACAAATCTGGCTATGAATTTAGCCACAAGACCCATAAGATAGATACGTGGGGGAAAGGTAGTTCTAGTTGCTTAACTTTAAGAGGCCGTAAGACTTGGGCACTACTTGGACTTTTCCCTCTATGGCCTCATATATCTCATATACCTCATATATTCATCCTTATGGAGTTTCTTTAATGCTCTGCAAAAGTTAAATTCTTTTATCCAAGATGTTGTTAGTTAAAGTTGATTAATTAAAAATTAATGGATACATGCAGCCTTCTCACGCATCTGAAGGGAATATATTGTACCTGCCTTACAAGCTACTTTGCTGCACAGCGTGGAAAATGGAAACTATATATATAACATCCACGCTGAGAATGTTTTAATAATCTTTGTAAGTGTTAATATTTGAATAATATTTTTTTTTTTTTTTACATTCAGTAGGTACAATTGAACATCCACAGATGAAGTAAGTTTCTATGACGCATATCCACGATGAAGGAAAACATTTGCAGTGACACCTATGCTAAAAAATATATAATTTACTTAGATTTTAACATATTTTTACAGCCAGTTCCTTGAACCATTACAAATGTGTATGGCGGATGTTTTTGTTTCTCTTTTTTATCGCTTTGAAACAAAGGAGCAGTGTATGAAAATGACATGAAATTTCATTAGGAATCCATATAGTAACATGTTAATGATATTAATTATCATTTCACGATTGTTATTTATCGCTCTTCAGACAAGCTACACATGTATTGGAGAAGTACTTCCTGATACTTACAGGTTGTGTTACATATTTACTTGTCTAAGAAATGATTTGTATTTTCCTCTACGCCTCTTGAAGGATTGTAAATGAAATAGTCTAATAGAGGCCAGACTTGTTACTTAAAGCACACAGTCGTAGAATTTTTAACGAGCCCAAATTCACTGCTACCACACACAAAAAAAGTAAAAGTGCTCAAATTTTACCATTGCCAACATTGTATAGCCTTTTAGATAGATAAATATCTTTATTGTAGCTCGAGTAATATAGTTCTTAAAGACTAGATTGCACAATTTACAGATATTTGGTTTATTGCTACCTTACTACTGAAAAATTTAATAACATTTTTTAACAATTATATCACTGCTACCACACACAAAAAAAGTAAAAGTGCTCAAATTTGACCATTGCTAACATTGTATAGCCTTTTGTTTTTTAATTATATTTTGTTCTTTGATAAAGACAGAAACAAAAAATATTGGTAAATAGAATGCAATCAATCAAAACTCAAAAATCAAACATTCTCAAATAGGTATACGCCTAATGTATTCGAAAATATAAGAACGACGCACTCATGAACGCGGGCTTACTTTCAGCGCCATCTGTCGTATACTAGAACTACGACCAATTATTTCTCACAATTGGCTCATCGCCAACTTCATGTCACTTGCCTTCTCTTTCCGGTTCAAATTTTGACAGAAGAACATCTTAAAAAATGGTACGGAAAATAAATCAAAAAATATTAAAGAAATCTTTACCCAAAATGTAATTCTATTAAGTGCAAAGTGTTGCCTTTCTTTTGAATTATAATCCTTCATCGATGGTTTCTTTTAATAAAATTCCTATTCGAACTTTGTGTTCTCAAAACTCATATATGTTCTGTTTTTGTTGTAATTTTTAGGCCAAGCGTACCAAGAAGGTTGGAATCGTAGGTAAATATGGTACCCGTTATGGTGCTTCCCTGCGTAAAATGGTGAAGAAAATGGAAATCACCCAGCATTCCAAATACACCTGCACTTTCTGTGGCAAGGTAAGTTTCCATTCACTTACTTGTGAACCTCATATACATATTGCTTTTCCTTAGGATGCCATGAAGCGTGCCTGCGTCGGTATCTGGTCATGCAAGCGCTGCAAGCGTGTTGTCGCCGGTGGCGCCTGGGTGTATTCCACCACGGCCGCTGCTTCTGTCAGATCAGCTGTGAGACGTCTCCGTGAAACCAAGGAACAGTAAGCTGCTTCTATTTGGCTTTACTAGGATAGTCTCTGTTAGAAAAGGTGTACAGGATGCACCCCTTGTGGGAGCATGTGTGAAAAATAAAAAAAAAGTTTTTTTTAAAGAAAAAAAAGTGACTTGTGATTTAAAGTGTTTAATGTGTATTTTTACGTAAAAGATTGAACATAGGTGAGTGGGTATAAAGATTCGTATGTGCAATCATTTCTATCAGAAAGATGGATTGGCGGTACATTCATATATGTGAAACTTGCAATAGTTGCTTAATCAGGACGAATTCTTTTGGAAATTATAAAGCAGAAAAGTTTTGTTTAAAGATGCAAATGAGTGCATCAAGTGAGCGGTTGGCTTTTCGTCATTACTTCGATCCCTGATCGAAATTCGACCAAGACAAGTTCCGCTGTTATTCTTAAAATCACTCATTCAATTTCGTTTCATTCAAAGTTATTGCTTCCAAAATCCAGTATGGGAACTTATTTAAAGTTCAAGCAATGAAGATTACTAAACTTATCGTAGAACTAATCTTCCATTTTAGTTTGTAGTCGCATTATCGTATTCGCCCCGGGCCCAGCTCTTGCCAATAAAGAAACCAATTCACACGACTTGCAGCAGCAACCGCCGCATTTATGCGAATGAGAAATGTCATTTTGGTCGGGAAAAAAATCGGTTCATTTCGAAATTTCGTAAATCAACGAAACATATTCGATGGCCGGAAAACCCGCAGTATATTCCAAAAAACAAATAAATGTTAGGCCATAAGCAGTCCATAGAGGGCCAAGGCCTAGCTTCTCACAACTATGCGTGTTGTGCATGATATAAATTTCTGAATATAAAAAAGGGCAAAGAAATTTCTTTCTCAGTATCTCTTGGATGTTTGTCAAGCGCTCACAAGAAATGAAGCCGGCAGTCTTGATGGAACACGAGGCCCTTTCATTGCCCATTATCATCAGTTTTAAAAATGGTTCACTTTTGTTGCGTAAACGGTCCAAGCGCTTAAAGAGTTATCCCCGTGCACAGCGAAAGCGTTTTTTCCTTTATGAAAACAAAAGAGCATAATATGCCTAAAATACTGATCCATTTTCAAAAGTCTACAAAATGTATAAAACACAACCGATCGCAATGAACTTTCTGTCATATATGCCCTGCGATGTGTATTTAAAGAAAAAACTGCAAGCTCGAAGCAACATCTACGAACGGCGTTATTTAACGTTAACAGGAGCAGTACCGAAAAACAGAGGGAATTTACTGTCCAACCCAATACTTTAAATACGAAGTTGCTCAAGCCTTCTTGCAAACAGCTTTAACAACTTCTTGACGACTTGTATTTTTTTTTTGTAATATCGGCAATAAATTATGCGTACTTCGACGTTAAAAAACTGACAGAGATAAAATGACAACAAAGGATACCGAAAAAACGCATTAATGAACAAAAAGTTCATCTACGCTGGTCTCATGGACTTTAAACGTATGAAATAGTAGGCCTATTCGCATACTTTTTAACTAAAAGCCGTAGATTATCAAATTTCGAAAGTGGGGGTCAAATCCTCTCAGAGAGAACTCAAATTATAAAAAGTTAACGAACGGGTTCAACAAAAAAAGTTGAAGATACCAAGACAGTTTTCACAAACCAGCCCTCAGAAATTTCTTGCACTAAAATTCGTAGCATGGGAAAATTTCTCACTCCTGTGAAAAACTACGAACATTTTCCGTATGAACAACGAACAGCGTAAAAGTTCGCTCTTTTCGGAGGATATGCGAACGGACGTTATATAAAATCGCTGTTCGGAATGGTTGTACACATTTTGACCAAAATTGATCAACAATTTATTAAACAATTTAGTTTTCGTTGTAAACAAAGCATTGCCACATATAACTAACAATTTACCATCCTAATCCTTTTCCATTTTTCTACAAATTTCGTCCAACTTATGTGGCAACATCTCTAGATCTTCCATTATAGTAACCTCCTCCTTTATATTGTGCAAATATAAAAGTCGAAATTTTTTTACCATCGGATGAATAAGCTTTTCATTAATCAATCCAGCCGAAGGTGATGAACAAGCGATTGATTCTTCGCTTCCAGAATGAATCTTCTTTGGGCTTTGATGATCTTGGCCAGAGCATATTAGATTAGTATTGCAGGAGCAGTGCCCTTGTTGTACACCGGACATACCCTCATTAACTGTCTTCAAGAGATTTGCCTTCGAATGAGTCAATTTGATAAGCTGTTTTCCTTTTTTGCCTTGTTCGATTGTGGTACGTCGGCTGCTATCACTACGACTACTGGACTGACTAGGTTCTGAAAATGTCTCCCCAGCATTACGAATTCTGGTTTGGCGCGTAAGTGGTCTCTTGCCACGATTATCCTTAATTTCTTTACCTTCGTTACTGTATCTAACTCTTATACTTTCAATGTTAGCATCTCCGCCGGCACCAGCCATATACATTTCTTGGTCAGTATAACATTCACCTTGGGCACTTCGTTGTGTATAGCCTTGAGCAGAAGTTCCATAAGTCGCTGTAGACCCACCCGCTTGCTGATGATCATTGTAATATTCTTCTTGGGATTTTTGAGGAGTATAACTTTTTCCAGTGTTGACATATGTCATTCCAGAACTAACCTGTTGTTGGTGGTCACTATAGTAGTCGCCTTGTGCATTCGACTGTGTATGACTTCGGACAGCGTCTCCGTATGTCGCCTCAGAACCAACTCCACGTTGCTGATTAGCTGACGTATTGGGCATACTGGTTGCCATTTTGCTTGCATAACTACTCTTTGAGTCGTATAAAAAGGTTTTTTTGAAATCCTCTGGCCTCTTACGGTTTTGCATATTTTTGGGAAAAAACAAATAGATATTTTGATAGAAATAGTAAAATTTTCTCACGAATTTTATTCGTTTTTTGACAAAACTACAGTTTAAAAAATAAACTTTCGAATTGGCTTACTTGGAGCAAGTATTTTTTGATTATCTATCTTCAGGATTAAGGATCAAACTTTTTCAAATAACTGTGCAGTGATCCATAAGGATAAGGACTACACTTGGCATTTGCATTGTTATCTAGGTAATATGTGAATTTGAGTCACTACTCACTTACACCAACCTTGTGGGTCGTTGTGTTCAACATCATCATTAATATCATTTATAAGCTCTTTTTTCAAGACAGCCGTGGAAGTAGGATCCTCAAACGAATTCATCCTTTGCTACGAATTTTAGTGCAATCTGCCAAATCAGTGTGTTTTCAATTTTTTCTTGTTAAACCCGTTCGTTTACTTTTTCGTAGTTTTAGTTCTTTCTGAGAGAATTTTAATCCCACTTTTTGGAACTTGGTAATCTACGAATTTAAGTGCAAAAAAGTACGCGAACGGACCTCAGGTCTATTAAGGCATCGTAACAGGGCATTCATGACACGTTTGGAAGACATGGGAACCACGTGGCCAAACCATTGAAGCAGAAGGTAACTGATCAATGTTGAGTTCTTCGCGTACTTAATGGATTCCTAGAATTTATTAATACCAGCCGAAGGAAACTCATTGTAGCAGGTAAACTTACCGCAGGAGCCTGTGTATCCAAATTTTGATTATTTAGATATAAATATACATATATACATATTAAGCATATCGTAGAAGTCAGTCACCCCTATTTGTGAACTCGAATACGATATTTAGTTTCAACGTCGTATATTACGAACGCATATACGCCTTTGTAATAACTAAATGCGACTAAAGTCGTACCTATTCGAGTTCAAGAATAGGGGTGAGTTTTGTGTCAAAATATAGCGTTAGTTTCACAATCGCTTGTTATTAATTTTAAATTCGAAGAAGAAACGAAATTGTTGTTCAATATGATGTTGATCACCATTTTATAAAAACTTTATGAGTTTATATTTTTCTGATTTAAAATTTTGTTGACAAGAATTAAATATACCAGCAGTCTAGCACATTTTCAACATTTAATGATTTCGTTTTTATTGAAAGCGGAGCAGATCTAGTTACTTTCATATTTCCATATTTATCTATTTCTCTTTGTCGAATTGCAGCATCCCGTTCAAAAAGTCATACGTGCGTCAAAGAAAACTATTGCCGAAAGTCCTAGACTTATGAGCTGATCATAACTATACGAATTGTTGTTCATAGAAACGGTTAGTCATCAGGTCAGCCGTCAGTAGACATCGATCGAGAGTAAAATATACATAGCAAGGAACTTTGGTGTATCGAAAGCTGACGTTAGTCATCGTTAAAAATACGTGTAGTTTGTAGATTTTTTCTTTATATAAATCGGAAGACCACTCTTACACCGACCACCTTACGAGATAAGCTGCACTTTTACCGCCTAGCCGATGAATCGTTGCTTGGACGTCAGATCGAAGCTAAATAGATTCTGTTTATAAACAATCATTGCTGCCCCCGAGATTGCGATAACGGCCAACGAAATTCGTTCATGGTTCAGCTAAAAGCTCGTCCATTTCTTGGCATCAGTATCAATTGATTTAGCACGCCGACGGGAACGATCGTGATCCGCGCGAAGTTCGTCTTTTTCTTTCTTTTTTACGCGCACGGTTTGTGTAGAAATGCATGAATAATGGAAAAGTATAGTCTTTTTTTTATTCTATTTTGAAAGTAAAGAAGTTTTATTTTTATATTTTTCTTGTAGAATTCTGAATGAAATCAAATCTTTTCTCAAGACCTTGTTGTGCTTTCTGATAGCATGCTGCATAGTGCCGCTGTTCGTTTTATCGTTCATATGTAAGTAACAACACCTACGTGGGGATCATAGATCGCAATTTAAATGGGAGCACACACTCGGAATTTAGTCATCGTATTTTCGCCATTTAGGAGCGACTTGAGTGGTCTTATCTTAACGCGAACCGCGCTATTCCTCTGTGTCGATAAGTGTCCGGTGTTATCGCTCTGCTAAGAGTTTAGGCAACCTTTGGCCTGTTTGGTTAGCTGCAGGCATTGCTGCGCGTAATCGCTGATTTGTTTTGGTTTTGGGATTTTTTTTTTTATTCAATTTTGTTGCACTTCATTTGGGATGTGGTGACAAAGACTACGCGTATAGTAGTAGATCGTTATTATACGCTTTGTAAGCGTTTTAGGATACTATTTCTTAATACTATTAATGTTCATATGTGCATTTATATGTACATATGTAGTCTTCTAAGCCCGACACAATCCAAGCGAATCTTATCACGGTTATTGCGCAACGAAATCGACTTGCAAGAGGTCATTCTTTGACCATTTGCTTACTTTGAAAATTCTTCGGTAGATTATAGTGGAGCAAACTGAATAAGTTTGTGAAGATATAATCGTGACGTGTCACTCTGGGGATACGACTCTTTCGAAAGATGTATTTCTATTAAGTCTGTGGCTCACTTTTGTGATATTTTTAACATGTATATTAATTTGAACTCAATTTGCCTAAATACCTAAAATCTTCTTAAAGTAGTTTGGAATTCACTAAATTAAATGCTTACCAGTCTAAATGTAACGGATGGTTTTAGAGAAGCTCTAAATTTTGAACTTAGGGTACAAGCATGACAGTGAAATAAAATATTACAATTTAATTTTGGAAAAATTAAATCGCCCTTAATTGTCAAGAAATATTGGAACAATAAATGTCAGCAAACAAAATATTGAATTGTAAATCCTTGATCTTGATATTCCTATACTGTAGGATGTGTCCTAAAATGCCATAAATTTGTAAAAATTGCCTTTTTTTAAGAACTGTGTATACTGTTAGTGCATTACTTGCTTTATAGACGAAAATTTTGCAAATATTCCCTGTTTTAGAGGGGTGGGCAAACAGATCTACACACATTGTACTCTTGGTTATACGTTTATTCTCATTTATTCACAGATGGGACAATTTAGGTAATATGGACGTGAATCGCAAGATAGCAGTCCAATATTTCTAGTCTTTGGTCAAGTGTCAGCGAATACATAAACATAGAATCATCACTGATATAGATATTTAGCACATTAGTTAGTTATGATGGATGACACAAGAGGGTCCACTACGAAAACTTGGTTACTCATCATCAACTGTACCTTCAAAGTATATTCCTTTATTCACTTGTAGTTCTGTCTTAGCCATTATCTTATTAGCTCCAGGAAGTACACAAATCCTCATTTTTTATTTTCTTGGCAAGCTTAATCATTATTCCTTTCGTCTTTCTAAAAGAAATTACCTCAAGCTCATTCGAAGCTCCTCAGGATTCTTCGGCCAACATAAATACATATATAGATAGAGTTTCACCCGTCTGTTTCGAACGGCCAATTCATAACTTCTAAATTGTCGACTATAATCAAGAATGTGCACATATTAACCTAATATTACAATTTCAGGTGTCCATTATTCAAATGACCTCTTCAACTATGTACTGCGAGTCAAATATCCTACTCTGGAGATTTCAAAATCAAAGAAAATACGAACTTTCATAGATACAAAACGAAATGCTGGAATATTTCATTTTCTCCTACAATTAACTGGTCCCTGTGATTTCGAAAAGATCAAGCAATACTATTCTGATCAGTTAACAGATCAGCGACATCAAAATGGAAGCATTCGATTCCCCAAACTCAGACAACAGTTGATGACTTGTTGGGGTCACTATGCGTGGGTTAAGGATCAGAGGTAACTAAAAACAGGGTCCTCTAAGCAGTCTATTATATTCTTTATTTCACAGCACATTTAACATTAATAATCATGTTGTCCTTAATACGACAAATTACCGTGGACGACAAGTCAACGATGGAAATATTCAAGAATTCATCAGTGATTTGGTTACAAAATACATTCCATCGGACTTGCCGCAATGGCAGGTTATAGTGATTCCAATCGCATCGGCGACAAATGAAGATGAAAGCGTTACGGTAAGTTCGAGTCTTAAAACACTCTGCGTAGTTAGGAACATGTGTTATTGCATCAGATAAGACAAGTCACTTCTATTTAAAATGGATTCGTCATCAGAAAAACTTAGTCACAAGCCTCGATAACAACTCGGATTAAGTGTGAGTTCAGCAAGATCAGCATAGCTGCGCTCCAAAACAAAAGTAGCTTTAAGACTTATAAATCATTTTTGAAGGTTTCAAGGCGGTCTCTGTAGGTCAGTGGCATGTAAACGTATTTCTCGGTTTTTATTTTACTGAACTTTGGTCGAGCTGTTGGCTATAGATTACGGTTGTTATTCTAAAAATTCAAACGAGGATCCTTCAGAAAGTTTAACGCTCTATGAGAGTGAATATGAAATTCAGCTAGAAGAATAGAAAAAAAGGATATGGAATTGGAGAAGTGATTAGAGCTACAGTTCTATCAGAAAGGACTTGCAATGAAACAAGTACATTCATAGGTTTGTTGAGAAGGACCTCTTCAAAGGATATCGCCTAATTTGAAAGTAAGGCTTTGACTTGAATTTCAAAAAGGTTCTAATGGAATTGGACTGATCACCACTATTCACTTCGTTGGATTCGATTTATTTTTACTTATGCTTCACTTAATATTCCTTTAAGATCCTTCCAATGCTGGGTCTAACCTGTATGTCTTATATTTTCTTTTAGGACGACCACTTCTACGTCTTGATAAAGGTTCATCACCTGATTATAGCCGAACAGGATGGCTTACATATCAGTGAATTACTCATGCTTAATAGTTCGAATAAGCTGTCAATCGATGTTTACAGTGAGGCAAGAGAAAGTCCAAAACTTTCTTATTTCGTACGCAAGCCGGTCCACATTCAAAATCTCTGGAATCACATTTGGATAGCGGTCATTAATCGATGGAATGAATTTACCTACGACTTTGATTCTCTGGAATCTCCTGATGGTGATAAAAAGTTACAAATCAATTGTATAAGCCAATTGTCGTCAGTGCTACTTATAACAATTGTAACAGTCTTAATTGACTTTTGCAGAGCATACGCAAAGACCAAAAAGTCTCTTCGTCACCGCTATAACCTTCTACACACCCTTGTCCGGCGAGAAGTTATCCGGCGAAACCTCTCCTATAGAGTTGTGATCGATTCCATAAAGACATCGCTGCACCCACTGAATATATCAAAGAATTTCGTAAGGATAACTTGGCACATCAACGTAAATAACATCCTTTTGTTACCATACAATCTATATCGAGAGATGCTGGCTTGTAAGGATATTCTTTTCACCGGCAATACATCTCTGACATCAACATTTAGTGGAACAGCCTCGATATACGTTCCATTGGTCATATACGCCCAGGTGGAGCTGGTCAAAATTTGTTATGAGGTCTTTAAAGCTCCTTGTAATATATTCGAGGAGCTATTCCAGTTCCGTTCAAAGGAGTCAAATGTTCTTCAGGTGAAGTCATACTCTGGTAGGAAAGTTGTTTCCTTTTCAAAACAAATCCATTGGGCGGATATCAGAAAGCGTGTGGACTTTGTCGGAATCAGAGAATCCGATTACACACTGAGCTGTTTAGCTGGCGCTTTACGTGAGTACTTCGATGGCTTTGAGGGTTATCCCGTGCCAAGTGTATTGAATACAACCTGCCGGACTATATCAAAGGGTTACTTTACCGAAAGAGACGGTCGATTAGATCACATTGGTGGCGTGGTATTCCTTCAGTTACCACTAAAAATGCCAACGCGTCAGAATGCTAAGGAGATTCAGAAAATTATCGAAAAAATACGAACGAAACAGGTTATCATATATTTAGCTTCAATGGGACAGACCAAATTTGATATATTAACAGCAATACTCCCAAGGGTTATAACGAAAGTCTTCATCAATTACTTTTCATTTAACTTCCCAGTCACTCTGACTGAAATCTATGGAAGTTCGTCGAAATTCGAAACAGTTTGGGGACAAAATGTGGAAGATGTCTTGCTGTTTAGACCACCACAGTCGAAGACATGTATGTACGAACACACCTTTTAATGAATTTGTTAATTTATTTTATATTTTCCAGGTCTGTCGTTGAACATTCATCGATTTGGAGAAAAAAGCCGCTTGGCTATAATTGCCGATACACAACTAGCACCAGATCATGCGAAAATTTCAAGTTCCTTTGAAACCCTAATGGAGACTGTAAAAATGTAGATATATGTACATAAATAAAAATAAATAAATTATTTAACCTGTGATTAAGTTAAGACTTGTATTTTATTTAAAAAAAAAAATAATTTATTTTAGAATGGCTCAGAATCGTAAATATGCGATTTTAGATAACGTTTTTCTTTGGATTCAAATGGGCTAACGTTTTTAGACGAAAATTTACCCAAAATCAAATCGGCAACAGAGTTCATATTTCACATATTTGAAGATGAAGGTTTGGAGGAAATAGCATCTAAAAAGTAGCAATGTTTTGCTCCATTTATGGATTTTGAGGTACAACTTTTCCTCCGTTTATTTAAGCCGCTGGCTTTCAGATCTATCATGGTGGTTGTATATAAAAACAGCGGCAACTTCACTAGGAAGCACTTCCTTTCTTTTTTCATCGCGTACTAAAGGGGATAATGAGTACTCTTATACTGATAAACGGGGAACGGACTAAGAACAAATTGGAAGTGAGAAGGGTCCAAATCGTCTGGAGAGAATTGTATGTCATTTTTGCATTTTTTTTTTTAGACCATGGCCATACCGCGCCCCCGGGTATTATTGTGAGTTCCATGTAGTAGTTTGAAATTCTGAAGACCTCTTAAATCAGTTTAATGATACCGTACCGAAACTGAAATTCGGGTGGTTGATAGAGTTTATATTTACAAAATGCTGCCTTAGTAAGAAGAGAGTTAAGAAAACAGAAGAAAAAATTATTTGCGTTTGCTCATGTTTGTTTTAATTTTAAATCATTATTTTCCTTTTAGTTTATTTACATTATTATAGAAATATTTGAAACTTTCTTAGTTATTTTATTTATATAAATACAATACTTTAAATTCATTACATTTAGTATTCTTTTATTTTGTTTGTATATTTAATTATAATAAAAAGTGGCAAAAGCTCGAAATATATATCTTTTTTATTTACTTCTTATTCTTTTTCTTTTATTTTTTGTAACAGTTAGTGTTTTTTTTTTAGTTAGTTGAGTACTCACTTATTGACAATTTATTTAAAGCGAAACGTGTAAAAAATGTTTTTTTTTTTATATTATTTTTTGTTTCCTTTTTACAAAAGCACTTGCTCCAATTAAGAGTTTATAATAATAGCACAGTGATAAAAATTTATTCAATTAATTTAAATTACAGCGCATAAAAAAATTCTTTAACAACAAAAATTTAGATTTTTGTTCGTTGTTTAGTTTAAATGTGACGAGGGTTCTACGCATGCGTATAAATTAAGTGTTCGTGTGTGTGTATGTGTTTTGTGTGTGTGTGTGTGCAAATTGTTCTAGAAATTCTACAACTACACCTACATAATAGTCTAATATCGTAAATATTTCTGTTTTTATTTTTAATGATATTTATATTTTGTTTTTATGGGGATTAATTTTAAATTGGAAAAAAACGAAAAAAATATTTAATCTAGGAAGTGTTTACTTTGAATTTTAATGTTAACATGTAATTCGCTTTGGAGGGAAACGGGGGAGGGGATGTGATGAGTTCACGTGTATGCGGTTTTTGACCTTGGAATGCAAAATGCACAGCTATCGATTAGAAAAACTCGACTTTAGCTCGACGGATCGAAATATCCATCATTTGTATCGGTTTTATTCACTCGACTTTAAGAGACAATCCAATGACAGTAACTGTAAATGGACTAAAGACATAAAACCATCTAGTTTCAATCGCTAACCACTTCGTCTGTACCAGATTTTTCCTCATCGACTTTTTCAGCAGATTTTGGAGCGGCCGCTATACACTCTGATTCCTCAGACTGAAAATTCTCATCGTTTTCAGCAATCGATTGATTTATAAGATTTTTGGTAGCCGTATCAGCTGTATCCAAAGGCAAGGAAGAGGGTCGAGTTTTGAATGGGAAACTTCCTTGATACTCGATTTGTGGAGTGTGTACGGCAACAATCTCCGTTTGAGTAGCAGCAGAGTCCTTTTTGTCATCAACCGCTGGTATTGTGGCAGAGGAGGTAATGAGTTGCTTGAGATTTTCTTGTGGCAAATTGCAGAATACTGTGAGGCAATTCAATATGTCACGCATTGAACCTTGCAGTTGTTGGACCTAAAATGATTGAGTCTATTTGGCTGGCTTCTCTATATGACCAAAAAGATTGGTAAGTACCTGTGTTGTCAGCATAGTACACGTCTTTGCCAAATCATTCACAACTGCCGTTGAACTATTATCCAAACTAACAGTTTTACTTGGCGGATGACCATCTTGATTGTTGCCCGCTTCGGTGGATTCACTATTAGTCGACACAGTTATATTACCACCTTGCATTGTGGATACCTTTTTCCATAGTGCATTGATAGCTTGCATTTGCAGCTGCTGAATTTTTCTTTCATTCTCCAACTGCGCTTTCGTCATCTCCATGTCTTTAGTAAGTTTTCTACAAAGATAACTGGTATTTAAATAATTATATTCGAAATGATTTTACACCAAAACCATACTCAATGTATTCCTGTGTACGTTTCTTCAACAACTTTTCGGCAATTTCCTTGGTTTTCTTTCGTGTACGATACCCACGCCAGATTTTTTGAATAACTACAGCTGAAGATTCGGTTTCCTGATTTATATTCACGTTCGAGATGTCGACGATTTCTTTTTGTTGTTGACACCTACAAAGAAAAGGGTTTTTTTTTTAGACTGAATGGAAACCCATTGATCTGTACCTCTGTGCAGCCTTATTACGAATGGTCTTCAGTTTATCGACATTAATGTGATCACTATCGTCGTCAGAACTAACACCAGCCGAACCGACATCTGGTGGTGTTATATGCACGGAATTGCTCATCAGGCGGGATTTCGCTTGATTATCATTAATCAGATTAGAACGCATCGAATTCGAATTGTTATTGTTCTGCTTGCGGGGACTAAGCGTGGGACTACGTTCAGTGTTACGTTTCAAATGTGGACTACGCATTTTGGGTGAGCTTAGTTTATTTTCTAAAAGCAATTATTAGATAGCGTCTATTTGGAAAAAAAATATGGCTAGATGTGAACTCACCTTTATTCTTGTTAACTTTGGAATTGTGTATTTGATTATTGATCGCTGACACAGTCACGCGTTGGGCTACTGACGCTGGACAACAATCTGGACTCATAAGAGTTTCTGGCACTGGTACCATTTTGGACGCAGCAGCTAGAGGTCCACCCATAGGTGCGTTTGATGACGGTTGATCTATAGAGAAAAATATCGATAAGCCATTATCACAAACACATTGGCAAACGACAAAATTAATCAAAAGCTGTGGATGGCATATTGAGTCGAATGTGCGTTCAACAGAATATTACGATTTATCTGATATTTCTTACCATTATACTGGTTCGGTGTGATAGTGCGAGGGGTCGACTCCTGTGATGAACATGTGGTATTCCCTTTTGAATTACAAATGGTAGCGTCAAAACTCTGTGTCATCAGCGAATCGTTTTTAATATTCTCAATTAGGGAGGTTGTCATTTGTAACAAGTGATTTGCATTTGACACTATAGGAAATGAAAATATGATTAATTCGATCAATAAAAACTACAGATATAAATATACATACTTTGATCGTTCGATAGGATTGATGAATTAGAAGTGTTGCCATGGTAACTGCTTGCCATTGAATCTGGTGAACCCTGTCGACCACCCAAACGTGAAACTACAAATAAGGGAACCAAATTGTATCACCCGATTCGTTATTTGAATTATTGCAAATACCACTTGTCTTACATCTCGGTGACTGTATCCTACTGGCTGGTTTCTTTCTCCCCGATGATGGTGAATTATTACCAGATGTATTCGAGTTCTCAGAGATCTCTTCTTGCAGTTGTCTCTGATGCTGTTGCGCCTTGCTTAATATTAATCGAAGTTTTCTTTCATTTTCACTTTCCAACGCTTTGCCTAGCATTGGACACACTGAACTGAGATATTTTGTCAGAGCGGCCTGTTCACCCAATCGGAATTGTCTTCCGCGCCCTTGACTGTAGAGCCATTCGGCTTTGAGGCTTCAAGAAACACACATTAGGTTGAATTTGATTTGGAAATATGTATACCAAACTTACCTTTCAATCGGATCAACCATAAATCCATCGATAACTTTTGCACTCATACACCAGTTCAATACAAAAGGTCGGTGATTGAAACCACTACAAAGAAAGAGGACAATTAAGAAAATGAGTCTCAACATTATAGGGAGGCATTACTCTTGTCCAGCAGTCATTGAAACGCAAGGATTCTCATTTATTGTAATACTATGCAGATTGGACAAATTCGATAGAGTACAGATCTCGTTTAGATCACTAATATTATTTTTGGCTAGTGATAGAACTTCAAGAGATGTTGGTAGATATTTGTCGCATTGGCGAAGATGTGTAAGGCGATTTCCATGAAGATACAATTCCTAAATAATTATCAAAGTTTAATTTACGATTTGTTACTTAAAATACAGCAAAACAAAGGCTACGACTAATAAAATAAATAAAGAGGAAATTATAACAGATACTGAACGCCAATACGATTTTATTGAGTACACTTCATAAAGGAAAAAAACTAATAGATCTACTAAATAAATAATGAATTAAAGAGTTCACATTTAACACACCAGACTACTAAAAGCTAATTAAAATACGAAATGTAAAAGGAAAAGGTCAGAAGAACTACTAAACAATTTGTTAATGGACAGTGTATTCTTACTTTCAGACATTTTAAAAACGATATATCTGAAATGCTTCCGATACTATTCTCCGATAAATTCAGATATTCTAATTTTATGTTAGTATTTAAATGTTCAATCGTTTTAATGTTATTGCCTTCGAGGTTCAAATGTCGCAAGTGTACGAGTTCCTTTAGGCCTTCGATTGTTAGTATACCATTGAACGATAAATTCAATTCACGTAAACAATGTAAACGACACACACCGTACATTCGCAAAAGCTGATTTTTACTCAATGATAACTAGAAAGAAAAGAGTGGTATTAGGTTGTATTATTTGTCTTGAAATTATTTATTTTAATCATTACTTACACTTTCAATCTTAAGATATGAATCGATATTATCGATTTTTTGTAATTCATTCTCATCAAGAATGAGTACACGTACATTTTGAGCATCTTCCTGTTTGGGCACCTTTTTTAAGGACCTCTTGGAGAGATCCAGAGTGATTCGATCGGCTTCTTCTTCGCCTGAAAGAGGTTCATTTTATACAATACTTGTAAGGAACAAGTGAAAATCTAATCAAATGTGTGAAGAAGAATCAAAACTTGGGAAGAGCATAGGTTTAAAGAGAATAGGTATTTCCGGGTAAGTTTTTCGGCCCTCACAATCTGAGAGCACATTTTTGACTATAGCATACAACGTCTTTGGTTTGATAGTTCTGTTCCGGTAAGAGTAAGGGTTTTAAGGCTTCTTAACAATCATTTTGCCGGGATTTGGGATTTTGATGAAACAAACAAGTGAGAACCTCAGTCAAAAAAAAAAAAGAGAAAAGACAGTTGTTCTACTCTCATTAGCATTTCCCACCCTCTGCCGGCACTCAAATTGGATCATCACATAAATACCGTCAGTTTTTTTTTTATAAGTATCAAGTGTCCTTTTTCTTTCGTCTAGACACAATTGCATAACAAACGCAGACATTCCACGACACACTTTATTTCCTTTCCCAATTTGATTGCACCTACCTTCACCCACACCAATCGAAGCACCAATTTTAAGAACCCTCCAGCCAAACACTTTTGGAAAATCCTTGAGACAACCCATTAAGGGAGTAAACAAAAAAAAATCACATTCATTCGAACAAAGTCTCTGATGTAAAAGAATTCGCACACTCGAGCGGGCCCCAAACAACTTAAGCCCTGTCATTTATTGAAATGTAATTAAAAACTCAGATCTCACATCGATTGAGGGATAAAATTCATTTAAATATTTAAACTTACTCATCTTTTAAAGCGACGCACGGGGGAAAAATCAATCAGCCGCAGTAAAAACGGAAATCTTTTCTGTTCTGTTGTCTGTTTTCACTGGAAAAATGCTTAAATTTCACTTATTAGACATTTTTTTAATGAGATTTTCGTGGGAGTCTAATTGGGACACTACTACTTAGGTTTTTATATTATTTTTCACTATTAAAAAACGAACAAATTTTTTTAAATAAACCAAAATCTGCAGGCAAAACCCCATCAACCGATTGATTTTTTCCCACAACAGAAAATAGTTGTCAATTTTTGATTGAATTCTGTTATACTGGAAATGTCAAAAAATGCAGCTAACTGTTGTGGTGGAAGTATTGGACAAATTTTGGTTTTGAGATGGGAAAACAAATGCGTTCACCGGTGCTATTAGTAAATATTTTTAACTAATGTTTTTAATTGTACCCATTAATGCGTTTGTTGGGAGAGTTTTTCTGTTACTAACTTTATTTCAGAGTGTACTCAAATTGCACTAACACATATGCATAACGTTTATGTGGTACTACACACTTGCAAAGCCACATGGCACATTTATTTTGGTTGTTTTATTTGTTTATTGTTAAAGCGATAATGCTGCTTACTCTAGATGTTTGTCAAACGCTTGCAACAGGTGGGGCGTGAAAAAAATCTTGATAGTATTTCTTTTAATTCGATCTTGAAACCTCATGCGTGTTAGTGTATTCTGGGCGTCTTCCTAAGTGAAATCGGGAAGTGAAAAGCTCTTCCAGAAGGTGCTTCTGAAGAGCCAATGGAACGTGATTGGCAGTGTTTTTTTCTCTTCGGAAGATGAAAGGAAGACTTATTTTTGCCCCATGGAAAACGACATTACAGAGTAACTGCTATGTTTGCTTTTACACGTAGACTCTTGAGGCTGGACTCACAGAAGTGCAAAAGAGAAAGAAAGTTCGAAAAGTTGAGAAGAAAAATATTTTGCCCTGTGAGTCGAGGGTAAAGTTTTCGGCGACTCTTTTTGACGTTTTCTTTTCTGTTCTTCTTTTTATCATTGTTTTGCTTTCATATGTTTTCGTTACTTGTAGGGTCGGATATTCACTAAAGAAAATAACAAAAGAGAACTTCGAAAAGAGTCAAGCCTCAAAAGTCTACGTGTAAAAGCCCACTATCAAAAGAAAGTTATACCTTTTTCGAATATCATCATTAATTATGAACATCATTGCCTGCAACTGTTAAAATGACTGAACAACCCCCAATAGTAAACAGCATTCCCGCCAACTAGAACTGTCAAACTCGTTCCAACTTACTTGCGTCCGCAAATTTCACCAGAATCTGCAAACGAATTTGTGATTTTCCTCTATTTTGATTTCAATTCAAAATATCTGCTTAAAAATGGCCTTCGAACCTCGCTTCCCAATCAACGGCTCAATGCTGAGAAATTTTGTTGGTAAAAATGTTAGCATTTTAGTGCAAGTGGAAACCGAAAGCAATAATCAAACAATTCGTGCGAAGACCACTGATAATCAAGACATCCGAGTGCAGCTTCCGGAGTCCATCAGTGCCCGCGCATCAGACTGGATCGAAATAATAGGAACACCAGCTGGAGCTGATACCATTCGAGCTAGAGAGGTGAGTTTTGAATGAAAATGTAATTCTTTCATGGACTTATCGTTTTATCATGCAGGTGATTCTCTTTGTTGGCGATCAGGAACTTGATGTTGAGGGCTATAACATGATGGTGCAGTTCTGGAATCATGCCAAAGATATCTATAAGCAAGGATAAATTTAAAGAATACTTTTCGTTTGTTACTGTTAGTTTTTTAATAATTATTTTCCGTTTTTTATAAGAAAACTTGTATTTGTTGATTTTTGCTTAAAGGATAAGGAATTTTCAACAAGAAGGTCCGAACAGGGAAAGTCTTGGGAATAGCGATGTTTCGAAAGGAACATATTTAAGCATTCAAATTGTTGAATTTCTCCTTACATTTCTTGTTAGTGGACGAACCAGCTCAGTGTTAACTCTTTGAGAGTCAATCGCTGTTTTGTCTCATTCCAGTGATTTGGATTCAGCGCTAGTTTATATCTGCAAGTGTACAGGTTGTAAAATAGATTACATAAAACCGGTCCGATTAGATTTGCCTTGAATGGGGTGGTGAGGCTTAGTATTTTTTTATGTGATTCTCCTGATGAATAGGGTACAGCAAGGCCGGTCTGTCTATCTAACCCTCTGTTTAGTTCCAGTTGCGAAGATGCGTAAACACATCTTCATTGCTTTCGTTTTACAATAGAGCGCAATTACCACGCACAACAGGTACATACAGTTGTGAGAAACTAGACCTTGGGCTGTTTACGGCATAGTATTTATTTTACTTTATTTTTATTAGCGCTAACGCGAATGAACTTTTGCATTATTCGTGTGAAAAAGCACTCAAAATGCTAAAACAAATTAATTAAAATCACTTTAATTCAATCAAGGAACCAACATCTAGCTTACCTTTATTATGCGTTATCCACTATGTACCAACCGGTTCGGTTGTGATATGTGCTACGACTAATGGCATGGCGAAACTCGTTAATAGATGGCATTAGGAAGAGTGCCGCCATTACAAGAACTGTGCTATCGACATTGGAAACTTATTGTCGCTTTGAGTTGCATAGATGGCACTGAAGATGTTTGAAACCTGCTAGTTGACAATATGATATTGGGTACTCAAAGGTAGATGACGCTCACTTATCATTTCTTTTACCTTGGACAAAAATGCATGACTATTGTTTTATTCTATGCACTATAGCATGCACTGCATGCATAAGGCACAAATATAGAAAGTTCAAATAATTTCGCTTTATGAATGGAATACTTTCATCCACTACAAGATGGATTGCTTTTATTGATAAATTCTTCAAAATTTGTACACGCATCCACATAATAGTCCAGAGAAATAAGCACCACGGTTCTTATCTCAGCACTTTTACTTCTCATCACAAGAATCAGTCTCTTCATCGTCGTCGTCGTCTGAACCGCTCTCCTCCTGTGGACGATTCAAATTCCGAACCTTAAAATTCTCTCCCTGGTCATCGTCCTCTAGCTCCTCCACTGAGTGTTCCCTCTTTTTCGTGAACTTCTTCGGCCAAATGCCCGCTTTTGTGTATTCCTTCACGTGCTCCGGTGTAAGAATCTTACAAATCTCTGCCTTGACTTTGTCGCCCTCTTCGATGGGCTCCACGATTACAAAATCACCTCGCTTGACCCAAACAGTCCGACGAAACTTCAGTGGCATCGACACTAAGAACTTTTCGATGTCCTCCGGTCCTTCTACTTCGTGAAGATTGTTTCCCCGGCTGCTAGTAACTCGAACGATTTGTTGGGTTTCTTTTGGTAATTCAAAATCGTCCTCCATCATCTCTTTCATGACATGCTTGTGACGAGTAACTCGGGACATCTTTGAAAACACAAATCTGTGAGGACAAAAAAAGTGTTTTTAGCAATTGCATCAAATCTGGTGAAGTTTTAACAATTTACCTTTTTTCTTTCAGGAGATCAGTAGATTAGCAATTGAAAATGTATATTTTGAGGGACTGACAATTATTAAATGCATTTAAAATTCAAAATTTTAAAGAATCGGCAGTAGGAACAGCCACTAAAACGATTCGCGATGAATTTTTGCACGTTTGACTGATATGACACTTGACATTTGTGGCAGAAGGTAATAGATTTGAGATCTAATACAAATTAGACAGTGAATCCGTTCAGCGACTAACGACGCAAGCATTGTTATGAGCCTGTTTAGATGGATACTCATGATAACACTTCTCACCAACATACTGTACAAGGCTGAACTATAATAGACAAAATTGGTTCGTACGACCACTTTCAGTGCAAATACAAAGGAATTTTATTGTGCTACCATAATAGCTTTTGGCTTTGATTCCTTTAGTTCTCGCTCATTTGTTAAATTCCGAAAGAACGAATCCATTTGCTTTTTTCAAATTACACCATTTTTTATTTATTATTTAATTTCTTTCCAAACGATGTTTTTTAATTGTAAACAAAGTTTGAGGGAGTCAAACATCAGCGGGCGTAAAATGTTCTTAACACCAAAAATGTATGAATTTATTAAAACTGCTTTTCGTTTATGTGAAAAATAAAACATTATTTATACACTTTTAAACAATTTTCTTCTATATTTACAAAACGGATTAACAATTGTAAATAACACGAAACTAACTAGCTAAATTGTATAATTTCAGATATAGACTATTCTATGTTTAATTTTTGCATATTTTTACTGAGTACACCCATAATTAAAAGATTACGCTAACTCTCTCTTCATATTCGATTTATTATGTGCACTATAACTATGTCACCCGTGAACCCGTCAACATGAAGGAAGTCAAATCATAGTACCTACAAACTCGTTTGGAAAACGAGACAAAATGTAGTTATCTACCTAATCATCATCATCATAAGCAGAATTTACTGAATCCGAATGCGCCCAATTTATGATGGAGAATTAAATTTTATTCTTAAGTTTGAATTACATTTTTGCTTTGAACCTCTCAATCGGGTCACGTACGACGTCATCAAATAAGAAAAAGTATAGACCTTTGTGCACTCGGTGTAATCTTTTAATTTCTCGAGGAAAAAAAATGGATTATTAGATGAGAATCTCTTAAATATATAATATTTTTTATTTTATTTCAGTCTACTTCTTGCTAAGCCGCATTATACGTTCTTTTAAGCCTCCGGGTCGTAGCTTGGTCGTTTTAACACGCGATGTTGATGTTGATGATTGTTTTTCTTTTGATTTCTTCAATCTGCAAGAAAATACAATAAATAGTGTTAGAAACGAGATTTTTAAATTGAAACTTATACTTACAACTCATTCCAAAGGAAGGCGATTTCCTTTTTCCAAATGTCCTTAAAATCATTCGTGAAGTTTGTCCAATATTCGAAGAACTGTCCAGGTGTGCAATTCTCTAGCGTGCCTGACTTTGGAATGAAGTGGTAGAATCGCATTGTTTCGAGGAACAGTTCACGACATTCTTCTAAGCGTTTTTGTAGTTTTTCGACCTTTTTTGTGGCGGTTTTGATGAAATCTTCCATTTTGCTTTTGAATGGTTGTAGGTTCTCTTCCGTGGATGATGTGATCACGTTTTCTGTTGTTCGTTTGCAAGCTGTTTTTGAAAATAGATAAATGAGAGTGTTTACAAAGCTATTCGCTTATGTGGTGACAATACGATAAAATACTGAGGCCACAAGAACAGTTTTAAACTAGATCTCTTACCTGTTAGTTTCTCATTGAGCTTGGTAATTTGCAGCTTAAGTTCATCGAAGTCCACTTGTACGGCGCGTTCAACATCAGCCGGCTCCGGAATTGGTAACATAATCTCTGGCAATGCGATGCCATCTTTTCTCCTCCGACTTATATACGTTTTTACTATGAAATGCAATAAAGTCGTTTTAGAGTCCTTTGACTTGACGTCCTTTAGTTTTCCCAAAATCTCCAACGTAAAACCATCGGCCTGTCCTCTTGTCCGATTACCCCCATTCATGTAGTTCCCTAGTGTAAGAATTATCGAAAAGACCAGCTTCAAGTCCTCACATTCAATTAAAAACTGTGACAATAGCTTAACGACTTCCAATTTCCTAGAAATTAATGTTGCCGCCTCTTCAAACTCGGCTTGGAATACAATGCAAGAGATTCGCTCCGCTGAAGATGAGATTTGTGCGATTTTGAGTAGAAACTGTTCGGGTGAATCGAGGGGGATATCACCTTGAGAAGCGTCCCTAATCATTTCCAGCTCTTCGTTTGTTGCTTTGATTTCCATGATGTGTTGAAGGACTTCTAAACTAACAACGGACGTATCGACGTGGTAGATAGCGTGTTCAATTTCACATATATCGAAGTGTAAGCTTCGCGAAAAAATTCCGACGTTTTGGGAGCGTTTACTGTCGAGAACTTTGATGGTCTTTACTATGGGTTTGGCTTTCTCGGTTTTGACTTTTGGAACCACGGCTTGTCGGGAGAAGAGTTCGGTGAATTCATCGATGTTATCGAGGTTGGTTTCATCAATTTCTTGCCATAGTTCTTTGAGACTATTGCTCTGAAGACCGTCTGACATGTCTGGAGTTTCAACTGGAGGCTGGGGTTTCGGAGCTACGATTCGGGTCCAGTAGAGTGGCTTCATTGGCTTCGGGGGATTGACGGCGTTTTTCCGAAGAGCTGTAGAGAACGACGAGGCATTAACTATTGTTTAGGGAGTGAGAAGATGAAATAACTTACTGTTGGTTTGGAACCACCCACCAGTGGGTGGTGCTGGGAACGGCACTGGGGTTGATGCGCCTGGTGTTTTTGGCGCTCCTGGTGGAGGAGGTGGCACTACAGCCTGTGTGTTTATATGAAGTCCTAACGGTGGCGGTGGAGGTGGCTTCGGTCCTCCGGAAGGTGGTGGCGGCGGTGGAGGAGCTGGTGCTCCACTTCCTGGAGGAGGAGGTGGTGGTGGTGGAGCATTGAAAATTGGTAAAGGCGGAGGCGGTGGTGGTGGAGGACCATGTGATCCTGGCATGGGAGGAGGTGGTGGCGGAGGTACTTTCATACCCGGCATAGGAGGAGGCGGAGGTACTTTCATACCCGACATAGGAGGTGGCGGAGGTGGTGGAGGAGGAGGAGGTGGTGGAGCAGACTTGCATGGTAGAAGTGGTGGTGGAAGGGGTGGTGGAGGGGGAGGCACATACGCAGGGGGCACCTTCGTTGTAGCCACTTCAGTAAAACTAGTCTGAGCTGATTGGTCTACTCCAGTTTTCGAAGATCTACGCTCAGAGCGACATTTATGACACAAACTGCATTCGGAGTCATCCAGCAAGCTTGTTTGAACTGCTATTTCCTCCTTTTTAATTTCTTCTTTCTGTGTTTCTTCTTTGGAGCCACTTGAGTTCTTTTCAAATTCATAAATTGTTACTTCTGTTGCGTTTAATAAGTCACTTAATGGAAGACATCGTTTCGACTTTGGTGCTGGTTGTTGTTGGTGCTGCCGTACTAGCATTTCATTCACAACCCCATAGACTTCGTTCAAGCTATTGCAGTTGAGAAGAGCCTTGCGGAGGTCAGCAGTCACCGCCTCCGGTGTGGTATCTACTTGTATCCCTTTTTGTACAGTGGTGCTGCTAGTGGCAGGAGTACTACAGTATGGCCACACTGCTACTTTGTCTAATTTTCCCGGTGTAAGTGGCAAGGATGTTGTTGGAACCGCGGTATGCCGCCATTGATACATTTGAAAGGGCTGCAATTAAAAAGATAAATGTTTGTTTAAGAGATTTACAAAAGTAATGAAGTCTTAATTTGTTTGCGTGATTATATTTATAGACTGAAGCTTTGCGCATGAGCGACCGCTTGTGAATGCCATCAAAAGTGAGTCTATAAATGCATGACAGCAATTCGATACTTTGTTGCTTAAAGTAGACATTCATTGACAAGTTTAAATAATTAGAAGATGTTCGTGTTGTAATTCTTAATCTTTTGTGTGGAACCAGGTCGAACTAAGGTAGTGATTGCCCTTTTAAGTGGAATCAAGTTGAACTGTTAGATGAGATTGTTTTGATGAAACGTTTACTCACTTTGACAGTTACTTGTTGCGATTCAGTGATGCAGTGATTAACGATAAAGTGTCATCCAATCTGTATCTTTGCATTTATGTAGGTACTTAGTCTAAATGGTTGTAGTTTTGGTTGCTAGCGTGAGATAGTTCTCTGTGCACTTAGGAAGACTTGAACTTGAACTGAGAATACAGTACCCTCCTTGTGAGAGCCGCAAAATTAGTGGAGCGTAGTGGCTTCTGCCAAAGATATATGTACCAAGAGTTGAGGTGACTCATGCGAAAAAGGAGATGGAGTAAGGAAAAAACCAAAGGGAACAGTACACCAAAACTGGATCAAATCAAGTTCATAATGCTCACTGAAACAAAATATTAAGAAGCCAATACCGCTGCGAGAAGGTGTAAGAAAGGAGAAGCGATTACTTTGCAAAAAACTGTTGTTGAGTACTGGCACTGTTTGAACTTTTGCAGCCAAATCCTTTACCAATTGGGCAACTCGTTAGTGAACTCAAAAATGTTGGCTTTTACCTCTTATCCTAGTCATTAATTGCGTGTTATTTCACCTCAATTCGAGTTCACTTTGCACATAGGTATGCATATCATGTTGATTTTACAAACTATGACCAAATCTAAAATCCTCTTAACAACTTAATTTATTATCTAATTGGGACTCCGTCTAATTCCGTGTCAATGATTTTTTTCCAGAAATAACATTAAGCCGAAGTCCATCATCAGCGTTTGAGTGGATGCAGGGAGGTGACCAACGACAACGTGCGCCCAGCCGAATTTGCCCAAGAGAACTCAATACACACATTGACGACGAGATATGAGAATACCACCCCAATCACAGGCTCTTACAGATGCATGCATAAATTACTTCTCTGTTCAATTACCCATTAATGTGAGCACACACACATTCAACACACCTCACTAAACCCTCATAATCTGTATTCAATAACAATAGTTCCATATAGTCCAATAGTCCCGGCCTATTAGGCTAATATCTGCATAATCACGGTGAGTGGTCGCATTTAGTTTGTGGCCTTGCATCGGTCAATTGGGGCCATGCGAGGCACTAGCCCTTGGGAAATGTGATTTAGTATTGCGTGTGTGTGTGTGTGTGCATTTGGAGTCTGGATGAGTGGAAACATATTGAAGGAAAGTCACGCACCATTACCACACATAATCACTTACGATTGAGGATAACAGCCTATTAAATAGATTCGCTAAATCAATGTGTTCTCCTTGAATTGTTCAAATGCTTATACACATGAGAACGAGGGGAAATATGATGCTAACAGCTATTTTCCTAATTTAGTGCTCAGAGTTGTGTTTGTACATATGTATATAAAGATGAAGGAAGTAGGAGCGTATGTATGTAATCCATATATACTTAATTTAAAGTCATGACGTACTTAGTTGAATCCTTTAAAGCAATGGTGCATATAGAACAGAAGGCCATCCATTACACCGCAGGAACATTGGCCAATTACTACTACATTAATATTTAATAAATAAAAAGAAATAGATCCTGAAATACGAAAGTGCAAGACTGGTTCGCTGTAGGTGCTGTGAACTCAGCTGGTGTCCAAAATGTTTGTAGAGAGTTGTATGGGATTTATGCAATCATTTGTAATTCACAGTAAATTTTGTCAAGTTTAAGTTGAAGTACAAAATGTACTTCCCAAGCAAATTATTATTTTTGTTTTACTAAGCCACTACACCGAGGCAATCTAACGTGGAAGCCATAGCTGTGAGAACATAAATCGACAAGGTATCACCACCCTTACCGGCAACCAAGCTGAAACTAGAGCCTTACAAATAAAATCGAAGGTTGTGAATCGCTGTCGCGAATAACACATAGCTTTTGAGACACAGGATAAGGACATAAAGAAATAAAAGGCATTGAGAAACCTACATCTGATCATCTTGGCTTCTCTGTGAATATCATTCCTTGCGCGCTCAAAAATGGAGAGGGAATAAAGTCATAAGTAGTAGATATAAGCAGGGCGAATACAAGAAAGATCTCCATAGAAACAAGTGTCACCATATGGCCCATTTTTGACATAACCAGATTACAGAGACACGGACCACTTCCCTATTCGAAGCAGTCGTCAGGAGGCCCCGAATAGAGAAAGTACAACTGACGGAAGAAGAACTTTGCAGAGGCTGTGGAGACGAAGGACTATGTATATGAGGAATGTGTCACCGCTGCAAGGAACAAGTTCCAGATCAGTATCGATTTTCGAACACACCCGCAGAGGTGGAGACACCAGCAGAGAAAGTTCTTCGCGAACCCTTCAGTCTATCCAATTGCCTTTCTTTTCCTCTAACTAAAGTCTTACATCTCTCGTTCATCTCATTCACCTATCGCAAAGGTACCAACTGGAAATGCTTCTCCAGAGCGTCAAGTAATGGTTAAACTTTAAAGTATCACTTTCAAACCGATTAAAGTGAAATCAATAGGAAATCTCTTCACGAAATCGATTATAATTTATTTTAAATTCCATAAACCGTGTGCCATCTGCAATATAACGCACAACACAAACCCACAAGTGATTGGATTTTTATTTACAAACAAACTCATTCCCTGTTGTGTTATGGACTTCTCCTCCTCGTGTGGTGCAGCGCAGGACTGATATCGCACTAACACTCACTATGACATTGAGTTGAGTCTTCTAGTGTGTGCAATCCAAGGAAATGAAGTTTCAGCAGTTTTCCCTTGAATTGGAAAACTTTAAAGTGAAACTAAACCCCGTCTAACAACAAGAATAAAAAAAAGAAAAAGGAAAAGCTTCTAGAAAATCCAGGGCGGGAATCTATTGCCCGGACTTCTCCTACACTTTAGAGATTTGTGTCGAAGTTTAGGACGACTTGGTGCAAACTGTAGTTGTGGGAGTGGCACAAACTAAACTGAAGAAGAAGCTCTGTCACATACAGTGCATCTCGCCAACGGTTATGGTCACCATTATCGTCCCTTATCCACAGTGTCTCCTCGTTGTTGTCGTCATCATGGTCGTCTTAGTCGATTGCCTTGCGGCAGGAACAACTTTTCTTGGATGATTGCTTCCTTCGGATGGAGTCAATGTGCGAGTCTTACACTGAGTGGTAGAGATGATTGTTGGTTGTTTTTTTTTTGTGTTCTAATAAAAGTTGATTCTTCAATGTGGCATGACCTAAGAATAGAGTGGAGAAAGGACAATTGTGCGGTGACCATTTCCGGATTTGGGATACTTTTAACGTAGATGACATGAGACGAGTTAAGTTGAGCGTTGCGGATTGAAGTTGTGACGACCCAAGGATGTGCAGTGTAAGAAATGACTTGGTTATTGGACGTGTAATGCGAAGAAAGTGAAACTTTGTTATTAGTTTGTTTGCAATCTGGTTATATAGAGTTTCTTTCTTTGTGGGGCGTTCACTTCAATCTATGATTGCCGAGAAAAAGGTAGTTTTAAGTTATTTGTGGGGAAATGCTTTTGTGATGTTGCATTTGGCTGTATTTTATGGGTAAAAAAGTTGAGGTATTGGTAAGCTTTAAGAAATATTTAAAGAAAAGTTTTTTCCTCGTAGGGTTAGTTATTTGAAGAAATGATTTAAGTTATAAGTTTTAGAGGTCAGGAATCTATTATGCTCATTGCTCTTTAAAAGAGCTTAGACATCCTCAAACTCCTATTGGGATTACAGCACTCAGTTCTGCCAAAATCTTTAGTCCGATTCACCAAACCATTCGGAGATAGTTTATTGCAATCATTACGTTATTCTTTATCTATAGCCAATTAAAAAGCTGGGAGGCAGACCGATCACTAGGAAACAGGCCTAATTAGTTACCTTAGTCGAAGTTTAAGGTCTAGAACCGACAACAGTTATACTAAGAAATAGAAGTTCAAGCGAATTGGTTGTCTCAGTATAACTGTCATATACTGTTCCCATTTGTAGATATACATAGCTATGGAAAATAGCTAGACCTTTCTTGGAGCGAATCGTACCCGGTCAGGAAGACTCTGTATGACACTGGCGAACGTAGACTAATAATGACTTTTTGCTCACTTTCATCGAGTTTCCGTTTGCTCTTGCTCCCGTACGTAAAGATCGGTTCCATTCGCACATTCCGTACGGAGCACTGAGTATAGCTGCATCGTGTTCAAAAATATGAGTTATGAGGAAAACCTTAATACAATTATGTATGAGTCCGCTCTAATTTTGACAGCGGGCGATTATGGCATTAGCTATCGTCCCTTTAATGCAATTATGGTTGGGGCTTTATTCGTGTCGTAATACACAAATAACGTTTAATACTATTCATCATCCATTGAGCTTATAAATCTATTATTGTCTCCAAGCACATCTCAATCCAAGGCATTAACCACAACCCTATTAAGCATAGATTTGGTAATCACTTCTACTATCTGAGTGATACCTCGATAAATTATTTATATGATTTGTGAATGTATTATGACAGCACATCTAGCGAACTTAATCATATCAAAGTCTCTTACAAATTCACTTAAAACTTTATTTTCTAAATATTTTCCCACCAGTATTTGCTCCTCTTAACTATGTCAGCCAATAAAATTTACCACAACCGGACCTAACAAATCCAACTGACTAGCTAGTTCAAAACTATAAGACAATCCTACAACATACCACTGAAATAGAGAAAATTCCATCCACAATTGCTCTAATACCGTTAATTTCAATATATAGTTACAAATTGTTACAAGTGCAATTGCAAATCGAATAGGAACACTTGGAATTCATTTAATAGTCTTCCACACCTACTCCCACTCCCGCCCATAGTCACATGTGTGGATCCTTGCCGAACTCAAAATTGCCACTGAATTAAGTGCGAGAACATTTTGAAAACTTTCTGCGCTATAATTTTACGAATATCCTTTTCATTGCAAGGAATCTAAACTCACGAATAGAGTGCGAGTGCGAGTGAGAGAGCAAAAGCAAAAGTAAAACGTGTAGTTCTGGAGTACTTACACTAAAAGTTTCCAATTCACTTTTATCAGAGACGGCGGTGGCGGCATTAGCTGCGGACAAAGTTGTTATGGCAGCGGCTGCAGCCTTTTCCACAAAAGCTGCAGCCGCCGTTGTCGAGCTGGGGTTGATAGGACTGGATATCTGTTTCAGTACTCCAACGTTGAGTAAATTGTTGCAATACTGCTGCGTAAGGTTGTTCAGTTCTTGTTCATTAAGCGAAGGACTGTTTGCTTGAAATGATGAGACGAGCCACTTCATTAGCATTTGCCCTATGAAATGAGAAATGTAAATTTGAATTATTATTATCATTATTAAATATCATTAGTTCGTTTTATATATTTTTTTGTTTTAATTAAGTTTGATCGTAATCCTGGAAGGTTATGCCATCAGTTTGGGGGTTAATTCAGAATGGAAAGGGTTGATTTATTTCAATGAATATAATCGAGATACTCGTATGTATATTGAAAGTTCAAGGACTAAATTAAAATGATCTCAATGAAATTTGTATTGGAACTGAGTCAAGGAGCACTATAGATATGAAACTCAGAGTGTCCTTGATGTGAAAATTGACTATTGTAAGTGAAAAGTTATGGTTTGTGATGGATTTTAAGCCTATAAGAGGGCATACATTAGTTGAAGTATAAGGTATTTATTTTCTGCCTCAAGTACACACATGAATGAGTTTGATTGGCTGATTTACGCGCCTTAAGAATTTGCTGCCATTATCACGAGGAAGCTGTAAATGTTCGTCAATAAGTGCCTTAGTAATATTTTAATGATTTTCTAGTCAAATCGTAACTCTAACGAACACCTTTATCAGAGAAGGAACCAATAGGCACAACCATATGGGACGAACAATGTGGTAGTGGATTAGTCAGCTCCATAGCTAACCACGCCTCCTCAGGATGGCAGAATAATCTGCAGTCCTTGGGGTGCGCAGAACAGTCTAGAAATAAGCACTGGCTGGCAACTTGGAAAGGGTTGGGGAAAGCTGGGGCACATTTCCAGAAACCAGACACCATGACACGTAGGTTGGTTCCACTAGAAATACTAGAAGAAAAGAAAAGAAGCTCGTTTGGATATACCCTGTCGGGGAGATTAAATCTCCTGTCGAACATGACAGCTTAGATTATACTCGTATTACTGATAGGCACTGTGAACAAAGTACATTGTCCTGAAGGATTTGTGTAAAGTTGTACTAAAACTCCGCTCTGAGAGCAACATTTTACCATATGTTTAGTTAAAGAGGAGTTAAATAAAGATTTAAGAGCAAAATGACCGCATCAATACATTATCTACCTACTATTTCCGCTTGAAAGAATCTGAGTCAAAGAAACCTCGGCACCATTATCTTCAAACAGCCCACAAACCGCAGTTAAGTCTACTCACTCGTTGGAATATATTTTCAATAAAACTTAAATCACAAACGACTGCGAGTTTGCATACAATTCTACACATCGACTGCAACCAATTATAATTTCAACCACAAAATCCCGTGCGATTAGAAAATAAAGTATTAATACATTTGCGGGAACTGAAAGAGCAATTCACACAGTACATTGCACGTTGCTTTGTCCAGCACCACTGCCGGAGGCAGCAATCATTTGTGTCCTTCATCGGTCTTCCGGTTCTACCACTGGTGAACAATTTAAATTTCATTTTTCCGCCCAAAAATTCCACACACTATACCATTGAATGTCCTGTGTGACAGGGAATTACTAGATTCCCAGTGTAGACGTCGGAGGAGCGTCACCGACCAACATTGGCAGCGCAGCGCGCGGCGCTAAATGACGTTCACGACTGGTCCTGTGAGGGGTCAACGTCTACTGGATACACCCACCCACACTGTAGCTGGCGGTACTTATCAAATAACATTCATTCAATTAAATTTCAATCTTTAGCTACGGATGTGTACCTCTATTCGATGTGGAGGACGTGCAGACTATGGACAGTGGAATGTACATTTAATATAATCGAACGCACTTCGGTTGGCCTCGAAAATGAAGCTAAATCTGTTTTTGAATCTCTGTCAAATTGAATGGGCGCAGTGGCTTTGTGGACGGACATGTGCCAATGCAATGCGATTGATTGCATTTTGGTGGTCTACCGAGAAATGGTCGCGGGATGACTGCATACAGACACAGATGAATGCCTGGACGATGGAGCGTCGCGTGTGGATGGTAATACCATTGTATATGACCGTTAACTGTGATGCCCTAAAGGAGTTGATATGTTAAAAGGAAATTGTTGAAAATGTACTATTTTTTGGCGGTTTACCATTTGGTTTTTGATGCACGTTTTTCCCGAACAAATTACGCGAAATGATTTTGAATTGAAAATGTATAAGCGCAGGAGGATTTCTCTTACACGAGGACAGGTGATAGAGGATTTGTTTGCGTAATTGGCAATAGAGAGTACACCTGAAGGTAAGTAATTTAACAGTGGAACATATACATGGTTGAATGGCGGTATTCCTGGGGCAAAGTGAACAAAATTGCAAGTATTTTGGTCCATCTGTTATGAAATTTATAGCACAGAGGCGCATAAGGAATAGAGCTGAGTGGTACAAATTCAATATTAAGGCATTTAGATTGGTTAGACTTTGAATGCCGTACGTAGCTATGCACCACATAGTACATACATATTTGTATGTTGCATTCATAGTGACTTTTCGCTCGGCTTCGTTGAGTTTTCGTTCACTTTTGGCTTCATGTGTGCAGAATCGATAAACTAATACAGACAGGCACCTTTATATCCTAAAATACGCGGAGCCTAACTCCTTGTTTGTGAACAAATGTGAACGAACTATAAATGTGTGACGGCATTGCTTTCTATTTTTTGCACGCCACATTTTCAGCACCCTGTCAGTCAATTAACAGAAACAAAGTGTACAAAAAGACCTTACAAAATGGCTGCGTTCATAAAAACTACCACCGATTAAGAATGTGTGTATGAGTTTCCCTTTGATTTTGCCGGAAACGTCAGAATACATTCAAAATCGGTGGTAGTTGTTAGCTTGGGGGAGTCAAACGTTAAATCGACCGATTCTATAGCGATTAAATTGTCATCTTGGCCTAAGAGAAGCAATCCAGAATAAAAGATGATCCCTTCAGTTACATTAACTGCCACAATTATAGAGACGTCTGTTTCTCAACATTGCAAACAAGAAGTGAACCTTTCATTAAAAACTTGGTTGTGCCCTATCAGTGGCTATCATTCGTCTGCTAAAAATTAAATATAGATTGGGTTAGAAGAAATAAATTCAATCTAATTTTAATTTATGAAACAAGGTCGAACGAAATTTCTCTCAATCGGCTCATGAGTCAGCTAAAGCTTTTCAAACACCACTCACCTTTGCAATGACTTAAATTTTACCAAAATACAATATTAGTAAACATTTATATTTCACCTTAAAAGATAAGTTCTATTATATAGGTAGGTAGGTGGTACTCCAAATCAGTATTCGCCTATCGATTGACTATCGTTATCGATGATATTCCATAAAATTAAAACGTTTTAATTAAACGAATAGAAGAATACAAGACAGTATGGCCTACGGAACCTCTTATCAATGGATAAAGGCAATGCTTACGCCAGCAAAATCAAAAGTGACTCACCGAAACTCATTCGTAAGCAGTTTCTTATTTCTAATTAATACTATCCTCCAAAGGATTAAATAACAATGACTTCATCAGCATCCTTGGCACAAGGATAAGCTGACAACAAATCAACTTGTCCACCATATATAGGTATGTTTGCGTTTGCTCGGCGAATTCAAATTACACTCACCAGTTATCACAGAAAGTTGGTTCTTTTTATCACAGGAATCGTTGTGGCCAATGTTGTTACTACCTTTTGTCACCATCCATGCTGTGATAGCATCACAAACCATGCCAACCGAATTCGTGCGAAAATTGCAGATAAACCGCCGGGACTTGGTGGTATTAGAAAATATCTTCTGGCGGCCACCAACATCCTCCTCACCACCAGCAGCGTCATCGTCACCAGAAAAACAACGAAGAACAATCGTAATAACATTCTCTGAGGAAGGATACCAGCAAGAACGAATTAACTCCAAATAGCGATCCATTACAAGGATAACAACCAACTCCGGAGGTGGTGGTGGCGGTGTTGGTGTAGCAATAGTATCCAGGTGAAGGTTCAATTTGTCGCCGTCTCCGTCGTCGCCACGGTCCGTGATGAACTTTTTATTTGACCACGTAATTGCTTTAAGCCTTTCTGGCTTTCGAAATTGCCTAACGTACCTTGAATACAAAAACGGACACCATGCCGAGGTGGTTTCCAATCGTATTGTTGCTGCTGCTGGTGGTCCACGGCCACGTCCTTGGCCATTTACATGACGTCTTTCAGTTCCAACGACTCTGGGTGGTTTGGTGCTTTTTGTTGCTCTTTCGTGGATTAGTTTTTGTGTCATCTTAATTTGCTGGCTTTGGTGTCCATCCGTGTGTGTATAGGGGACTATTATTACCGTTAACTCGGACTATTATTGTTTTCTTTTGTATCACTGATGAACTTGATCCTGAAACACGAATGACTTCTGAGGGAATTCACATTAATACTATGAAGTGAGTGTTGAAAGTTCAATTCTTCCGGCCACAAAGTGTTTTTCGTTTTTGCTTTTTGTCTGATCGATTGCAGGTTTATCTTAAGTAGTTCGAAGTCTCTTATCGAAAGATTGTTCGAATTAATTGACTGTTTTCGATTGATTGCTAATAGGAGGGAGGAGGGAGGGCCACTCACCTCCGATTCTAATGGGTGTAAATGTGAATAACATTTGATAATAGTTGCTTTGCTTGAAATGTTACGCGAAATTTACGTGAATGAGTTTGAAAGGTGATAAGAGACTAGTGATAGATAGAAAGCTTTACTGAACAAGTGTATCACCTTAAGGTGATTGGGTTTGAAAGCTCATAGTCAAGTCCAGAGATATAGCGTCGCATAGATAGGAAGTGTTGAGACGTTTTGTCCGCCTCCGCTTGAACTTCTTGCTTGCTTGGCTATTTATGAATTGATCCTACCAAAAGAGCAAGCTTAGACTATCTTGACTGTCTAAGAAAAAGATAGACGAATGTATGCTGTATGTGATGGTAAAGAAGCCAACATTTTGGAAGTGTATGGAAGTGTAGAACCAGATTGCCCAACGAGAATAGGAAGAAGAAACATAATCAGAAATCAGAGCCTATGAGGAACACCTGACCAAAGTACTCTCTGCTGTCCAAATGCCAACAGACACTGGTGAAGGAGTACCATGGGCTATCAGCCAAAATCAAAAAGGAGACCTTGGTATTATGAAGACTGCATTTAAGGTGAATAACGAGACTTAAGAGCGCGCAGCATCTTTAGAAAAGAAGATATAGAAACTAGGACCGGATTCTGCGTTTCCCCAAATATCTAAGGCTCTCGAGCTTAAGAACAACATCCGTAATTTTTATCGGAAAGTCAAGCAGCTACAGCTGGCTTCAAATTCGGCAACCAAATCACCAAACTGGATATGTGTTTAAGCAGCTCTTATAGCAATTGGTTATCGGTGAGTAAGTCCAGAAGAGAATCCACTTTGGTTCGACGAAATTAATGTTCTGTAGAACAATCTAGGTTTTCTTTAGTTATGGCGTTACGTGCTGGACAACAAGAAAGAAATCAGAGCAAATATTTGGAATTTTCGGGAGTAAAAATTCTGCACCGGATATAACGCCTCATAATTTAAGAGGAGGCTTGGACGTCTCCAACTGTAAGTCGAACACAAATGAGAGTGAGGCATATTTCAGATTTGATCCAACGTACGCCTTCTAATGGTTTTACGGTTCGTCTTGGAATCCAGTCAGTAAGTCCAACTCACTGCATCTAACAGGTTTAAAAGCACTGTTAGAACAAAATAAATGATGCGACTACAGTGACAAGATTATTAATCTCAAAAGTTCCCCTTTTTCAAATGAAATACATCAGAAGATACATAAATTCGTCCTTGAAATTGCAACTACTCAACTTTACGTCAATTCCTCTTTAAGGACATTATGGAACTTTTTCTTTAAAGCAAGTTTGGTACATAAATCTTTTCCCTAAAAAAATGAATTAAATACATACATATTTATGTGTAAATAAAATAAAGGTTGCAGAAAAATCATTGAAAATTCTGAGGAAAAAAAAATCATTAAGTGGTGGTAAAGTGCAAGGGTACGCCGTACGTTTCCACATTTTTTTTAATTATAGTTTCCCATGGCAGGTGGTTCACTCAAGCTAATAGCATGAGCTGTCCATATAGTGGAAAATGTTCATTCTCTTTACGCTCAAGGAGCCTTGATGGAGTAGAGACTTAACGTTTCTATAAACACTTTATGTTAATTTAAATGCATGCGAGCATACGCGTACAACAAGTGCTTATTTCCGGGTATGGCTTTAAAATGGTGAACGATAAATTGTATTTGCGAGACTTTAAAAGGCCTACACACTCTTGGATTAAATGTATAAAGTTATAGGATGTCCTTACTTATTTCAGAGATGAAATGTCGCATTTGCTGTTAAATGCGTCGTTTAAGGTGTAAAAGTTTACCTGCTTTGGTAAGGGATAAGCTTTGAGTAGAGTTTAATGCCCTAGCAGAAATTAGCAAGTTCTATTTTCAGGCTGAAAAGAGAGATGCTCTGGGCAAATTTGGCGTAGAACAGTTGAGAAAGAATCGAGTTCTAGGACTGTTCATATGTAAACGGCCAGACCTTAGCCCTGCTCATTGTAAAAGACTGAAAACATTTCCAACAACTTGATTTTTAATAATAACAGTGCGCCTTTAGACAAGGAAATTCAAACAAAAACACCAAAAAAACTGGGATCTAAGAATTCTAGCAATTATTGCCTTCCACCAAAATCGTATAAACTATACTGCAATAAGTACTCGCACAATTTTGTGGGAATGGCAGAACCTTCCGCTCGGCTTAATCCTCTCGCACTCCATTGCACAAAGCCTCCATAAGATAAACACTGTCATTCACAAGCAAAATTGCAACTACAACCGAAATAAACTCCTTATATAGTCCTTAACATCGCGTGCGCTTTCATTGTTATTATATTGCTATAAAGCTCTCTCTAACAACACAAATCTATCAGTGAAGCAGACAGGAAAACAAGGATAAAGATTCAACTGATTTGTCTCCCTTTGCTCTATACAAACGTATAATATGTATATATATATGTATTTGTTGTGAAATACTGGCGTTAGAGAGAAAGCTTGCATCGTTGTTAAGTACAGTGGATTATATCCTTGAATGCAATGTTCAAACCGAGTGGAAACAAAACAACACAAACAATAAATGGTAATGGTAATGGTAATCCAATCGGTTTTTATCCTCAAGGGATGCTAGTAAGTGGTGCCTTCTTTAGAAAGGATAACGTTTGCAACAAATTAAATTAAATTAAAGGCAGTCGAATGAAAACCATCTTTTAGCTATTGGAATGCGAAAGAAACTAATATAGTAATGCCCTTAAAGAAATTAGAGGATTGCATTGAAAAATAAGCTAATTTTTTTTCTGGGTTTATAAATTCTATAAGAATCTATACACATCTTGAATTTTTTTAGAATTTCATTGAATTGGCCTTACGTCAAAGAAGAAGGATTTTTCTTTTCTACTCTATTTCATTCAGGTGGAGGATCAAGTAGGTACTCGGGCAGTGAGTTATAATATTTAGAGCCGAATAATATTATCTACGGGGAAAGTTCCGCAGATGCCAGCGTAATAGGAGGAGATCCTGGTCACGTTAGAGTTAAAATTGAGATGACTCTCCAAATCAAAAAAATATTTATGGAAATTGAATGAAAGTAAAGGATTTATTTTTATTGGCATAAAACTTTACCTAACAATCAATACAATGGACCACATTTTGAGCAGTCGGGACCTCAGCAATGACGCGGGAATCATTGGGGATCAAACAAAATATTTTGTTCAAAAGGAATGAAAAATATAACTCTAGTTCATAGTTCTTGGTCAACAGAACAAATTAGGCTCCGACTGTTTCGGTGATCATTGAGCAGGCGGAGTTCGAATTTACTGTTAAGTTAAGTCCGTCTACGCTAGGAACTAAAGGCTCTATTTAAATCAACCGATCTTGGACGCGAATTTAGAGATAAATTACACGAAATTATACGCTCCACAGAGTGAATGAGCACAGGTCCTCCTCAAAACTGCTCTCCTCAGAAGTAGCTGCTTAATATCTTGTCGTTACTACGCTCTACAAGATTCGCAATTTGAACCACTATTTTCGAAATAAATTTGGGCAATTTGCAAGTGTTATTTTGGCATATGTATGTCTCTTAGCCGCGAAATATCAACCAGACTGAACAAAAACACCTTATGCAAACCGGTCCCAGACTTTACACCCAAAAGAGACTGAGAGTTATTAAGAGCTGAGAAGCCTTTACCCACTGGGATATTTGATATCCTCTTAAAAATACAACAAACAAGCATATATGTATGTTTATGGAAACTGCAAGAGTTTATTACTGATTATAAAATGCGAATCCATAGAATATACTCGTACCTACACAGAATTTTTGTTTTGCTATTCGTTCTTCCACGCCGTCAAATTTTGTTTGCATTTTGTGTGTGGTAAAACGAGGAAGGATATTTTCTATTTAGCATTCATTTCGGGTAGGATCCTTCGACGAGTTTTTCTTTGCATGAAGGAGTTTTGTTTTGTTTGGGTTTTAAATACTAAACCAACGAATAGATAAAAGATACTTGTACTTTTTCGTATATTATTTTGTTTTGGTTTTTTGGTTTTTTATTTCATGGAGACTAAATCCTGGAGGTTAACTTGATTCGGAATGTATAATGCGGGTCCTTTCGCACCGATTGGCAATTTATAAAATTTTTGTGTTAATGTAAAACAGTGGTTGTGTTTTATATATGTTCGTATCTTTTTTTAACGCGTAGGGAAAGAATTTTATTTATTCTTTGCTGTTGAATATTCCTTGTTTTCTACTTGGCCAATTTTATTTTATTTTCTTTTTGGATGCTCCCCTCTTTGGGAAAATATTAAAAGCGTTTTATGGTTACAATGTAGGGTTTCCTTTTATTTATTTTTTAAATAGGACTAGCAGGTACCTTTTGGACTTTAAGACACAAATTAAGAAGGGAAATTGAATTTGTTTAACATAATTTACGACATATTGCAAATAGAAAATGCCTGAATTGGAAGTTTAATTTAAAAGTGTTTTATACTAGTGGTAATGGGGGGGAATTGTAATCAATTCGAAGTGGTACTAAAATGAAACAAAAAAGTGACGAACGGAAGCGAACAACCGAATAATTAGTTTGAATAATAAAAGCTTTGATTTTTAATAGAAAAAATCAATATATGTATATAGCATAACAAAGCTGTTTAGTTAAAGATTTTAAAACTTTGGCAACCTAAATTTTAAAATGTTTGGTGGTAAATGTTGGTGAACGCTAAAGTATGTAACTTTGAAAACGCAAGCATATTTGATTAGCCTTGGTCTACCAACTCAATGTTGGTAGGGTCTTGGCAGCAACAGATGAGAATAAGGGGAACAGTGTACCCTCATTAGAGTAATTTCTCTTGTGTAATAAAGCTTCAGAATAATTAGGTAGTTGGAGTCAACGTTAGTGTGCGCGACATATTCGGATCACAGGTTGATGAGAAAGCTAGAAAAAGCTAGAGTCAGGATCGTGGAATAGATTTATTTTCGTAGGAGCCAATCCGTCAAACCCAAAAGTGGGTTTCAGGCATCGGTGCATTCTACCCCTTGTCCTACTGGTTGCAAGAAGGATATCTAGTGCTTATATTACAACGCGACAAACATTCTTATGACATGATAATTTCGCTAAATTGTACAAAGTTGTACTTCGATTATTGCCTCAATGAAAGGTGATGAAAACAAGACATGCAAGGTCATGTTGCATAAATCGACTAAAGTTGCGCATGGAGCTATAATATTGTTGAAGAATCTCCTATTTGTGGATAGTGTTTTAAGTTCTGACAAATATTCAGCTGTCCTGTAGAACTAGCCCTACAACAGTGACAGCGAAGGTCAGATACCCGTTAACCATTAGCAATATCTAAACATAATCGAACAACTGCTGCAACTGACGGCCTAGTGCTTCCACTTGTTGGAAGAGCCTTTGAGGCGAAAGTGATGGTAGATTAATTACTCTGCCCGCTGGTGCAAGGATACGTGGTGGTCCGAGAAAACATTGCCTAGACCCCACAACATGGCTCTTCCAGGACATAAGTAAGGAAAAAACGCTTTCTAATTTTAATCTACTGTACTTCTGTGGAGTATCACTGAGCAACGAGTTCCTGTGAAAAATCAATTGCTACGTCGTAGTCAGCTCTTCGTTTAAAATGTCATAGAAAGTTTTAAAGTTCGATTTAACTTCCAGTCCAAAGACATTCCTCAAACTCGTTCTTATTTTCAAGTTCTATGATCAACTCAAGCTGTACAGAAATATGACTCCCAATAGTCCTTGAACACCTCCGCATTCATTTAGTTCAAAATAAAACTACGAAGCGGCAAAAATACCTTTTTTGTTGTAATCACGTTTCTTAATAATTTTTATCTTAAAACTTTTCATTGTGTTAACTGCCCCACTTTGTGTTAGGATTTTCCAATATCCTGTCGAACAAAGGGAAAAAGTCCCTTCTAACTAACTTTTCTATCACAAATTCGCACATAATGAACCATCTTTTATCCACCATTACACAAGTCATTACATTACAAAGAATCCCCTTGCGTACACTAACTCCAATTAACTTTAGAATAAGGATACCTTCCAATATCTAGGTTAAGAAAAAAAAAAAAAACAACAAAAATAATAATTTTAAATGCAAAACTTACCTTCAAACTTCTCGTAGGCAGAGAAGCTTAACTTTTCCGGGACATAAGACATCCGTTTCGCTAACCCACCATCCGCGGTGCCTGCCGCGCCTACACCTGTTACCCCTGCAGGACCAATACCACCACCACCACCAGCATTACCACCACTGGCTGGCGAGCAACTATTCTGTGATGATCTCTCAACCGTAAAGGATGCTACCTTCTTAAGGACATTGCTGCTAGCAGTGTTATTTGTGTTACCAAAAATACTTGCTGCTGCTGTTGTCGTCGATGTAATTATCGGTGCGGGCGATTCTACCCCCCCGCTGCTGACGGAAGGGGTTGATATGGATGATGGTGATGGTGGTGCTATTGCTCTATCCTGCTGTTGAACTTCGACATTCTGATGCTGCGATGTCGATATTAAGGTCCCTGCTGATGCTGCTGCTGCTGTTGCTGCTGCTACCGTTGATGAAACAGGTGTTGGGGGTGGTGATTTGTATGAAATTATAACGGTTGATTGAGTTTCTGTTGAGGGTGATTGTTTGTTAACTGTTGTTGCCGGTGTTATTGTGTCTGATGGTGCTGTAAAAATTCAATTAAACATCGGAATGAGTTAACTTTGGTTGTTTTCATAGCCTCCTTTATTTTTATATGCGTCTTTAGTCTAAGAGAGTGTTTGGGTTTGCGCTTGGGTTTGGGTTTGGAGGGGTAAAGGTGTTTTCTTCTACCCTTGTCATACACATCAACGAACTTTTTTTTTTGTTGTTATTTATTTGAAAAGAGTCGCAAAAAAAAACCCCAAGGAAGAACAACAACTCCTGCACGTGGAATAGGAGCGCGAGAAAAAGAATGAAAGGACACCCACTGAACACCGAACAGCGAACAACAGCGGAAGATAGAAGAAAATAATAAAGAAAGACGTTGTAATTAGGGAGGAACAATTTGATTTAATTAAAATTACCCTTTTCCATGTTTGGAAGAACTTTATTTTGGGGGTACGGGCGCGCCACAGTATATCGAGAGTTGAGAGGTATTCTCAAGAACTTTGTGGCCCGGGTGATATTTTGCATGGATGTATCGATTCAGGATTCAAGGAATCAATTAAAAATTGTTGCTAAACTTGGCTCCTAATTTAGGAAAAGTTTTTTTTCTCTTCTCTTTCTCTTGCGGAAAAAAATGCCCATGATTGATACTCGATCAATTTTCAATTAAGATGTTTTGGAATCGCTAGTAGGAGGAAGGAAAAAAACGAAATTAACCAAACCAGTAATTTTAGAAAGTCCCTTTTCGGGTTTTTTTCTACCTACTTGTTGACTTGGATTTGTTGTACACCATATTTTTTGTGTTTTTCAATTAAAAATTTTTGAAACATTGAGTCAGAAAAAAAAGTTTTTGACGGACATAAAAAGGTTAATGTAAACCCAAACAGCTGGTGCCAAGGAATAAGAACAATTATTAATTGATATTTAGCAAGAAGGTAAAAGGAGATCCAACCTGTTGCGGAAGAAGAAACTTGATTTTCTATTTAAAGCATAAGTGGGAAATATTTCGCGTGTAAAATGCACATTCTTTAAATTTGGACACGACTTTCATTTATACAAAGTTTTCCAATGAACCGTTTTAGCAAAGAATGGGCCATGAGCTTACGACAACGAAAGTGGCAATCACACTCTCTGAAAGGGTGACAGGTCCATAGCTAACCACCCGCATTGCAGCAAAAGACTAGAACAACGAGGAGGAACATTGGTAACTGGTTGAGAAAAAGTAAGAGAAGAGATTTTTGATTCAAAACACTAAAAAACAACAAATCTGCTGATCTAATGGCCACTCTACTGAATTCTTCAGATTCGGAGAGAACAAAGAAGAATGAAGAACTTGAACTGATTCTTCACGTAGGTATCCTTAAAAAGCCCCAACGAACTAGCAATCGTAGTTTTTGATACCATAAAAGAGCTTACAAGCGCTAGATCAAAATGTCCGTTCCTTACACACAAAAGATCTACCAAGATCTGAATTCCTTAGATGCAGTCACTTTCTCAACTTTTCCCAACCTTATGTAGCGGTTACAATTTTCTTCACATTTCAAAGCATATAAGTGTAGAAACCCGATTTTAAAAGCAACTTCTGAAATTTAGCATCTGTGTATTTTGCTTTTGCTTTCGCAGTCATTGTGTTCCCTTAAAGTGAAAACTGGCATGTAAACAATTTCAATTCATATGTTTGTCAGTTAGTGACAGTTCAAATTCAAGTCACATAGCCTTTTGGATAGCATAGGGGCTCGTATATTTAAACTTTTTTTTTCCGAAAATCCCCATGGTTGCATACATACATATATCGGCTTCGGGTGGTTGATTTTTCTCCCTTTTTTACCAGGAGTGGATTTTATGGTAAGTTGTGCGCCTACATGCTTTTATTTTTATTCTTCCGATTGAAATATTTTTTTAAGCCTTACTGTCACTTTTTATATTGATATTTTAGTTTGGAACTGTTTGACAAATTATCAAGAATTAACTGGCATAATATAACAAGCGAGTTGTTACAGCTTTGAATGCACCTTCTAGACAATGTATGTACCGATGATAATGATAAATCTTTCGTTTTCTTCTTTCCATAAGTTGCCCATACTGAAAGTATGTGTAAAGAAGCTTCTGTCAAGTAGTTTAGCCGGTTAGTTTTGTGTCAGTTTCCAAGAAATATTTCATTTGTTTTGAAAAAATTATTGATATATGTAAGTAACTCATTCAAGATTTTCTAAAAAAAATAAATTTGATGCATTTTGTGCACTACAATTTTCAGCAGCTGACTGTCAAATGGATTCAAACTTTCGGAACTGAGAAAAACATAACATATTTCGCTGAAATTAGGTATTTCAGACCACTTTTAACAAATTTTACTATTAGAATCCCAATCGACTGTAGAGCCTAGCAGCAGCCAATACGCCCCTGTCGATTCACCTACTTTCCGAGCGAATATTTGAACACAACACATAGAAAACAAGGCACGATTCTATGTTTGCTGTTGACATTGTCAAAAAGGCTCAGCAATAGGGAATAACATAAAATTTGTTTAATGTGTCTTTCAAACGATACACCTTTTTCGAGCAAAAAAAGGAAGGAAGGAAATAATTTCTTTTCCATTTTTCTTTTCTTGCTCCTGTATCCTTCGAAAAATAACACCCTCAAGACATGTATTTAGGATTGTAAAGATGGCCGTATAAATAATTAATGCGCATTTAAAATATAAAAAAGGCAAACCTTGTTAACTATTTGTTGAAGACTTCGAATTAGACTCTAATGTCCTTTTCCCTGTTTGCGTTGGCCAAACATGAGATGCTTTGGTAAACAGTTTTTGACTAATTTAAAGGGAATTGCAATTTCCATTAAAATGACAATTTGACTATTTGACGTCAGGCTGTTTCTGTGCATGTGTACACACACGTATTTACGAAAAGAGAAAGGGAAATTCCAATAGATAAATATTTATTTAGTTTACCGGGTAGGAGAAGGATACGCTTTGGGCCACTGTCATGGGGATACTTTGCTAACTATTGTTACTTTTAATGGAATGTTTGTATTTGTTAACGTATTTTGCGTAAGTGTACACACACAAACGAAACTGGCAGACAAAAAAGTCTATCAATTCCCTGAATGGACATATCTAAGATGCAGCAACAAACCAAGTACATACATATACTTAGAGAATTGAATATGATGCACTAGACAGGGTATGGTTGTTTGTCATCACTTACTGGGGATACCATAAGTTGATCAGTTGACAAGGACTTCATTTACATATATATATTTTCTGTTTTGACAGAAAATTCATTTGATTTGTTTTGTTATGAATTTACATCTCGAGGGATATTGTTTTGTTGAATGCAGAAAACTAACTTTGATTCATTAGTTCTGTTGTGATCTAAAGCTTAAGGGTGTACTTAAGAGAGACAATTTTGTTAGATGTCTCTAGAACTAAAAGTAGAGGAATGAACTCTACCATTTTAAGTGGTTTAAGATAAAAATTAATAAAATATTGCACTCCATAAAAGCCTATCAAAGTTTAGAAGAAAATTTAGTGGCGTTTTTTAACAATTCTCATAAGGAATGAGTTGGAATAATTGACATGGATCTAGAAAGGCTGTTTTTGGATTCCACTGACACTTGCGCCATCGTCAGTTCATAACTCTCTAAAGTGTCATATTGGCCAGTCAACTTCAGGTCTTTTGACAGTTTCGCTCCTCCAAGCTAAAAGTCACTTAAAAACGCATTTGTATTTTGACGTTTCAGCAAAAATAAAAGGGGCCTCACACATACAAGCACAGTGTTGGGTGAATCGTTTGACAGCACAAGGGTGCGGCCATTTTGTACAATTTTCACAGATGAGAATTAGGATCCGCCTATGGATAGGCAGAGAATGGATTAGTTTCCGTGTGCATGTTAGTATAGCCCGGGTTACTAGAATTTTTACTAGAATGCACATCCCTTAGTACTTTCAGAGAGCGACGGAAGCGGAAAACTCTTACACTTAGCGAAGTGACATGACATCGCCTTTTGAAATGTAGAACACCAAAACCTCTGGATCGTTTGAATTCACCACACATGGACGAGGCGGTAGAGGTCGGAGTCGTCCTCGTGCTATATGGTGCGAACAACTGGAGGGGGTTCTTAACCAACAGCTGGAGGCTGAAAACCAGGTTGGCTGGAGGTCTTGGTATATACTTATGTCGAATTAATTTATTCGATCTTTAAAGGAGTATGATGCCAAAGAAGCAACCATTTACTGGAAGTTGTTATCTTTTTAAGGTGTTTTTTTCGAAAATTATTCCTTCAAATTGTTTTGCAATGCAAACATCCTTTTTTTCCCCAATTTGCATACGCACGTGTGTTGCAGAGAAATAATTTATATCAAAAGGGGATCTTGGTACTCAGTGAACCAATTCGAAACTTCACAGTCTTTGCTCTCTGATTTATTTAAGGTTTCCTTATAACTTCTGTTCCGTTTTTTAAAGGAGAAAGGGTGCAAATTCTCGCATGTGTTATTTTGCCTACAACAATAAGGAGATATAATTAAGAATTATTGAATAACCAAACATGTGCGTTGCTGTGGATGGTGTACAGCTGAATTTATAAATATTAACTGCGTCTGTACCTTAAGAAGGCTTATATGTACATCATATCGACAGACTGACTTGTGGGTGCGCGGGAAGTGCGTGTATTTTGCCTGGTTCACGCCAGCGACGGACACCCGCTATTGTTGTCCTTGCAGTTTATGGTGAAAGCGTACCAAGTTTGGCTGTATGGCCACCTATTGGCAATTAACATGTTTTACTTGCTACAGTTCTATTCAAATCTTCTGATTTGTCTGGTAGATTGTTTGTTTTAGGTCTGCTCTGTAGGGGGGATGTTTTGTTCTAATAAGTTGGCGAATTGAAGGAACTCGTTAAAACGCTCATACAGTCGTCTTCGGTAGGGATTTTTACAGTATTTTACATATGTAAGATCAAACGTAGAGCACATGATGGAGAAGATCTCAATGCTCCTGTCATGCCTACATACTTGTACGCCCATCCTGTTGTATTTTCATTTATCGTGTAGATATAAGTCACCAAACCACAGCACTATAAGTCAGAATGAGACACACAAGAATGCACAACGGCTGGGTACATCCACTATATTGTCCTTGCATTTGGAAGCCTAGAAAACTACACTTGGTTTTTTAATATCCTGTTCTTTGTTATCTAATTTATGATGCGATGTCAAGCCCGAGCAGAGTAGACACAACTGGAGACATGATTGCGGTCAAATAAAAAGGAACGTAAAGCGACAACTCTGGTAGATAGATTGGTAAAAAATGTCCTCGGAACAAGACATGTCAAACACTACAATAAAAGGAAGGTGGGCCCATTCGTTAATCTTAAGTCACAGACTCAGAAAGCTGACAAAGAGAACATCCGACAAGAGTGTGAGCGAAAATATGGTGATACTAGGTTCCAATTCTGGGGAGAGAGTTGTGTGGATTTTTTGCCTTCTTTCGTAATTGATGTTGAAATATCAGCCGAAAAATCCGCCTACTTCAACCTAAAGCCTTAACTCCTCAATGTAAACTCAGATTAATGTCGACCTTATTCTCGATTTAAATGAAAATTCAAATGAGTAATGATGGTATTAAAGTATATTTTCTCCTCAAAACTAACAAAAAAAAAAAAACAAACTCAAATCACCCAAACCCAAACCCAAACCCAAACTTCACACTTACCTAATATAGTGCCATCACTTCCGGAAATCCTTGACGAAAGGTTCTGCAATTCGATTTTCTTTGCCTTGGCAATGTTGAAAATTCCAACCTCAGCCGAGCTCCTGCTATTGCCATTCTCATCGCCGCCCAAGCCAGCGACGGCGGTAGCACTACTCGAACCACTGCCACCACTATTGCTTAACACCTGAGCCAATTTATTGCCCAGCTGTAGAGCCATTTCCTCGTCGGCACAATCGCTCTCAAAGTCAATCGAAATCGGTCGTCCACCTGTCAAATTCAAATGTGTCACCTCGGTGCGCGATAATTTGGCCAGCCGCTCTGCTACGTCGCGATACGTATTTGGCCGTCGGCGTGTCCTTTCGCCACGACTATTCTGACGAGGATAATTCCTCGCGGCCAAAGCGGCTGCTGTCAATTCCCTTAATGTTCGCTCGTCCACCGCCTTATCGCAGATGTTCTCCTCCGAAAAGTAACACTGATTTATCTCCGCTTGAAAGTCAATCGGAGTCAGGGGGTCTGTAAATAATGAATCAGAACTTGATGAGGTCTCCTTGAGGACAACAATGTCACAATTTCCCAATTGATTGTCCGCTGGAAAATAAGCGAAAGTGAAAATAAATAAATTAACCGAATAAGCAAACAAACAGAGGGGTGGGTTCTTTGAGTGGATGGATGGATGGATGGCTGGGTGGGTGGGTGACATGAAGGATGTTTATCTAATGAGATGGTTGGAGGAGAATGTGAATTATTTTCTTTTGGAAGGATAATAGGTAGGACATCCGAAAATAAATATATCAGGCGTGAATGTGACAAAAGGCCATAAGCGAACTGACAACAAGCGGTGACGAACGAGAAAGGAAAAAAAATTGTTTGTGTTACCACGTAATGAATCATCCCAGGATACTTTTGTTGTTCGCGTGGTAGGTGTGTGTACTTGTCCTGAGGACGACACGACGCACCACCAACATCTCCTTGTATAGAAGTTTTCCGGCAACAACGACGACGTCGGAAGCGAGTAATTAGCGTTAAACTGGCATTACAGGATGACAGAGTAATTATGCGGCGACATGAAAAAGTGAATTATGTGACAAATACATGAAAGGAATAACATCGCTGACATGTAGGAATTTAACGCAGTGTCCAAGAGGTGTTGGCCCCTTAATTCACTTGTTGTTCATGTCCTCTTGTATATGATTGATAAATTAGCTATTTTTCTCCCTGAACTTTGGTCTATTTTTAAAAGAATCTTAACTTTTGAACAATGTTCTTGCAGTTGGAATGAGGACGTACTAAATTATGAAGGACTCCGCAAAACGATGAAGTTTCTCCCTAGCTATACATAAGTAGGTCATAAACTTGGTGTTTATTGGTTTTAGTGGCAACAAACTTTTGTATCGGATTAAGTCTCTTAAGCTGATGGAAGTCACGAAGATGAAGGAGTGGTTGTTTAAACCGAAATTTTATTCAATATTGTGGGATTTTTTTTTGTACGTTTACGTGACAGAAACACACAAAGGAATGCATATGATTGATGAAATTGGGCAAACCATCAAAAGAGAGAGCGATTTGTGTTGATTCAAAGTGCGTTTGGCCAAAAAAGTCGGATGCTTGAAAGTAAAAAAAAAAAGGTATCCATCTTAATGATAAGCAATCTAATTACATTCAAATGACAAAGTTACAATTTTTACATGTAAAACATGACAGACGAATGGCATGTGGTGTCAGTTTCACAAGATCTCAGACACGAGCCAAAAGAAATGTTCGATAAATAACCCATTTGGATCGATAGCTGACAGATAGTTGGCAAGGATACTGGGAAGTCCAATGGCTTTCGAATGATGTGACATTTTGCCAAGTCCAAGTGGAAGTTCAATACACTCGGTGCTTACAAGGAGGCACGCGTCAAGGGTAAGGTCATAGTTGTATTTATCAATAGAATCTAGAACGAAGTAGCTGTATATGTAGATCTTTATACGCGCCAGCTAAAAAATTAACGGCAGACTTGTTTGTAGCTTAAGTTCTAGAGAAATTAGTGCGTTACTGAACAGAGAAAAACACGGTTGAGGACTTTGACTATCGTGCTCGGACTAAGATTGGTTTCTGGAGTGTGAAACGCTTCTTAATTCACAGAGACAAAGGCATCAAGAGGGTAGATTCCTTTAACAAAAGGACAATTATGAACTCTACATTTTGAGCTTAACCGAGATGAGTTGATAAGATGCTGATGAGTACCAATCTCCAACATGTATTGCCGTACTCCAGAAGACCATCCAGAGCCTGATAGGTAAACCCGTAAGGTCGTCAAAGAAGTAGGACCGCAGGTGGAGGGACTTCTCCAATAGATAAAGCATCTCTTCCTCATTCCTACAGCTTTTGCAAAAAAGTTTCAAGAGAGGCCCAGATGTCTTGCGTGCAGACCAGTCACCAAGACACCGATCATGATGCTCAGGTCCAAATGACTCAAAACATTTAGTTCGTTTGAATGGTTCTGATTTAGGTTAAACCAAAGATCTCTGGAGATTCTGAAAAAATTACTGTTCTCCCAGACAACGTAAGCCATCTTAATAGAATCTAGTTTGACTAACAGTTTACAGTGGCATAGCGCATACCATATCCTATCTTGTCAGGCTCGCACTACAGGTCTCTGTACCACCTTTAATGTGATTGTGAACAACTCTAAGGCTCTAATGCCTGCCTGATTGTCTGTGCAAATACTAATATCATTTTAGGATAGTACGCTCAACTTAATCAACCTCAAATACGTTACAATGATCGGGCGGGTTCAAGGAGATGCTTAGGGTAAGTAAACAGGAGGAGTAAACACCGCCACTCCATTGTGAATATAGATCACACCGGCATCCTCCTCCTCCTGATCCAAAGCTGGAACTGATGTGTGAATATTTCAACCAAAATAGAGCTTGGGTGGGGTCTAATCAGAAGGATTAATAAGATTACATTCATTAAGAATGGGGGAGTGACCAAAATCGAGGCAAAGTCACTGTGAAGAGGCAGTCAGACAGATCGCTGTTAAGGCGGCCATTTGTGTGCTGACGATCTCTAAAAGCAGTAGGTGATATAGTACCAAATGCTGCGGATGAGGCAGTTCTAAAGGTGCCACTGATGCATAGACAGACAGCTCGTTGAACCTTTCCCAGGAGATTGAGGTTGACAATTTTCCGTAGAGCTGTTCACCAAAGAAATAAAGGTCTGACAACAGGCGTATACAGCCAGAGGGTGACATGAACTTTCAATCCCCATCCTCTACACATTCTCATTACTTTCTTTTGAGTTACAGAAAACAGAAGACACTCACATGCGACTCTAAGAATTGTTTTATTTGCTACTTGTCTTACAATTAACTAACAATTGCAAAAATAAATTAAATTTAAACTATTTGTCTTAGGATAAAATAATTACATTAAATACAGGACATCGCACACAAAACAGCCCCTCAAAGGACCTCACTTTATACATTTTTATTTCCTCCATATCGTTTCGAAAATGTCTCCAGTGATTTGAGTACTTCTCTCGCCGACTGTTCTAGACGTTCGTTAAAGTAGTCCCTGTCGGTGGAGAAGTCCCTCGCTTCTATCGATGCATCGGCAGGCTCATCCATTTTGAATAGAGCTCCCAACTTGGGCAGGAACAACAGCAGGCATATGATACCAATAAACTTAACGATCTTCTTGAAGATCAACAATTTTAGAAGGATCTTCCCCAGAGTGAAGAGGTTGAGCTTCAGTTTCAGCTTGCTGAACAGCCATTCGGGCACCGAAGGAGGTTGCTGATAGTGTCCCACGGAATGGTGTTTAGGATATTCCTGGTAAAATGTCACGGGAGGATGACTGATATACTCCGGCTGTGGCTGTGGCTGAAGTTGAGGCTGAGGTTCGTAGTTATATCCTCCGGTAGGTGGTCCATAAAAATCCGGATGCTGTGAGCTCTGCAAGGCTTGAAGGTACGTATCCTCATCGATGGGATTAGCACTAACCGACGATAGTGCTAGCACTCCGACGCAAAATATTTTCGCTAAGAAATTCATTTCAAAAACTTTACTGTACTTCGGATTCGTTATTGTGCGCACTTTGAGACACCTTAACCGATGGCCACCGACTGACCAACTAAAAACTGTTCAATTAAACTGTGCCTTCATTTAAGCATTACTATGAACCTCATGTAATTGGACAAATGTGTCAGACAGCTACTCTGTGTTGTGGGAAGTGAATACGATTGGTGGTGGTAGGATCGATAGTCTAGAAGAAAGTGGAGTTGCGTACGCGCGAGCCAATTCCGATGCACACATCCGATCAAAGTGTGATCGGAATGGAAATTAGCCGATTCTTGTTGTCACGTACGAAATATACTTTCTCTGCCCAAAAGAACAGAGCGATTTTTAATCGAAAATAACATGTGCGCGGCGCGGAGTTATGTTTTAGGATGGAATTTCAAATATTTTTTTTCTTTCGAATTAATAAGTCTTAAGTCACCTACTTGAGGAGTATACCTTTTGGGTGACCAGCTTAGCATTATTGTGGTCAATGATGTCGTTGATTACTGATAGGCAAACGTGTTTAAAGTCTGCTCCAATTGACAAATGAAAGTGTAGAGATGGATTTGTTCAAGATGGTTGTGCCAAATCCGGAGTTACATAAGGAGCGGACGAGGATACTCTGAGGAATATTAATTTTGGGCAATAAAGCTAGGTAGACGCACAGTAATAAAAGTATAGTAAGGTCAACACGACTGGTGATAGTGAATTCAAGGCAGAGAGCTTAAACAGTCGTTAATTTTACATAAGTTCATGATTTTTTTTTTGGAACAATGCGTTTGCGACTATTATTACCGTTAAGCAACAAGGAAATTACTTTAAAAGACTAGGAAGCAACCAACGTGTAACTTGGAGTCATAAATATTAATAAACTTTGAAGTAGTAGTGTGTTGGAAGTAGTGGTCTGTTGCTGTTTTTCGACATTTCTATTCGACAGAATTGGCGACTTCTATCTGACGGAGTTTACTCTACTTTTTCTTGGGGTGCACAACAGTTGTTTCAGATACCCTGGGCTCTGTTCTAAATGTACTCCCAAACTTACCACAAAGCTATTCCACAACTTAGGTCAATGATATGAGCCTAACTGGAGCTTGTATGATATTTATTATATAGCTCTGTTACTATGGATAAGCAGTCTGATGATATGACCCTAATGCTTCAGCTGCGGCGCAAATAAAAGCTTGACTCTCCTGATAGAGCTGAGTCTGGTATGGAATGCATTCAGACGGCTCAACGATCGAGTGTAGAGGGTGGTGTCTTTGTTGAATGTGCCGACAGATGACAGCAGTACCTTTGTCTTCCAGGCGGAGATTTTGACATTGGTGGAAGAGTTATAGTATACATGTGTAGCAACAACTTGGACTTAAGGCCATGCTCAGTCTTATTGGTATACTAGGCATTCAACGTACGTAACAGCGTTTCCTTATAGAGAATGTAGTAGGCCATCAGTTGTATCTAAAATGGGGTCAGATATACTTTCATGGATGTTCTAGCTGTGTCCAAACCTGTGCAACTACTTGAGATGTGATCAAATGCTACAAGGATATCAACATATTCGTTGATAGTCAGGCGTAAGAGCCTCTTGGATTTAGATCTGAGCTAGTCAGAAATGTCGTTGCTTAACAGAATCATCAATATAGCTGCCTAATCATGATAACGTCTAGAAGAGCACAACTTGTCCAAGAATAGAAAGAATCACTGCAATGACGTAGACATATCGAAGCACAAAACACATACAAAGCGAAGTCGAGAGGATTGCCAGACTGTTATACTTATTTAAAAACTAAGAGGGGATTCTCCAATAAATTGTTAGAATATAAATTGCTAATCAGGGGTTACGTGTCCCTCAGGGGTTGTGGTGGACGCACTAGGGCATCTAGCTTTATACCGAATAAGTTTCGAATTTTACTACAACAACTCTTTCTTCGGCGTTAAATCTTCTCATTCAAAAACATAAAACCTGCAGTCGCGAGATCAATTTAAGGTTCATATCTTCTCAACATTCGGATTGAAACATTTTAGTCATACTTTTGCAAATTCTTTGATTGTGGGCTTTTGGCATAGGCCTGGGCATCCATTCAATGGAACACAATTTGACCAACGCTGATGGAAAAACGTGACATTTCCACTAATATCTTTATTGAATTAAGTACTTACTAATGAGTTAATCAAAAGCTAGTAATTGGAAATTTTTCGCACGCTTTTTTGCCAACTGTATTCAATCTCATCATCATTAAAACTATCATTAGAGTTAACGTTAATATTACAATTATCGTGACACGTCTCATCTGCGTTCACTTTCACTGAAATGCATATCATTTTGTATCTTGTCTTTTGAACAATTGTCCAGATCAAATTTATGGCATCACTCAAGCTTCGGCGTTGCCAGGTCTCGTACTAGTTGATTCATTGATCGATGTGAGATTACTTAAAGTCGATTCTATACAATCCATTGGAAAGGGGTATATAACATCGAACTTCGATTAGTTTCATTTAGTCTGCGATAGTTAGTCTGCGTTAAGTGTATCCACTTGAGGGGTCAAACTTCAATCCAAAAATAAGACACGCTAATCCCAATCGACGACGACACGAAGAACTTTTATTTATACAATTTTAATCCTAATGTTCAAAAAAATATCTGTCCCAAAAGTATACACAGACGGAAGCACTGTTTCACTGACGACCCACACACTGCGTCGCTACTGAACAAAGCAAACCTCATTTTATGTGTTGACGTCAGCGCTTTATACCCCAGCTGTTGCTTTGAGTAAACTGTCGTGTGTGCGGCGATAATGAGACATCGCCCGCACATGAGGCGACACACTCATTGCGAGTAAAGCCCCAGAGGAGGCCTCGGTCGAATTCTATGAAATTTGCCTTGTGGGTGCCGGCAATAGAGGATACTGTCCAAATAGGATGACCTAATCCAGAAATAAAAATCAATCATCGACAAAGGTATACCTACACCAACAAGTTAGATTCTACCTGGAAACTTGGAATATTTAATTAGCTCATTTCGTGGTTGGACGCCATCATCATACCCTGACAGGTGCTCCATCTAAAACGCGGTCGTTCTCAATTTCATATTTAAAATTGCTATCAGCGCAAAATTTTACGGTGTGGACTCTTCGCCTTAAATCCGCCGCCGCGCGTAGGTATGCAGAACGTGCCTTCTCCGTCGCAACACTCTCCCAAAGCATGGCGCGTGAGTTTTTGCAATTCAAATTGTTTTTTTACGCGCTTCAAGCCTACAGGGTGGCCTTAAAAGCAGACAGGGGTTAGAAAACTACCCTCACTTGACGCGAACAAAAAAAAAATAAAAATAAAACAAAAGGTCAAAATTACCGCTCGTGCTAACTTAGCACATACCTTTTGGGTCCCTATTTTTCCATCACGAGTGCGTGTGTGTGTATGCTGATTGGTTCGGGGGAGGTGTTATGCGAATAACAAAACGAGGGTGGCATTTTGAGGCTCGCCCACATAACTTACCGCTAGATTTCTGTGTTACTGCCAAAGACAAACGTATCGACGCGTGTTTTTCGCCGTGTTTATTGGAGTCTTTACGCTTATGAGCCAAAGTTTTACCCGGAGACTGGGACTTGTTGTTATTCATGTACGAACCGTTTTGCTAGTAAACAAATTTAAGAAAAAGCACCTTCGCTTTAGGGTGTCTCTCTTTTGTATATACCTATTCCTCTTTCCAAGAGGTACAATTTCTGTTTGTTTATGGAAAAGAAAAGAATATGGATGTAGACGATGTATATGGCATTTAATATTATTTCCGAGAATAGAGTCATTCGCGCTCACATGAGAGATGGCCTTAAGGAATTTTGATCAAAACGGCTACAAGGTAGCAATAGAATTTTTAATATTTCTTTATGATGATAGAAGAGTATGGCTTTGATTAAATATGCAGAATAAAAGCCCAAAGGGCTTCGAAATGTGTAGCGTATGTAATGTATGTCCTTGAGATGTCTCAGCCATTGTTCTTGGCATTTAGGATGATTTTTTTTCTTTCCAGTGGGCTTTTCACTGTCGCCAGCTAATCGTTAGAGTAAATTTTAACAGATTTAACCTAAAATTGCAAAGGCGGGGTTCTATGGATCCATAGAACTAGACTAGGATAGTATTTTGCTTCACCAAAACAAATGGTGCTACAGAAGCCAATATCTTGAATAAGGAATGGCAAAGTGACTCTTGGGTATTGTATTCAGACAAATATTGGTATCTGGAATGTGAATACGCTCCTTGACTAATTGAATAAATGGGCTGAAAACGCCAACTAGAACAAGAGGTCATGCCGAATAGGAAGACTGGTTTTGGGTATAAGCCAGGTAAGATAGTGAGATGTTGCTAAAATGTTTTCAGGGTCACCCTGTATACTTTTAGTATCCCAAGCAAACACGAGTATGTATTTAACTCTAATCTTAAAATCATCACTTTATTTCTGTCCACCAATTATTTTTTGTAAATATTTTTACTAGCTATACCTACCTACCCATAATATTGGTAGAATTTCACATTTGAAAATAATTTCCATATTTCTGTTTATTTATTTGGTTTTATTGCGCTTCATCCATAAATTAATGAATATTTAATATAAAACATTTAATGGGTTGCGAATTATGCGTTTATACTAATTGATGACAAATATTCGACTGGATAGAGTTTGCTGAACGAACGCAAGCAATTAGAGTTATGTTTAGATATGGATCACACAATTGAAATTTAATAAACAAATGAAAATAAACCCTGACAAAACCTTTTGTAAGTCTAAACTAAAGCATACAATTTAATATTATGGATTTCGCATAATTGTTTGATAATACCCGAAACTGGTTAAAACAAATCATATAACATTTCAAATGTAAGTAATGTATATTAAATAAAAATACTTGTATAATTAAAGACCAGGAAAAAATATATGTATGAGTACGTTAAACTTTGCATTTAGAGGTACAATTACAGTTCAGGGAACAGCGAATGGGCGAACCGCAAACAAACACATTCAAAGGCAAACAATTGACACTTTTACTATTCCCAATGAACAGAGCTTAAATTATCTATCGATTTATGTATATACTCGTATAACAAAATTTCTGCGAAGAAATAAACCATTCCCTGATCTTTTCGTGAATAAGCGAAAGCTTCTTGCGAACTGTCAAATTTTATTCACATTCCACAGATGTGGAACAAAATTCACATTCGGGCAACCAAAATATTCGCGTGAGTTTAACCTCGCAATTGTTTTTTTTTTTTTTTTTCTTTGGTAAATGACAAATGAAATTCGCAGAGCAACTAGATAGATAAATTTCTGTGAATGAAACGTCAAAATTTTGCGAATATTCGCTCGTTCGCTGAGCTGTAAATGGGCCTTTATTGTCATTCAAAAATAACACCAAATGCTCATTTATGTACTTGTGTCGCGAACGTTTTTGAATGAGAGTATAAAAGGCAGAGACGTTGAAGGAACGACGTTTTGAACCAAACATTCAGAAACAAAATTAACGCGTTTATTCTTTTCAGAATTCAGTCGATGGTTTTCTCAATTGAAATAAGTTACTATGGTTTATTTCCTGTTACTTGCCAATTGCGAAATTCTGACATTATTTGACATGCTGAAACCTTGACGAATATGTGTAACTCGTGTAAATTCAGGATTAGTTATCTCAATGTGTCACTACTGTCACTATCTATTAGAGATGCCTCCAACTTAGAAAGCGAAAAGAGTTTTTGGTGGTTGAGTATTGCGAAAACTCCAGAAGTTGTGAAATTTCCACGAATTTCCACGCTTTAGTGTAGTTATACTGTGTGACACTGCATTTGTTTTTATACAAGCACTTCAAAAACGAGGATCAGAATAAAAAAGAAACACTCACTTCACCACTGCAGTCTCAACAGAATAAACTACTGTCAGCAGGTTTCTTTGATATAAGAGTATAAAGGTCTAATTCTGTGAAGAACTGTAATTTTGCATCGACGATTCAGACGTCTATGGCACATTTGTCCGATTGAATTCAATTTGACAATCAAATCTCCATCTTACCTTTGGCAAAGCATGTACATATTTGTGTATGGCATCACATGTGACTGATTGAATTGGAATCTCTTATCAAACACCTTTTACCCGTCAAATTTATGTAATGTAAACAAAAGGGCATAACGCACAGCCATTAGTGTGTAGAAAAGAAAAATGAAAAAAAGGGAGATCTAACATGTTTGTTGTTCTACCAATACTACTAAACGGATAACCACTGCTGCTCCCCCTTTCCTGGAAAGTATCACATTTCCCAAAACAGGTTAGTTAACCCTACCACAAAGGCGGCCCCCCCCCCCGTTTCTTTCTATACCACACATGTGTATTCATTTGGAAAATTGTGACAACTACAAACTCATGTGGTCTCGTATATGAATATGATTAGAAAAGAAGAAAAATAAAAAACGAAAATAAACACGCAAAGGGCTTAGATAGATTTTTCCCCACCTGTATTCAATGACGTTGTCGTCGTCGACGTTGGTATTTGCTGATGATGATGATGTAGAATTGCTGTAAAATTATTCGCTGTTTTCCATGAGTCGGTTTGCACAATAATTTTATCCACTTGACGCCGGACAGTGGTACTCGTATTTTCTTTCGAATTATCTGTCAAATTGACAACAAAAGCTGTTTTCGAACGCGACTCAAACGATGACGGAAGACCATCTAGAACCGAACGCAAAGTATTACTGTCCGTGGCTAGCTCCTCAGCAGCGGCTACAACAGTGGAATAATCATCATCACCACTACCAATATCGGTGGTACCACCACTGACAGACGACCTCGTTCCAGTGATGACGACGGCGGCTTTAGCAGAGCCCACTGAACGACGACGATGGCAAACATCTGTTGCTTCAGCCACCATGCTGTTGCTGCTGCTGCTGTTGGAAGGTTCCACTTGGCTTGATGTGGCTGATTCTGGTGCCGGTTTAGTGATTCCAGCAACATCGATATGTGTAGTTCCATCAACTGGCTCATGGGGACCAGTAACACCACCAACCACTGACGCTGTCACTGATGATGATTCAACTTGAGCGGATGACCGCGACGCACATGAGTGAAGCTGTTGGGCTGAGGAGCTTCCCTTTGCTGATTGTTGTATTTCCACCTCCACTGTCAAATCCCCATGTTGTTGTGGGAGATCTTTTTTTGTTTCCATTCTAGCGAAGGTGGAGGTGGAGGGGAAAATGTCTGCCTCTTGGGTCGACGACATTTCCAGCTTTGCTTTAGCATGCCGTTCTGGTGTTATTGTTGGACTCTTTTTATTTTGCTTTGCTGTTGGTTCTTTGGCATATAATTTTTGTTTTGATATGAGTTTTTCTTTTTTCTTTGGTTGTTTCTTAAGCCATTTCTTTCCATGATCTTTGGCTGGAAAAAAGAGTAGAGAGAGGAAGAAAGAAGAAAAAAAATCGAAGATTTTTTATGCTTTATCAAGATTGCTTTCTTCTTTTTCGAACACATCCAGGGTAATTTCTAGTTTATTTTTCAGAAAGAACTCGAAACACACAACAAAACAAGAGATCTTTCAAATGATGTCATGCAAAAACTGAAAGAAAAAGTTTTTTTTTTGTTTTTTGAAAAAAAAAGTAACGGTAAACATCAGAAGAATCAAAATCAACATGCAAATTACACTAACCAACTACAATTTACTGACTGGACAATTTTAATTACGTGGGATGAAATTCTATATAATGTGGTTCAGTATTTACGAGTATACTGACATGTAAGGGACAGTACTACATAGTACTAAGTACTTCAGTAGGAGCTACATAATTAAAGAAGCAAAGGGTAACATCTATAAATATGTATTATGTACCATGAAAATTAAATGATCTCGAGCTTGTAAAGTTATTTGCTATAATCTGATCTACATATTTATGTTTGAGTTGCCAAATTGCTGTCAATACTGTTTAATACAAATAGGGTCTACAATAATAGATTACTTCGTGTACTCTTTGCAACCATATTCGTATGTCAAATTTTTAAGCCGAGGACAGACTACGAAACAGCAATAGGTCTGTTCCCGCTCTGACAAAGTAAGAAAATTCCCTGCTGCGAATTTAAGTCCAAGAAATTTCTTTGGGAAAAGTTAGGAGTTCTGACAAATCTGTTGGCGATTCTTCGCAAGCTTGTTGACAGTTCAGAAGCAAGCAGTTACAACAAAAAAGAGAAAACACTGTAATGCCCGATTCACAATAAAGCGTAAAAATGAGACTGGAGCGTGACGAGAAATCATTTTCATCAATAAATCGTTTCCCAGCACACAATGAATGCGATATTTTTGACGGTGAGCTAAAACGACCTAACAACCGCATACCCCCTTTCTATTTCTGGCTACTTGACAAAGTCAAAGCAGCCTGCTGTCACGCAGTCACATCGAGAGAGATTTTCAATTTCTCAAAAAGAACGCGATGCGATAGAACGAGTCTCGAGTCATTGTGACTTGACTATTGTTTCACACATTTGCATTGATTGAAATTTTATTTGACAATTCGCCCAAGACTCGCCTCGCTCTCACGCTGCATTATGAATCGGGCTTAACGCTAGCCTTTTTAGAACAGTATACGGCAACGCTGTACATATGCTCTCAATAATACTGGCAACCCAGCCAAGGTTGCCTTGAATTTTTAGAAAATTCGTGATTTTATAAGAAATTTGAAAAACAATTTTTTTAAGCAAGGTACTGTACACAGTGGTTGAAGAAGGAGCTATTGGAAAGGGATAGGGTATAACTCGATCCGCTACAGACGGATTGTAGCATTTCCATATGTATCATAAGACATTATGTATGTAGCTGTATTCATATCACACATCAATGACATAAGACATCCCTGTTTATCGAGGAAATCAGAAAAAGGTGTTGTCAGGAATTAGAATAAATGGACTAGCAAGTGTCCAGTCCTTTTATGACATTGCTCCATACTTTGCAATGTTGTCCGATGGTCTTCATCCAACTGTGAGGAATGTACATAGGTCCATGAGGTGTGGTTTGTTAGACCCAGAGTCACATACATACATATGCATTCCAAGTTCGACCTTTTTTATATTCACATATTTCTACTTAAAAACACGTCCTGTGTATAGTTCTGACTACATATCTCCACTTAAATATCTAAACTTTATTCCATGGTTGTGTATGCAAGAAACTTTTTCTTATCATTCCATAACATGTCCCTTCATCATCGTCATCATCGTAATTGTAGTTGGATGTGCACTATAAGTATGGATGCAAATTCTATTTTCGCTCCTTTTCATATTATTTGCTCCTAAGCCCTGTCGGAGTTTCTGTTTAATATTAGGATAACGATAGAAAAATATCCCTTCTTTGTATTCGTTTTTTATTCCTTTTTATTAGCTCTGTCTCGACACGAACGAACCACGTTCCAGTTTTCTTCTTCGCTCGTATCTTTTTCGCCTTTCATCATGGTGAATCGCATATTATATATATTTTTTCTTTATTTAGTTGTATTTCTTGCCACCCACTTTCCGATGGAAAATGTATAAATTCAAAGTGAAGAGCGAAGTAAAATTTATTTCGTTCAGCATCTCAGTAAGTCGCTTTTCATTTCCATACTTTAGACGTGAGTCCTGTTTTTTTTCTTCTTTTTTTGCAGGAATATTTTTTCTGACGTGTATCCCGACGGCGTCCTGGGGTTGCTGTTGCTATTTGCTCCCGGCATGACACACAGTGTAACGCATTTGGCACACTCACTGGCAGTGGTAAAGGGAAAAAAGAGGTGGCATGCATAACGGTGTTATCTGCCATAAATTTGCCATAACTTGTTTGGCTTTGCCAAGCCATGCAAAAATGCGAATCGGTACGATTTCTTTTTGCTGTCAAAGTCTAGTGTAATGGTGCATCCTTTTATCAGAGGTTGGCACGAATTTTGACAATTTTTTTTTTTTTTTTTTTTTTGTCAAGTCAAGTTTCTTGCGAGTTGAGAATGAGTTTTGTGTATTCGAAAGGATCTTTTGAGGCATGAATTTCTTAGAATGAAAATAGATTGCCATGACGAGTGGCGGTTGGTAAGTGTTGCAAGCAAGGTAAACATTTTGAACATGTACAACATGTGCGATATGAGCAAAGGGACTCAAATGATGGACAAGGATATACAAGTTAGTAAAAAAAAGTCATCATGTAGCTGGGTGGGCTGGTTGGTAGAAGACAACCTTCGATGAGGACGCAGTTACATAACAAGTCAAATTTATAAGTGAAATTCAAGACGAAGTCACACTTCAGTGAATGAAACAGTTTGAGTCGAAGGTAGATATTGTTAGTGGAGGAGAAAATTAAACGAGTAAGAAATAATCCCACTCCCATGCTCATGATGGTCCGGTGCAGACCCAACTCTTAACCAACAAGCTTCTTCAGACAGTTCTACCAAGTTCATTGAGGACTCTTTTCATCTGGTCTTGTAGTGGACTTGAAGGCTTTTTTAGTCAGAGTCTTTGCTTTTGAAAGAAAGAAGAAATGCCGAGGTTTTTTTTGTGACTTTCAGGATTAAATCTATTTTATGCTCTTTTTGAATGGCACCCAATTAGGTCAGATTTCCTGGTGCATACCCCTATGTCGTAGTCCGTAGTCGTTCCGTTTTGTGCTGCCATAACTAAATTTTGTATCGGTTTAATTGCAACAACCGTGGCTATTCTATCAGCCAAAGTAAGAGGCTTTGACTGGACTATAAAAGGATATACAGTCACCGAACTGTGTTAATCTCTCAGCAATAATTTGAGCCTAGTTTTGTGTATGATTACCCACGATAACTCTCAAACTCTCGAGCTATTCGAACCTACTGAATTGAATGTAGAAGAGTCTTGAAAATTTCATGTTTTCATCTGAAATTCAACCCAACCCCAAAAGTGCCACAGGCATTTGATCAAATATTTTGGTGGTACATTGCCTCCCACATGTTGTTAGTACAAATTGCATTCGCTGTCATTAATTATTCGAATGTATTAGGGTTATGCTCTCCCCGCAAGTGAAATTATGGGCCCATTCACCGCATTGAAGGTCCACTCGCGAATAATTTTCGGGCACTAAATGTCCGACGAAACTTTATATAATTCCAACGGATCGACGCAGTACCTACTCGTGTGTATTATCATTGTCCTGCAGCCAAAACCAGGGCACTAACAATATTCCTCCGAGCTGCAGTAATGCATTTATTTAGACAGAAACTTTTATGAGGACGGCACACATCGACACATTTTACTGTGCTTGCTTTTATGTCCTGTTTGTGAAACTCAAACTGGAATTAGTGGTGTGGAAAATTCCACTAACTGTTTCAACATATTTTCTGTGAAATTATCCCTTACGTATGGTCGAATATTAATTATGCCAACGATATAAATAGGATTACACTCGGCGGGGATGTACTCGTACAAGTTTTCATTCGACTACTACTATCCTTTGGCAGGCCGAAAAAGAATGGTTAAATCGCACAAAAGCCAGTTTAATGACAGGACGCTTTAACTTGGTTCCTTTTTTTCTCTCTCTCTCTCGATTGCCATAAGGTTGGTCGTTTGTTGTTTAATGATTTTAACTTGAAAAAGGTCCTTCACAACTGAGCTGGGGGGGAAATAAAATAGATCGTCATTTGAAAGGATTCTCCATAAAATGAATACTAAAATAGGTAGACGTGGTATAGACTAAACCATCACTGGAAGTTCTAAACTACATATTTATGTACGCAGTGTCCTTGCATCCTAAATGAGCTTTATGGTTGTCTATGAAAATAAAGTAGGTCTTCTTTTTGTTTTGAAAATAAAACTAACTTTTCATACTTTAGTGGTTATTATGTCTTGAGATATGACCAACTTTCATAGAGAAGAACCTGACATGGAAGTTAGTATTTACAGCCGCAAGGAGCTAAATTTTTATGGGACTCGTCCATATGTACAGTTTTTTGAAGGGCTTTCTGTTTTTTAGAATCAACTTCATATATCGGGGGGAGAAATTGTAGATCTGTTAAAATATATGGATGTCTTATGAGGAAGATAAAATTATAGTGAGAATGAGAATGAGTCAACTGATTGCGGTTGCGTTATGCAATCAAAGCAATGACTGCATAACGGAGAACTAAAAACCCCCCTATGCGCCATCGATCTTGAAAATACTGACTGTTTCTAATGCGTCCACAATCATAGGGATCCACACTCCACAGATGCCTTCCAACTTACAGTCGATTGAGTCATCTGCAGATGTTCTACAAAAGCACAAATTTATTTCATCTCGAGCCGATAAGAATGATCTAATAGGCTCTGACATCATGTATCTACATACAGCAAATTATAGTCTGTTCTTTAGAAACAAGACTGTTTTCATTTAGTCTAGGGCTTTCAACTGGGCTTTTACGAGGACCGCTAGTACCATTTGACTGGAAATTGGTCAAATGGTATTGAAAGTAGCTAATGAGGGACCCTTTCTTCCTGGCAATGCAGAGATTCTCTAGATCTAATTAATGGTGGCGATAACAGATCATGAGCCAAGCGACCTGCTTTTTTAAAGGAAGGAAGGTGTTTTATAAGCATGCTCGGTACCAGAGTTACCGATAACACCTGGACGAAGTCAACCATTGATGCATTGGAATTCGGTAGACAGGGAGGTGGGTTTTGTGGGTGGAAACGGGCTCAGTTTAGTCTATATACATATAGGAAGACCAACCAAAATTTAAGGATGTACAGTCTTGTGGTACAAATTATTTACAACGATCCAGAGATTAGTCTGTTCAGCTTCTACTGTTCACCCCCCGACTGTAGCCCCTGGTAGAATTCTCTGCAAATTCTACAAATCCTTACAGTCTCCGAAGTAAGTAATTTTCGGGTACAAGCAGAGAAATTTGGAAATAATTGCAATAATCGAAGAGATTTCAACATAATTCTCGCAAACTTACGTACAAAAGTCGCAAGCTAGAGCAACGAATTACAACATTTAAATATATTGTGAAACCTTAGCTTTACAAATGTGAAAAGGATTAATGAGGATAATGACGTCTACAACTGGGATACTTTCAGCAACTACTATTCTGTAAAACTCTTGTTCAAGCTGAACTTGAGCGTTAAAAAAAAAAAACTAAATTTTACTTAATTTTCAAAGAAAATACCATGCCAATATAATTTGTAATTTTTTTTGTTACGATGAAACCTTCACCATTCCCACAAAACTACAAAACTTTTTCAAAAAACACGCCACAAAATACATCAAAATAGGGCATTTGGAACAAACAGAAAAAAAAAAAAATCAGAGAAAAACGCCCTAGGCTACAACGGTCAATAATCACATAAGTGTGCATATGCAACTCCTACTTACCACTTTCAGACGCCTCATGTCCTTCCTCATGAGACTCGGCCAACATTGAGCTATCACCCTCATTTGATGAAGGTGACAAAAGTTTATCCTTTGATTTTTTGTGACCAAAACGTGCGAATACTTTCGCACGACTGTTTCGCCGACTTAACCCCGACACGTTTCCTTCATCACCGCTACCGGCATGACTATGGGTTGTTCCCATTGTGATAAAATATTGCTTTCAGTCAATTCACTAATTCAATTTAGTTGATTTCTTTTCTATTTATTCATTCGCAAAGAAGTCAATCAGGGAGGATTGGTCCCTTGCCCACACCCATGTGAATCACGTCACCACTACACCAATGCCACACTTGACGAACACACCTCCTTTGAGGGGGGGAGGTAGAACGAACGAAATTCCGCCGCGTTTCTACTGCTAACAATTATTATGAAACAATTTTCCGGCAAAGTCAAAGCCGATGGTTAAATATTTTATCACTCACTCCTCGTCGACAATGCACAGTTCTTTTTTTGTGTGTTAATTTTTCTTGCCTATGCCTTCACTTTCGGTTTTATTTTGACAGGAGGGAGTTAATTTTCTTGTTGGCACTTGACGCATTTGACACAATTACCGTCAGGTAGTGGAATTTTTCTTCTAACCGTTGGTTTGTTTAGCACTTGCCCGAGGGATTACATTTAGATATACGAAAAGAAAAAAATAATTATTCCCGAAATCGGTCCGTAAACATTCGAACGAAAAAAACAAAATTTAATAATTTGACAGCAACTGTCAGTGTGACAGCCAGAACACCATGTTATTCGTTTGGGAAAAATCAATAGTGCTAGTGCATTTGGGAAAGTACGCGCAACCGCTTGCAGATTGTGTCAGAATATGTCTGCAGTATAAAACAACAAAAACAAATGACCGACAAAATAAAAAAAAGAGTATCTACAACGAAAGACCTACATTCTGGATCTGGATGTGTGACTAAGTGATTGTTCGTTGACTAGGTCATGTGGGGATGATTATGCATACTACACACTCTGAATCGGTTGTTGTTTTTGCATCTGCTGGATGTGATAATTGGCTTGACATTAAACAAAAACGAAAAAGAACAAATCTAATGGCAAATAGTTCTATATGTACAGTGTAGATTGGGGTTGACGACAAAAAAAAAAAAAAAACCGAAACCGGTATGACCGTTTGCGCTGCTGTCGTCCGATGAGAGCCGCTCTAGTTCAAACACTGGACTATAATTGTGTGGTTATCTTTGGGAACGTTTAAATTTTTGAATTTTATCAAGTGGCGGGGGCTATATGGCACACACATGCAAAGCTTCCCCAAAAAGCGAGGCGAGAGTTAGATAATGGAACGTCTGTTCTAAAGTACCGCCACTGATGGGGTGAACTGGGTCTGGGTTAGTGGAGCTCTCGTGATGGTGTGGTTATCAGCTGTGATGGGGGATTTTTTTTTTATTAATTTATTTGTTTTTATTGTCACTGTTTTTGTTGTTGGTGGAATGGATTAGTTTTTGCCAAAAAAAAAAAAAAAAACAATATTTAGATACCTTATTCAAGTGCATGTGATATGCTATGGGCTTGGGGTGTGTTGTAGATACTATGCCTGGTGGGAAGTCATTTGGTTGCACTTGTTGTGTTGCTAAGTTAGGCGTTGGGAGGGACTATTTGAACGAACACCTTTCAAATGACGCTAATAGATGATCATCATTTCGTTTATAGAATGCAAAATCAATTAAGAAGGCATCCTTAAAGAATTTATTAAACGAGGGGAGATGTTTACTAATTTACTACTCTCTCATTCCTCTGACATTGTATAGGCAACTCCATAAAGAAGGGAGAACGTTGATAACGACACACGCTCTTAGAGATCTTAGCAGAGAAAAGCACCGAATAGAATGATCTAATCAGATTGAACAGAACATACTACATACATAACTGAGATCATCAGAATCTGGTATGAAGGAAACGACGTATGTATGTTCATTCAGAGTTGTTTGGGAGTCCCAAAGTTTTCTATAAAGGTCGCTGTATACAGTTATATTGATTGCCTGTTTACAAATTGACACCATAATATCATTAGTGATGAAGTGGTGCAAAAAGAGCCAATCAGATGATGAACTGACTCCATGCGATAAGGGTCACCACCATGCAACTAGTAAGCTTGAGTTACCAATTTGGCCGTCCTACAACGATCTTTCATGATCGGCAGCCACAGTCTCGGAATTAGTGTCGATATTGGTTTAAAAGATCAACATCACCTTTGTTGTCACAAATGCTCACGCTTCCGCTATCGAAACTAATCATGGTGCAAGGCTTGCCATCATTCCTCTGGATTACCGCAACCAACCATCGCCAGGAATCTGTTACGCACCGTATCGGAGGAAAGCTCTTGTAATTTGAGCCACCATCCCTCTCGATGTAATTCGCCGTCGAAATTCGCCGTCTTTGTTTCCTATCTGCAAAAAAATTCCTCACAAGTCCATATGCGATGCATTTGTATGTACCTCTTGTACACATTCGGAGCAACATTTTTGGATTGCTCAGGGCCGTCTCTAGTTTCTGTCTTTCTGGAACTTCTCCTCCTGTGTTGTTGTTCACTGGAACATCAGGGGCTACAACTTGACAAGGCGATAAGTGTATGTTTGTCCGACTCATCATCTTTTATGGGACAGTAGTCGAAGTGTTTATAGACTTGTGGTCTTGTTCTATAGGCACCTTGCCAGTGAAAGTTATGGCCACTTTCTAGCAGTCCTTTACGAACTTCATGAAGTTGCATGGTGTTGGAAACTGACAGGCTTGGTGTCACTCTGGTCTTAACTATCTGGTATCCATTTTTGAGACATTCCAGATTCGTTATGAAAAAGACATACTTACACACGTTTTACATTAGTCATACTTAAGGCAGTCTTAAATTGAGATCTGCCAAATCTTGAAACCTCAGCATGTATGGCTCTTTAACGTCTCCTACATCGAGGTCTGTGGCCACTCGCAATCCCTCTCGAACGGTAGCGACCCCTGAGCCGTCTCGTACGTGAAATCGATACTGGCCAACCTTTGGAAAAGTTTCCGCAGCTAAGTTTATGTTAGTCTAAAAGTTTCCGCCTACCTACTCATCACCAGCTGTCTCATGCCTTCACCATCATATTTTCTTAATTTCTCCATCTAACGCCAACACTTTGTCCTTTGCACTTCTTTATTCCTGATAATAAAGGGCTTCCAGCTTGGTTTCTTTTTCTGCTCTGAAAAAAGTCATTGTTCTCTATTTCGGACCAAAGTTTGTTATACGGTTCTGTTTTACATATCATCCAAAGGTCACCATTCGTCCTTTTCCTTTTACAATTTCCTAGCAAACTGCACCACAAGGAGCTGAGAGTAAAGTTTACTAACATAGTTGCTGGGCTTTCAAAAGTAGTGGCTATCGGGAGATGCAGTTCTGCAAGACTTTAAGTCCTTTATTAAGACCCTGTTTAAGGTTCGATAGTTATACCTGCATACATATTCATATTGTATATTCACTGATATCTAATCGAATTAGGCTTGTATCGCTTAGGTTCCATTATTAAGACAGAACCGAAGTTGTTGTCTGTATCGTTTCCGAGAAAACAACAAAATCCTCATCTATCAATACTAATCGATTGACTAGTATTTTATGGTTTTTAAACAACCCAAAGCACTGTCTACCGCAGGGATTAATACATTCATACAACAGATACACATTATTATCCGGAAAAGTTTGTATAAACTATAGAGAGCGATTGGATTTCATACATAAATCGTAAGCCGATCAAAGCAAAGTTGAACCGATCAATTGATAAATTCGTTCCTGTGAATTCGTAGCAATCAAACGAATTGATGTTGGATTAGGTGTTTTGCATTCGCTTTTGCAACAAGCTTCCATTGAAATTGCAACCAGACACTGTGATCCCTTATGTCCGCAGGCATAATGTTGGTTTGAATGATTATTTTGTCGGCAATTAATGTTCAAAGTTCATTATAATTTTGCATAATAAACCGATAGATAGGCAGTGCTACACTGGAGAATTCACTAGTCTCATACAAACAGCATGCATTTCACCTGAAATCATTGTCCGGCATTCTCTTCTAACCGAAACTCTCTCGTCCGAGAATTCGTCTTAAGGATGTGTAGTATTCCCCTCGTCAAAACCTTGATCTAATACGATCAATGACAGTGCAATGCAAACACAGAAGACGTGGTCCGCAATACCCTCTTCACAAGAGTTGGAATCTTTTATTTCTGAGAAATAGTAGGAATGCAGCGGAATCCATATTTAGGTCGACGAGATGCTGATTCCCAAGACCAGCGTTCAAAAGAGACATGCCACGCCAGTACTTATAAGGATATGGAGATTCCTAGAGGTATCCGGTTGCAGTGGACAATTTGGGAGTTAAAAAGGTGCAAAAAAAAACGATGGTGCATCCGTCAGTAAACCTTTTCTTTATGTTTAAGGACGTCTTGTCAGTAACAATTCTTAGGTGTGAACCGAAAGAACGCACGGTATCATCAGATGAGAAGGAACAAGGGCCAATTTATCTTCGGGGGTTTTCCATAAAAACCCAGACGCTCTTCTATTTTTTTTCAGTCTCTGTGTCTGGGAATAATTAATTTGCTTCCAATTTTCTCAAATAAAGTTTCACTCAGTCCAAGTTGTGCAATTAATCTTTGGCATCTGAATCAAAACCTTACCTCGGACGCATCCATCGTATGCACAAAGTGTGTTCCAGAAAAAAGTATATCTCAATTATCTCGTTAGACTATTGTCCGACACAAGGATAGTGGTTGAGCAAATATAGTCTGTAGCCAGTTAAAAGGAAAAAAAAATGCACAACATCAGACTGCTGGTCAAAACACAGAATCAGATACATATGATGTACATCCAGTCTATATGCACAAGTTTTCCAGAATCAACCTGCGGTCATGACCGTAACGAAAAGGAATGAGAGGGAACGTTCAACTTGATAAGGATCGTCTATCATTTTGTAAGATAAAGTTTCATAACTCAATATTGTTGGACTTGTTTTAATTTGACAGTAGAAATGTGCACTCAAATATAAATAACAGAATTTGAATGAATTAGTTAATAGAAAACGATAAAAGTGAATGATAAAGTGGATGATGGAGGAAAGGGAGAGCAAAGTTGGAGTTGTTGGAAGGAATGATAAAAAATAATTTCTTTGGAATGACTGTAGTGAATTATAATATAAATGAATTTTTCTCTAATAAAGGTTATTTGGAAAAATTTGTTGATGAAAGGAGGCAGATGATTTAATGGAGTTGTAAGTTGGTAAACAAAAGTTGAAAGACTTAGTTGTGGCATTTTATACTTGGAATCGTCAAGAAAGAAGATCTTCTGAACTGCACCAACTACAGAGGTATAAGTCTTCTCAACATCGGATATAGGATCCTTATGTGAAGGCCTTAAACTGATCCTGCATAGAAAAGAGTTATACAGAGTGCTGGCTCCCAGGAAATACTTCATTGTCTAATATTATTTTACCCAAAGTACCAAAATCTTCGGGGGATAGTATAGAATTTTCATTTGGCATCCAATTAGGAACTTACAGGAACTATTCATTCTTCAGTCAAACGCAAGTATGGTGCGTATACTTTCCAAACTTTCCCTAACCAGCTTATGGGTGCTATTGCATATATTTTTATGAAATTACCTTTTTTAATCCTTTCTGACTGATTGTATTCCACAGCACATCCATCTTGTGCAAAAGTAAAAATCCCACAACTACCACCAAGGGAAGAGGTTAGCCCTAGAGAAATCACAGCCTGAAAATTACTTTTCACCAGCGCCTTCATATTTAAAATTAAATACCAGCTCGAAAAGTTACTAACAGTGACAACAACCACCAGAAAACACTCATTCAGAATATTTAATTAAAGCACTCTCTTAAAACATTCTTCACAGTATTAATCATCAGAATTTTATTTGCCAAGGACATAGGCAAATCCCAGTCCCAACATCGCACAGCCACTTAACAACGCGTTCCAAATAAAGAAGAATTGTAAGACTTCTACAAGCCTCATTCGGGGAAATAATTTCTTCGTTCGTTCATGCGCCCATAGGTATTAACCTACCGTGTGCCATGTACCGTGTGTGCCACCCAAGACCACTGAATTAACTCTTTTCAAAATCCTCAAGTTGGAGCAAAGTTAAATGTGAAGATGTAAATTTTGATTGCAATTTCATTTAGTCCCCACCTTGGAGAACACCAGTCGCAGAGTGTCTCTTAATTACCCGCCGCAAAAATTAACACACATTCAAATGCGCCCACCTCCTGTGGCATTTTGTCATATGCAGCAGGATGATGCATCCTGTAGCTACGAAACAGCGGAACAGTTGGTGGCAGATGCACTGCCACACTAAAGAGACAAAAGGCACAAGTTTTTCATAGTTTTTAACATGTCTCTGTCTCTCTGCTTCTGTGTGGGTTGGAGGGTTGAAGTTGGTGGAGTGGAGTCTTCAGACCCCACTCACAAAATGCATAACATACTCAATAAGTTAGACAGTAAGTTGGGACGCATACATACACTCTCAAAACACAATGAACTGCCGAATTTGCCTCTTTGAAGGGGGGGTGGGTCCCTGCCATTATATCGTTGCAGCAATTGTTCACAGATCTAGCAGCTACAAGGCATACATCATTTTGTGAATAAAATACGATTTTACAGGTTTCAACACCCCGAAAATGCCGATCGTAAAGGATAAAGGGCTTACTGGAGTTGACGCTGACGCACTGCAAAGAGTCCGCTCATCTGCAAGTAATTTATGGTGAATTCCACTGGATGAATATGCTTTGCTCAATCGCAATTGCACTTAGTTGGCGCAAAAGGGCTACAAAAATTTAATTAAATTAAGTGCCGTACTTCTCGTCGTAGAAACTTGGCGGGTGGTTTTGGTGGTTGTATGGCCAAGTCAGTAATGTCAACGGGAGTTGGTGCTACGTCGACAAGTTGTCGTTTCGTGTGGTAACTCAAGCAAGGAATGCCACCCCGCCCCCGGTGGGCAAGAGAATCTTGTGTGTAGTGGCAAAATGCTGAGAAAACTACCTTAGCAATTATTACGTGAAATTAAACAAGTAAGAGGAAGTAAATGCAATGGACGAAGGATTCCAAGAACAGTATGTACGGCAGGACGAAGATCAGAGTAGAGTGCATGAAAGTGGCAACTGTGCTGGAGTCTATTAGGGAGTTTGATACCAAGAATGACATAGAAATCAGTTTGAAAGATGCCAACGCAAATAGCCTCAGCCTAAGGATCGTCAAAAGTGAGTTAGAGGCATCTAAATCTGCTAGCGCTTCCATCGCATAGGTTAACTTTAGTACTAGGTTTTCAGCTCGCTCATTAGGAGGTCATATGGGAAGCGCTGTAGCTGCATATTCTCAAGGAGTTGAAGCTGTAAGCTGTCTACGTGGCACCAGTTATGAAGATTTTTTTCGATTCATCTTCCAACTTTTTCTGAGCAGACTTTACCTGTCAATATAAAGCATGCTGCTTTTTAGAACATCCAGTGCGGCCTTAATAGGAATCCTTGTAGAACTCCGCCTGTGTTATTATACTGTCTCGTATTGTCTTCAGTGTCGTAATGCTTCATCACTCTTCTCTCGTCTGCCTTAGATGGCGACGATAATAGAACGTGTCTTACGAGAATGTTACTGGTGATCTGCGAGACCTCCTGTCTCAGTGATTGAGCTCCATAATCTGTCACTACGATGTTATCTAGAGTTATGCCCCATGGTGTTCATGGTATACACTGCGGTATCCTGCCTTTTAGCACTTTTTTAAGTACATCTTCAAGTGTTCTGTCAGTGCCTTTTAAATCTCTTTAAAAAAAAAACACTACATAGAGGCGGATACAGACCATCAGAGTGAATATCAACCGTCGAAAAGGGTTCATCGGGCAGAACAGCATCGCAAAGGAGTCTTCTATACTTCCATAAGGAAAAAAGATCGACTAGCACTTCTACCAATGATGTCTAGACGAACCAGATACTCAACTAGTAGAGACAGTCAGACTGCATCCTTTACAGGTCTCCTTTTCTGTGCAACACACTATACAGCAATCATCATGTAAATGAATCCCCGTCAGCATAGTAGACTTGTATTAAGTATATTAAGTCCTTTTCCCAACTGGTCCTCCAAAGGAAAAATAAAAATGCAACCTCCGAAGGGCATGGCAGTAGTAAAAGACAATGCAAGAATGTAAGTTTGGTTAAGAGGCTCACTTTGATTGCATGGGAATAAGGGAATTGAAGTCCTTGCACTCCTATTCACTTCTCGTGCGCTCTCCTAATGCACCGTTGAGTGTTTTTTTTTTTTTTTTTGTTGGCAAGGGCAGATCTTTGGCGGAAATTTCCGCACACCAAGGAGCACAAAGTGCCACGATGGCGTCGGCGGTGGGTGGCCTGACCAAGGACGAACTTGACTCAGTACAGGTACCTACTTTATAATTAGATTAATTATTTCATTGTTTCAATTTGACTTGTGTGCTTGGAAAGCTTTAGGAATGTGCTCTCGACGGATGCGAGTGCCAACGGCGGCTTAGAACAAAACAAAAAAAGACCACAGCACGAGTTGTTCTGCGTGCCAAATGTGTGTGTTTTGGAAATCGACCAGAGAAATGTATGGTTTTTGATCTTTTCGACTTTGGAAAGTAAATAAATTTTCGCTGTCTGTTGGATAACTTGAGGGCATTGAGTCATTTAAAATAAAATAACGAGTACTATTTCCATTATTACATGATGACGCATAATATTGCTCAAAGGTCTGCTGAATGGATTTGGGATAAGGATCCATATGATGATTCGATAAAAATGCTTTCATCTTGTCATACTCGCTGGTGAAGTAAAAAGAGGTTTTATGAGCTTTGTGGAAAATATTTACAGGAGAATAGATGGCTAACAAACAACTTAGCAATAAGTCTGAGAAATTCCTAACAATGGAGAGAGAAGAAAAATGGTTCTATACTGATACATTGTCAGCTTCCCAACAAAATCAATCATTTGCCCGCGGAGCATCATTTCAGTCTGGGCTACGATATTCAAACAGAGTTGAAGACCAAGGCTTGAGTCCCAGACCAAGGACAGAGTAGATCTGCAAATACACCTATCCATATTATTTCCAAACTACTGCACCATTCTTCTGCCTGACGATTAATCCAGTACCAACCTCGGACATTGTCGTATATCTACATCCACATACAGGTAACAATCAAAACCTGAGCTTCCAACATTAGAAGGCTATCTAGCCCTGTCTAACCAGATATATGAACATTGCAATTGTGAAGCTGATGAATTGTCTAGACTGTCTAGAAAGGCCATTAGCAGGTATGTAGAAGGATTGTGTTACCATTCTTAAGACCAGAATCTTTCTAGAATGTCCAGCCCCCAAATGCTGTTCGCATTTGTGTCCCTAGAGACTCGCTTGAAGCAGTATTACTTTTCTCCTCTGCTGCATTCAGTCAGAAAATGATGGCGCACCGCCAGTTCATAAACCATTATGTGTTGAAAACTTTAATAATCCCAACAAGGCCACTTCGCTGCTAAAAGTATCCATTTATTTCTCAATAAAACCCATAAACTTTCAGGACAAACAGAAAAAAAACAAAACCCATCAAAGTACCTATAAGTCGCTATATCATTAAGCCTCTAGACACCCCAATTTGCACGCAAAAAAATAGAAGGAAAAACAATCCAAATCTAGTCCCAACCCTCACAGGTAGTTAAATACATCCTCAAGGCCAAGGGGAAAGTAAATTTTTACTGCAATTGCCCTCGTCCCATTACCATTATGGCTCGTGCCTCAGGCAATTCTACTGCCTTAACACCAGATACAAGAAAAAAGAAAAAAAAAACCAAGAAGACAGCAGCAGGTGGCTATGGCTACGCGCGCATCACTTTAACTCCGCAAAAGACATTTTCAACAGCGATAAAACCGCCTATCAAAAGTATCAAAAGAAATCAAGGAGTAACCGGCAGACTGATGCCGATGCTCGCTGCAGCATCACCTTCGCCGCCTCTCCATTTGGACAAAAAAAAAAGAAGCTGATGATTTAAGGAAGAACCATCCTCTCTCGTTGGTCTTCTTGGTGAGGGGTAAGTGGCAATCAAATTGATTTATTATTGTTTACGTGCAACGCTTTGTGCGGTCCCATCACCACCATTACTAAAAACCACCACCACCACCCACCGACTTACTGTCCGACCATCCCGTCAGGCTTGAATAAATTACCCGCCAGTTTTCAAGTTTAAACGAAACAGGAGGGATTGTCCTGATTGTGACAGAAAAAATCTCCCCCAAGGATTCAACTATATGGCACTTTGTAAATTCTCTAACTTACTCACAGCTCGCAATACATCTGGCAGGCAGCGAGAAGGACCTCACAAGCGCCAGGACCAAGTACGAGGACCAGTTCTGTGTTATCGCAGATTTTAACGTCCCTAACATATTCCAATCATAAATTACCTTGTGTCGTTCTCTCTTCGCATAGATTTTGCTTGACAGTACAATGGGTGGTGGAGTAGGTGTTGGGTGTTGGTGTTATCCTTGAAGGAATTTTTCCCCTCTGTTCTACCATGAGCGGGAGATACTTTGCATATGGAGATACTTTTTCAAAACTTGTTTTTTTGTTCTAAGAAACAGAGCGGCTTCTCAGGAATCAGGATATACAGAGCAAGCCAGCAATTTGCTAGGGGGCCCTCCTGGGCCGCTACCATTGCCCCAAATAAAGTCAAAGGAACAAGAAGAAGAGAGAAGAAAACTAGGGAATATGGTCTACATCACGTAGAATATAAGGTAATTTGTGGAAATTTGATGTTTATCGCGGAATTGTTTCCATTTTTACAATTCCTCCGGTAATAACAATTACGAAGTAGGCTCGTTGTGTTGGCTTGCTCGCGCGCGCAATCAAATTGAATTGGCCCGGGAGTTAATGTCTGTCTGGCTGTGTGAGTGTGGAGGGTTCCTTGTTTTTTTTTTATGATTATTTCTGCCTTTTTGCTTTAAGGGCTTCATTTTCGGGAGGGATGTTGTGCTATTCTGCTGTCTGTGATTGTTGCAAGGTTGGTGATTCGGAAATAACTCCCATGCGAGTGATAAACGGACAGAAGCAATTGATGCTACAAAAGGGATGGCACTGAGAGTAAAGTGCAAATTAAATACAACAGCAAAGGAATGAGTGATCGTTAAATTTCGCAGAGGGTGGTGGGCAAGGAACCTTGCTTTTATAATATAATTACAAGTTGTCAGGGTAAAAAGCGTGCATAAAGGGAAGGTGGTTAAAATTTGGTGCGCGGAAGCTTGGGTCGTCAGGCTTTTGTTTTGACAGGTGATTGCGGCCATATTGTTCAAGCTACATCTGTCAATAGCCAAATCAACATGAAGAGCTATGCAACTTTTCAGATGTCCTGAGTATGTTCATATGTATGTAGGTACTCCCTGCGCCCGATCGTGTGTCATTCCAATCAAGGAGTACCAGTATTGTCATGTGATCTATCATGATACGTGCCCGATAGGTTTGTTGTCTTTGATTCAACACAGTCAGTCTTTCATTTTCGGTTCTCAACAAGATGTGGTGTCTCTTCTATCAATCTGTTCTCTTATCCACAAGAGACATTACTTACACAAGAGATGTTAAAGCTACCATAGAGCTCTAAAAGTATTATCAAAAAAAAGGACAAAAAAATAAGCGAGCCTGGTAATTAACTTCAAACAAATCGTTAACTTGTTTGATGTACTCGCAAATGTTAACAGATAAATAGAATATTTTAGTCAATTTAAGTTAAACCTTTCAAAAGCACAAATGGACGCTAATTCTCCATAAAAGACGAAACAGCCTGGACCCGAAAAATTCCTGCAAAACACCCTTTCCTTTTAAATTCATTTGAATTATAAAAAAAAAAAAAAAAAAAAAACATTTCAAACTTCTATAAGCTTCTGTATAATAATTCCAAATTCCACCCCGCCTCTACTCCACACAGCTGTAGTACAACTTTCTGATTTCTTAAATGCTATAATTTGCAAAAATCCTAATTAACTTTTGCCTAAAACCGATTTAAAAGGATTTCACCGAAGCAAAACAAAAACTACTACAATCAAAGCCAACCGTCTCTTGGCTCATTTCTTGAAAATTCTTCACTGCTGATTCCAGAAGTAAAGCTGCATTTCAAAGAGCGAGAGAGAGAGAGAGAGAGAGAGAAAAAAAGAATTCATTATTTAAGCTCAATGTCTTCCATTAAGTAGTTCATTCTTCATTCTATACCCGATATTTCTGGCAGCCACCCTCAGTAATACCTTCTGTGACATAATTCATAAAATATCTTCATCCGATTTTGAATTCCATTGTTTGGAGAAAACGGACTGGCATTAAACATTGCTATCGTCTTGTGAAACCCCCTGCCTCAGCGCTCTTGTGTGTCGAACTTCAGACGTTGAAATAACACAGAATTAACATCGTTCTTAGACTCACTTTTGGAATAGAACCGCCCGGCCCTAACGAAATGGACCGCATTCTTGAGTCTGTAAGGATTCCAGCGAGCACCCCATCAAACCATCATTCGGTTTGAAATGCCTTCGAATGAAATTCGCTTAATTATGTGCTCCTTTTGTATTAATTAAAAGCCCGGACCGTATTTTTCTTGGCAAGTTTTATCATAACATTCTGTATTGTGTTGGTTCCTGTTCCTATGAACAGTGAAGTGTAGGCGGCTGCTCTGCCTCTGACTCTGACTCTGTTCGTCCTTGCTTCCTTCCTTTTTGGGCATACGCATTGAGGCACCGATTTATTATTCATAGAAATAATTGTAATAAATTTAACAAATAACCATTGTGTGTACATTAGGGCAGAGTAGTGTCCTCCTCGTGGGACAAGAGGATTAGAAAGGAAAATAAACTTCAACACGGCTTGTGTTGGGTATTTTGTGCCTTTGCATTCTGGGTCACAGTATTTCTCACAGCCTTGTGAGATTGTGTCTACGCACAATGAAAATTTTATAAAACAATAAATTTTTAGGCCGATGGTAACAGTTTTTGTTCATCCTTTTGTTATGAGACTGTTGTGTAGAAAAATAAACCGATTTTAGAAATAAAATTTGTTTGAGCCAGCTAAGCACACAAAGAGAATGGTCCTGTGCGACCAATCGGTGGCAAATTTAAATTCGTTGTACTTAAAAGGCTGGACCATCTGTTGGTTTTTTCTTAAGATGGTAAGGTCCATGCTTAAGAAATCTTTGTTAAGAGAAACCTTGAAATCTTTCATCAACAGTCTCACTAGCTGCTATCAGTGTCGAATTTACTTATTTCGGCAGATTATCATGGAGAAATCAAAGAAGTCCATTGGTAAACATCGCCTGTGATGAAAATTTTGTGTTTCCGTGTTAAAGATTTACAAGTCTTGATCACCTGCCTATAATGGTTACATTTAGGCATACGATCGGACTAGGAGTATTGAAGAAAAGCCCAAGCTGCCAGTTATAGAAGAGAGCTAAATACATACATTTTTCCAATTGCGTAACAGTCCATGCCTTCATTAAGTTGAGCAAATTAATAAAGAAGCCTAAACAAGCAAAGGATTTCAAGAAGGAAGGGCAAGCATCTCTCGTCTGGATTAAATCATTTCGATATAATGGAAAACAATATGAGGATAGTTGAGAGGAAGTTTTTTTTTAGGATTCTCAGACCTATTTCGATTATTAACTCACTAAAATTCCAATAAGCTGCATACACCGACGATAGCCACTGACTTTTCTAAACAAAATAAAGCTTATGTTTGTTTGAACGAATTTGCTACCCCATGTGTCCCATAGACCATCAAAGCTTCCAAATAAAAGCACGTTTTATAAACTTTACGGCTAACTATTAAACTAAAACGTCCTTGCATCTAAATCTTTCAGGTACCTCTGCGAGAAACGTTCCTTTTTTTATAGCTCAAGAGTTAAAACTGTCATCAAAGTCGAAGCGCACTTTCAACAAAAACTTTACTTGTTTTGTTTCGCTGCAATAATAAACGAAATGAGCAGAATTCAATTTGATTGCAGTGCCAACATTTTTTTCGTTTTGTTTTATAGTCCTTTCAATAGACGAAATTCATTATTTGCTGAGGTCGGTCCTCAAGCGCCCCAGTCCACACTGGAGCGATAAACAAATGAAGTATCCACCCACTTGCTGGGCATCCTACGGCTGAGATACATTCCAATGGTCTATTGTAGTGTTTGTATCTCGAGCACTGTGGCCAAAACAAAATTTGCATTACAATCGTTTCGCACACGAAAATTACCAAATGTACATACATATCTACGGGGGCCAGATACAACCAGCAGCAGCAACAGCAACAATGAAATCTTCATTAATTTGAACACACAAAGCACAAGGATGCTTCGGCGCCAAACCCCACAACCATGGCATACAGCCCACAAGTTACCCATAATAATCCATCTCTCGTTCGGGGAACAATATTCATGTTCGAGTGGCATTTTACGGGGGCAAAATGCGGTCTTTGTCGAAAAGCAGGAAATTAATGAGACTCGAGTATTCCCAAATTGAATAGTAAACTTCGGTACCGCAGAGGCCATCAAACTTCTAAACCGCATACATTCTCTTCTGCCTTGGCCGTTGCTGCTGCTCCACCCTCGTCTTTTATCCAACCTTCTGCCGATGGTATGGCAACTATGGTTGAAACCGTTACCGTTGGTCGCCACCGCCACCGTCGAAATCTTCCAAGTAAAGCTGTGTGCCGCTTCTACCTCTGTTTTTGAGTGAAGAAGTTTGGTTAATTTTATTAGATTTTGGGTGCCTTCGAACACCACGTCCCTTTTACGAAAAGGATACCATACACAGAGCCAACCAATAACTCTTGTTTTTGATGATGGAATGATGGCTGCACGACTGAAGAAGATTGTTACTTTATCAGTTATAGTCGTAGTACTTGGTTGCCATTGTGTCCCAGTGCGGTTCTAGGGTGTAATATAGACAAAAACCAAAGTTGGGCACCACCACAAGAAACTAGAGCTAGCTTACTAATTAAGTGCACTCTCCAAAGGGAAATTCCCCCAACTTTGCCTTGAGATGGAAATATTATTTTAATTTCTTGGAAGGAATTTCATTCGCCGCTCCTCGGTGGAACGATGATGATGAGTCCTTGAAAATAATTACAAAGTAGTTTATGATTTCAAACTGGTAGCTCAAAAGAGCAAAGCATTACTTTGTATATCACATTTCATTCAATTTTGTGAGCACTGATACTATCAGCTGTATTTGGTCAAACAGGATGCTCAAACAAGCAATATACACAGACCACTTTGTGGCACTTGCAACGTCGCAACTTCTATCGTTTCGTGCTTAGAACGGTTGTGCTGCATATCACCATCGTCAGGACAAGATTGTATATGTAATAGTCCTTAAATGATCAAAGGGGGAAATAGAGCATAAAAGTAACGCCTGTACGCCAGCTAGCTCGGCCTCAAAGTCATTATTAGGAAGCTCGAAGCTCGATCGATTCCTCCTCGACTAATCTCGCAATATCTTCATGCCGTAAACACACCATAGCCACTTTCTCGTTCGTATGTCAATCTCTTTTTCATTGCTTACTGTTGCCTCGATGACGTAAGATGACACAGTCCATCAAATTCCCTGGTTACCCTCCGTAAATGTTGCATGCAATTTGCACCTAATAAACACCAAGAAGAAAAGTGATGACCTAACGCACTCCTGAGGTAGTCTACTTTGGACTTTTGAGTCCTCCAACACCTTACAGATATACAGGATGCGAGAAACTTGGAAGAGGGAAAAATGGATAGAAAAGAGTTGTTGTTGCAGTATTTGATATCCAGCTGGTATTTAGTTCCGATAATTATTCTCCGTAGATGGTGCCCAAAGTAATAGGGAGAATTGTATGCGGTTTTTGTATTCATTTGTAATTCACAGTAGCTTTTTCGTGTTCATCTTTAAATACATTAAATTATTTAAGAACAATTAAATTAATTTTGCTAAAGAAATATCAGTTCTGTTCCGTCTTTTAAAGTCTTAGTCCTCGTATACAAATATTTGGAAAATCAGGAAAATTCATACAATTTTCTGCAAACCGAAAGTTCGAAAATTTCAGAGTGCTGTTGATGTTCACTACTAACGCTTTTTGTTGTCATCCAAATCGTACTTAATTTCACTAAATAATTAAATTTTTACATCAGTGTCGCCTCCTGGTCAAACAGGTCACACATTTCACATTAAGTACCCACACAGTTTTGAATTTTTTCGTCCTTTAAATTAACATTAATTTGGAATTAATGGGAATTCAAATATGTATATAAAAACAACTCTGGGTACATAGAATGGAAGAACACGAAAGGAAGGAAAAATCGAATTGAATATATGTTTACCTGTCGAAATCATGCATGTTGCTCCTTTTCGGTTTTTTACGAGCACACTATTGCAATTTTGATTAGAGAATTTCAAAACTTGGTCGTGCCTTTGTGTATACACAGATGCATACTACCTTTATGGCGTTAAGTTGTTTTTACACACCCGTTGAGTTGTCCTGTGTGTAAAAACTCATTAATTCACAATTACACCAGACGTAATGTTTGTAAGTTGCGTTGTGTCATTTAAAAAAGTTTTTCATTTTTTTTTTCTGCTTTACCACTGAAAAGTCGATAATTTTAAAACAAATGTATGACTTGAAGGTGAAAAAAACTTGTAAATGGAACTTTCAGATACAGAAACCGGCAACGACCAAATAAATTAAAAATATTTTTTAGTTTTAATTAAGTTTAGTCAAAGAAGAGGAAATGCCGGTAAAGGGAGTGCTTATTACTATTACTATCAAAACGCTAACACATCCCTGTGTTGCAAGCCCTGGTGGCTGACTCGCCTACGAATATGAAGAGAAGAAAAAAGTTATCTGAGGAATTCGAAGTTTAAAATGGGTTCCGGCAAAGTTCCATCATTTCACCACTATTATTGTATGCATTATAGAGAATAGAGAGTTTTTTTTAGTATCTTGGAATTATTGTCTCAATCGGTGGTGGAACCAAACTGGATATAGCCAGTGGTATCGGCAAAACAAAGTCGGGTTTAAGGATGCTTTTCAAAATTGTGCGACTTACGTGTAAGCCTTGAGTTTTTCGAAAAGGTGACATATCCATAGCTAACCACGCCATTCAATGGAACACTCTCAGTATATCACAATACGCAGACGTACATGGCGGTGTACATTCGTGAATAAAGCACTGTAGCTGGAATTGGCAACAGTCCAAGATTTTATGGAAGTTGCCTGAAAGTTGGCTAGAAAGTTGGTAAAAGCTGAAAACTATTTTCCTGTCCTTGGAGCCGATTCTATGTCAGATTAGATTAGTTTGTAGCGGTCGTCATGACACAGCCACACTATCTATTGTAATGTCGATCGATCTGGTAGTCTCTTTCAGGATACCCGTTGAAGCAGCCCTTGCATATGACAATGGTCGATAAAGTATTTTCTAACATGAAGCTTTCTGCGAGCCGACAAGGCTTGAGCTTGCTACATAGAAGATAAAATACAGTCTCTTCCTCCTCCTTGTTCACCATTCTACAGAAGTCGTTAGAGAGCAGGTCTATCCTGGTGGGTTCCCACTATCTATGTACAAAGCTGTCCTGTTTGGCAAGCACTTCACATGCACGGGTCCACTGTGCACAACTCAATGACATTATCATTGTGAGGATAAAATTTATATGTTTGCCACGAAAAAAGTCCTTTTTTTAGACTACACGCACTGTAGGATAAAAGTGCAAAAAGCCCTTTCAAAATGTGTGATATCTTGGCGCCGAAATCTCTGGCACACAAATTTTCACAATTTAATTCGCGCGCCCTCAACGCACACACAAAAAGCAAATGAGTGAGACTGCGTTGGCGAGTGCGCCAAATTGAGTGCCACAGAGGGGTTGAGTTGGGGGGGTTTTTTTTGTTCCTCAAAAAAATTCTGCCTCCGTCACTGCTGAGCGTAATAATTTAAAAGGTTTTATTTGTTCAAGTCATTGAGCAATTTGTTTAAGAGATAATTTGGAAAAGATTTCCTTTGGCATGTTTATGCTTATTTCTTATTTGTTCCACGAAATATGGACAAGAGAATGGGTCGTTGTCGTCGTCGTGTGTGTGTGGGTGGAATGTATACGAGTTACGAATGAGTGATGGCAAATGTATGCGGGTGTGTGGGATATTTGTTTAAGGATTCACTTTTGAATGTTGTGTTCTATAGAATTCTAGCGCGGAAAAGCGTATATTTGAAGAGCGAATATTTATTCAAATGATTGTGGAAACAGAGGGTAAAGAAATGCCGTGAGATCCTTGATGGCGATATTTTCAACGGAACAAAAAAATAAAAATAGGTCACGTAATGAGAGATATATCGTTAAAGGAATTTTGTTCTAAATAAATGGTGTTCTATCCTTCAACGTTGTATATGCTATTTGAGTTTTGTTCTTCTTGGTTTTCGCTAGCGAGGTTGTGACCTGAATTAAGGTTATGACAATGCGCCCACTTATCTGCATGTCTACTAGTCTAACTGTGGGGTTTAGAGTTTGTAGGGAAGCCTGAGCGAGTCTATTCATTATTTTGGTTGCGCCAAGGGAGATGCTTATCTTTTAAAGATACAAGTAGCCTGAGCTACCCCGAATAATGTTTGCCTGATATGAGTACGCCTACTTAGTAATATGTTTCATTTGTATCAGTCTTCCTGCGGGACATAAGGTAAATATTACTTCGAAGCTATACGCTACATCATCTGGAGTTGCCGCTTCGACTTCTCTTCTCTGCTGTTCGTTTTGTTTTCTTATCTCGAGCGACAAATGCATGGGCAACACTACTCAATACGAATTCACCTTAGAGAATAAGAACAGTTTGCTCCGGGTCCAAGAGAGCCTTTCAGAGCACCCCAGGCTCTGCTCTAGACCCCCTGTTGAGTTCCTTACATCTTCGTTTATGACTTGTTCGATGTAGCCTTTTTAGAGGCTCAAAGTAGGTTGCTGTTGGTATGAGCCGTACTAGAAATTTCATGATCTTGTACGTCACTTATCCTTTGACTTCTGTTTTATGGATGTGCAGTCTGATGTATGTATAAGGTCAAGTCTAAGTCAGGAATGCAGAGCAGTTGTATTTTCAGAGTCTGTGCCATTCTTTCAGACTTGTTCTTGGTGGTAGTCCTTCTGCCGCATAGTTTCAATTGACCTTCTTCAACAAAAGGGTTCTTTGGCACCATACCAGTCAGTACATATGCCGCGATATAAAAGGTTGTTCGAAAAGCACTCTATACTCTCAAGGCCTTCCTTATGTAAGCTGGTTTCGCCTTCTTTTTGTAGAATTTAAACAACTTGACAATCAACTCATAGACCTAGCACAGACTCTTAATGGTGTTTTGTTCTACCGATATTTGATATGATCACTATCAGGACGCTCCTTACTTTTGTGGTAATACCGACCTATAAATTCTTACAGTCACTTGGACAGTCTCCATGATTCACCTGATAGTGATTGCTATCAGTCCGATACCCCACATTGATATAGAGTGATGATGAGAATGCGAAATAAGATTAGATTATTCATTCACACGTTTCAGGATCGCTATGATTATGTCTGTCTATATCCAGTGGTTGATGGCGAACTTAGGTCTTCCTTTTTGACATCAAATTCTCTCTTTACAGATCCCAAGTCAGTTTATGATCCCTCGAGTTGCATTTAAACTAAAAACAAGAATCCTAAACTTCTAGGACAAAGTTCAAAAGAAAAGGTTCAAGTCTCACAGAAAATTCAAAAAGAGATCTGATCCTCTCAACATTTTTTTACCCAAATTCCCTTTATGCCTGTGCGAAGCTTCTTTTAAAAATGTAAACGTTCTCGTACCCGATGAGTTATTCTCAAGGACCAACTTTAACCGGCAAACTCACCCCAAAGCCATGCATATCTTTAAATATATAAAGTATGAAAGTGAAAACTTCACGCGCTTTACTTTCCAAGGATAACCATTAACTAACCCAGAGGTTAGAGATGAGAGGAAGACCCGTCATAAAACAAAACTCAGCGGCAGTAATCAAAAGTGTTAATGTTTATTGCGTACTTTCCCCGTTTTCCGTTGTACAAAAGGGACTCATAAACCGGGCCTCGAACTCTTGTCTGCCGCCCTCACAAATACAGAGAAGAGACTCTTTGCTCCTTTCATAAATACATATAAAAGAAGAAGAAGAAACAAAAGCTAAACCAGATTGGATTGGGAGCACGTGTCACGTGTTTTATTACCGCTCACTGTAAGTATTTTGGCCTTTCAGAGCGTATAAAACATTTATACGCTGCGGGGGTTATACCACGCACTATATTCAGCGAAATGATTGCCAGGACGAAAGAAGAAGAAATCCTTTCAAATGTAAACACACAAATATACAAGTACCAGCAGACTCCTACTAGAATTAGAATTGGGTGGTTCTTGGTTTTTTGCGTTTAGGGGTAACAACCTGGTCTTTATGCGGGGTAAATTTAGCGGAAGTCAATTGAGGTTCTCTCTTGTTTTTTTTTTTTTTTTTTAGAACATAGAGAGGGAGAAGGACCGCATATCACTTTCCGGAGCAATAACCCTTCTTATGCAGGCAGTCAGTACCGCGGATCACTGGGTCAATAATCCACCGCTTCTATATGTGTGCGTGTGTTTACAAGTTAAATTCTTTGACTTTTATTGAAACAAATATGAACCCGAAGGAGTTTAACGGGGATTAATCGTTCCAGGAATCAACGAATTGGAAAATATTTAACCGTAGGGTAAACTGGTCAGGTTAGGGGTTGGAGCATAGTCGGCTCGGCGGAGTTATGAGTTTTAATGTTTGTTCATCTGCTTCATGCATAAGCATAGTCTACATATTAAATTTAGTTTGTTGATTCTGAGCTTCCTGTGGGGATATGTTCTCTCTCTGGGTGGCGACCCTTTTTATACCGTATTTTACTCCTTGACAGCATGTGGCAAATTTATTATTGAACATAAGACAGAGTTTGCGCCTTAAAGCAGCGGTCTTAAAGGCTAAACTCGTATGTGCTGAAAAATTGTGACGCACACGTCCTGGAGTTCCTATTTTGATTATGGAATCGGAAGGGAAAATGCCTTATGTAATGCGGATATCCTAAGAAACAGAAAGCCAATCAGTATTCCTTAAAAATAGAATTTCGTAACTTTAACGTAAATAAAGAGGAAATAGATACATTTAGGGTTTTCTTATGTAAGAGGTGGGCGAACTTTGAACCTACACATAGCCTGCTTGAAACCATTTCAGATAGTTGATAAATGATGATTAGATAAGTAGTCTTCCCGGGAACGGATAATGACAAGAATTTGTCTTTGTAAAGGCGAATAGAGCGCTCGTAGTCCTATTTACACCATGGCCTTTTAAGGGCAGATTAGACAGTAGAATTAAGTTAGGCCCCAGACCCGGATCCAGAAGAAACTGGAAGTAGGGCCCGGTTTTCCTTTGACGATTGAACACGCAACCAAATCGGCGACTAACTTTTGGAGGGGCAATTCTCCACTCCAACCATTATCTTATTGTCGCTGAATTCGAAGACCGAAAGAATGGCACCTGACTGACATCGTTCAAAAACAAACGTCAAAAGAGAATCATCAACATTCGCCACACAATTTTTAAGGCCCCAACCCATATTATCCGCTCCAGATAGACATGTAGACATTCTTATAGGTCCATTGACCAAGCGAACTTAACCTATTCAGGGTTCTCAGGTATATAACTTTTAAGACGACTATCGTCAAGTCGATCCAACTGAACGATATCGTCTGTAGGTTGCCTTATGCAACTTCGTCATTGTCGTGTCATCTAAGTTTACTTCTTTCAGAAATAAAGTATGACAAACTCTTTACTCTAACTGCTATCGAACTTCAATCGTGGAAGATTTGGGAGCCTAGTTTTAGATTTTAGGATATCAGCATACATGTTCCTTACTACGAAATACCTGGTACTCCAGCTAGTGTACATATCTATTTCCCTTGTTAATAACTTCCTGAAAACAAAGTCAATCTCAATAAGTAAAACAAAGTGCTTGTATCTTTTTAATAAAAATAAGAATTGTTTATTTTATGTATCAATTTCCTCTTAATAAACAAAAAAATTATATAAAACTTAAATCTCATTTTCTTATAATTTTCTTTTTTTTAATAAGTTTTTTTTTTTTTTTTGTAAAACATCATTCATTTAATATTATACTTAATATTTTTTTTAGCGTTTTTTTTCTTCAATAGATTATAATAAGTGTAATTTTACTTACATATTACATCATTGAAATTTTCCTCTTAAATTTTATGTTCATATTTATTTATATATAAAAAAAATAATATTATTTAATATTACAAGGTTAAAATAAAATAATAATAATGTTCGCCATTTCCAAAACGGAAACGATACGAAAACAACGTGTTTCCTTACAATAATAATATTTTATTTAAATAGACGCAAAAATAAGAATTATTTTATATGGAAAAGTTTTTTTTTACGTAAAAAAATATGATTTTAACAATTTTAGTTTGTAAACAATAAACAAATTACATAAAACATAAAAATTTGCGTAAAGTTGTGTATATTATTTAACAAATGAGGGTATGAAGCTAAAGAACAGTAAACTAAGGGAACAGATAGGTATATGGCGACCGTGTGTTCCAGTCGAGTGGGACTGTGGGACCAGTAAGATTTTAAGGAAATTGGAAGATCTCCTCGTTTTGTAAGGATCAGAACCATTCCACTCTACTGTCTGTCTGTGGGGTATCTAGGTTGAATTCGATGAAATCTGATGATGTTGTGGCCCTATAAGGTTAAGCCTCTTTCGACCGAATTATCTTCCGACCTAGGTGGAGTTTAGCCATAACACATTCTTTAAAAAAAAACGGATTGAAAATAAAACTCATGAATAAAAAAAGTAAGGTACAACAAAATTATATATAGAAAACTTAAAAAAAAAAATGAAAAACAATTTGTTTCCGTTCTTTTTTACACAACTAATGGAAGTTAATAAGTATAAACAATTTGTTTTTATATTCGTTGGCTGATACAAGAGTTTCAAGTTTAACACATTTGATTTTAAAATATAATTAATTTAAAAAATATAGCTAACTAGCTAGTAAAAAATAATTAAGATTTTATTCAAGTAAAACTGTTTTTTATATTTTTCTTCATTTTTTTGTTTATCTAACGTCTAAGGGTGGATTCGTTCAAAATACAAATTTACAATCGATTTGAAATTAATTTAAGATCTCACTGTTATAGTTTTGTTTCTTCACAAAACTTAGTTTCTGTTTGAATTAATATTTCTCGTTTTTTTTTTATCGAAGCAGTCAGAGTGACATTTATCTTTTTTGTTAAATTTTTTGTGATTTTTTTCTTTTACTTACACAAGTAATTAGTGATTTTTGTAAATATATATTTATATTTATTCTTATTTTCTGGTTTGTTCTGTTCATTTATGTTTTTTTTATATATATAAGTTTCTGTTTACGGTGTATAAATAAAAACTAAAATTATAGTTAAGTTTTTTGTTTAAAATATTTTCTTAAATATACGCTTGTTGCTTTTTTTTGTTTATATATATATATGTATATATATATAGATTTATCTGTTGCTAATTTATTTTAAATTATCTTCGTATCATATATATCAATTGTTTTGTTTGTTTTATTTATAATTTAAAAAGATTTTTTGTATTTTTTTTTTAACGACGTAAGGGTTTGTGCCAATACAACCCATTTAAGTATCTTATACATTTGTTTATACTTTATTATAAAGATTTTACGCTACGGGAAAAAATGGTTTTTAAAAAAAAAGACAATTAATAAGGATAATTGTGGTCCCTGCCAAAAAAGCAGAACTCAACACAATTATTCGATTAATGTTTTAAGTACTTTCTTTTCTTTATTAAATTATAATTTATCGAGATTTTTTTTTTTTTTATATAATTTTTTGTTTAAAATTTAAAATGTTTCTGTAGTCTTGTTTTTTTTTTCTTTTGTGTAATAAAAACAAGTTTTACTTAATATTCTAATATGTATATTTTTTTATAAACTACTATGTAAGCCAATTGGGGATTTTGTGTTCTTAGATTTTTATAATTTGTTTGACAACAATTTTTAGCGTGGCATGGGTGGGTGGAATTTTACATGCCTATCAGTTGGCTGTCAGAAGTGCATTTTTTGTTAATAGTTAATAGTCCAAGGAGAATTGGCTTTGATGGTGATGGATATTATCCGAGATTCTAATGCTTTTACAACGAACGAAATAGGATTAACAGTGGATGGACTCGGAAATATATTTTAAGGATAATTACGAAACTTTTTACGATATGAGATTTTTTATTTTATTTTGTAATTGTACGATTTTTATGGCACTAAAATTTTTTTGATATATTCTTTTCTGCTTAAAATTTAACGTAAAATAATAGACAAATGATGGTGATGATTCATTTTATGTATAATAATTTGTGATGTGTTTGTTTTGAAATTCTAATAATTGGCAGTGGAATTTCGGAGGATCGGGATTTTATGGAGATAGTATTTCATGCATTAATGATGTGCAGTCTAACCTTGCATTTAAAAAAAATATATATAAAGGTGTGGGCATTTTTCTTGAAGCTTATATCTAAACTAATCAGGACCGCATTTTTACTGCTATTTAGTCAGTCGTCTACAATTTCGAATTTTTCAGGGCAATGTGAAGTCCTGCATCAACTGGAGTAAAACAGCTATGGATATTAAATTTATTATTATGTGGTGGATAGTCAATTTATTAACACACAGAATGAGATGGCGCTTAATATCCAACCGTGAGGTACTCTTAAAAGTTTTCGAGATTGACCCGCCGGTCACACTCTCTGGATTCTGGTCGAAAAGTAATGTGTAACAAGACGAGTAGTTCTATCATCAAACGTAAAGTTGAAAAAAATTAGTCCAAGTGAAATAGCTGGAGTCAACTCTGAAAAGAGATGGGTATTCAGACAAAAGATCATATATAGCATGTGTTGGGCGGTAAGCTCTAAAAAATATTCAAAAGCCGCTTTAATTAGTTTCCATGGTAATTGTAATTTCATGGAAAAATGGAAAAATTATCTTGAATTGACAGCTTTTGCTGTCAGCATGCACTCGTAAGTTTTTCAATTAAAACTAAATGTACAAAAAAAGCCCAACCTTTGTTTTACGTAAATGTTTCCTTTTTTTTGAACACATCCTCGGTTGTATATAAATATAATTAAGTAGAACCTTAATATTTGATAATTAAATCAATGACGCATGTAACACATATACATATGTTGTAGAATTCCACAAAAACCATGAGAGTGAGTTTCCATTATAATTACAAAAAACAAAAGCCACACAGAACCAAAAATAAACTTTACAACGATGTATTTTTTTTTTAAATTTAATTAATACCAGGAAACGTGTAAGTCAAAGCAAAGTATGTACATTTAATATAAAAATTGCTAAACCGTAAATCAACTCTTGCGTCAAACAGAGAAAATTTCAATTTATATTCCCGCATATTTTCAGAGGAAAGGATGCTAGCCAGAAGGCTTCCTCATTAAATGTAAACATTTGCCTCTCTCCAAAACTTCAACTCCAACTCCCAATAAATGTATTCATTAATTGAAGAATTAAAATAAGCATTTCAGTTCTAATTACATGAAATATTGTTACAACCAAAAATCAGTACATTTTCATGTTTAAAATTTTCTATTTAAACAGCGAGCATGAGTAATATTTAATACAAATAATCTATCTAGATGTATTGGAGTGTAACCGAAAAAGGGATAATCGGGGAGCGATATATGTATTAAATTTTGCTTGTCGACATTTTACAAATATCACAGGTGTTACACAAACAATAATAAGCTAGGTGAGATTACGCGTTCGTGGCGTTTGTAGGCAATAAGTAAATACGATTTCACCGGAAATAGTTAGTTGGAAAAATGTATTTAGAAAATAAACACATTAAAATAAAACAATATCAAAATCGTTATTAGGTTTTTGTGTTTTGTGGAAACAAAGAAAGCGGATTACAAAACAATCGGGTTAACATGAAAGCCACTAATAGCCTCAATATATTTCGCGCGATGCCAAAAATAATAATAAAAACAAAATTGAAATAGTTTGTTTAGGGATTTCGATGGATGGGCATATTGAATTTAATTTCTCGTGTCGGCTCAACAATGAATGGTATGATTGTTTTGTTTTTATTGGCCGCTGATTGAGGGACATATTTGGTTACAGGGTGAAAAGTTATTCGCTGATATGTACATACCTACATATTTTAAAAGTGAAAATCTACAAATTTGTAGTTAAAAGTTGTGCTAAAATCAAGTGAAATTGATCTCGTGAAAATTTAATACATATTAGGTAAGTTATCAAAGAAGGAAGCACTCACGAAAGAGTAAGAAATTTCCCCATGCTACGTATTTTAGAGCAAGAAATTTGATTGGGCTGGTTTGTGAAAATTGACAAATCAGTGTATTTTCAACATTTTCTTATTTTGTTGTCTTTTTCGTAAATTTTACTACCACTTTTAAAATTTGACAATCTGCGAATTTTAGTACAAAAAGTATGCGAACGGACCTACTAAGCCATCCGAGGTGGAGCAAAAAATCATTGACACATCCCTCGAGATCGCATTTGAGTTATATATTTTACTCGAATGAGCGTTAGCCATTCTGAATCTTGAGTGAGATATGTATGTTCATTATGGAATTGAGTGAGTTTCATTTTTGAAATCAGCTGTGGGACGTTTCATCTGCATACAATCCGCGTCTGTCTGTTGTAACGTTAGTGCCATGCTGCTTCCTTCTTTCGTTTTGAATAAAATGGCGCACCCACCGAGTCACTCAAAACTGCACTTATATGTGTGGGGTAACATTAAATTCTGCCGAAACGTCAAAATAGAAATGCTCTTTTGGGTGTTTTGTATTTAGCTTGTCAAACGAACCGAGGTCGACTATCTAATTTAGTTCGTCTATGGTTGTAACAATCGAAAGAAATTATATTTCAACAATTATACTTCAACAATTTTCATTATCCTTTTTGACATATTGTTTTGCTTTGACAGCTGTAAAAGAATATTAAATTGTATAGTGTGCAACACGCTTTTTTTATTACTGGTTTTTGCATAAAGCTCGGCTATTTGATCTGGATCAATGAATGTTTTTTGTACCTCTAAGTTTTTAGCTTTTATTGAAAAATGACTTGCTTTACGCTATTCTTATGTTGAAAACAGAGACAGACGTATGTACGCCACCCTGTTCGCGATATTAATTTACCTTTGGTAATATTTTGCCCGTCAAAAATAAACATTCTGTGTAAACTTCGCAATATTGCATTCAACAGATTCAGCGTTTATTTGGGTATTTCAATTATTTGCAACAAAAGGATTTATTTTCGAGTTGTTTTAGTTTAGACTGCACAAGACCATTGTGCTTCGGGGGTGAAAAATGATGCATAAAACGTTATATACAAACGATGATAGAGACCAATAGAAAATATGAAAATTATTAGATGGTATAGATTTTGTTGTTCCGTTCGTATCCTTAAAATTCATTTTCAAATCCTCCACACACATACACACAATCGCTTAATTGGAGTATTTCGTGTTCTACTCACTTTTATTGTTGCAGATTTTAAACTTTATAAACTTATTTCATTAAAATTGGATGAAAAAAAAAAAAATAGTTATAAGAAATTTAGCTTAATTTAAAAAATTTTAAATAAAAAATATTTTTTTCTCAAGAGAATACAAAAGCAAAATTTTGAGGTTCTTTTGATTTTTTGTTTGAAATTTTATACTTAAGTATTTTAAGGAATATTAATAAAAAAAAAAAAAACTTCCTTCGTTCGTTCGTGTACTGCTGCATCATAATGTGCCCCATTGTTGGCTGCTATACTGCTCCTCATCAGACTATTATCTCCCGAATGACACGACGATTTCTAGAGTTTGGTGTTGAATAGCCACTCTCTAGACTCTCATCGTAGCTAAGGGACATGTGTTGTTGTGGTGGTTTTGCATCTTCTTGTTCCATGTGTTCCATGTATGGATTGGGTAGACCGCTTACGTCATGATATGGTGAATCTATTTAAAATAAAGATAAAAGTATTATAAATTTTTGTTAAAGAGAATCTTTAAAAAAAATATGAATAAATAAGTATCTGTGTACTTTAAGTAGGTTTGGGTGGTGGTTACGTGTTTTACGTGTGTGTATTTATGAGTTAAAGACAACAAGTATAAACTTACGTTTACTGCTTCCCGTTAAAGCGTTATATCCTGTACAATATCCGCTTTTTGGATGCAATAAAAATGAGACAGGAGAAAATTGTTGTTTTTGTTTTGATACGTTAGTATGAATGAAAAATATGAGAGAATATGAGCGGGTTCAACGAAAACAAACATGAAAATAAAACAAAAATATTAAGGATGGAAGGATGGTGGTGTAGTACATAGTCTTTTTTTTTTTTTTTTTTTTGCAGTCACGTGAGGTACTCGAAATGAGTTTGTTATTGTCCTTATGCGGATGGATCCAAGCATAATGGATATTTTTGTAGCAACAACATCATCCGGCAGCATTCAATTTATTAAGGCTTACTAAAGAAACATATCAGCCGTTAAAGTTGTGTTTTTCAGTAATTTTATTTTGGATAAACACACCTTAAGGGTGGGTGTGTAACTCATATATGGAATTTTATTTTTATACAAAATGAACATTTGTACCTTCACACAAATATAGGTATAAGCCCGAGGTACTTAGTATCTAGATTGAAAAAAAAAAATTGTGTCCTGTAAATAAAATGAGCCTACCGATACGTGAGTTATAATTGGATCTCACGGAGTACACCCAAACTCACAATAAGGGTGGCAACAAAGAAACCTCACAAATATCGAAATCCCAAACTTTATAAAAGGTCATAAAGATCTTGCATGTATGTACTTATGTTGAATTGAAGATAGATGACAAAAGGCCCTACTTAATATAAGAAAGAAGCTTACTATAACTTTCGAGGCATTACTCTAAAGAAAGGACTAAGGTTTGGTAGTGACTAAGAATGGGTCTTTTACTTTAAAAATTATCATCGATTTTTAGAAAACTCCAGAAGATTAGTTGCGTATGTAGCTTCCAGATCAGATTTCACATTTAGACAGGCGGAACTCTGAGGTCTATCTCTCCAAGGTTCTCAATGGCTCAAAGTCATTTCCTAGGCTCTTAGACTCTCTGAACTCACATCGTCAGCAAACAATTGCCTTCTAGCTCAGCAACAAGAGTAAAAAGCTTCAAACAATGAAGAGAGAAACATACTGGTCATGGTCATGATCATCTGTTTAACTACAAGCAACGGATAGTACAATAAGTCACTGACTGGCTGGCAGGTAATCCCTTAGAGAAGAGGAACCGGCTTACTCAGGATGACAGGATACGCGGCGGTCCTAGAAGTACATGGCGCAGCACAATGGCATATAGGTATTGTAGAGGCTCTAGGCCCTACAAGGGTATACAGAATATAACTAAAGCTACCTTCTGTGTAAAAAGCAGTAAAAACGAAATTTTAAAGCCGTATCTCACAGGATCTTTCACTTGCACACTTGCAAGATAGGTCCCATCAGTTGGTTTTACCAAATGAATTGATGTCTTAACTAAAAGACTACATGATACAAGCTTTAGGCCTGATAAGAAATAGTTCTCATCCCGATACCCTCATAAACGATTAGAAATACTCTTCCAATTGCATGTCTCCTTCAAACCGAAACGTCCTTTAACCCCAGTTTCAACAAACTATCACTCAATCCGCAAAAGAAAAGTTAAACGCTCATCGCTTTCGACGGCTTATACGAGTATCTACCTATTTTGTTACGCTCAAATTAAAATACTCCATTAAACTTGTCATATTTTGCAGCTCAAACTTTTACGCAAAGTAATTTATCATAAATTATTGCCAGACAAAAAGTTTTTTTTTCTTCTTTTGCATGCTTTTATCTTTGTATATAGAGGGAGGTATAATAGACATACATATGTCTTTATAGGGGTTTCATGAATATTAATGCAAATGACTGTCAACTTTCTAAAGTGAATTATATTTTCAAGAAATTTATTTCAAAATAATAGGTACTTTTGATTTGTTTGATTTAGTTTTTCTTAACTTGAGGCTTTGAAGATGTCTGGCAATGTGGAGTTGCTTTTGATTGACAAGTTTCTTGCAGCAGTCCTTGACTGGATGTGAGGAAGCCACGCTATGACATATGGCAGATTTTAAGAATAAAGACATCCTTTTTTTTAAACAACTTTAAAGCCTTCCTTTGCATGGAGTCTCAAACACTCATTCTTTTTGAATTTACAAATTTTTTCTGATTTGTTTGAAAATGTTAACTTAAATGGCCGTTCCCCATGTAATTGGCTTCATTTGAAAGCATTATACGAATATGTATCTCTGACTAATTATTGGCTCTGTTTGATTTGATGGGTACAGTCAATTGCAGCATGCATTGAAAATGCAGCTTAAGAAATCTAAAAGCAAATTGGACTGCCTTTCTAAATAAAACCGACCAACTAATGCGTATTTCGTCTCAGATAAAGGACATGTTTTGACTCCTCCTTTTAATATTTCACTTCTGCTGTTTTGTTGCTATAGATACACATTGAATACATCCCTTTAGTCTAATGCACTACATGAGATCCTGATTGCTGCTCCTCCACTTAATTGAGCCATTAGGTGAAAACTCAATCAATAGGCCATAAATACTTTAGATTTCAATGCAGAAAATTGCATTCTACCATAAACCTTCGTTAAACACCTGTTAGGACCGGAGATCCTTTGTGCTCACTCTCTTACGTGACTTTGCATCGCAAAGTGTGTGAACTGAAACACACTTTAATTGATAAATTACAACGGATTGCATGCGTGTTAGCTTTCAATTTTTTTTTGTGATTTAAAAAGGATAACAACTTAATCACCAGTAACGCCTGTCTTACCGCAGACTTAACCAACCGCAAGATTGCATGCAACCCCAATTCGAAAAAAAAGGACGACACAAACAATTAAACGTTTGTTTATGAAATTATTAATAATCCTTTTCTCTTCGAACTAGGACGATCCGAAAAACGTGTGTATTACATACTACTAATATGAAAGGTCCTTGTTTTATTAATAACAATTAATAGATGGGTGGAACTGGTTGCTGTTGCTCATCATTACTTTGGGTTTTAGGGCTGCTATTAAAGCGTAAAGGACTTAATTACATAGAAACTCAAGGATAAGTGTTTCTCGACTGTATGGGGTTAAACTTTTCGGTCGGTGGTGTAGTCTGGTCAGAGATTGTGTAATACTAATAGACTCTCTAATGCATACATTTTGTGTTGTTGTACTTGTTTGGGTCAATTAAAAGTTACTTTACGAAGAAACACGCATACACTTACATATAAGTAATTTTGGGGACTTCTAAGTGGATTTACATATTCGTATTCAACTTCAAAAATATTGGAAGGAATTTTGTATTTTTGGTTGAAGGACAATTTAAGAAATTGTTCTTGAGCTTAAATGCTTTTTAATTTGAACCAAAAATAGACCAAAATTTGCTGGAAGAAGGGCGGGAGGAGTTTAAGTGGTTGAGTGGAAATCTTTTGGAATTTAAATGTAAACTTTGGGTCCTGATGAAGGACTATAAATTGTTTTAAAATTTATCTGTGTTTAACAGGTCAGTGATATTACTTTCGAACTATTCTTATTCAAATGAGTTTCGGTCAATTAGAGAATATGCCTTTGTAGGTAGCTACATCTTAAGCTGATGTCCTTAGAGCGAATGTGGGGACACTTTACTATCAAACGGAAAGGAAATCAACTTTTTCAAAAGGAGAAAAAAGACTACGAGAGCCACAAACCACCAAAGATCCTTTCAACTGCATGGCTTAATGGAAAGAACTCACCAGACTGTGTCAGTGGTGTATTAGCAAGGAGTTAAGCAGAAGGCTCTATGTAAATCCAAGTATACATGCTATCAAAAAAAGAGTGGACTACTACAACGTGGAGGTAGTAAGCAGCTGGTGCTGCTGTCAATTCGAAAATCTCCCAAGCTTTGGGTTTATAACAGCACAGTAGAGCCATATGTGGAATAAAAGGTAATAAATAGAATAAAAATTGGTCCGGCTTTACGGCGCTTTTTTTCTACCAGTCTGGCTGTCGATGAAGAAGGTAATACCATGAGGTGATATTGCCTTTACCACAGACTCATGAGCTTCTGTTGTCCCTGCCAAGACACTTATGTAGCTTGGGAGCCGAATTGTGCGTGCTATTCCCAGCGGAAAATGAAAATGCAGAAAATGTCAGAACCTACGCCTGTATCTGTAAGACTTCGAACCGGTTTCAACCATTCTTTATGCCAATGGTCCATCAAGGAACACCCAACCAATCCCCATAACCATTATTTTCATTAACTGCATACTAAAAGACTTCCTTTTCCTCCATCCTGTCTACACATCCACACCAAGTGGGTACTCTCACAAAATAATTACGTGATAATGTACTCACTCAGTGCTTAGTTACATTATTTAGGGACTTCCTCTAATGGCCAACTGGAACAATTAAAAAGCCTTAGAATTCGTCTGCCTTAAATCCAGAGATAAATGACATACTCCTACACTCATACAAAATAAACAATAAGGAAGAAGAGCGTTGTTAAAAGTAATCGCTACCACCGCACCAAAAGGGATATCTATCACAGTCACCAGATATATTGGAAATTTATAGATTTTCTTTCAAGGATCTATTGAAAACCAGCAAACGACAGCAATTTAATGACTACGTTTAATCCTTGAGAAGGAGATTCATGTGTGTCTGTGCGTATACACTCAACTAATTGCTTATTCCTTCCTCCCATTTATTGATTAGGCACTTAAATGGCTGCGTTCATTAGCTTCAAACATTTAAGAATCCATCTAAGCTCAGGTGAAAGTAACTCAGCATAATGGGAGACAGACAACAAAAAAAGGACATTCAACTTATAACATAAAAGCTTTTATGTCCTTCAATGTGGAATATTTGAATATCAAGAGCTAATCGATGTTGAAGCAAAATTCTCCACATGCTTGATGGTGGCTCATTAAAATGTTCGCAAAAATATTTCTCATTAGCACTATCAGCTGTGCAAAATGGAGTAGTAGTACTCCTGCCGCCCGCAACAACTGCAGGATAAATACCGAATTGCATGTGCACACAGAAACAGAACACACACTCTGTCAGGAGGGATGTATCATCATCAAAACCGAAGGAAGGATGTGTTTTAACGTTACATCCTGGTGTAGTTATAGTCTGCCAAAAATAATATGCTTAACACGGCCATTTCGCTATTATCATCATCAACGAAGCAGCAATCCTTCCACTCTACCCGACCGACCGTGCAAATGATTTATTACAAAGTGTTAAACAATATCTCTATGGCGACGCGCGACGGTTAGTGCGGGGAGGTCCTGCTGCAAAATATGATGTTTATGCAGAAAATGTTATCCTTTTTTTTGCCCGCTTCAGTTCTTCGCCTTTAAAACCAATGTGGCAGTTGCAATTTTAATAAATTCCCCTTTACACCATGATGACTATGTGTCCTGGGGAGACGGCGGCGGTGGCGGCATTGGTGTGAATTATGCATTTATGCGGATCCTGGTCGCACTCTTGACTGATTCGCTGACATATAACCGGAAATCATGTACACCCTCTGTCTGAATGATAATGCATAATTCATGGCGGATGTTTGCGAGCGCCGCCGCCGCGGTTAGGTAAAAGGATGGGTGGCGGCAAAAATGGATTTAAGGACGTCGTTTTCTCTGTTTCTAAATGAGTGGCATATGTGTAAGTATGTAGGGTCTATTCACAGGAAAACGTATGAATATCCTGCGGAAAGCAATGAAAATTTAGTACGCGATTAGTGTGTCCTCGTAGCGGGGTGCTTTAAGTGCATTCGGGTATCATGTGTGACTTTTGAATGGAGTCGGCGGAATGCTGTTGCGCGCGCGACAAAACGATTAAATTCGCATTAATGGTCCTGACAAAGGAACTGTGTAACTGGTGGTAGATGATGGATGGGAATTAAAACAGGTGGCGGTCTAATTTTGTGTCGGGCAAAGAAATAATACACCTGGCAGGTGAGAGTTAAGTGATTGGATATTCACAGATCTGTTACAACAATGGAAAGTCTGTTTTTTTTTTTTGTGATCGGAGTAATCATTGGCTAGAGAAGATAATTATATCAACGAAGGTGCCGACAACCATTAAAAAGCTATTACATATCTCGAAGTATAACCCGAGAACGCAACACTTATAGCTAGGCGTTGGCTAGCACTGAGCTGCCAGGTGCCAGAGCACACGAAGAAACAAAAGGATTGACGAGGAAGGAAGGAGTAGACGATGGAGTTAAAAGCCTTCTCATGTATTAAATGTCCATTATGCTAGGTCAAAGAGAGCATAGGAAATGAGGCCTCTCCGTGGAGTAAAGGAGGTGGCCTAAAAAGTCAACTGTAGTGCCAATACGAAGAGTGATACTGGAATTAAAAACCATCATGGAGCAGTTCTTTGAATAACCTACTATTCATGGATTCTGAAAAGGCGTTAAGATTAATAGCTATTATGGAGGGTACGTAGGATCGTATAAAGCTTTGATTAAGGAAAACTATCTTAGGAGTTCTATCTTTGTATGGACTTCTGCCAAGAATTTACACATCGTTTTCATAAGTTTTGCTATCTTCCAGTGACCTTTTTGCTACTTTTGAACTCCCATCCACTTTATTCCTTTAACCTTTCCAAGTGTTCGAACTTCAAGCTTGTGGTCTTAATGGTTCTAAAGTTGACAAAACTAAATCCTTGACTACCATATCCTAATACACACATCATTAATTTTTATCATTTTTTCACTATAAAGTGATTTAAGTTTTTCAATTTCATTTCCCTCAGTACACATTCGAGAAAGTGCATACCATTTGCCACCTTCTTAACAATCTATAAGGGAGGCACATGCACATCCTTTTTCTTCCCAAAAAAAAAAAGAAACTCTGTTTCTCCAACTAAACTCTTCCTACAAGCTTATATCCCTTCTCGCATATAATAAGAATGCAAATTTCTATCACAACATGAAGGCAAAAAAAAAAAATTACGAAGAAGAAGAAGAAAACTTAAGTTTGCACGAACAACTTTAACAACACAAATAATGGAGCCAAAATGCTCACTTCCTCTTCCTTTTAGTGCCAGAACGCGTTGTCCTTGCTCCGGTTGAAGTAGAACAACCGATGGCAAAGCGAAAACAAACAGAATCCACGCGCGTCACATTCCATTCTTTTTTTTTTTTTTCGAACTTAAATTCAATTCGGAAATAAAGGAAACAACGAAAAGAGAAATATTTAAATTTGTATCTCTGAAGTTGGGAAAATCTTTGAAATTTCACGTCCAAATCTTGACGCGATTTAAAAATGCTAAAAGGCGAGATGCAACGTTAAAGGCCAGTGAACGAGCGGACATTTATATGTTGAGAATCCTTTTACGTTTTCTTATTTTAAGGATTTCTCTCTTGGAAGAGGACACAAGCTCCTTGAATTAAATACGCTATGTTATCTTATGATGGTTACCAATCGAAAGAAAAAGCGCTTTCGGTTGTTTGGTGTTTTTTTTTAGTTTTTTTTAAATTGAGGACATTTTTTTGTTTTGCATAACGGTTTTGTGTTGTCTCGTCCTATTTTGATGCAATTAAATGAAATTTATTCAAATATTTTCACATTTAGTTCAACGAAATAGAGAGAGAGAGAGTATTGCACTTGGGAGAGATGGAAAAAATTGCTTTCTTAGAGAAAGCCCTTGTTGGCATTGCCAGTAGACTCTATTTTATTCAGACATTCATGTTCCAGGAAAGTAATAAAAGGATTCACGGATACTTAGCCCGAAATGGGAGGGTTTTTATTTTAGCTATCTGCATCCGATAGAGTTACTTTATTTCCCTCAAATTGAAGCCAAGTTTTTTGAGGAGAAGTTTATTGGTGCTGTACTGCCTTGCAATCAGAGACAAGTATCTAAATGGTTATGTTTCTTATATTTTTTCTGGACTAAGAACTATCAGAGGAAGAATGGCTATGCAGGACTATGAATCTATAACCAGAACATTGCTTAGTTTGCTTCAGCTACACGTGTTCTCCACGGTATACATTTCTACACGTGTGATAGGGACCTTCAGTTTTATGTATTCGAAGAGCAGAAGGTTTTTTAGAACCATGAGCATAACCAGATTGATCCTCGAGACGGGTCACACGACACTTTGATCCGACCCATAGGGATAGGGCTCTCAAAATTTTGCAGTCTAAAGTGTTGGAGTTCAAAGAAAAAAAGGATATAGGACTTTAAACACTTTAATAAATGGCGACAAGCAAATGATTTCTGCCTGAACATACTGTAACCTTACTTCTCTTCACTAAATCTTAGCAAACATTTTGAAAAATTCAATCCATTTGTTCTTAAATCTCTGATCCTTTTGCCTTTTGCTTTACATCTTCACGCTGAATGGGTTGTGCCATACACAAACTTTTCCCCGGATAGTAGCTATAAGGATTCCATTTGATTTGGTTTTCTCTTTTGGCGCTTCGAAAATTATTCGCAAATCCTTCGTATTTTCATTTTGTTTGCTTTCCTTTCTTCGTTCAGGTTGTTATGCTCCAAAGTGTGTATTTCTCCGTGTGTGTGTGTGTATATTGATGTTTGAAGAATGTTTGCCTTCTAAATGCATAATCAATCATTGAGATTTCCATTCGATGATGTGGAATCCCTCTAGTATGTCTACCATATGGAGCATATCCTCATGAATACGAGTACCGTGTGACATTTTGTCGTACCTGGGAGAATTATTTTCTTTTTTTCTTTGGTTCTTCCTCCTTTGGGTTCTTGAAAATCTAACGAATTTGCAGTTGCATTCACAGGATGTGGATGAATATCTTATCGATCGTCATCGTAGTAGCGAGCTTTCCTATACGTTCTCGTTGAGGAATCCTTTTGTCATGATGTGGCATGCTTTTGCGACGAAAAAAAGTTTACAATAGTCACAGCAATCTTCAAATGATGTTTTCCCATTGAACTTCGGTTAGTCTGCCATACATCCTCATTCGGATCGACCAAAATAAGGACCATATTTGCGACGATATTGATGTAAACGATGCGATGCTCCTGCTTCTTGTGTAATTTTTTTCTTCTTTTTTTTTTTTGTTTTGCAATGCAAACAATTTCAAAGGATTTTTCGTTTTATTTCAATTTGTTTGCCTGTGAAAATCCTTTTTAGTGACAGTTTTCCTTTTTCATTCATTTTTATGTTATCCTTTTGGTTGCGGGTCATTGGGTGGGTGGGTGTTTGGGTGGTTGAGTTACTCTCCTTTCTGATTTCGAATTAAGGATAAATCCTGCGAATAGTTTTTCTCGATTCATGATTTTTGAAAAGTATCAATTTTGGATATTGCCTTGGTATTCGATTATCCTTTTTTTCTCTCCTTATATTGGTAAATTGGGATTAAGGTGTTGGGAGTTTTTTTCTTTTTTCTTTTTCCTTTTTTTTCTGCTGAGTATTTAGCACATCTTTAGGATGGGATAGAGATTTTACAAGGGTTTATGGTAATACGAATGGAGTTATAGTGATTTACATAAAGAAGGGGAAGGGAAAGGGTTTTTATGAAAGGACTTTTGGTGGATTATGGAGTTATGAATCGCAGATGGATATGTTGAAAAGTTACGTTGTTGATTTGCATAGACTTTGAGGGGAGAAAAGTTGTGTTTTTGTTTTTCCAAAAGAGTACTTGACCTAGTGAGCGAAGAAGGTAGATAAGTAGGTCAAAAGGATGTCCAATATATTAAGATTATCATTGTAAAACTGCCAGAATCTCTGTACGTCAAATAGTGTCAGAATTTCTTATTTGATAACGACGCAAAATAAAAAAGAATATGGTATTTGTATAGTCCTGATAATCTGTGAGAAAAAAAAATGTTTTTCTGACATTTACTGACGTATATTCTGACATTTACTGACCTATATTCTGACATTTACTGACGAAATCCACCATTACGCAAGCCCTCTTAATGGTTTTATCTGAAATAACAACAAATTAAGATCCAATACCAAGTCTGTAAGGACTTTTTATGAAAATGGTTTTGAAATTGGAGAGGGAAGTTGCGCATATGGTGGTGTCAGAAGAGATTGTCGAGGTCCTGAATGGACTGCAGACTTGGTGCAGGTTGCTTTCCTGACAACCTGGGGACAAGATAGGAACTTACTGCAACGATAGGTGGTATCTAAATGGACTAGTGAGATTCGCTCACAGAAAGGGCCAATTTATAACGATTTCTGCATAGGCAAGAATGAAGTAGAAGCTATCAGTCTCTTTCTATGTCATGTGTCATATTGAGTCCCTTTCAGTGCGACTTTCAAGCCCTGTTCGCCATGCCATAAGCAGTAAGAGCTTTCCTAAATCGAATGCTCTATCAATCTAAAACTTTAGTTCTATTTTGATCCTGCGATGACACAAAACAAAAAAACAATATTTAAATTCAATTTTCGACCACAATAAGTGCACTAAAAGGCTAGTACAGTAATTGCATTCACACTGCTCTGCATATTCTATGAACAACTACAGCTACACCTGAAAGTACCAACAAAAGGACTGTATATTTTGACCACGTAAGTCCCTATGTTGGGACGACATCACACACAGTCACTCACACGCACACAGGCAATATGTAGTCGTCCATTTTAATCGTATGTATATTCTCAACTCTCCCACATCCACACATCGGAGAATATGAATTTAGACAACACACTGCAGGGATTCTAAAACGAAATCTAATTTCCGGGCTTTCAATAGACAAATCCTTACATAACATGCAGCACAGGCAACGATGGCCAGCGAGCTCCTTTACCTCGAAAAGTCCGCACTGCTATTCTGCACATCCGTTTTATAACTCTGTAAATCCATCAGATACAATATGGTCATGGTATTTTGAACTACAAATACGAGCGAGCGAAATACTCGTGGCTTTCAAAAAAAGAAACAAAGCGCACGCAATGATGATATGTGCACAGTATATCCTTTTGGTTGGTCGCATGAGATTTTCCTTGTTTGTATTGTGTCCATTGCCGAAACAGAATAGACAATAACTATCTCACATTTCTGTTTCTTCGCGGATGGTTTAATTAAAATTATTATAAACATGACTGGCAGCTAAAATATTACAAAAAAGAATTTGGATCTCTAGAATAGAGGATGTACAGGACTTTTAGTGCTGCTGACCAACTGTCTGCGTTGACTATGTTATCCTTGCATTAGATTAATTACTGCTAGAGAATTTTATAATTAAATGGATTGAGTTTGAGGGCGGTGGAGTAAGAGGCAGTTTAAATACAAAATGACTGTGTGTCGAGTCCGAGAGTATCACACACGGAACGGAGCGAGGTAGACCAGAGAGTTAAGTGGGTAAGTATGGTATTTGCTTTTAATTAAAAGGGATTCTGTGATAGATAGATAAATCGAACCACGAAAAGGGAATGGACAATTGTACGATGCCGTCGACAGACACACACACAACACACACACAGAGAGACAGACAGAGCAGCCAGAATTGTGGAGGTCCTTTCTAGTGAAATGACAGGTAACCGGCGATGGTCAGCCGCCTGAAACAATGAGAATACAAACAGCATTCGAGGGTGGCAAAGAGGACATTCCAAAAAGGACAAATACCTATGTGGCTTACCACAATTGTGCTTCTGTTGAAAAGCAATACATATACGTAGGTACTGCATCTACACTTGTTTATTTACAATTTCCGATATAAAGCTACATATATAGCTACAGATACACAACACACTTTTACCTGACAGTAATGGGAGGTGGCGCAGAGATAAGGGCTCTTTCCAGATGAGAGAATTAACATATAAATTAAATTAAGTGATTGTGTTGATAGACATAGGAGGGATAGGTTTGTCTGTGGCTTTCTTTGTGGTTAAAAAGTTCGATTTGCGTGATTAGAGATTGAAAGAGGGAAATTGCTATAAAGCGCTGACTTAAATTTGAATTATTCAGTGGAATTTGGTCGACTGCTTAACGTGGATGAGGTATGTGATGGGTGGCTTGTATAAGGCTATACATATGTTTCCCTTAAGAGGATTTAAGCAGGCAAGACAAACTGACATCGATATAACTATTTGAGTTCGAGGTCAAAGCGGTGCAATCTGAGTTGGGGCTATAGCGAAATGTTATCTGTATCAAGTGATCTGCTCCTCATCCGAAAGGAGATTGCCATCTAAACTTTTTAGTGTTGTCTGTCTGTCTAATGTTACAGACAGTCCTAATAAAACACTGCTTGTTGGGTCTCCAATTCTTGAGGAAAGTTATTCGGCGTAATGAGATTTCCCAGGTGTCTGCCGATAGTCTGCTGAGTGTTGCAACCTGCAATGAACGCAATCTAACAGGCACTCATGGATTGTATTTAACTGATGACGCATTTGACTTGCTTAGCTGGTTTAAACGGCGGCTGTTGTAGTATGTTGCACTCGGATGAGAAGATAGAGGCAAGGAAGAGGTGACTAGTTGGTCCATTATGCTCCCAACTAACGTCCTTGAGAAGTTTCTTCTCTCATAGAGCTTCACTTACATAAGTAAAGGAGATAAAACTGGCTTCAGAGTATTTTAACCACATCGGTTAGAAATGGGAAATGGAATTTGAAGTTTTTCGGTTTTATTTTCTGAGACTTCATTGGCCTCATCGCAGAGTCGCCAGAGACCTTCATCAGCTTTACCTGGTTTCATTAAGTGCTCCTGAGTCTACAGTGTTCCGTCAGGATGTCCGTTAGTAAAGTTTCCAAGTCTAAGTAATGTAAAAGTCTGGTGCCCTTATGGCAGTTAGACTTTCTGACATTGTCGCTATCAGATAGTCTTTTAAAACACAGACAGAAATTAAGTATTTCTTTTTTGTTACATGTCCTGCACCTTACACCGGCGTTTAGACCTTGCTTCCAACTGAGACGATAGTGTTTTTAAAGTGACATCTTTGGTGCCTCCAAAGATCACATTCTACACTGTTCTTTGCAGTTTTTTAAGCTCATTCTCCTCAGTTTAAAGTTTGCCTATCAATTCCACTAAACAAAATCAATTCAATCACAAATCACAAGTACAAAATCTTCCGATAAATCATTGCCAAGGGGTAAACTTTTCAAATACCCCATTCTGTAAACTGTAATTAGTTGTAATAGCTTGTAAATTCCAACCACACATCACTTTAATTCCGCAAATATTTCAATTTGCCTACAATTCCCGTTCGAAAATCCCCAGATTATAAGAGCAACACATTCATATATTTCAAAAACAAAAAAAAAATTAGCTTTTATAAGTGTGAGTCGCGCTCCAGTGCAAAAAGAACAAACCACAGTCATAATGATCATCATCATTATCGTCATCTTGAAGCAGCATATCCTGTTGGGAGGCTTTCCTCACTTTTTTAAGAAAAAATTTAATTATTTTCATTCACACGCAGAAATTAGAAGACTCCGCTGACGCTGAGTACCCGACAAACCGTCGCCACCGCCGCCGCGCTTTTCCACATGATTAACACTAATTGCGCCTTTGCTGCTAACATGTCCTTGTATAGTAGCAATGTTCCCTTAAGAACCCCTTCCCAACGACGAAAATACAAATTACAAAAGGACCTCGATGAGAAATGTATCTTTTCGTCTTTTTGCGCCTTCTCACACAACACAAAGTCAGTGAAACTAAATTCTCGACTTTGGCTAACAATCATTGTTCCCCTGCCTTTCGCCGATGGATGCGAAAGTGTGTGTGTGAGTTCTAAGGTATGTGTTCATCCTTGAAGGTGCCTTACACCCGTTCTCTCAGCCCGAAAATGTCTGAATAATTAATATGAATTTATGTAAGGATATTTTTGTATGTGAACTTGCTTACAACATTCAACAACAGAGAGTTGCTGCCGCGGAGCCGTACGCTGTTTAAACGGATAAAGTCATCCTTTTAAGGATACGCAACGCGCCGCGGAGATACGCTTCCGCGTAATTTCATTTAACAAGCACTCTTGGTTGGCATTTTTTTCTTTCTTTTTGTACATTTTTCTTCTTCGAGACAGTAAAAGCAGGAATGGTACTGCAAGGCTGGAAAATTCACTCACTATAGGCTGAAGGATGAGGTGTGTTGTGTGTTTGTGTATGTGTGTGTGACTAAGCGCCTTATAACGCTGAGAGCATTAAGATCCATCATGCTGGGGCTGTGATGTAGACACATATATTTTTATCCTTGCTAACGTTTTTCCATTCCATTTTCTCGCTCCAAGAAAAAAAGAACACCAAAAAATAGAAAGCCCTTTCTGTATAACATATACACAGGTACAGCAGGAGCTTTGTGCCACTGATGATAATGGGGTGACACAAAGTTGCCGCGCGAAAGCCTTCCCTCCCACCCAATTGTGATGGGATGGCAGAGCAGTCCTATCTAACCCACACGTGCAGTCTAACAATGGATTTGGAAGTATAATACACACGAAATAGAAGTACAAAAAGAGGGGAAAAAACGAGAAAAAAAATATATATCCTCGCCGCCATCATCTAATTTGGCCGCAATTAAATGCTTGCAACAACATTGCAGAGGTTGCAATTAGGCAATGTAAATTGCTCTCTTTTAAGCCGTGACTAAGTGAGTGAGTGTGTGTGCGGTCGACTAGTAGGGTTGTTGATTTCTACAACTACGACTGCTGCATGTGGTTATGTGGTATTGTGTCCAGTTGAGAGGGTGAGAAGGGGAACTTACTGCAAGGACTTGAAATTCATTGGCTTAATTTTCAGCTGGGGAATAATAATTAGTAGACCAGAAAGCAGTGGGAGTGAAGAGATGGCCAGTACAAGGTTCGAAGTAATTTCAGAAAATTTCATTTTTGTTCCTTGTTCCTTGTTCTGTTTTTTTTTTTTTTTTTTGTTTTTTCGTTCTGTTGACAAGTCTCAGTTTATAATTTAACTCTTGAGAGGAAGGTAAGAGAGTTTTTAGAATTTGTGTGTGAGCAGACCAGGACCCAGTTGGCATAAAGTGTACAGGACCTTGAGGGTGGTTATGGACTACTGAAGGTTTTCCTTTGTTTTATTTAAAAGGCATTCGAGTTACATAAAGCAATAAGCTTAATACAAGCATGTTTACTTCAAGAAGTGATCGACATGTTAGACAACGTCTGTCAATAGATAGTGACGACGATTCAATTAACTCTCAGGACAAGCGATAGAAGGACACATAAGCGTGGTACCTCCTATATAGTCTGTGCTCAATTCTGTCCAGACTTCTCCAAAAAGGAGTCAGGGGCTTGGTAGCTGGGATATTTCTTTCAGTGATTTGAGAGATTATGCCTGGATGTGAACACAGCTTCAGCTCAACTTCCTTGTCCAGAACTACCATTTTAAACACAATAAGGTCTTGAGAATAAGGCGCTCCGAAGCCTTGAATGTAGTCATTTGCCTCATGCATAGATCTCGAAGTCGTTCAAATGCGACATCCTCCAAACTTGTGGAATTGTGAAAAGGCCCTTCGGTTCTCTTCTTATTGCTAGGACACAACAATATAGATTGGAATGAGAGAGATAGTTCAGCCTATGAGGGTTGGCCTACAGATTTTAAGTAGAAAATTTCTCTAGGAATTAGCTGTGTAAAAGCCGGTCTACACCAACTAGCTGTTATTCCATCAAGAACTTCAAAAATTAGTAGCAAGGCCTCAAAGGTCTACCTCTCTTAGGCAATGAACCTAAATACGTAATGTAATCTGCTTTATTTCCTCATCGTTCCTCCTTGTCAGACAAATAATTAAAACTTCATGTCAAATCATGACTAGACTTGTGTCATCTTTCGCTATAAAAAAATATTATTTCATTTTTGAAAGGATAATTCCTCGTTTCGTAGAAAAATCTACACCAAAGTCACAGTTCCAGTCTCTCTTTTATCTTTTTACCGTCATTACCCTCTCAAGTACTTTTAATCACTTTCAAGTAGCATTTCTTTCAATCACTAGCTCCTTATGGAAATTTAATTGCAACAATCTCCCGAGTTAGCGAAAATATCCTTAAAAAGAAAAAAATCAAGTAAATAAAGCACAAGCTGGTTAGAAGATTCTTGTGCAAAAAAAAAAAAAATAAATAAATCCCCACCACCCGAACCGCCTATCTAACTGACTACATCTAGTAAAGCAAGCAAGGATTTATCTTCATTCCTTCTTTCGTTTGTATTCCTCCTTTTGTCTGTGTGTCTTAAATAATCCCCAAAAAATGAGTTCAAACGTTTTTCTCTCTCACTTTGCTCTCTCTTGGTGGAACTTCTTTTTTTTTTTACTTTTTGAATTGCAGAACCCAACACACTGATATCCTTCGAAGTTTGTCTATCTGCTGGCAGAATTTCAAAGAAAATTATTTTCTATGCAGGTTTTGTTGGTCGTTTTTTTAAATTCGTACTTGCATTCGCCCTTTAAGAAGGATGTCCATGCCAAGAGTTAATAGCAGAACCTTACAATTGGTAATGGTAGTAGTAGTGAAATGGATAAAGAAAAAAATATGTAACCCAAGGACTAACAAGTAACCACCGACCTAAATAACATATTTCAATGGAGAGAACAAAATCGAAACATTTTTCTTAATAATCACGAAAATTTGCTTGTTTTTTTTTTAGTACTCTTCCAACCATCTCTCCACGGTGTCCTTTGAAGAGAAAGGAAATCCCCCCCCCCCCTCCCAACCATCGAAATTCAATCATTTGAATTCTTGTTTTGAATGGTGGTGATGTATACTATACACACCCTCATCGTCGTGTTCTTCCACATGAGTGGACATGTAAAAGCACTGCAATCCGTTCGATTTCTCATTCAGAGAGTAAAACGATGTGTATTTAGCGAAAGGACCCTTGGATTTGTGTTCACTCTATTTCCTCCTATCAAAAGATCGAAGCCATATAGACGAGCACACTCATCTTGAGATATTTTTTCCTTCACGCATTAGTAAATCAAATGTTTTTTTCCAGCTTCCTGGAAAGGATTCTCTAATAGATCATTTCTTATGCAAGAAACGAGAAAAACGAGAACATGAATATGAATACAATAACGAGCGAATGAGAGCGCATAGACACTAGGAGGGAAGTAAGTGTAGAAATACCTTTAATCTAGCAGAAAACTTGTGCATATATGCACTATGTTCTCTGTTAGAATGAACAAGGATAAAGCAAAGGAAAAAAAAAATATTCAATTCGAGGGAACATGAAATATTTAATTTCAAATAAAATATCTCAGTGAACAAGACCATTGAAGCAAAAATACACATACTCCATCTGTGAATGGGTTCGATGGTGATTTCCACGAAAAAAAAAACTGAAGTCTACTTTTAGTTGTGAAAGAAAAAGTTGAAAGGTTTGACTCCATTGAAAAGTCGCGTTTCTTTTTTATGCAAAAGCTCTTAGCATTTAAATTTTGTGCAGTAAGTTTTCATGCATGCTCATTGGTTAAGAACTAGAGTGCGAATCCTTCATCAATCAGGACAATTCCCAAAAAATTACGCAAAAGCTAGATAAAGTACTTATAGGAGATTGAGTTTCAAATAAAGCCACTAAAGCGAGTCAACAGGTATTGTCCTCAAGAATATGATCCAAAGCTGGGTCCGGAGAGGTACACGGGGTACAAAATGGTCGCTCCAAGCTCTCCGAAAGTGCACCAAGAGCTGTAGTTATAATGACAACTCCACTAGTCACCTATAAAAGCAAATACAAAATTTATGCCCTCTGCTGTGGGGTTATACCTCTTTGGTACTCACAAACAAAGCAACCTATGCGAATCTCATAATCGATAGAAGATCAAGCTGTTACCTCAATAACATAGAGAAGGCTAAAAGAAGCCAAGTAAGAAAGCACTAGAGAGCAAGCGGGGACTTCAACCACGAATTAGAGGGTTTTTCAATAAGGACTTTAACACTTTGACAGGTGATTGCGGCCATATTGTTGAAGCTGCATCTGTCAAATTAGCTGTCATTAATGTAGTCTGTTTTGCCAATACATCTTTCGGCATCTTATTTGTCTTCTTGCCAAAAAACAATAGAGGTTAAACAGGTTCATAATAGTCCTTCGTAACTTATTTCAAAGGGAATAGACAACTCTAATTATAAGATTGAGCGTTCTGATGACTTATTAAACTAGGTCCTAGGTTCTCGATATCAATGTTTTCTCTCTTAAAAAGGAGTCTGCCAGTCCTTGATAGCCCTTATGAAAGTTTCTGTCATTTTAATGGACGATTCGCCCAAAAGTACCATCCATTACAAGGAACACTTAACCTATTTGCCCTGAACTAACACTAGAACTTTGCATGATTTTCCAATAAAAGTCCTTGCAAAAGGGCATTCCTAAAAGCCTTTAAATTCCAAACTAGATTGCGAACATTTCGATACATTTTTGGAAAACACAAAGTCCATCGACTATAATTCATTTTCCCAAGAATGTACGCACAGATGAGCACAGAGGATCCATTCACAGGAAAGACTTCATTCTATGACTTTTAATACCCACATAGTGCCTACTCTCTCTATTGTCTGCTTCGGTCTTATGATTTCCATTTTAGTATTGTACTCAGCAATTGATTTCGAATCGAATGTCGGAGTATTTCTCCTCAAGGGGAAAGTCTTACACTCTATGAGGTTAAAACATTGACAAGGATATTCATTTTGTGTATTCTCCAATGTGAGAGAGCTTAAGTCTGCTCGTTTTGTATCTTCTATCATTCAGTCGATGCAGAAACACATAAATCAGTTTCATGCTCATTTCCATTCTCTGTGCTTTGATTGTTATTGTTCTTGTTGACGTAATTACCAGTCTAATCACGAGAGAAGGTGAGGCAAATTCCCACAATCTTTGCTTATTATATCTAACGGTATATTTTGAATAAATTTGCATAAATTAACTAAAAATTTCAATTAGATTTGACGAAATGTTTGCAAACTTTAAAGCCATTTGTATGTGTGCATACGTGTGTGATTTCTAACTCCAAATGATGTTGACAACTAAAGAGAGAGGGTGATCAACTGACAGGATATAGGGCTCTCCGTGTGTTTGTCTAACGAAGGCCTAGGAGATAGTGTGTGAAATTTGGGTTCATGAATTTCAAATTTAATTAACTATTCGCCGTTTGCTGGGGAGGAAGTATGTGTGTTTTTTTGCGATGACATCCTTGATTAACACATAATGGCACTCTGGCATGCACATTAAGTGCAAATATTTGTCAGGTGTCCTTTTTTGGAAAAAAAAACCAAAGTACTCTATGTTATTTTCATTTATCTGGTTTTAATTGACAGCTGGGTGTGTGCGCGTGCATGGAAAATAGCAAAAAAAGTGTCAATGATTGGCATGCAATCACAAGTTTTCACTGCCTGGGTAGTAGCATGTTAAAATTTTAAAATTTTTAAGGACGTAGGGTAAATACGTCAAAACTTTCAAGATACTTTCACAAACCACTGAACTAAGTCTTTCTGTTCGACTAGCTACAGTATCTATATCCAACTTTATAGGGTATGCCATCAACCAGTTCAAATAAAAGACATCTCTTTGTCACTATTTTTTTCCATTTGTCATTATTTAATCATTTGGTCATATCAGTTCTATCAATCAGCACGTAATTTTTCACCATAAATGATGTTCAACGCAACCAACTGGTGGAACATTTAATGGCATGGTTCTCTGGGTCTCTAGTGGTATGTCAAATGGTCAACAGAAATAAATAAAAAAAAATGAATTAACATATGCCACCATAGTGTACTAGCTGTGTTATGGCAAATTGCTGTTATCCTTGTCATAAGCCTCTTTCCACTCGGCATTTGTCACCACTGACTGACTGCATCACTTAAATTCCGTGTCCTGTATTGAGAGTATGGGGATGTATGTTCCTGACGAGGGATCAGTGTTCGATAAATATTAGCCAACCACTTAGTGAAATGTAAACATACAGAAAATGGACAAAGAGTGTTTTGTGTGCGTGGGTTTGAGGTCCACTCGAAATGGATAAATAAATATGTTTTTCCTCTTTTTTTTTAATAAGGCTTACCAGCTTTGACCAATTCTGTGAAGTGAGTAGCAATTAAGGAATAAGGACACGTAGGAATTCGAATAAAGATAATAAAGTTACCTTTGAAAAATATTCTTTCTTAGAGAGTGTATAGCCGGTATGAATAAATATGTTATGACTTTGGGACGTTGGGGGGTCAATAGCTCTTTGAACTGAAGTTCATGGCAATAAACGAATTGCATGGACAGAAGATGTCGAAGACTAACGACATCCGACATGCATATTTTCGCAGAAAATAAACCAGGTCACACTATGTCGCATGATCTAGGAGGCCATTATGTGCTTATCGAACGATTCGTTCAATAATATGGCTATGTGGCATGTTGAGTTATTTTGCTTAAGCCGCAGTTCTTTCTTTTCACCACTATTTATGGTGACATGGTACACTAAACCGTTTTGAGCTTTCAGCTGTCAAATTGGTTGCCAATTAAACTGGATGAGAGAAGGAATAGGAAAGAATTGGTAAAGTGGTATGTGTATTCTCTATAGGTGGTGTCCAAATTGACTGGAGAGCGTTATATGACACTTTTGCATTCGTTTGTTATTCACAGTATTTTTTTTGGGTTTGTTTTGAAAGAGACTTAGTGCTTTCTGGGTGAATTATTTAATATTAACATTTTACAACTCGGATGGAAAGTTTAGACTCATTTGTCAATGTGTGACAGCAAAATGAAAGAAAAAAGTAGCTCTTTTTCCGGATAGTAACCTCCAAACAAATAAACAAAAGATCATTCAAATTCAGTGAGAAGTAGTAGCCAAGTTTAGCAAAAAAAAGTTACATTTATAAGAAAAAATAAAAGTAGCACCCTTCGCTCTAGACAGACTGTACATTCCACGGGAAAGATAACTCACCTCCTCACTGCCATAACTGCCATTCAGTATTTTTAATTTATATTACGTTGCGATTTTTTTTAAGTTTTTAATTAAAAATCGAAGAAGGATTGTTTTTGATTCAACAACACATCCTCGCACCCGTCAGCATCATGGATACCATTCATTTGTAGCCTCATTCCGTTGCGGCGCGCGGTGTTATCCTAGGGAATCTTTTCGAGATTGCCTGTCGTCTGTGAATTTTATATTCGATGGCAATTTTCTGATTTTCTCTTCCTCTTTTTTTTTTATATTCCTTTAATTTTATTATTCTCCCTCTCATACTGGGAAACCCAATAAGGAACACGCAGGATATTTTTTGTTCGCTATTTTGACTGTTTTACTCTTCGTGCGGAACCACCAACAATTCGAGTGATTATCAGAGAAAATGTCATTTGAATTTTTTTTCTTTTTTTTTCATCTCCTTTTTTTTTTTTGGTTGATTTCGATTTTAATCCCAGAATTCTTTATAGTCGAACGGAGAGCATACCAAATAATTAACAGTGGAAACAATTTTCTTGTGGTATTTACCAACATTCATTGCCCCTGTGTTTGGTTGTATATATTAATGTTGGGAGGCTTGTTCAAATGTATACGCAATGGAAATCCACAAAGGAAGAGCCAAAAAAAAAAAATCATAAAAAAAGAGAAACATTATCGCAACGATTTTTACGGATTCAGGGAAATTATCCTGCGGATTAACAGCAATTAATGTTGCGGAGACAAAAAAAGAGGAAAAAAAAAGTTTTCCTGATTTCTTTTAATTTTCGATTGAAGGATTCGGATTGCGAATTGCTGTAAAAGGGACGAGTGTGACGACGACGACGGACAATCGTTTCATTTTAGATTGAATGAAATATTTATTTTGACTGAAATTTATTGCTTTTATGATTTCAGCAGGATCTTTTGATGTGACAGCCAGAAATACGGATTTTTAATTAAATTTCTTTAATGTGAACAGATGTGGCGACATAATCAAGGTAAAAGTAAAGGAATGGGAACTCCTGCCAAGAATGAGGTTGTTGAAGGAAGTCCTTTTTCTTTTTGGAACTAGTATGTCTGTCACTCACTCTAAATGGATTTAAAAAAGTGACATTTGGCCTTGGCTCCACGTTGGGCGCCAATGAGATAAATGCTATTTCTATGATTTCTGTTGGTACTATAATTCACAGGTCGGTTTCTTTGATTGCTGTGCATGGATTGCAAGGTTCGAAACCCAAGAAACACCGAGGCATTGCTCTTGCTGACAAGTGTATTACTGTCGTGAGAAGGCTTCTTGAAAACGTTATACCATTCGGATACTGTTGGTGGGTTTTAAAGGTGCAGAGACTCTGGGAGAGACTCCATCCAGTTTCAAGAAAATTTAAAGAATCGCAGCCTGATTGTACTGGAAAACTCATTCAACGAGTTGCTTGTCGTAGTATTATCACTGGACCGCTCCACCTACTTGCAATTGACGCCGTCAGCAAGTAACTGAATACCATGTTCACAATGAGACGGGAATCCATCATTATCTCCCCAATGTCAGCGATCATCTGCTCACAGAGCATGCAGCAATATAGACTCTTAATACCAGACACAATAGAGCCCGATGTTATATGCAAGGATAGGTAACTTTGTACAGACGGGTCCACAACCTACCAGAGCCGGTACTGGACACTTCTTGGAATCCGAAACCATACGCTAAGCCAGTCTGTGATGGGTGGCATTTACTGTAACAGTACCAGGCTTTTTTGTCCAACACTAAACAAAAGCAACTTAACCGGACTAATAACAGAAAATTTTAAACAAGGCTGCCTTTCCTTGACTCCATCTAGAAGTCAATTTACTTTGACTTGCTGAGTTGCTTTAAAGAAAGTGTTGGACATTTCAAAACTGTTTGCCTTCTTTTCACCGACACTGTACAACTCAATGACATATTAAGTAGACCGCACCACCCACTTGAGTCATTATTCGTCCATAAACGACCACAACAACAGCGCATACAATGCATCGCAAGAGCATTTCGCTCGTGCTGCGTCTATCGCAGGACAGTACTATATAACGCTTTGTACATGTTAAGCTCGTGGCATCAACGCGATAAAGGATGTGAAAAGATTTCGTGCAAAATTTTGCGTGTAAAATACGAACTGCGAATTTATTGCATCGTGGTGGTGTTCCTTGTATATGTCGGTTGTACTTACTGCCGCCCGCACACTCAAAAAAAAAAAAAAGGATTTCTCTTCTCTGTAATTAATTGTTTTTATTTTTTTCTTATTATTTTCATATCCTGCCTATCTTTTCTCAGGGTTTTTATTAATGCTGTTGTTGTTTTTGTTTCTGTGTATTATTAAATGGACCAACAGGATATGCTTATGATGCTCATTTCATACATATAATATCGCCAATGCAGGTGACTCGCACCAATGAATTCCCATGATGCATAAAATAAAATTACACACTCGGTCTCTGTGTGGTATCCTTGCAAAAGGTACGTACTTTATGCACAGATATATAGAGTGGTTGGTTCATCATGAGTGTGTAGCACCTCATCATCATACCGCATGACGATGGAAGAACAATCAATATGAAGAATACGCGTACGTAGAGATGAACATTGATTTTCTCTACCATTACCATTAGCACGCGTAAAGTACACCCACATACTCGTACACCTCGTGAAAAAGGATAATGTATGTGTATGCTTTAAAGTTTGGTTCATTTCATTATGTCGCTGCAAAACTCAATTACGGTTGTAGGAAATCCCTTTTCCATGCATTTGCATAATAATTCACATTTTAAAGTTATACTCGTCCTTTTTTCTGTCCTGTCATGCAACGGACCTCATACCCATCCGCCCACCAAAACACCCGAAACTCTTGCAGTTGATATTTTCTTTAGAGCAGGCAAGGGCTCCACAACGTAACTACTGTCATCCACTATGAAAGCAAAGATTTTATCGAAAATTTCTAAAATTATTTTCCAGTGTATACAGGATACGGTCGGTTCTCTGTCCTTTTTTGCCTCGGTATTATGGTATCCAATATTTGTGTTGGACATTAATATCTTTATTATCATCATCACTATGAATGGATAGAAGGGGTGGGGGGGTCTTTTGTAAATGCATCTATGTATATCCTTTTTGAATGGACACACGACCGACGGTTGGATGCGGTATTAGAGTCAACTTTTTGCTCCATAGGATATCCCCAGACCATAGTGTCTCTGTGGAGTGACAGTATGAAACCGAATATCCTGGAGGCTTATGTGTACACAAGCAAAATGATATAAATGCCTTGAATTTGTGTTTAAAGCCTTGAAAATGTTGTTTTCCATTTTTCTTATAGATAGAGCGAGATAGACACAAAGAAGGACAAAGTGTATGTATTTTCATTTGAAGAATTTATTGGGTTACGGTCGTGTTTACACGGATGCCTGAACTGCATTGATTCCTTTTAACACTTAGAAAGAGATCAAGGGAGAGAGATAGCAGAAAGGACATACGAATCTGGTTAAAGGTCTGCAGGATAGTTTTCTGTACCTACATGAAAGTGCGTTTGTAAACAAGGACTAGTGAACCTTAAACTTTCCTCTGGAGGAAAAGAGCATGTGCATGTTTGTTGTGCATATAGAAGACAGTTATTTTGAGGTTAAGCAGTGATAAGTGAGAATGATTCATGTTCATGTGAGTGTTTGATGGGATTTAAGTAGATTTCTGTGATTTGTTCAAGTATGAAATACTCAGTAGTTTAGGATATGTGTGAACCTTTCACCTGTAAAACTCAAAGTGGTGTTTGGCCAGCCAATGCCAGGCGTTGAAAAATGAGCTAGATCCATTTCGCATTAATGTTCGTTTAATTGGCGCCCGATCCGGGACCTTTTACATTAAAATGAGTAGGTAGTCCGCTGTTAAAGGCAAACATATTCCAAGGGACATTCGTTTTAAGTGTATCAATATTCAAGTAAGATAAAAAGAGAAAAAATAGTTAATTGGCGTCTAACGTAGGTCCTTCTAAAGGAGTTGACTTAGAGCCAGTTATTTGGAGCTTGAAGTCAGAGAATAATCTCCAGAGAATTGTTTTAATAAACCGGAGTATCTTTGCTGGATCCAGCGATAGTTATTCTCTTATAAGATATACGCAACTTGGCAGGTTATTTTCTGCGTATTGTAGTTTTAGATTTAGTTACAAGATGATTGTGCAGAGTCTATCCTATCCTATGCCTAGCTTACAGCTTTTTAACTCTGTATGGCCCTACGCCTATTGACAGACCTTTCATATTGGGATGCGAATAACGAAGACTCCAACTTAAAAAAATTTACTACTTTTAACAGATGTTAAGCCATCAGTTTACTTAATGGGCGCCCAACGCAGGGTTGTTTTTTTCTTGAATTCTTAGTAAATGTAGATGGAAAAGAGAAGGATACCATCTCATTTTATATCTGAAGGCAATCACTGTTTCTCTCTTGCGATTTTATTTACCACAAATCCAGGACCTCAATTAAACAATGAATTTTATTGCAATTTTTTAACCTTCAATTCTTCAACAACATTTTGCAATATACTCTGACCTTCACCTTGACTCTGTGATGCCATTAAAAACCAACAAACATAGTGATTATATTGTCAAATTATCACATTTGTCCATCTGACTTTAATGTTTAACCTTTTTTATGACACTTTCGCCAGAGGTTGGCTATAAACGAACAAATTTCCTTTATTACTTGTATCCTTCCTTATATTGAAAGACTTGTAACCGTTAACAAAAAGAGAAAAAAAAAACGAGTTGAGAACCTCATTTTCTTTGCTTATCTTGAAACAACTTTCGTCTTAACGATGATGATTTTATAGGCGACTCGAACACAAAAGGACGATGACAATGAGTTATAGAAGTGATGAAAAGTATGGCCAAAAAGGAAATAGTTTCAAAGTTTGGAAGGATGGTGGTTGGCTTCAGCATGGGTTGAGGGAATTTAAAGAGCAATAAACCATTAAAGATATTATGAGACTAGACATATTTTAGGGAGGACATTGAAGTGGAAAAGTAATACAGTTTTTGATGAAGGACAATGATTGGAGTGAAAATTCTATGAAGGATCTATTGAGAGAGGATTGCGAGTGCTTTAAATGTAATTGGGTAGCTTTGTTTATACATAGAATAAACCGTTAGATTCTAAGCTGAGCATATGTAAGAGGAGAAATTAATAGCGCCATATTGGGCGCCACATAAATATCTAACCAATTGGTTGCAGATCTAGTTGACCAGAACAAGCTAAGAAGAGTCGAAGTTCCAAAAGCTCAAGTTAGTTCCGCGAGTAGAGTGGTAGATGAGTCTGGTATGTGAATTAAAAGCACTTCGAGTCACTTTCTTTTTGTAAAACCTTCAAGCGGTTCTATCTAAGACTTTTGAAGGAGTTCAGTATTCAACATTCCTACGACCAATTCAATAACATCCACACGCAAATAATAGCACGATAACCATTTTCTATCAACACGTCCATTAAATGACTTTTAGATTAAAAAATTTCCCCAAAAATCGTGCCAAATAGCTTCCCAGAGTTCTACCCAGCTCATAATCTCTAATGAAATTCAATTCAAAATGTATTTAAGGACAAAAAAAAAAAAAAAAAACTTAACATCAAAAATACCCCTACACTAGTTGCATCGAAATTACCCTCATTTAAGGAGGGTAAATTATTTTTAACGCAATTCAACAACATCTTTAGTTAGCCACTTAAGGCGACATAACCATAACCCCGTACGGACTTGTAATGCATGAGCTTATTCGACAACAGGCAAGTCCATTAAATTTTAAAACTCTTTACCATTTGGATTGTAGTAGTACATAACGACAACAGCGACAGCAGCGGCGGCGGTGCCTCCTTAAGAAAAACCATGTCCACTACTATACAACTCCCTCTTTCTGAATAAGTTGTTCGTCCTTCTTCCTTTATTCGTTTTCCCCTAACTTTTTCTGTGTACTACTCATTTCGTGCCAAAAATGGAATAGGCTCGAAGAAAGCTTACGATATAACCGTTACCGTTCAGCCCAGCCCACACACACACACGAAATAACGCCCATCATCGAATAGGTCCACAGAATGTCCTTGTGTCGATATGAGATTCACATTTCATCGGCTTAGAATAAATTGAAAAATTCGAAAATTGAAAACGATATCCTTGCAGCAAGGATATACACTACAAGGACGATATACACCTAAAGGCATACAATGTGCCTTTTGCTTGCATGGATGGTGTATCCACCACCCATTGTCCTTTAACAACAAGGAAACCGAAAAAAAAAAATCAGCAACAGCAAGTCCTGTTAAACTTGTTAAGATTTTCCTTTTCTATTTCTTCCTTGGGTATGGCTTTGAATTAAATTATATCCTGTTTCCAGGATCGACGAAAAAAAGAAAAAAAACCGAAACTTGGTCGTCGTTTTGTAAGTGGATTTTGTATTTTGTTATTGTTGTAAGGCGGCGATGATGACGGAGTCGGGGTTATGCAGGATAATAAAAGCAAACAAGGGAAATATTGAACTAAAAATTGAGCTTCATTTGTTTTTATGGATATCGAATGGCGGCGGTGGTGGACGTGGACGTGTGGTGCCCCTTTTCTTTTCCTCTCTTTATTTTTTTTTTTTCTAGGAAGGATGTTGTTTGTGCTTACATTTAAAGATTAGAGTTATGTAAAAAGGATTTTCGTTGATGTTTTTCCTCCTTTAGACTGTTTTTTTTTTTGGGGTTCAACCTTGATGGACATTGGTCAAAAGGGTGAGCGTTGAGGAAGGGTAATCCTTTTCAACTTGGTTTCTTGTTTTGTAGTTGTTATTTGCATTGTTTGGAAGGGGGTTAGTAGTCCTGCGGAATTGCTTGAGCGATCCATTAAATTTTAAATTAAGGGTTAGGATCATTACCGTTGAATTAAATTGACATTTCAATTGAAAAAAAAAAAAAAAAAAAATAAATGAAATAAAAATATTTGAAAAGGGGTTTCGGGCTGAGTTGAGATATAAAACAGATATTTTCGGAAAACTTTTTGGTCTTTCCAATAAAGTGGGCGACGACGACGAGATGGAGTAGCTACTGGAATTCAACGAAGAAATTAATTTATTTTTGGGATTTCAATGGTTTAATTGGATTTGTTTTGGCAACTAAAACATCGACATCGAAATGGAATCGAATAGTTTGCGAGACCTTTTGCGAATCAAGGGTTAAATAATACGTGACGGTTACGGCCACAGTTGGTGAGAGTTATTTTTATTTCTTTTTTTCCCAATCAGTTGACTGGATTTTAACAGCAGTTTTGAATTTGATTTAAATGATACAAGTTTAAGGGATATTTCTGATTGGCATTTAAGGAAAGGATTATATCTCAAAAGGCTATAAATGGAAATACCTCATCGAAAGTCTATTCTGAGAATACAAAGTTAAAAGAGGATGAAATTAAAATATTACAAAAAAAAAAAAATACTGTGAATTACAAACTATTGCAAAAAAAAAATCATACAACTTTCCCCAGGAATTTAGACACCACCCATCGAGAGTAAGTATTCAACTTCGACTGCATCATCTCTTTTGACGCTTAAGAACTTGAGACGTGATCGTAGGAGAATCAGCTTAATTTGTAGCTACAACTACAAATTTGTGATTGAAACTTGTAGTTGATAAAACGGGCAACTCGGTAAGGCCAAGAACTAGGGGAAAGTAGCTCATGGTTGTAGGTTGTAGGCAGCCGATATTGCCTATCTTTTGGATGTATGTAGGACTCGAGGCTAAACTGAGCTAGGCTAGGTCCCAATTCGATCAAAAATTGGATTTTTGCCTTGGCCCTTTTCTAATGTATGTTCCAGTCGTCAAGTTAGTTTGCTTTTTGTTGTAGTTTACAAGTTACAAGTTTGTGAAGGCCTCCGAAAGTTAGATTTAATAATGCTGACTACGCTCTTTTCAAGAGAACCTGCAATATCCTGGGTTTCCTTAACATTATTGATGACTACATGACCTCGAGTGCACGTCCAAATTTAGTATATCGGTGATGCCAAGTCTTAAAAATTAATTCATTTAAATTCGTAGCAATATCCAGTTTCCAAACTGATCTTTCTCAGATTCTACTTGAGTACCCTACTTCATAATTAAAAACTGTTGCATACTTCTACATGCGGGAGCATTAAGAAAATTGCATAAATTGATGCATAATTCTAGGCTGTACAAATAAAAACGATCTCGATCGCACATTTTAAAAACAGATTTAGGACAGGATATAACCAAAAATCACAAAAAAAAAAAAATTGCAAAAGGACTTAAATTAATAACGAAAAAAAAACATAAATTAAATAAAACTTTGTTCTTCACTTACCTAAATGCTGATCGACTCTCTTCTTTGGTTTCTGCACCGATGCATACGGATCACTGCAATAGTCTTGTCTGGATGGATTCTGGCTATTTCTCAAATTATGATACTCATCGCCATGTTGGCTAGGTGTGGTCGTCAAATGTGGATACGGTGCATAATCATCGACAGCCCCATAGCCGCCGTGTGTCAAAGGATCATAACCATACGATGGTTGTCTTTCGACAAAATTATGCGATGGCACCATTTGTGTTTGATTACCAGCTGCCGCCGACATTTTCACCTGCCACAGTGAATCCTGTGAGTTAACACTGCCTCCATTATTCGAATTCGAATAGCTATTCTCAATGTAACCCATATTAACCCCTGCAAAAATAAAGAATAAGGATAATGCATCAGGATATTGAATTTCTCCAGAAATACAATAAATAAATAAATTTGATAAAAAAAATATATATTAAAAATAAACACACCATCGCACGCACACAGAGAAAAAGATTGAACTTCAAAAGGATTCTATTATTTTTTAAAGAAAATACATTTCGGTAAATAGAGAGCAAGAAGGATAACAAAAAAAACAATATTCAATGTGTATTTTCATTTCATTTTCATCGTTCAAGAGTGCCACAGTATTCATGCATATGGATGTCCTTTTTTTTTTTGGTAGATATAAAAAAACATAAACGTTCTGTGCAGTGCTCCTATACTCACAGACTAACACACACGTGGGTGATGTGAGGTAATATCCTTGGAAATGCTGCTGAAAAATCATAGCATGACAAGAGTGTATACAATTTAAAGACAGATAGAGAACAGTGCGTTAAATATTTATGTGCCAGAGATCATTCCACATCGAAAAGAATTTAAGAAAAATATTGTATAAGTGTTCATAAAATTTCGAGGAGATACGCAACAAGGACACCCATCGTAAAGGAATGTGCTAGATTTTTTTTTTTGTTGTGCTTTTCTCTCCATGCATAGCCGATGATGATGATGATTTCCAGCAATAGTGTGGGTGGTATGAGGAAGGAAAAAAAAATGGATACGTGGGGGAGGTAGGAAGGATTCAGAAAGGAAATCGTCCAAGCTGAAAAGAAACGAAAAGGATACTGGGAGAAAATTTTTGTTTAAAAAAAAAAATCCTTTGAGCTGTGTATATTGCTAAAAATAAGGATATCGAATCCCAGGAGTATTCAATGAGCAAAAAAAAAACACAACTCTGCCTTAACATCCATGTATTACACAAGAGGTATTCAAGGAGAATTAAATATTACACATTACTTAACAGCGCGACGGGATGAGGTCGAAGGCAAGACGAAAAAGGATACGCAACCGACAACGAGGAGAAAAATCCTCTAATATGTACATATATGGGTAAATTGTTTACATTACAGTAGCACATATCTTGCCCGCATGGTTCGCTGATCTTGATAATCATGTATCCACACACACACATACACATACGCGTGCACCCATCTAGTCAAGTGTAAGGAAAGTAAAATGAAAAAAAAAAAGGAACAAGCGAGGTGTTTTCATATGGAAATGGATAAATAATAAATTGAACTGCGAAAGGGACAGCAGAAGTTGGGGTTTCTCTTAGAAAAAAAAAAAAGAAAAAATTATTTTAAGGATGCTGGGTTCAATGATGAAATCATAAGAAACGTAATGGAGTAGGTAAAAGATTTCGCGCACACGCCACAATGATATCAAAGGACTTGTTAATTTCGCTTGCGATTTGGTACTTTATGTGTGTTACTCGCTTGTGGGGGAAGAGAAACACAAATAAAACAAAAGGAGTGTTTTCTTTTCTGTACTTTTTCGGCGAAAGATATTCAACAGGAAAAGTGTTTATCTACGAGATGAGAAACTTTCTGTTCAAAGGCCCGGCTGAGTAGATTTAATTTTACTCAGACGTGAAAATGGATGATAAGAAGTACATGTTCTGATGAATATACTATGTGAGTCTAGAGTCCCCTTGTGAGCCCTAGAGACGCCAATGTGCCTTCGTATCTCAGGCAAACGAAAAGGATTTTAATTTAAGAAAAAATATATGTTCATGGAGTGTTTCAGTACAGAATGAATGTACATATCTAGGAACATTGTCCAAGTAAACCGAACAAGCACCTTAGCTTAGGTTGGAGTGGCTGCCTGAACATGAACATTGGGTCTATACCTATAATAGAACCACCACTACAGGAAAGGCAGAATATAGAAGTTAGACCCACTAGAAGGCATACTAGAGACTATACTAAACTATAATGTTCACAAACAAATAGAACGGAAGACATAGAAGAAGGAGGTTGAGCTGACAAGCGTAGATTTATCAGGAGAACCAACCCAAGCGCTTGACAAAGTGAACCAAGAAGGCACCAATGTCATCAAAAAAGGCAGTTACAGAGAAGATGAAGGATAGTTTTCTATCCTTACAAACAGAGGTTATGAAACCGAGACTAACAATGCATTTTCGTGCAGTGATTCGATCGTGCCCAAGATGTCGTATCATCACTATGCAGTGGCTTTTAGATAGACGGAGTACCTAGCGTATGCCTGCCTTTCAACCATAGTCAGTTTGGCAGATGTCTTACGCAAGATCAGCATTCATGTCCAGCACTGATAATGATGTCGGTTTCTCTTCGATTGTTTCGATGTCCTCCGACCAAGAGACTAAAACTAGTCCTCCACTTTCGGAGTTGTAACCAAAGTCTACCAGCCTATGATAATGACAATGATTCCCTCATCAAACGAGAGGGGCACAAACAAAGAGACTAGACTTTTAGTCAATCATGAACCAACAGTCATAACAAAAAACCTCAATGACGGCCACCGAGATTCAATTTTTAAATACGGAAGTAATGTCCTTGTATACTTATAGGGCAGAACTCCACAAAAGACTGAATTTTTGCACTAAGGCCAATTCTGAACATAGACGCTTCTGACAGCATTTATGCGAGGCAATGATCCAATACGGGATACCGTCAAAACTTATCCATATCTTGTTATTTTTACTTTTTTTCAAAGGACTTTACGTTCTTCTTCTTTGGTGAATGGCTCAATTGTTGTGGAGACAGTTACCCCAAAAGAAATGAATGGCTCAATTGCTACGAAGATATTTCAAGGCTTTGCTTATAGTTATTTCTAACTAGGTATTCATTGAAGTGGTCCAGATAAGACTCAGGATATCAGCTGAAATCGACTACTTGTTCCTTGTTTTCACGCCTCATACATTCGCATGTCCTTGCTTTAATTATCTCATTGGGGCTGTATAATGGTGAGTCTTTCATCATCTTCCTACAGGGCTTTGGCTTAAGAACCTTCAATGATTTCCGCGAAATTTCCAAGGACACCTAGCACAGATTTTCATTAAAGTCTACTCAGGAAGACTGTATGTTTTTTTTTCTAAAAAAAAAGGAAGTAAAATCCTTTCCTTTTAACTCAATTAAAACTGACATGCTAATACGAAAGTGACATACACATCCATACATATGCCAGACGATGACGGGCATAAAAAAGGAGTGCGCAAAATATAAAAAAAAAGGAACAAGCAGTGTTTATGCTTCGCTCATTTAGGTTTTGTGACTTGTTTCAAGGATATACGCCGTCGTCGTCGTCGTCGTACGTTCGTTCATGTTCACGTTCATGTGTTTGATTAAAGGCACAGAAAAGCAAAATAATGTTTTAATTATTTCCACTCACACACATGTTCCTCCCTTGACGGTGTTTGTTTCTTTTTCTTCTTTTATGACGCGAATAAACTCATTCGTTTGTCGTCCTCTTTCAAGGAATTGACACTTTGCTCTTCTACCCCGTTTCATGTTTTTGAAGTTAGCTTTGTCGCCGCTGCCATTGAAGAGGCCTTATATGCGCCAGAGGCTGTGTGTGTGCTTTTTTTTTTTTTTTAGAACAGATCCTGAAAGTTTTTAAATTAACTTTTCAGTCGACTACTTTCTTATTCGACATTAAATCGAGGCGACGAATTTATGTTTTCATCATCATTTACAATTCGAAAAGTTCTTCTTCACTCTGTTTTGTTGGAGAGGGAGGACGAGGAGTTTTCTTTTTCTGACTTGGTAAGGACTTTTTTTTTCCAATTTCCTCGGCTTAGCTTATAGCAGTACTAGAGGAGGGTTGTCCGTGTATGTCCTTTTTTTCTTTACGTTTTCAGGCAGAAGTGTTGACGCGCAAATAAATTGCCTATTTGTGTTAAGTTTTTGTGGGATTTTATTTATTATGTTTGTTAATAGAGTGGGCAAAGGAAGGGTGGGTTACACACAGGGCACAGGACACACGACACAGAGACCGGATATCCTTTTGGGGGTAGAAAAAAAAGTTAAGTAAATAAATTAGACGATGGGTTTCGATCGGCCAGGTCAAAGTCATAGGTTAAGGTGAATCGAGTTATTTTTATTTTTTTCTTCCATTCGGTTTGGGGAGTGAACTTTTCTGACAGGCCTTTGTTGGGTGGACATTCGGTAATTTGTTGAGAGCAAGTTCAGGGGGCAGAAAGGACGAATTGATATGTCAGCGGTTTCTTTTTCCCTTGTCGAATTATGAGCGCAAATAATTCAGTAGAATTCAAGGGGGTGATGATGAATACATTACAATCGACAGCAAGTTTATTTATCGCCTTTCACCCCCTAGAATGCATTTTAATTCTTACAAAAGTTCAGTAAACATAAAACAGCGACTAAAGTGCACTAAAAAAGAAGGTAATTCTACAAAAGTGTTTTGCATGACAACTTCGCGCTGATCCTACTCCTTGCACTCCTTGTTTATGCAAAGCCTTTATAAATTTTTGACTTGTTCTTTATTTTTATTTATGTTTAAAGAAAAGATAAACAAGTCGTTATAAAATTTGCATCTCATTCGTTACTTTTGAATTTTTGGTTCATCACTTTATATGGAAGCTCGTTTATCTCTTTTGCACAACAGGGTACACACATTAGCCACTGGCAGGAATAAAAACAAAAATAAACCGTCAACACACTCTCGCCTGTCATTCAGTGTAAAAGTGTGCTGTTTTATCCTTATTTTTGTTTTTAATTAAATATTTAAAAGTTGTTTAGAAAATGTTGTTTGATGTGAGTTAAGGGAGATTTTAAGATCTAGAATTGGGGGCATTAAGAGGGGAATTAGATAATTAATTTGAGGCAACGTTTTTGTTTGTTGATTTCTGGTTAAATAAAGTTAGTTTTCTCGCTCCAAATTACAGGATTCGTTAGGATAATCTGGGTAACGATGTATGAGGAGCAACCAATATCAAAACAAACATTACTGAGAATATATCATTTTGCTAGTCCCATGTACAACAACCTTTATAACGAAAGATTGAAGGCACATCTATTAAGCGTGCGATAGCTAATGTCAAAATATGTATACAGAAGGCAAATTCTGCTCGCGCACTGTCAAAATCAGAGCCCATCTATAATTGCATTAAGGAAACGTGACCGTATGTCATATCATTTCAGCGCTCCTTGCAGAATGTGTGAATGAAACGAAATCGCAGTCAGAGTGAATAAGAAATCGCAATCACAGTCTGCTTGTTGTGTAGCAATCGGTGTACTTGATCACAACTAACAGGATGACTGTTACTCTCTGAACCATTTTGGTTTGCCAAACCAGAGTAGCAATGCCACTAAGGTGGAGTTGATGTGATGACGAATGTTCTAAAAGTTGTAGCTACTAATAGTGACATTCTGTTCAAAGTTTGGAAGAAGGTTTCGATTACCTTCTTTCGTTGAACGTGCATTAAGAGCGTTTACGATCTTTAGTTCCTACGATCGTGTAATGAATGACCCCAAACAGAACAGGACATATTTTTGATAGGTGTTAAGAGCCTTGACCTCTACGCTGTGTTGTTTCAATTCAAGACCTTCAACTTAAATCGCCATTTGCCTCCTAAAATTGCCCAAAAAATGCTCAGGAAACTTCCAAATCCTGTGCATCCTTTCATTCCAAAAAATCCCAGTTAACATGCTGTGAACTCTCAAAAGACACAATTAAAACGAAAAAGGCTACAATGTTATGTAAAGGCCAGCAGGATTCACACAGTGTGGTACAGTTTATAGCAGATTTTTTCCTTTGTTGAATCTTTTATTAAAATTCATTTTAAATTTATCCCTCCCTTCGGTTTAGTGGTAACAAATCCGTTTGTCCTGCAATCAACCATAGAAAACACAACAAAGAATTCGCCGCGCATAAAATATTCTCCAAAGGATAAAACTACATCCACAAACACTAAAAAAAAAAAAAACAAGAAATAGAAATTGCTACGCAACATTGTGTTGCCACATCACAGCAGTAACTATTTGGCTACAAAGTAAATGCTTGCTGAAAAGGATAATACATAGAAGAAAACAAAATAAAGGATAACAACAATAAATGCACCATGAGCATAGAAAAACTTTCGCGCATCTTTCTTTATTGCTGTGTAAATTTTTGCAAGCTAAAAACCCCACAGCTACAAAATTATGCGTCTCTCTCTCCGGAGCTAAGGATACAAGTCGAGAAATGAGACATGTCGGTCGGACCGTGTAATCCTTAGTAAGATTAAAAACACAAAAAAAAAGTGAAAGAAAAGAAAGCCAACAAAAAGGAAATGCAATCATCATGCCACGTGTCGTACGACAAGCATCTGCTGTTCGAGCAAAAATTTTACAAAAAAAAGCAGCATATCCTTTGAACTAATTAAAACTATGTGCTCGAGTCTATCTGTAAGTGTGTGTGTGTGCAATAGCCATGTGCAAGTGCAACGTGAAAGTGGGTGTAGATATCTTCTTCCGTAAGCCAAGGTGCTGCCACAGAAACTCAGAAAAAAAAATAAAAAGATTTTCATTTTAATTCACTTCCTTCCTCTCGTTTTTTTTTTTCTTGTAAATTTCTGTGCGCTAATATCCTTACGAGATAAAGAACACAAAAGGAGTCTTTCTGTGAACAAAATAGGACATTGAATAAAGGAAAAAAAAAAACGAAAATAGAAAAAAAGTGCAGACCAAAGAGGACCTGAGTAAACACTCGCCTGCTTCTCTGGTCAGGACAACATTGGTATCACACTAAGCAGCGCACACATACAAGGACGAAAAAAAAACTCTCACACACACACTCACAAAGAACCTCCAACTTTACCTGAAATGTTGTTAATCGTGGCGGTGGTAACAACGGGTGTCTTGTTGGTGGCTTCAACTTGATGGCTGCCAACGGCGGTTATGTCAGTTAGTCCTGTGCAATATGTATTTTTTTTTGTTTTAATTTTTAATTATTCTATTTTTATTTCTTTCTCAGAAGAAAAAGGACGAGTAAAACCAAAAAAAAAAAAAAAACTGAGTAATACTAGTTCAGAGTGAGAGGACAGCAAAAAAAAGAAAATATAGAAAAAAGGACGATGGGAAACCACCACAACAAAAAGTAATAATTGTTATAATCAAAAAGGACATTTTAATTCCTTTTTATGGACGTCTCTATCGTCTGTGTATCTGGGGATCACCCGTTGGTTTTTTTTCTTTTCTTTCGTTTTTGTGTTGCGTTGTGGCGTTGTGTCCTGTGGCAAAATTAAAAAGAAAAAAAAAATCTTTGGCTTTCTGCATCGCCAAGAGGCAATGGCTAGCGGGGAATAAGAGACTGGCGTTAAGCTTGTTTTGGGCTTACAAGGATGTTTGTATAAAAGGGGTTGTTTGTTCTCTCCCTTTCGGTGTACAGTTTTGAAATACTGTCAGATATTGCATTTTTTTGTACCAACAACGCATTTGTATCCTAGTCAAAAGGACTTGGTTTTTCTGCTTTATGTTTTGCAAAAATAAGAGAGAGGGAGCTTGGTGTTGACTTATGCAGAAATATGATTGAATAGGCTCGTGTTCGGACAGGATGTATGGACTCTTTTGGATTCCAAGAAATCTCATTGGAATATTTAACGAAGTGTGAAAAGGTGTAACGCATGTAGATTTATGGATTGTGGGCGAGATCCTTTCTTCACAGATTTTCGATAATCAAAAGCCTTTTGTCAGTTTTTCGAGGAACAGATTTGGTAAACACAAAAGGACACCCTGAATTTCTGGAAATCTCTTAACAGTTTTTTGTTGAACTTTTTAATTGCATTGACAAAGGATATAAAAGGAATTAAACATGCTGAGAGCCACGTGCCTAGCGTAAGGTAATAAATTCGTTATTTGAAGGATATCAGATGAATGAAATGGAACACAGCGGGGGAAAGGTATTGAAAGTTGTGTAACATTATTGAGTAGCAAATGGAATACTGGTTTTTCGAGAGGATGGACGTCATGGTGCAGTGGTTAGTGTCGTCGGTTTAGTACGTATGAGAGTCAAGCAATCAACTGACAACAACGTCAATACCGCACAATTTCGGTTGAGATTTTTCTGTCAAGGATACTCACAATATCAAGCCAAAGTTATAGTTCACATAAGCAAAGAGAAGAAAATGAAGGTTCCAAACACTTCTTTGTTTTGGCAGGCGTTCCACAAGGAAGAGTACTAGGTTCCCTTCTTTAGAATACATGAATGTCAACGTGTTCAGGTTGTTAATGGTTTTTAACTAAAGTTAATAAAATAACTTTAAGCTCTCAGGTGGTGTCTACATTTTTGTGGAGAATACTATGAAATTTTTGCACTCGTGTATAATGAACCGAATTTTGTTCGCAATCATGTTGAAATATAGTACACTCCAATTTTGTTGCTAAAAGAACTCGGACATCTAATTCCGATCAGACTTGGAACTCAGTGAATAGGTTTGTAACTATTGTTCAGGCTCTCTGAAAGGAGCAGAACACATTGAAAGTGGTTGATGTTAGTGGCTTAGTACGTGGATCAAACGGTTGAGTAGAAATAACAACCGAAATATTGTAGGTATTAACTCAACAGCCTAAGGATATGACTCCATCAAGATACAGTCAAAGTCTCATTAGTAAACAAAATCTTATGACTCACCAGAGTACCGGGTTTTGTAAACATTTACATTCCTCACAAGACCGATTGCTTACCAGGCATTAAAGATATCCTTCTCCACATAGCAGCATCATACTCAAATATTTATTTAAGCAAGTAGCTACATTAAACTATCAACATCATCATTAAACTGCATCAATCCATCTTCCTGAAGCACAATCTAACATTATAAAACGGTTCAGGACAAGATAGGCTAAGTCCCATGCACTAAGCACACACTCAGGACAGAGCAGGATAAGAAAAAAAAAACACCCCTAATCCATTTTTCTCAATCAATAAACTGTCATTCGAATGCATTTGTGGTATCTGCGCGATTATAAATCCATTTCACCCCCTTTGCCGCCCGTTGCGCTGAGCAAGCATCAACACAGCACCACCACCAGCATTATCCTAAACAAACGTCACAAGCTGTCCACGTGAAGGTAACTCTCTGCATATGTATATAGCTAAGGGAGACATAAGCGACAAACCATTTGCATCCCGATAAGATTGACAGCTTATGTTTGGATGTGTGTGTGTGTGGTTTATGTTTATCGTATGCAAATGGACATTAAATCGATTCCGAAATAAGATCAGATAAATAAAAAAAGAACATCCTTAATGCATCTGTAGTCCTTTATATGTACGTGTGTGTTGGTGTGTTTGCGTATTTAAAGAGGTAATTTATATCACTGTTCCACAGAAAAAGGACTTTAAATTCTCTTTCTTTCTTAAATTCAAACAAACTCAAAATAATAAAAAAAACAGGACTCACATTCATTCCCAGGTATTGTGTGTCCCGGCACTTGAAGACCGCTGTTCGTATGGTAGCCATAACCATTTTGTGTCGCATACACTGCACTCTTTTGGTCCTCGAGACTGAGTGCCAAATCCATAGAATGCTCCAGAGCTTTGTTATCCAATCCACTTGCAGGATAATAGGGTGGTGGAGCTTGATTTTGTTGTGCAACGATTGATGGTCGCACCGAGTCCATTTCATAATCCTTAGCGGCTGCACTCTTTTTCGATTGATTACGTTTGCAACGGCAAAACATCAGCAGGAGACCAACAAACAATGCGAACACAATGCAAGAGACGATTATTGCAATTAGAGTGGGCGTAGCAAGAGATGATGCTTCGGCTATATACGCTTGACCAACTGAAACAAAAAATTAAATAAAAAAAATAAAATCATTAGAATTGTCTGGATGAATACTCAGTGTGGCGGAGAAGGAACTCATCCGAAGGATCTTAATTGTAGCATTTAATGCCTTCTAATAAGCCTAGCTTCTAGGTTAGTTCTAGCTGCTTGAATTGTGCCAAATAGAGGGAGAATTTAACGCTCACCCAATTAAATAAAACGAGCATTAGGGATCCTACTGGATATTTTGAATTGATTTATCAGTAGCATTGAATTGGATTTCATTAGAATTGGAAGGGGAATCCTGGTAATGGCAATGGATTCTATATTTATTCTTCAATTAATTCAATTATAATTGATTGGCTGACCATTACCATTTAATTTGTTTGAGAAAATCAATTGGCATTGAGCAATGAAATTGGGATGTGTCTACTTATGCTTATATTCTTTTTGTCTCTTTTGCTGTTTGAGAAAATTTGTTGGCTTCAGACTGTAGAGGTCTTAGAATCATTAAAGAAAAAGGAACTTTCAAACTAGTCCCAAAAATTTTAGAGATTTTTGTTAGCAATTTTTCCCTTTTTGCTTGCTACTCTCAGAAGAGCTTGACAGATCTACTTGATGCATAGACTGCAAAGCAAAAAGGCGTCTACGTTCTTTCCAGCCACACTGTAAAAAGCTATTATACACATTAAGATACTCACTTTCTGCATCGGTATATTCCCCACAATGTTCATGATTCGAACGCAGGCACAACTTTACTCTCACTGTTGGCGAACTGTTCTCATCCTCCAATGCCATCGCATTATCCTCAACATGTCCCAATGACCTGCCACCGTTACTCCGCCGTGGCATGTTTAGACGGTCAATGACCGCTTCTTTAAACGTTGGTCCATTCCCACTCAACTGCAAATTTACGGTGTCCACAATCTCCCATGCCGCCATCGGTGTCTCACTATTCACCAACGATTCAACAACTGCAATCAACGACAAACACGTCGCACCCACATTAATCCCCAAGGTCCTTGAATTCGGATCGAACGTCACATGTAACGGGGGTGGGATTTTGCTCACCTTCGTGGTGGTCATAATCTCGTTCGAATATGCCGAACTGCCCTTCGTATTGAGGGCGTTTACTTTGAACGCATAGCTCTGGTGTTGGTCCAGCGGTGTCACCTTGCATGGGTTATCCCTATGGCAATCGAATTCCATCCATTCCGTATTGCTTGTGGCCAGAGTCGCGCAGTCGGGTATCGCTTGCTCATCGCGTGGCATCGCCACCCGGCGATAGCTAACAAAGAATTTCGTATTACTTAAGCCGCCATCGAAACCGGGATCCCAGTCGAGGGTGACGAAATTTGGGCCGACATCCTTTGCCTTTAGGTTGGTCGGCTTTTCGGGGGCACCCTTCTGTTGCAAGCGAATCGGTGCACGAATTGTGTCCAGAGAGTTGACCACCCGACAGGTGTATTCGCCGTAGTCAGCGTGCGAGAGCTGATTGATGCGCAGCACTGAGGTGTAGATGTCATTGTTGTCGGTGGTGGTGTTGATTTCATAGTGTCCATCCGAGGACATGGTCAGTGGGGAGGGATTATTGCCGAATTGCCATTGGAATTCGGGTTTAGGGTAGGCTTGGACTTTACAGACCACCTCGGCGGTTTCCCGAATATCGTAGGCAACTTTGTTGTACTGATGCAGGACAATCGGTTCGTGTTCGATTCGCAGGTGCATGCTTGAGTTGGCGGTATTTACCTCGTTTTCGTAGAGACATGTGTAGAGACCACGGTCGCTGGGCACCAGTTGATTGCCTTGCGGTCTGGCCTTGCCACGGAATTTAAGCATACTCTGGACGGTTACCATACCGTTTGGTCCTTCGTCGGGATTCGTTTTCACCTCGTAGAGGTTCAATTCGGGGAGAATTTCGGCGCCATCCTTTAGCCAGCGGATTGTGGGCGCGGGTTTACCCTTAGCGCTGCAAGTTACCGCATAGTCAGTATCGGCAACCCGACGGGTCATGTGTTGCTGCAGTTTGGCCAGGAATTGTGGTGGCTGATGGATTTCTAGGACAATTGTAGCCATTTTGCCAATGCCAAGTTCGTTAACTGCATGACAGTGGTATTTGCCCTCGTTACCGAGATGAGCCTTTGGGATGGAATACTGTGGTCCTTGAGCGAGGATCTTTTGAGTGTTTGTAAATTCACCGTCCATGTCACGGAACCAGCGGTATTGTGGTACTGGCCAACCGGGTGGATTCGCTGAACAGCTAAGCGTGACACCATTGCCCACATGGACAATTGGTTTGTTGGGCGTTATATACGCTTGTCCCGGTCTGTGTCTAACTAGAAGAGCCACGGTTGAGTTACCAATTCTTTCGATTCGTTTGCTATTATATGGCGTCATCACATTGACAGCTCGACAGATATAATTTCCAGCGTGTTCGGCTCGAACGCTACTCAGAGTAAGGACATCGCCAGAGTAACGAAACTCAGGAGCACCCTCCTTCAGCCATTCAATTGTCATCGGCGCTGGATTCGCCGTCACATTGCACCTAATATTTACAGTTTCACCCTCCTCAGCTTCCCTGGTCTTTGATTCAATAACAACAATCGGTGGATACAGAATGTCTAGGATAATTTCCTGTTCGCCGGCCTTACCAAGACCATTGTCAGCCGAGCAGGTGTATTTCCCGCCATCTTGCAGCGAAACCCGATGTATTGTATGCACCATGGATGAGCTAATGAAACGACCATTGCGTGTCCAACGGACATTAGGCACCTTTGGTTTGGCGTCAACATTACACTCCAGCTTTGCTGTGCGGTCACGTTCGACGCGCAAAGGATTCTCAGGACCAACTTCAACACGGGGATAGTCTAAAAAGAAACAAAAACATTTATTGGTTAGAAATATTCAAATTTACAAAAAAAAGGTCCTTTTGATGGGGGAAAACAAATGAATATTGGATACAAAAAACGGATTCAAATTTCGGTTGTGTACAAGTAAACAATGGAAAAAACTGTATCCGATGGGCCGTTGGAATCATGTTTTGAAATGCGTGTTATGTTGCCAGGTGTAAGGACCGACAAAAGGCATCCCTTGAACAGGAAAACTATTTTTTGTATCCTTTTGTTTGTCCGGGGATCGATAGAGGTATTTACATACTTTTTTGCCGGTAGAGTCGTACATTTGACCAAGTGTCAATAGTCAATGCGGCGGATTGTTTGGGAATTGAAAAGGATCTATGGGTATTGAACGAGGGCGATAGTCATTGACCCTTTTCTGCATTCACAGTTTAAGATAGAGTTTTAGAACCCCTAGAGACCCATCCCTAGTAAAATACTATCCTTCTGTTCTGCTATACACTACATCCGCGTCAAGGCAATCTGTTTGCGGAATGAAAATCAATCAAAAGGGATGTCAAGATAAAAACAATTTGTCTCCTTTGCATCCTGTGTGTAGCTTTTCGCTGTCGCATTGACATGCAAATAAAAACCAAAATCACTAGATGTAACCATAAAAAAAGAGGAAATTCCCAAGCTAAAAGTCAACATCCGCCAGACGATAAGAAACCGCGTTTGCATGCAAAAAAAAAAAAAAACAGGACACCACAGCTCCGCAGTTCACCAATCTTCAAATCGAATCGAAGTATCTGCAGTAACCAAAGGTGGAAAATTTATTTCCAACCACAATCCTGGCCAAATAAAACACATTTCACTTTGGCGGTGCAGTGAACTGCAAAGACCGCTACACCAGAAGAAAAATGTGAATCCTTCCTCTAAGCTAGCGCCAGCCACCATGCGGAAATTTACTTTCAGTCGTCTAAAGTTGAAAAGGGGAGAAAAACTTTGAACTCACTTCAGAGTAGAGATAGGAGGAACATTATTTCTTGGATTTTTATTGTCAAAAGAGTACTCCTCCTTGAAGTTGGGTAGAGATTTGATTTGTCTACTTTGTGTACACATTTCGTCCTCCTTAGAGTCAATTATGGTCGATGATGTTGCAGGAATATGAGTCGAGAGATGACTTTGAATATATAACTTCTCAAGCAAGGACATGCGAAGTTTTCTCCCTATGAAAACCACAACACGTTTCAAGGGATTTTCTTCCCTTTCTTTTCGTCCTGTGTGGTGGACTTATTGCCAGTCGACCTTAATAACTACCGTTGGCCGTTATATTTAAGTCTTGCATGTCGTCGTCAAATAGTTAATTGAGTACTTAAGAGGAAAAAAAAAAAAACCCCTTAACCATTATTCGAGATTGAGCGAGAACAAGGGATCGAACATTATGCTAGGACATTAAGGACTAAGAGGAAAAAAAAGCAACAACCAACTATCCGAAGTAGCAATCAACAGGAAAGTATTAGTTTCACTTCATGCGAATACGAGAGAGAGGAGTTGAGTTCTTTTGATTTTTAACTTTCGCTATGAAAAGTCCTTGCGCCAAGGTGGACTTGTAGGCGGAGTTAGCATTCGCAACACGCAATTTCACATTTTATAGGTTTTCTACTGGGTTTACGAGTTTAGAAATTAGGAATTGTGTGCAGTTCTAAGAAAGTACAGCAGTACAGTACTTCGTTTAATGATTGAGTGGAGGGTGCATGTGCTCTTTTGGGGTGAAATTAAAGAAAATTAATTTTTATTGCGTATGCAGCAGACAGGGGGTGTGTCAGCACTCGAAACGGAAGCGAGCGAATGTAGAGTGATTTTCTGCAAGAAATTACTATGGATTGAGTGTACATGAAGTTAGGAAATAGTTTCTCCTTTAAGTAGAAGTTGAGTAGCTTTACATCTCCGAAGTAAAAGGTAAAAGGATTCGTGGAATTGTGCTTTGACTTGGGTAGTAAAAAGCCAAACGAATGCTAAGTGGTAGTCAAAACTTTATTGTGCAGTATTAAAACGAGCGTAGAATATGGTTAATGTCCAAGGATACGAATTCATTGAGGTCAAACGGAGCCATGATGATGTTGGACAATTGGCGAGAAGATTCTAGGAAAGGATTGAGAAAGGCTAACGAAAATGAGAAGCTTCACTAGGAGCAAAGAGTGGGCTTTTCTCACTAGCCCCTGGCAGTAGAGGATCAGTTCGGAGTACGCTCAACTAATAATGGGTCTTTTCATTTTAGTTGATGGACGTATGATCATCGGGTTGTGGCTCCTTAGACCAACATATTGCGAGCTAGCTAATAATGCATATCTCATCCTGCACTTTCCGAGCTCTTTCCTAAACTGTCACCCAAACAAACTGCTTAATTCCTGGAACCAAAGAGGAACTAAAAAAAGAAGCAAAGCCACTTTACCTCCTGCACCTGGTGCCTACATAATTCCTCGCGACTTTTATTAGCATTAATCCAGTGATATTGGCCAGCATATTGGCACCGAGAAACTTTTCTTCCTGGGGACACTTTTTCCTTGTTGTTTCCGCTTGCCTACGGATTTATTAGGTCATTAACTAGTTAAACACCCAATGTCCTGTTTAATTACCAAAACAAGGCCCGAAAGAAGTTTTTCTTTTCCTTGTGATACTGCTTATCTGTTGTTCGGTATTCTTACAAAACAACGATTAAACTAGAAGGAAACTAGAAGTAAAAACAGGCTGAGTTTTTGACATATGTTGTCACCAAAGAAGAAGAAGAAAAATAAGTCAAAAAGGCGGATAAAGAACTTGATGCTATCAAAAAGTTTGTTCTTCTTTCTATTCGAGTCCTCGTGTGAGGAGAGAAAACAAAAAAGTAGTTGTAGCATCTGTGGAGGGATGCTTGTTGTTGTGCCCATAATTTTTCTTGGATAAACCGGAAAAGAAAACTAGAGAATCCACAAGAATAGAGAGAAGAAAACAAACACTTGTTCAGGAAACTAGTTTCATGCCAGAATCTCTTGGGGGATCAATGCACTGGAGAGAAGCATAAGAAGATATTGAGCCTCGAAATGCAGTTAGTTTGATGAGATAGAAATTAACTTCAAGTGACTAGAATCTCTAATTAAAACGAAAGACCTATCTCTTGGTTGATCATTTATTTCTCTTCGAAGTACTCTTATCCGTTAGGGATTTTAAAATGCAATTCTAACCTCCTTAACTATCTAATTTTCTATTAGTAACTTTATCGTCTTCCCAAATTAAAAATAACGTTCATTTAGTTTCGCTAAGCTTAAATGAGCTTAAATTCTTTAATAGTCATGTGACGGCAGCGAGCAAAGGATCCAATCTTCCACAGCAACGAAGGACGAGAGAGGGTCAATTAAAATCTAAGTGAGTTTTATAAATTTTTTCTTCAAACAAGGAGCAGTAAGAAGAATAAAAAAAGAAAAAAAAAAGAAACCCAGCAAGCGCAATCTTTATGGTCAACGAAGGTGCGGTCAGAAATAGCGCACATGGAAGGACCCATAGAAACCTCCAGAACACACCCTAAAAACCAATCTAACAATTTTCTATTCTTGTCCTCCGATTGAAAACCACGGTGGGTTCGGTGGTGGCTGGTAGGTAACTGCAAATTGGGGAGTGGTGTGGAACTACTGGAACAACCGCTGTGGCTGGTGGCTTTATTTGACGCTGCTAATGATTCAGTTGAAATTGAGGTTTGCCATTGAAAATTTTTGCGGATAGAAAGGCAAAAACAGGAAAAAAAAAGTCAGACCAGTGAGAGGGATGTATAGTACTTGACTTGGTTTCGGTTGCCAGCAAGAGCTGTTGTTAGTGCAAACAACTGCTGACTTTTTGTTGAGGTTTGTTTGGATTTGAGAGAGAGAATACAATTTGGAGAACTAGTTTATGATTAGTTTTTCTAGGAAATTAAACTAGTGGGTGAAATCTAATTGAGAGAAGGTTAAAAAGTAGCAAATAGTTATTTAATTTTTGGGGGAGGATATTGACTTTTTCACTTTTATTCAAGCGATGACAGTCAGTTGAAAATTTTAAACGGATATTGCTTTTTCTATGCAGTTGCTATCGTTTTTGAAAGAAGTCTTTCACTTTTGAAGTCATTCAATTGATAGCTGTCATTCTTTGATAGCTGTCAAGTGAACTCTATAAGAATCAACGGCAGAGAATGACATACGCGTGAATAAAGCACACGTAGTTGTTACCGACTCGGATGTCGTCAAAATAAGCATATTTATTTAAAAATCAAAATGGTCCCAGGAGTAGGAGATCAATGGACCAAACTTGGTACAACTGAATCCTACCAATTAAATGAATGATACCTAACCTAGAGAAATGGAATTACCATACCTAAGGACTAATCACACCAATGAACCTCCTTAAGGGATATTTATCAAACGCAAAACTAACTTAAGGGCTTAAAATTTAAATCACCGTTAAGCCCATCATCCCCCACTGTAAAATCTCTGGAAAATTTGCTTAATTCCCATACCAAGTTGTACATCAAAAATTTCCATTGCCACCCTGAACATCTAGAATCTCCTAAATAAAACTTTATTTACAGTTTACAATTAAAACAAATTAAAATCAATTAAAATCCATCGTCTACACAGGCACAGACACTGTCTCTCCCTCTCTCCTTCCCTTGGTCTCTTGTGAAAGAGAGAGCCATAAAGTTTCAATTCATTTTCGGCAAATGTAAACTTTTCACATTTAAATCCCGTTTACCGTTGGAATTTACGATTTTCTCTCAGTGTAATCAAAACGGAGCCCTCTTCGGCATTACCGTTCTTGTTTTTATAGCACCACTCTCACTCGACAAACTAGGGCCAGAAAAAAGAAGAAGAGAGAACAAATAAAAAAGAGCCGAGCCAAGGACACTTCTTTTAAAATCAAACTTCATTTACTTTTACTCATTGCGTGTACCGTTTAAACAACTACAAAACTGTTCAAAGGACCAAATGTCTTCCTTCTTTTTTTTTTTTTTGTTTTTCATTTGTTTTGCTTCCCAGTTTAAAAGAAGACAAACAATGAGTGGTGTGAAAGAGGAAGAGAGTTGCTCCTTGGTCTAGTTATAACAAGTAGCTACAGCTTCTTGTGTTTTTTTCGTTCTTCCTTCCTCCTAGTCAATAAAAACTCATTAGAATCCTGTTCACTGTTCACTGCTCAGTGTAGTGTAATACATTTCTCTTCCTGGTACAATTTTACTTCACATACCATCGGTCCTTGATTGCGTTGTACCTATTGATTCCTTCTAAGTGATTCGCAATAATTTAAGTTCTAAGAAAAACAAAAGAGAGCAAAAATTTCAAACTTAAACAAAGAAACAAGAAGTGGATGGAGTGGAGAGTATACGCCAAAGAAGCAGTGTGGAAGACAAAAAAACGAACGAGGAAGAAATTAAATTAATTCCATCCTGGCAGTCAATTTGATTTTGTCCTTTTCTTTCTCGTGTCCGTTCTCTTTTTTGTTGTTTTTGAAAAAGAAGAACCGATTGGTTAATAGATAATATTAGTGGAGAAGACAAGCACACAATGAGTTTGAGTAGGAGTGAGCCAACAATCAATGGAATTATACTGGAACATTATTAACGAAAGTCATTTACAGTATGGACGACAAATGAGGGCATTAATGTCATTTTTAAGTTTAAATGGACAAATGTTTTGAATTATGGACTATATGCGGCAGCTAGCTATCTATCAGGCTATCGAGAAGCTGTAGAAATAAAAAGTTTTATTTTGACGTGATATTTTAAGGCACCCTGTGTATAGTAAGAACAAAATTGAATTTTTTTCCCTACAATGCGGCATATCAAATTAAAAGTAATTAAGGTCGGGTTCCTTCTAAGTGGTTGCTTTTATCAAATTAGTTAAACAGATTTAAAAAAAAATATATCTAGAGTTTAACGTTGAGCTCTCTTTTTCGCAGTAGCAACTCTCCTGACTATTTTACAAAATGTCATGCGATTGAATCAATGATTACAGTCCTTCAGATGACCTAGAGGAGGTGGGGCAAGATCCACTCTGGAATATGATATCTTTCAGAAATGAAAACATCCTGTATAAGGCACATACAATTCCTCAGTAAAATCTGAAGCCATTTGTAGATCTTTGTGATGGACAATATCATCTGCGCAGACCTTGACAAAGACAGAAAAAAGAGATATAAAGCTTGACTCCAATAGAGCTATGAGGAAGGTTAAGGGATGGAAAGCAAACATGGGTCAACAACTTGCAGAGGAAATGATATTAGTAGTGCTTATAAGCAACGAATGAGTCATGAGAACTATAAAAGTAACCATGTTCTGATTTCTAGATCAGAGCCTAACTAGGTATATATCGTTAGACACCAACTGCTGTTACTTAGTAAAAATAGACCGTTTTGCCAAGGAAGCCAATGAGTATATTGTGAAAGCTGGACAACGGGATTGCGTCTATTGAAACGAGTACTGATAAAGGCTAATGGGTACAGAGATTGATGGCCAATATATTAGACTCTTGGATAAATAGATAGGAAATTCTACTTGCGTATGGAATTTCCATAGCTTGGAGGAGCAAAAAGAGTCGCTCACAAACGATCACATGTAATTTATTGCTGTTTAAGTTCAAAACGCTACACAGATGCTAAACAAACACTAAGGCATGGATAAGAGAAAGCTCGCTACCCAGATAGTGATATGAATCTCAGGAGCTTCAACGGCTCTTGAGGCAGGAATGAACTTACAACTCATTTTCATGTAACGCACAGAAGTTGAGAGAGAACTTTCCTCCAAACAGGAGGTCAATGCATGGCTTTAACATTTCCCAAAGATTCGCCTTTAATAATTCTATTTGAAGAGGTCACCAACCTAGAACCTGATCCATCCCCAAACCATTATGTCACTTTACGCGCACTGCTCCAACCAAAAACAGAAGAAAGACCACTTAGATGGGCTTCTCATGTTTACTTATTCATTCGTTTAACATGTTATACAATTCATTGTTTTCTTAACAAAAGAAGAACAAAGGATGACAGAATTTTGCCCCGTTTTGTTGTTTCTAAGAATTTTCATATAAATGAATTTTCTTTCATTTTACCGTTTCCCCTTGATAAGGATACGTGTGTATTTTGTTTCCATTCTCCCATGAGTCTTTCCTCTTTTACTGTATGTGTGTGTGCTCCTTCAAAAACAATTCCAAAAGATAATTTATGTTTCTAATCAAAATTTCCCTCTTAAGCAATATACCCAACGAAAAAAATAAAATAAAATTTCATGCACATTATGTGGTACTGAACACCAAAATACAACCTCACCCCCCAAAAAAAAAAAAAAAAAGGAAACGTAAACGCAAACATAAAAATCTCTGTGTGTCCACAAACAGAATATGGAAACATACGTAAAATTCCCTTTTTACAACACAAGGACGACAAATTCCCAAATGGTGATATAAAATATCTGTCAGTTTAATATCTATGAAAATTAAATTAGGATCCTTCTTTCACAGTCGTTTGCCGCCCACCCAACCCGCTCCAGTTAAATATTCCTACTGACTTAAGTAAAACACAAAAAAAAAAAAAAAACCCTGCATAACAAGGATACATTTAACAACAAAACGGTAATGCCTTCATTTTGCATGTGGAACGCGGCTTCGTAAGTTATGAGAAACCCCCAAACCCCAAGTTATGGATCGGGTACGGCCGCGGCGCTAGCTGGGGAGTACTCATTTCTCATATTACCACTCTCTCTCCGTCTTGTTCCGCAGTCATACACAAATGTTATCCTGGGATTTCTCCATCTGTTCGGGTAAGAACTGCGTTGTATTTTTCTTTTGGCTTAACTTATTCCTTCGCGAAAAGGTGTTAAGGGTTATGAGTCAGTTCAGTGAACTTAAAAATTACACACAAAACAAAAGGGGATTCGAAGAAAAGTATCTCCAATGAAAAAAAAAAAAGGATACAAATGAGCCAATGAGTAAACGAAAAAAAAAAAAAAATGAAATGGAAACCCATTAACAGATATTTTTTCTAATAAAAATAAAAATAAAATTTTCTTAACTTTGCTTCATTATCATTTTGATTATTACACGATGCGCTTTCGTGTTTTACTCCCGGAAAAAAAAATGTAAAAGTTTCCATCTTAATTGTTCGTTTCGCAGTAAGTCTTCCTCTCTGGCGGTAGATACATAGTAGACGGAGAAATTAATTTGCAGGAACATTGGGGAGATTTCATTTGTTCGCTGATTGCTTTTCCACATCAGTGGAGCAGACTGGGGTTCCAAGACAGTGTTTTGTTTTTGCTGTTCTAGTTTTTTTTTTTTCCTCTCGGATTTGTGGCACTCTGCGAAGATGGATGGATGGGCTATGGTTTCAAACCTACGCAGGGCTTTTTTTTCGTTCGCTTTGTTAGCTGTATCTATTGTTTTGGTTTTTTTTAAGAGTCAGTGGGTGGAATTGAGATTTGATTGGGAGCAAACACAGGTGGCAGCTGTACAGTGTGGAGTGCATGGAAGTAACCTCTTACAGGAAAGTTTGAGGAAAAGAGGGATGAGCTTCCAAAAAGGGGAGTTGTATATTAGGTTCCTTATGCGAGGACGGCGAATGGAGGAGAAGGTACAACCGCGAAGTCTTTGAGCTGTACCAGGATGTAGATGTAGATGTAGTCCAAAAAGCGTTCTTCGTTCGAGACGGAGAAGAAGACCGAGCCTCCGGTGTGGCGATTGCCAGAAAACTTGGTCTGCACAACTGGAAGCAGCGTGCTCGGGACCCCAGAGGATGGAAGGCAACGATGTTTCAGGAAGGGACTCTACAAGGGTCAGGAGCCCTTTAAGCAAGTAAGTATAGGTTATCAGAAGCAGAAACAGCAGCAAGATAATGCTACATCAGATAAGTTTAAGGAATCACCAAAGAACTGACAGAATACTACTCAACATCCAGTGAAAGGCTGAACCATATTAGCATGAGGATTGGCCAACAGGATCCACCCAAGTCAGACTGTGGTATCCGAGGTAAGAAATGCCAGGATGAGATCAAAGGAAATCATAGCTATATCATAGCACGGCAATGGGCGAAGCGTTGGGGAGAGAGAACCCCTCACTCTAACAGGGGACAGCCAAAAGTATAGGGAGTAAGTAACTTAAATTCCGATTTACGTAACAGAAGTTCGACTTTGCCACGTAATCGTTGGTCTAAACGCCTTGATCCTTGAAGGCAATTTTTTCCCCATAATAGGTCTCTCTTTAAGAGTAGAAAAAAAACAGTAGGCTATTGAAGCTTAAGGGCTAACAAAATGTTCGACCATACCGACGTATTATATTCTCAGTAGTTGAAGAACAACTTTCATTGCAGCTTTAAGAAGATTTACGACTGAAACGTACCGATCGACCGAGATAAAAACCTCATACAGTGTTCCAGAGTTCAAGAGAAAAAAAATCAAATATAATGCAGATAAAGTTCACCATGTTTACCACAAATAAACATGAAAACAAATCGCAAGAAATCCAAAACAACTTTGATTCAGGTAGCCAGCACAGGTTCACTAGATAACGACGACATGTCCACTCAGTGGCCAACTTCAAACTCTCCAAATGCACAGCTACCGAAAAAAAAAACTATCTGCAAGCGTGCAGGACCAAACTCAAGCTGAATCAATATAAAACCAAACAAAAAAAAAACTTTCAAATTGTCTTCTCTTCTAAGGGAATTTCTCATGGTTGTCCTTCTAATACACATGAGCAAAAACTGTCCCAGAAAAACTTTTTGGCAACTCAAATATACAAAATAGATACAGGTCCTTGTAATCCCCCATCAAAGAAAAACAATAATAAAACAGGGAAGAGAAAATATTTATCGGTTTGGTGTCCTTGCATAGTGAATTAGAAAAAAGAAAAAAACTATTCCAATGCATCCTCCAACTCGAATTGAATACTACACTCGTGGCACATTGAATATGCATATTTTCTAAGACCACTCTGCCGCACATCCTTTCGATATGTGTCGTCCCAGCTCCGGGGAAGTTTTGGACTTTTGTCAGAGAGAGATAGAAACTATCGACCGAACCACAAGTGTACTTTGCATTCCATCTTGAGTGCCACAGACGAAGATTCCTTCTTTAAGGAGTTGTGTCGCCAAGATCCACAAAAATTACTCTCGAACTGAAGTTTTGAGGAAAATTTTCGTGCCCATAAGAGGACATGGATTTTCCACTGAAGTGTATCGGTAACATGTTCTCCACCGACAACTCCTTCGTGCATCCATAAAGATAGTGAAAGCCACCTCTCAAAAGACCTCCTCCTTAATAAGGAAATCCGTGCCACACAGAAAAAACTAAAAAATTTAACATCTTATGTGAATGTTAGGCTAGTCATAAAGTGCCAATATGAAGTACCTCGAACGTTTTGGGTTGTACCTACCTATAGATACAAAATTAATATGAAATTCTTTAACACAACGATGACGATGACGATGAAGACGACACGATACCACAAGGAAGGATGTATGCGAGAGTAAATGATAAGCACATTCAGCCCCCATCACTCTAACCGTTTGAAACCGTTATTGGCACAGCTGTAGACATTTTAGGTTATGTACGTGCGTCTTCTTCTTCTACTTCTTCTTATTCTTTTGCTTCCTCACAAGTCTTACTCTGACTTTGAGTACAAGTTTTTGGGGCAAGAAAAGCTAATTACTGTTCGGTAGCTGAGTTTGGTGAAAAAGTTTCTTCTTCCTTGCAGATACTTTCAGTTCAGTTATATTTTTTGTACCTTTTTTCTTGGAGGAATGAAGAAGATATTTGGTTAATGTTTCGTGTATTCCTTTTGTGCATCAGGTGTTCGCGCGCGCTTGAGAGAAGTTGCTCCTCGTAAATGTTAAAGTTAATGTAATGTTGCGGGTTTAATTTATCCTTGAAGGATGTTTAAGAAGTTAAACGGAATACAAGAAGAAGAGAAAATTGAATTCGAGTTTGGATAGTTGCGAATGCGAACTAATGGGAGTTTTCTGTTTGACAAGTTTTCTGAGATGAAAATATGGAATTTGTGTGGTTTTTATAGAAGTTTAAAGGTAGGGTCTCAGAAAAAGCAAGTTCTAGTGCCAAATTCACAGACCAAAGGCCTTTGAATTCGGTACAAAGTTTTAAGTCAGGAACTCAGAAACAACAAAAAATCTGAAAATCTGAAGAAATTTCTCAATATTCACATTTGACACCATCCACGGAGAATAAATATTAAACCTTATGTCAGCCAAATTTCAAACGAAGCTACACATTATAAGATGGAACGGTTCCCAAAGTCCAAGTGGAGTAAGGAGTGTTGCCATTGCAGTCCTCGATAAAAACATTCACGAACTGATGGATTGCAGCAAAAGAGGGACCACTAAATTTGCACTTTATCGGCTCAGTACTTACTTACTTAGCAATAGACAACATTATGTTGAGGATGAGAGAATAGCTTAGCATTACTCAACCTATAGAAGACCAGTTGCTGACATGCCTTCGATGCTTTCTGCATAAATTCAAGCACAGTAACAGGCCTCACTGACCATCGAAAACCTTGGCACGTTGATACATGGAATAAGGGCAAACAGCCGACACTACAGATCCCAGATTCAAGTCAGGATAGGAGACTGAATTACTGGTATGAAGCCAAAGCTGGGTACACCATGTCCGGTACCGCATAGAATAAAAGGTACCCTTGTCCTAAGCATTGATCATCTAATGGGGGGAACCCGAAGAACAACTGGCCTAAATGTATCTTTCTATCCTGAGAGTCAATCTAAATGACTGTATGAACTCGTTACGAACTTATATTGCATTGCATTCTAAGCAGACAGACAGCATCTATCAACATATATGAAAACTAATACAAACATACATATTTTTGATGGCATCTTAATGATCTAAAGTTTCCTCTGAGAACATCTGTAAAGCTCCGACTATTTAGCGCGTAATTGAAATTAATTTTATCGCCATCCAAAAATACTCCAAAGATCCAAAGATAAGCGTACACTTCGGTATATACTCCTTGAGTAATGATACCATTCCGTATTCATTCCACCAAGCCTACTCGTTCCCTTTTACACAAAACAAAAAAAAACTTATAATAACACACTTCCAAAGCTCTTCAAATTCATTAGTAAGTTGTAAATATTTATACTAGTCTACTACATATATATGTATGTATGTGAGTATCTCCAAAAATAAAAGAAGCCAATTTGACGTAATAAAATCCACCCGACTGACTCATTAATTAACTAACGCACAAACATTCACAAACTTCTAAAGATATCTTTTCCACGAGGTCACAAAAAACAAAAAAAAAAAAAAAAAACAAGAGAAAATTCAGAGAGAAAACCTCCGACAAACTTTCAACAATAAATTCATTTCGAAAAGTAAACAAAACAATAATACCAGAAAGCTAGAACCACAGACGGGAGAAGGAACCACCTCTCAGCGGAACCACCTTCTCGCTACATTTCTATCCCCCGAAACTAATACCGAAACTTATGAAAAACTTTTTCCCTACATTGTGTGTGCATCTAGATTTCATATACAAATACCAAATTCTCATATAGGATACGCAGAACGTTCGTTCCGTTACGGAACTATAAATTGAAATCAACTTCTTCTCATCGTCGCAGCGACGGCACACACATTGTTATCACGTGCGCACGCTGTATATTCCTCTGGCATATGTTCTGGAACACGACCGTCTTCCCCATTGGAAGCTACAGACAGAAAGAGGAGTCCATAAATCACATATGCATAAACAAACAAAAGTGTAAAATGCACACATGATGCAACTACATTTCATGTGTTGCCGCCCCCTTTTCACCTCCTCCACCCTTACAGTCTCATATCAATCAATTAGCGAAGGCTTTTCAACATTTTTCCTTTTCCAAAACGAAACGTCTTCAAATATGCTCCGTACAAGACGACTTTGTAGCAACAAGCATCTGCCTCGGATGCCATTGCTATGTGCATTCGAAAATACACATTTTGTTGAATTGTTTAAACTTTGGAAATATGTACGCCCGAAAACACCCCGTTCCCGACGTGTGCGTCTTTCGAAAAATAAACAAGTTTCCATTTAAACTGGTACGCATAACTATTTTCCTCAAAAATAAACACCACCCCAGAGCGCCCGTGTAGCATAACCAGGCCAACCCGGAACAAAGAATATTTTCCAAAAACACATGTTTACAAGATACGGACATGTGAAAGGGGAGAAAAACAATTCTAAGAATAACGCAGTCTTTTCAAAAACTACCCGTATGCCGGAAACAATTTATGCGAACATACCTTTCTGGAACGAAAAATTGAAATCCTTTTTTAATAGAGGAGAAACTTCAAAAAAAAATCTTTCGCCGCATACCTTTTGATTGGAAAATTACTCACCAAACCTGATCTAGGCCAATATGGTTATATTTTCCAAACAAGAACATCATCATCATATTCTTTGAAAACAATTGAAAGCAATATCACCAGAGGTCACTACAAAACTATTGGTTTTGACTTGTTTTTCGAAAACTTCATTTTCGACTGATCATAATGGTTACAATATTGACTTTGTAACTTCGAATCCTTTTTCAGTTTCGTTTTAGAAATGTGTCTCGATTTGAATGCGGGCGAGAAGAGTAAGAGACCGACAAAAAGACAAGAGAAACTAGTTCAAAATGCACTTAAGTATATTTGGATAATTTTCGAGTGCGGTGTATATGAAAAAGAGGGGGCGAAAAGTTTTTGAAGATTACGCAAACCGAGGTCATGTGTGTTGAACTTTTTTGTTCATATGGATGGTAGTTATGAAAGTGACTTATGCGACGAAAAACCGGGTTAAACGACTGTACGACTGAGGGAAATAAGTGTTTCTAAAGGATCAAAGCGAAATTTGAAAGGATTTTCACGAATAACTTTCACAGAAATAGTAGAAAGTTTTTTTTTCGTTTTGGGTAAAACTATGATGCGTTATGTATTTATGAGATTTTATTGGGGTTTTCGATGAGCACTTTGGATATAAATGGGGGGACATTTGAATGGGAATTTATTGCTACATCTGTCAACGAGTTTTGTATTAGAAATTTATGGAAGTTGGGGAAATAGTTTTGCGTAGTGTTGAAGTCAATTTAACGATTATGATGATAGAGGTTTGTATTCGGTTTGTCAGTTGTTGATATCTATTTAGATTGATAGAGAAAGAGTGATATACGCGGAAAAGCCAAGACTTTTTCTTTTGTTAAAGGATATCGAGGGAGAAAATTCCTGGGAATTTTCGTACTTGGGGGTACTTCAAGTTAAAAAATCATCACCAAATCGAAGTATTAAAAGCTTTTCAGCGTTCATTAGTTATTCAATTGTCTGCTAAAAGTTTCAAGATTTTATAGTTGTTAACTGAGTATTACGATTCCGAAGACCGAAGGGACATGGCAGATTTATAAATTTCAATATCTGCGTAGCAGCTGTAACCGTAAATTTTTAGTACTCACGAAATTTTCAACTTAGTATCAAAAGTTTTGTATGCTTACCTGAAATAAAAAGAAATAAAATAATTAGTAAGTAATTTTTACAATTTCTTCATATATAGATATTTTAAGGGACGGTCAAGAAATATTTAAGGCCCGCATAATGCAAATTTATTGCCAATGACCGATGCCTTTGTATCCGGGCGAACAAAGACGAATCGTTCTCTATCACATAGTGTTACTCGTGGGGACAAACGCTTAAAAAGAAGAGTCGTTCCTTAAAAGGGAAGCGTTTTGAATTCTGTCGAAAAATACGTCTGTGAACACTTCGACTACTGTCCTGATGAAAGATTATCAGTCGAACAAGCAAAAGTCGATTTTTTTTGTTTTGTTTTGTCGCGATCTCTTATTTTTATTTTTGAATGGTCCCATGTCTGTATTATATTTTCATAAATATGTATATACGACAATTTGATTTGAAACAGCTTCTAATTGACTTAAGTTTCCAGTAAATACCCTTCAAAACATTTGAATTTCAAATTTCAAAATCCCCTCCAACGAGTTAATTCAATTATTTTTCATGGCTTAGTAATAGAATTAAAATGCATCCAAAAAAAATATACATATATATAATAACTGTCCACTGGCACTTTATCAAAATAGTTCATAGTCATCCATACGACATTCTGCACTGTACATCTACTATCATCATCAGTGTATAACAAAACCACATCAAAGTCGTGTGTATGGACGGTTGAACACAATCATAGATATAAATGTCACTCCGTTTTGCTTTTATTGCAATCCTATCCAATATTCATCAAACAAAAGCAAACTTTAAACAATTCCGAAATTGTGACAGTTGTATCAGTGACACATACGTACATATGTATACAAATAGCCTTGCGGCTTGAGAGGAGTGACAAATGGCACTTAAACAAATCGGAAATGCAAATAAATTTTAACCAAAAAAAAAAAAAAAGAAGAGTGAATCTCTAAAAAGCGATAAATAAACTAAATTCAATGGACGCGAAAGGCTCACCCATCCATCATCATCGTCATGGTATTCATAACATACCGGATTAGGAGAACGGGTGAGCTCACAGACAGGCTAGACATTAATTTAGAAACAAGGCCTGCTCTGGTAAGGCTCTGGCCCATCAATACACATCAAATAGAATTCCCAAATTGGGGTAACATTGTATGCGCGCCAGATCCTCCTCTTTCACACAGATACCCCACAACACAAACTTCCTCAAAACAGGACTCGTATTTCATTTCAGTCATTTGTCCAATTCGCGCTCCACCAAATCCTTCATCGAAAATTTTGGCGATTTTTTTCCGCCTTCAAACTCCCCTCCACTCGAGAGTAAATAGATATGAATGGTGGCAATTTTTCAATACCTACTCCCCATAGTGCAAAAGGATATGTGTGAGTGTGTGTCCTCGTCGTCATTTTTTTTTTTTTTTGAGAGGAGAACACTACTGCAAAATATCCAACTGGCCTAAATGATTGACTGGTTTTGGTAGGTAGTAGTCCTGCCAGGACATGAAACGGTGAAAATTTTCCTAATGCACACAGTTCGGGCCAGATAAAACATTGATATATGGTCAATGGGCTTGAAATACAATCTACAGTCGGGGGGCAAAAAAAAAAAACCCGTGGCGGTCTTGCTTATGACTGAATGGTGGAATGAACAAATTGAAAAGTTTGTTCTGTTTGGTAGACTGGTGCAGTGCCAGCTAGACTGTCCGCCAGATTTGGGGGTTCATTTTTGAGTCCTCTTGTCTATACCAAATTAAGGATAGCCAATGCAAATGTATTGATTGCTGGTCGATGATAGAAAAATCTGCAACTTCATATATTCGTGCCTTTTGGAGCGAGTGCAATTAAAATGTTTTTAGATTATTTGTTACCACAGTATGTATGCATAGGAATGGTTTAGAGAACAGAGGAAGTAGTATATTTCTCTTATTGAATATGAATTGGATGTTTTTGAAGTTTTTGAAGAGCCATGACCCGGATTAAATTTGAAAATTTATTAATGACTTTTGATTGATATAGATGTAGCAAACTTATGCAATCGATATGCTTCCTTTATTCATTCACAGATAGACAATTCAAAAATTACATCCAGAAACACCTTCATTTGATTACGTATGCGAATAACGAAAAAAAAAGAACTGTGAATTACAAACAAATAGAAAATTTACATATAATACTCCTCCGTAATTTGGACACAAACCAGAGAATACATTTTGAAGCCTGTGTTGCAAATACTACTTCGCCAATCCCAATTTCGATCTTTCATTATACCTACTGCCCATGCGCTATACATACATATGTACATATATCAGCATGCGGCTATTCATATCTTCTTTTCAACAAAAGAGAGAAGTGAATGGAATCCTTGGAATGCTAAGTGAATGGGCGATTGCACTTATTTGCTTCCAAATTCAATGAGTGCAACCAAAATACCAGATTAGTATATTTTTGTACAACTCTCCTCCTCGTATTCGTAAAGTAACTCATTTCTTCGATGATAGCGTAGATATGAACGATTCGTTCACTGGCCAATGCAATAGTGAATATTTGTAGACAATGCCCATATGAATACAAATATGTGTCGCAATTTAGTAGATTGAATGTTTGGAGATCACATGCGGTCCCTGGTTCGCTAGATTCCAGTTGTTAAAGCCGTTCATTATATAGAAGTCGATACCAATCATCCTAAAGGCTTGCCTCAAATTCAATATAATCCAAGGACTACGTACAGTACTGCTCGAAAGAATTATTCTGAAATTAGCATTTAAGCTCTACAAACGAATTAAGGATAAAACGATAACATTTGTGTTTTCTCAAGCCATCTTAAGGCAGCATTCTACTCAATACCACTTCGATATTCGATAAAATTATTCTCGATACATCAGTAGGTAGGTTCTTATGAAATCATTAAGCAAGCAGTCCTTCCAAGTGTCTATCACCAAGAAGGCGAGAGAGAAAGCAAAAACGAATAATAAAACAATATTCCTTGACAGGTGAATCTCCTCGAGCCAAGTCCAAGGACAAAGCATATTTAGTTCTTTTTTTTTTGGTTCCGTTGCTGACAAAGAAAAAGTCCTTAAGCTAAATCCCTCACTCTACTGCTAGCTGTCTCTTTTCTGTTGTCACAACGATATCTCTTCAGCTGGCATTTCCCATCACGTGACTTCATCCAAAAAAGAAAGAAAGTCCTCCCCACTCCTTCTTAATAATCTGCAAGCCAAATTCATTATTATTGACATTCAATGAATGTTAATCCTTATACAACACAAAACACAATATACAGTTATCATTCAGTTATTCACTCGTCGTGGCCGCATCATTAACGCACAAAAGGCAAATGATTCAAACGGCTGTCATGGCGAGTGAAAATCCTGTCATTCAAGTGGTTATTTATCGATACTTTTACTACTCTCCTTCTATTGGTGTCCTTCATTGGATATTTTTTTCTTCTTCTGTATGTTTGAAGGATAATCGCTATTGTTTCCTTCTATCCACACAACCTTTGTGTGATCACCACACTCCACTATTATCACGATGTACAAACCCGAACGAAATCATAATCCTGGGGGCTATTACGTGGTAGATTCTATTACATTTTCTGTGTTCTACTCTACTACGTCGTCGGGGTGAAGGAAGAATGGGGTATGATACTCGTTAGAGGCTTCTCCATAGAGAGGACGACCCACCTTGGAACCTTTGCGCAAATTAACTGTGTGGCGGTGTTTTTTTTTTTTTTCTTCTCCTTCTCGTAAGGATTTTCTTCTTTTACAGCACAAATTGATTGTAACTTGGCGCGGGGTTGGGGGGAAGAGACAGTCAGGATAATCCGCCAATTTAGGGGCGCGCAGGGGAGGTTAAAGGTTGTATACAACCGACAGTACAACACAAAAGAGGAAATCAACACCAGAATATAAAGTGCTACTTTTGTGCGTGCACTGATAGTAGTTGTTCAGGAAGAAAAAAAAAAGGAAGAATTCATAGAAAAGGGATACACAGAGAGTGATGGTGATGGTACTGAGATATTGCTTGAGATGGATTTTTCTTGGCGGGGAGAGGGCTTTTTTCTACCAGGACTGAGGGTGGTATTATGAACTTAGGATTGTTGTCTTTCATATTTCATTCATAATCAGGAGGGGCATAAGTACAATGGATTGATTAATGGATTTCTAGATAGACTTAATGAATGGCACACAGTGTTTTTGTTATAAGAGAAGGAACAAGGTGGTCGGGAGCGTTGCAGGATGGTAGCAGGACTCTCCAATTGTGAAGTGTGTATCTCTTAAAAGAGTTATTAATTTGATTTGTATAAAGATTCGTCATGGGTATACAGCTAAGTATTTCTAAGACCGGAAGTTATCGAAAGGAAATCTTGGATGACAAGTGAGAACTTGATACCTTGAGAGATACTGCAAGACAAAATGATTGTCGGAAGTTGAATTATAGGATTTTGAAGGATAATTAGTGGAGATGTTCTCTGTGGGTAGGAAGATTGTAGTCAAATCGATTTTTGTAGGTACTTGTTTCACGCAGAGGGTTTAGACTGAATTAATGCCTTAAAATTGCCGAAATAATTCTTAAATCATTAACAAAGATAAGTTTGAATGGAAAATCTTTATTCTCTGAAACAATTTATAGAAACGAGTTCATATGTCTTTCTCGGCATGAAGCACATGCAACCATTTGGGGCTCTATCGTACCACTAAAAAGCTGAACCAAACAAGCCTCTTCACTTAGCTTGATCTTTAACACTTCAAGTTGGTCAAAGTCTCGTTAAACACTACTGCGTCGGCCTCAAGGCTTGATTCGTAGACGGGAATGTTTCTCAGTTGCCGTGCTTCCTTCTCAACTGTTCTGCGCCACGTACTCCTTGGACATCAGCGCCGTAAAGGAGGACTGCTATACTCACAGTCTTATGCAGAGTCTTCTTAATCCTTCGATTTAGAGCTTTGCTGTTGAATCACCTGATTAGCCCTTCGTTTGATTCCTGCGCTGGTTACATTGTCAGAATTAATAGCAGAGCCACTCAGGCAAAGTACCTTACCACCTCGAAGTTGTAACTGCCCGCTGGTAACTGATGATGTCAAAATTAGACAGGGCTTTATATAGTTCGGTTATGTAGATGCTGTCATAGGCGTCCTTGAAATCGAAAAATAGGTGATGAGTGTCGATTAGTTTTCTCCAGGACCTGTCAAAGTGTGAAGATTTGATCGATGGTGGACTGGCCTGAAACCGCACTGATGTTCCCTGATATGTGTATTCCTTCTTTTATTGTATAACGTTGAGTTTACAGGATGTTACCCATACATCCTGCTTGTTCTATTTATTAAGTTATTTTACAATGATAAGGTGAAAGAGTAATATCCATTGAATTTTTTACTCGTCAGCTTTTTCAATCACTCAACATATCTTAAATCAATATAATTCCTCTGCGCCCCTTGCCTTTTGTAAAGTTTCAATTAATTACCACTCAACAACATAGGGAATCAATAATCCTTGTTGCTTAATACACACTTAATGAAGAATTTCGTAGTTTTTTTTTTTTCTGTTGTGTGTCTGATACTTTACCTCCATCGTAATGTGATGGAATTTTACCACCTCGAGTTGTATTACAACCCCCAGGCATGCAGCTGGGGTTGAATACATGCTTGCATACAAAAAACGGGTGTAACGGAACGGAAAACTGTTTTATGGAAATAATTAAGCTCCTTTCTGGAAGAGCGCTTCCATTTGCATCCATTTTTGTGGGTAGCAAAATTTCAATTAATTATAATCTCTCCTTTTTGCTACTTTTATATTTTTTTGTCTCTCGCTTGAGCTGGGTGGTTGTGGATGGTATCAACAGAAAAAAAAAAAAAAAAATTATATAAAGGAAACTGAAAGAAAATTAGAAATCTGACATTAAAACCTAAGCTGGCATCCTTTGGCATAACCATTAGTCGGGTGAGTGGTTGGAAAGGATATATACATCTTTTTTTTATGTAATAATCGACTCTGAACTATCCCCCTATCGCGGAACTAAATCCTGTCCCGTTTTTTTTTTTATGACCAGAACCAGAGTTGGATAAAAAATAGTTTGTGTATAGGAGAGAAAGGACTTCACAATGAAAGTGCATGAAGCGAGAAATTATACCGAGAAGGACACTAAAAACAAAAAACAAATTGTTCAACACCCAACGAGAGAGAACGGAAAAAAAGAAAAAAATTCATAGAATGTGATGGTAAAGGCGAAAAACACTATGCGACATCCTTTTTATTATTTATGCCTTTTAATTACATTGAGCTTAAATATATTGTGCGAGCCACACACCGCTAACCAACTACGCCATTCATCGGCTAACTCCTGCCTCCTGGCACCACCATGCGTTTGCCTGGTTAGTTTGGGTTCGGTTTGGTCGTTTTCCCTTGAATCTGTTTTCTCCTTTTATACAGTTTTTTTTTCAAACATATAGCTACTTTTATTCGGTTTTGCAGGATGATGCTTCTGGTGGTAGTGGTGCGAGTCCTTTTTATTATTAATTTAATGAATTTATAGTCTCTGGCAATTTGTTATTGTTTTTGGTTTCTGCATTGAAAGTTATTTTTTCCCTGTCAAGGTAATTTTTTTCTTCCTGAAAGCTAAAGCATATTTTGCAAATTTTTTTTAGTTGAACACAATAAATCAGGATTTTCAATTGAATGTAATGATTAAGAGGGTATAACATGTAAAATTCTATACATATGAGGATTCGCTTGAGAAAAGCAAAAACAACTTTCTGTGATTCGAACCTTGAACCCCATGCAGAGCACTCACCACTGAGCCATCAGACTGCAGAGCAGCTGTCAAAAACACATGTAACCACTCCCATTTCAAAGTTTACCACCACGAGAGATATGGTGGCTATAGAGGCACAAATGTTATTAACAAGAGACAAAACAAAGGTCGTATGCACCTTTGTGATATGTATGTACTGACGAGGTGTCCTTCTAAGAGCCAGAAGCCTCTATCAACTACTATCAGTAAGGAGAAGCTACAATGGATTGTCAGATATGGTGAAAATTCTCACCATAGTACGAACACACACTAAAGGTGAGTTACATCTTGAACATGAGTGAAGAAGCAACATGGCTGATGTGAATAGTGGAAGTGATCCCACTTTAAAGAATGGCATTGTCTACCATTTCATTGTTACCTGAAAGCCTCTTTTAATGACTAATTCGGCAAACACACATTGCTTTCTAATCGGTTCCTGAAAACCACTATTTCAGAGCTGGAATTTGTGGCAGAATGACACAAAGAGGCCATTCTCGCAAGTTACCAGCATTTGTGCTGGAATGAAGAAGGAAATGTGCAAGAGATATTCGCTGGCGGAATAATCATCTCGATAGCCTTAAGCGTGAAAGCAGGTAATTTTTGATTGGGTTTTTTGGATTACCGCGAGAAGTACAAGGAAACAGGCCAACTGGGAAAGAATTCGAACGAGCTGAGGCAGACTGTGGCACAGGAGCACACATACATACGCACATAGGCGATTCGAAACTCGTACAGATCAGGCTGCAAGAAAAGTGGAAGTTTCTCAGTGATAGTCCGACTTTTAGAAGATCTAGAAAAGAGCCACTCGCATTAATTCGGTTCTTCAAGGTCGAATTCAGAAACATTCCTGAGGAGACCTGCATCAACCTTAGCCACCTATTTGATCTTAGAAAGGAAGATCTGCTAGCTCAAAGGCACACTCCAGAAAACGGCTCAGGCAGCGGAGGTTACTATATGGTGGGTGGTGTCCAAGCTATTTGGTGTGAGATCTTTGAATTCGTTTCTAATTCGCAGTATTTTTCTGAGTTCAGAACTTTTTTTTGTTTTAATTTCACTTCTGTTTATTGAAAGAACATAGGTACGACTTGAACAGCGAAACTGAAGTTCAAATACACTTTAAACCCATTGTTTATTCTCATTAATATTCTCATGATTCATGATAAAAATAAAACAACTCCTCTGAATAAACTAAAACACCACACACACACACGCACTAGACCCACCTTCAGGGTTCGGAGAAAAATTTAAATCTCAAAAGGATCCACTTGCCATCCAAGTAGACTGCGCTGCAAAATTTCCATCGGCTTTTGCATAAAACAACACAGACTCAAAGGATCCAAGTGATTTCTCAGCACAAAAAGTCCAGACAAAGGCATAAAGTGAAATAAAGTAAATTTATGCTGCCAACAATGGACACAAAGATGACATCTTAATTCACAAAAAACACAACAACAACCCGATTGTTTATATTTTTTCTCATTCCAAAAGCAAACAGTCCCTCAAAAGGTATATGCTCCAACCTTGGTGGCCAAAAGATATTATTTTTCTTTCTAGCGGCAAATATTCATTTCTTTGTCCATAGTTACTGAGTTGAAAAAACCACGAGTAGTTTTTTTCCCGATAGGCTACCAAAGGATACAGAGAAAAAAAAACCTCGCAGATTGCATAGCATGAACATGAACACTTGCTTTTTGTTTTTCCTTATGTTCACCGCACTATCATAATAAAACACAATAAAAGTGTCATAATCTTTTTTTTTCCATGACACCATTGGGGATAGTCTCCCTCTTTCTAGGGAGAAACAAGAAAAAAACAGTGGAATCGAAACAGTTGAGCAAGCCGCTCAATCGCTTTGGAACTCTACTCGCTTCTAGTCCTCTACACAGCAACAGCAACTTCTGTTGGAGCGCATCCTTATGTTTTATTGTTGTCCCCGATTTTTGGTTCATTTAAAATACATTAGCGGTATGCTATAGTATGTGCCTTGGGACCCAACAAGAAAAACAGAACAAATGGGTCAACAGAGAGGATGCACAAGACATTTGTAACCACAAAAGCTCTATTTCTTCTTTGACTATACGTTTTGAGTGTAACAAGGACGAAAGGAAAAATAATAACGGAAGCGCATGCATGTCTATGTTTTGTAGAAGAACACAAATTTTCCTTTTTAGGTGCCCAAGTGTCAATAGTGTAAATGGTTCTCTGATAGTTTTTAGGAAGAAAACAAGAAAAAAACCATCGATCGTTGTAAATGGGGAAAATGGATTCTTGGTACTCTTTGAGAAATTACTCTCGCAAATGGACTCCTTTTTTGTGTTTTTATCAATGAGATGCTGCATTTGCGTTCTCTGAAAGTCGTCAGTTACATTACCCAGTTAATGGGTTATTTGGAAGTTCTTTTGCTTCGGAAGTTTTCCCTTTGATGTGGGGAAATATAGTGGTTACCGAAGTCGACTATGATGCGCAATATGATTGCCAGAAGAGTCCTTTTTTGTGTAAGTTTATAGGGACCAAGGATGCATTGGTACCATAAAACAGTTAAATTGGCAATTTATTATGCTAGGGAGACCAAGAAGGATGCCATTAGTTGACAAGCATGCCGAGATGTAGAGAAGCTGTCAGGTTGAAAGAAGGAAATATTCGGGCTTATAAAACCACCAGAGGTTCTGCAAATGCATGAGACTGATTGTTAACAATCCAATAGAACCTTTTTATTCCACTTCTAGACCGGCAAAGTGTACAATTGATCGAATATTCACACCACGATAGATCGTAATAAAACCCTTTTAAAGTGGCCGATGACAGTGTGTATTTCTGGGTTTGGCAACGCTGCCAGGGATGACTTTCACTGATACGCTGTCATCTTTACTACTTAGAAGAATGGTACAATCTTAAAAAAGTCTGTACAACTACTCGACACGGTTTCAAGAGTTAGATCTTTTAAGCTCGTAAGCTTAAGTTTATTCTGCAAAATCTTCCATAAGCTGGATGGACACAGTTTGCTCTGCACAATTAGTGTCCTTCTCAATACTAGAGCAGTTACAGCTTCTCTAGCGTGCACTGTAAGACGTTGCTGTGAATGAGTATGAGTGGGGCGAAAGCAATCCATGATAAGTCGGACTGAGCAATAACTTTCGAAAACAATTTGCACAATTTGCAAGCATTGTCCTGGCGAAATCAGTTTCGTATGTACGAATAAATGCTTGCATGTGGCAGTTCAAATGTCAAACTAAACTGAGTACAAATCATCTTTCACCTGTGAAATTGATTGTCACTCGAAAAAGTGTTGCCAATTTGAAGCAAAATAAGCCATTCTTTAACCTCCTTAAACTAAATTCTATCTCTTATCTTTGTTTCCAAGGCATTCCTCGAATGATTTATTGTTCAATCAATTATGTAAAATTCCTTAGCAAATTATCCCACTTATGTGTTGATACTATCGACCCTCACCACATAAGTTCTTATCTCAACCAAAAGCCATTTAAGACATAAAACATTTCTTTATCTTACAGCCAACCCTTTCAACACCCCAGCAAGAGGTGTAAGTGGGCGCAACGAAATAATTTACCCAACCGCCACCACCAGCCCACTAATCGCACACACAAAACACAAAAAAAGGACTACAAATTAACAAGCTCTACGACCCACTTAACAGAGTCATTATAAATATAAAAAACCGCACAGCAAATATTAGAGTTCCCCCAAATGAGCAAAATCAACGAAAGGGGGCAAAAAAAAAAAACAGAGAGTGGAAAAAAATAAAACGCTAAAATCAAAACGCACGAGCACCATATTCAACCCTCAAACCGCCTCAATGGCAAATGCGTGCATTATCCCATCTATTTGGTTGGCAGAACATAAGTGAAACCCCGAACCAGTAATCAACTAAAACATTTCCCTTGATGCCAACCTAAAAACAAGAAAATTGACCGCGACACGCACAAATAACTCACCACTCCCTCCACCTAGGATCCCCACCATCCACCCCCTGAGTTAGGATACAGATTGCCCAGTGATTCGAAGAACCAACGGCGAGTAACAGCAAGTTACCACATGGGACAGAATGGACGGACGTAATTTGGTCATTAAGTTGAATTATTCGACTGGCCACGCTAAGCGTGGCACCACCGAGACAGGACTCGTATACAGGACAACGACGACGAAGTCCGTTCAAGCGAAATGTGTAAGTTGGCATTCAAAGTAGTTGTGTAGGTACAGGTACAACCCGGAGAAGCTTAATTTTTGCTCAGGTGTAAATAAATGGATAATTAGGAGCAAAAAAAAAAAAAAGCTGAAAGGAATAAAGTCCTTCTCTCTACCGTTTGGTAGGATGTAGCCTACCTATGCGTGTGTGTATTAAGATTTTTTCTTCTTTTTTTCGCTGAAAAGGCAAAATGTTAAGGTTTGCTATTTGTTGCTTTCGTTTTGGTTTTTTTTTTTTTTTTGTGGAAAAGGAAACAAATTTCGACGGGAAGTCAACTTGAAATGTACACGTGTATACATGGAGTGTCCCCGCGGTGGGATTCTGTCTTAATGAGAATACAAGCCCGCAGTTGGCTGTTTGAATTTAATATTTAAGGAATAAAAACTCTCGGAGATGGCTTTTAAGGAACACATTTAATGGAGAGTTTTGATTGACAGTGAAACTGTCAGGTGGAAAGGGAGTGCTCTGGAAATCAAGATGGCAACACTATTTTTTGCTTACCACATCCAGCAGCTGACAAAGGAACGAATATCAATGTCAAACATGAGGGAAAATTTGGTTGCATGTAGACAGCCAAATGTCCCTATGCATCAGTAATTTCAATTTAAGCTCATCGTGCTATTATCTGGCTGAGATGTTTCAATGTCCTTGACGATAATGATCAGTTGCACGCACACACAAAAAAAAATATAACACTTACAAGGTAATGAGCTCAACATTCGGATGGATATTACTTTACATCATGCGGTGATAATGTTAATTGGCTTGCAAAGACTTTGATTAAGCTTTATGTCCTTACAGCTGCTTTATTATGCTAATCTCCACGACAGGAAGGTCAATTTATCATCTAATTACTGCGAGGATAGAGGTTTATTTTATGGGTGTAGTAAAGTGGGCTGATTTTACGTGCGCCAAGGCAAAGCAGGTAGACGCATTCAAGACTCAAGGATACTCTAGTAGCTTATAAGTCAGGCCATTGGACTTCGAAACTTATACTCAATAGGAAATACTGCTTGGAAACAAGAGATGTGCAGCTTCACCATCGACAGAACCTTGGAAGGGAACTCCATAGGCGAATTACGGAGGAATTTAAACGCAGAGACACAGAGATTTGACGTTAAGGACATTCATAAACACCCTAAATATATAGGCACAAAATAGAAGTACAAACAAAAAGAAGATCGACTATATCCTAGATCGAGCTCGTTTCAGCTCACTCGCACTATCGAAATAGCATGTAGCACGCACTATGCTACTGGTGGAACGAGAAGATAAAAATACTTAGAATAAGGTGTTTACAAGCCCGACGGGATCGAGGGGAAGAGTCGATGTTCAGGATCGTCTATGAATATTTAAGCTGACGGGATGTGACCTAAGAAGGCCGTCAGGATTGCTGACAAGTAGGTCATAAGTCCCCACTAAGAACTTGCCAAGCTCTATACCTAGTTTCATAGAGGCTATTGTTTTTCTGTGACACCAGCAATCAGAGGGACTAGGATTAAGATGCATCGCATTCCTCTACTCACAAGGGACAAGCTATTTAGAACTATGGAAGTGAATAAATGACTCTGGTAGTCCAGGGACTAACATTGACCTGATCGTGGGCCTTCTCTATTTTAACAAGACGGCAAGGGTTAAGCATATTTCCAAGCCTTCTTAGGCAACATTCTGGGAGTAAGCAACTGATCCCACCACATTGCTCGTTTCTGAGAGTCAACCACAGAGTCGATTTCCTCAAGCTTTTACATATTATTGAGATCGATTAAAATCTATTTTCGCAATCGAATCCACCTCGTGTTTCTTACAAGAAGACTCCGATGACTTCTGTGGAGGTCCCTGTGAAACCCCTTTCTTGTTCCTGCTATTCTCCTCTGATATTCGATTCTAAGAAATCAACTAAAGAAGGGTGAAAATTCCCAACTGACACGCGAAAGCTCTAGACATAAAGCCCAAATAACTCGTGAGATTACACATACATCTTTTTGCATGTGCTCGGCAAAAAAAAAAAGAAGAAAAACTCAACAACAAAAGCGAATAGAATCCCAAATCAGATGGAAAAATATGTGTCCCCTCTTAAATCATCCTTGGAAAAATAATCCCGTCACTTGTCTACTCCCCAGCCACCGTATAAGAAACCATACACACAAATATCCTTCAAAAGTAATTCGTTTTCGTTTCCCATGAAAAACACGAGACCAAAAGAGAGTAAATAAAAAGTCCTTCATATAAAAAAGTCTGAAGGATTTTTCGCAATTATTAATTCAATAACTCTGGTATACGGCCCATTATTCAGGATACAAGGATAATATAAAAAAAAAAAAAAAAACACCAAACGAAAAGAAAATATCCCACAAAAGCAATACTCCTTCTTCGGGCATATATACTCGTATATCCTGTTCAGTTAAGTCTATAGAAAATGCAAGTGAAAGCCGCTCTCACATCGGGAATGGAACAAAAGATAAATTAGCTGCCGTAAAAATCCGACAGACTTTGCTCTTGGTTTCTTAAAAAGGATATATGTACAAGTAAACAAAAAAAAAAAAACATACCTACATAGGTAAAAGCAAAAGAAGATCCTTCAATCTTCTAACTGCTTGCTTCCTTTTATCCTCTGTATCTATCGACTTTATCCCCGCATATCCTTGCCGGAAAGGAAGGCGGCTATGAAACCATATTTTGCTACCCATTTCTCTATTACTGTTTCTCTCTTTAAGGATTATTTGAAGAAGAATACGTAGTAGGAGATGGTGTATAGGTTGTTTGTTGGTTTCATATTTAGAATGCTTATCGTTGTGACAGTATACGCGCGCACGTGTGTGTTGTTGTCTAATAATTTTTCTGATGGAAAATCTCATCCTCTAACACGAATAAAAAGGATATCATATCGCAAAATTCTTGTTTAGATTTTGCATCATCTAGCGGTGTCCTTCTAAGGAAAATTCATGAATATTGCCTTACGTCAGATGGATACGTAAACATTCATCATACTTTGTCATAATCTTTTTTTTTTTTTGTTTTTCCTGAAAATTATGAGAAGCAATATCACTCCCACACGCAGCCATTCCTTTGATGGGGTTCTTCCTACCAAATAGCATGGGAAGGATGCTTAAAATAGGAAGTTACCATTAGCCCTGTCTACCTCATGTACAGCGGCGGCGTCAGCTAAAACATCCTTCAGCGGCATCTACAAATTCCCAACTAATTATTAGAAGATTGGCCATGGTGGGGTAACATACAATTTCTCAGGCCGGAATACTCGTATTTCTCCGAGATACAATTCAAAGGAATCGAATGGAATGTTTCTCCGTTGGATTCAATTAAAAACATTTCCTCTTTTCCTCAAAAGATACACAACTCACACATGGTAGGAGATAGATAATACTCAGATGATTGAGAGGAGGAGGAGGGTATGAACTAATAATTACACTACTGGTCGGTAGCAGACGCCAAAATGCTGACGCTGCAGTTGCGCCAGAGGCTGTCTATCTCCCAGATACAAAACATACAGAAGGCCAATTCATTATTACTAATGGATATTTGAAAGTTTTCGTTTCGATTTTTTTCTTGCCTCTGTTTTCATTCCAAGAAATAAGACTACTACGATGACTATGATATGTTATGGTGTGTGCTATCTAATTGAAAATGGAAGCAATTTGGTTTTTCTTGATTAGGAAGTTAAAGATACAAACACATGTTTCGGAGAGTTAATGTGGTTTTTATGGACGCAAACGAGTTCATACCACGCACAACCAAAATAGCTATTTTTTTTTTTTCTTTTCGTTTTTCTTACGAAATTAGAAAGAAAAAGAAACTTTTTGATGGAATTTTTCTTTCGTATGAGGCAAATTCTTTTATAACACAGCTGCCAAACGGGGTGTAATCCGCCTCTAGGGCTGAAGTAAATTATGGTAGGATGCTGCGTGTTGGATGTGAGGTTAAGCAATCCTCCAACTTGCATCTTTAAATTTAAAAGCCCATATTTTGCTTACTGTCCATGCGATCTTTTGCATGGATCTCGATACGGTCCATCTTTTTTGAGTGTTATTCAAAACAGGACGAAAAGTTCCGAAGAAATTCAAACTAGGTACTTATACATCAGGCCTACACCCAACATTCTGGTAATACATACTTTCTAAGGGTCTAAAGTCGATTCTGACCATTTTGTTGCAGCTATTTCGAGCCCGACTGTCCAGCGAAAAGAAGCTGCGAGCGACCCAGAAGAAGGAACAGAACGTTGGAAGCTTTAGCACATCAGAAGAAGCCATCCATAGCAAGCTGCTAGCTCTGATGGCATCTTTGCTAAACCTTTTGCATGATGTATTGGTAAGGTGCAAGCACCAAGTCATCAGTCGAGTAGGGATGCAGGAAAGTTAACCCGATGTCTGAAGCAGGAGCCTTAAAAAAGGCGTCTTCTAAGAACAGCCGAAATATAACTTGGCAAAATGTCGCATACAAGCCGATAACGTCTCAAACCTTTGTGCTTTATGGCCCAGTGTGGCAGATCGACAATAAACCTTCTTGGTGTTTTCTGTGATTCGAACCTAGAACCTCATGTGCGGTAGTCAAAAACACTATTCACTGACCCATGGGACTCGAGTAAGTATCAGTTCCTATATCTTCCAGCGTCCAATGGAAAAAAATGTCGGACATTTTTATTCTCAACTTAAGAAATTTCTTTTATTCAGTCAAAGTTGACTCACCTGTTGGAAGAATCTAAAGTTGTTCAACTCTGCAAACTTTGGATGGGCAAGTATTGGATTAAAAAAAAAATTTGAACTTATGATAAAAAATCAATTCTTACATTACGAAGAGACGAAGTTCGAAGAAGTAGGTCTACCGATTATGTCCGCCTGTCTTTGTGTATGTACGCTAGACAGCAGCCCAAATGGCTGGGACGATTTGCTCCAAACTTCATATCTGTTCAGCAGTTCAGCCTAAAGCTTTACTTTCTCCCAGCTGTGTACTCAAATTTGAATTGGTTTATCTTTGCAGTTAATTTTTTACTACAGTCGCTGAGATAACTGTTACGATATCCTGCGAATTTCAAACAAAAAAACATGCCTTAAACCGAGAGCAATATTCAGATTCATGGCACTCAAAAACTCCTAACAAGAGGAATGTTATTTTTGTTTCTCACTCAGCAAGAGCACTTTCAAAGTTGTATCCTCATTGAATAACGTTTTAATTAAAGGAATTACATTTCGCTCACTAGATAGTGAGCCAAAAGTGCGCCTTCAAATTAGAAATCATTTGAAATTCTCAAATAGCAAATATCCAATCATAAACTATTTTCAATCCACCAAAAGTTCTTTGACCACTGGCTAATGAAATTAATCCGCCTTTAGAGTCTCAGCCTCTGTGAGTCCTGCACATATGAATATCCTTGCATCCGGCAAATATTGAAATCGTAAAAGAAAGCAATCAATTTAGATGATATACTGGACTACACTCTGTGAATGTGAATGTGAATGTGAAATCCTCGTTTGATTAGACTAATAGAATTCAAATAACTCTCATACATAATTCAAATGAGAATATGCAAGGATATATTTCTGACATCCCCACAGATAGTTGTTTACTTCTTTCTTCTCCTTCTCCTGCATCTCCATATGCATTCATGCACATTCATCTGCAGAAGAATCCTTGATTTTTTTTACTTCGTTTTGTTGAGATAATGAAAGGCGCTTGTACTCGAAGGATAATTAATTAGATTCTTCAACAAGGATACGCATCTACATAGAACTATGAGTAAACAAAGCAACTCGCATTGATATTTGAAGGGAAATCCTTGTTCAGGATACCAGTATTACCACCGAACTATGATTTTTCATCACATCATATTGAGTTTAATTTCAAAATATATTTCGAACATAGACCCCAGGAAAGATCCAAGTGACTGCTTAGTGTAAAACGAACTAACTGAAATAATTATAGATATAGGAAAACAAACAGTAGAACCTACTCCTAGGAAAGATGCAAACTGATGAGAAGAGAAAAAGGATAAAACTCTTCGCCTAAAATTATATGAAATTCCAATGGAGAAATATTAATGAAATACTTCTTTCTCATCCTTGGGAACGGTTTGGCATTTCAAACTTAAGTACTAAAACTAGTACGACGAGCAAAGCAGACAAAGTGGATGAACAAAAGAAGAAGAAATATTATATGAAAAGGATTGGCAGGGATAAAGAAGTAAGGTTTCTATTTTTTGCTGAAAATATATTCCACAAGGACTCATCGACTCGATTCGAATGATGAAACAGTAGAATGTATCTCTGCACACATCCACGCACAGCCCGAGGTAAGTACCTATCTCTATATAGATGTAGATACTACAACATCCACTTAAGCTTCCAACTATTGATGGAGTCAGTTTAAGTAGACGACGAGCAACGAGAGGGCGCAGCAGAGAATATGCGAATTACGATAGTAAAACTCATAGAGAGATTCTACTAAATTATGAATTACCATCTTAAATGCCAATAAACTAAACCAGCTGAAGCAGCTCAAAAAGACCAGGAAAAAAAGAAGGAAAGAAAAGAAGAAAAAGATCCCATGCTATCACATCTTAGATGGAAGGAGCTTGGGTGGAACAATGTGTGTCTGCGTGTTTTGGTTTTTTTTTTGCTCTTTTGTGAGGGATGATTTCCCAAAATGCAAATATAATCAAAATAATATCAGCAAGGATAACATAAAAGAAGAACACACAGGATGATGATGATGATCGCTCAAATACAGGCGGCAAGGCAAACCCACACGGATTTTTATGGAAATACATATTGTTATATGGATACTCTCTGTGGCAGAGATTTTTGTCTACTGTCGAGAGGGAGTATAGAATTTCATTGGTGGTTTCCTTAATATCATCATTATTGTTATTGTCGTCAAATGGGATCAAAAATTGTTGGGGAGCACTTTGCAGTCGGGAAGGACAATTGATTTTGAAGTGATATCTGTTGGTTAAATAGAGGGGAGGATGGTTCTCTCTGACAGTGGGAAGTTGTACACCTGATACAAGAATGGGAACCTTTGTCTACTTATTTGAATTAACTGAAGCGATGTGATTACCTATTCACTGGCTATGTGGTGTGCTGTTCAATTATTAAAGGTGTTGTTTTAAAGATACAACTTACTTTAACTTGAGTCCCAGCCCTCTGCATCGTCTGGGCCCTGTCGTGTGCGGTTTCTTGCGATTCACCCTCAACTTTTTCGGAATTGTAGGACTCCTCGCTTTCTTCTTGCTTTCTTCCTAAGCTTGAACGATCCTATGAACTAATAATAACATTTGAAAGGAGGATCTTTACAAAAATTTCTGCCACTCCTCGCTTCCTTCTTTCTTTCTTCCTAAGCTTGACCGATCCTTTGAACTGATGCTAACATTTGAAAGGAGGACGACTTTGTGGGTTCAAGGTTCGAGTTCCAGAAGACACAAAAAGATGGTTATCGAACCTCTGGCGATCGTCTGACAAAATTCTAAGATCATTACTGTCATGAGAAGGTTTCTTAGACACTCTGTGCCCATTGAATATGGCATAAAACTGAAGGTCCTTTTCTATGTACAGAAATGCTAGCTGTGAGGAGCTGTGAGATGCTAGGCGAATCATGTATCACTTTTGAATCGACTCAGCCTGATGAATGACTCGACTCTGTAAAAATGAATCTGATTCCCTCATAATCTTCTTAAAGTCCTTAGATCCCCTTTAAATCTCACGTAAAAAAAAGAGAAAACATTTATTAAACTTTAATCTATCCATTTCCATGGTACGCAACACTTTCATACAATGCATCCGTTATGAGGGTTGCGCTCATTATAAGAAAAAGATACAGGAAAATAGATTTAATCCCTTTCACCGGAAGGACAACCGGATGGGAATTGTACACAACAATGTAAGCTCTCGCTGTCTATAATATCGCCTACGATGTACGAGGATGTACTTGCATTCCTACTACTTATGAAAATCAAGCACGCAATTCGAATTGTACTATTCTGGAATAGATACACAAGGCTATATACAGCATCGCATCCCAATCAGATGCCATACATATAGCTTCAGTATGGTGCAGCACACTCGTCGTCGTCGTCGGAAGTTATTTTGAAGATAATACAACATTTTGTGCAAACAGCTATTTCTAATATAAGCCCCATACACACACAAACACACAGATATAAAATAGTTCATCGGCATAGGAGGAAGAGAAACAGGATGCTCACACACTCTGCAGATTGATGGAAGAACGTGTGCAGCAAGGAGTCCTCTTAACTATCATCTGTCACCCGGCTAGCAGCACCCGGTTTCATTCTATACTCAAATGCGGAACACGCAATTCTACTACGTTTTTATACTCGACTCTCTATCTCTCTCTTTCTCCCGTGTGTAATGTTTTATGGGATCTGCCACCCACTGAATGGGTCGGATGCAGGAATTATTTCAGAAGGACGAGGCGATTGCAATAGTAAAACGAGACGTTGCACTTTGGATGAAAATTAATTTGTTTCTTCTTCGTAGGTTTAGTATTATTGCGATAAGAAGTTGGTATGTGTGTGTATATTGAGACAGTCAGAAGGGTGGGCGAAGCAGCATGGCAACAGGAAATTGAATCTGACTGAATTGAGACGCGCTGTGGTGTGTGATATCTGTTTGGATTCCTTTTTCCCAACTTACATTGTAGTTGTTGCGAGTAAAACTACGAGGAGAATAGCACCTATCTTAGTTTAATTAAAATGTTGCATTGGAACCCGGTAGGTGGGTGTTACATTGCAACAGGACTAACATGAATATGACAGGATTATTTGTTTTTACAGTAATTACGAGTTAAAAGAAAAATTGACATGTCTGGAAGGAAGTTTACAATTAAAAGAGAATTGCAAATAGTTATGTGTACTTATAAGGAAGTACAAAATCCTAAAAATACAGCCAAAACGGATTCTATTGACTGCTTTAGACAACAAATTCACTGATGACAGGATCATAGATAAAGGCAGCTCCATTTAAGCCGCGAAAAGCGCATACTCATTCCGCTATCTTTCATTTATGCTGACAGAATTAAAGTAATAATAGCAATCGACAAAGAGTCGATAAGGACACCTGAGTTCCTTTCTCAAGGAGTAGGAAGGAAGTAGCAAAGGAAGAACACTTGTAGATTCGCATTAATACCCTAACAGATGACATCAAAGACTGTTTCCGACGTTGCGATCGTCCTTTGAAATTTAAACGGCAAGATAGCAAAACAAGACATCTATGATAGGACCTTCGGAAGACATAGTCTACACAAAAAGACGTCTGAAATTGGATTTAAACTTATTGACTTAGCTTGGGACAAAACAGAATGAGAATATCACTGTCACCACTGCGAGAAAGATCACTTTTAACTGACAGCAAGCGTTTTCATCGACCTAGTCCGCCGATAGCTCTCAGGAGCCGCTGGTTTGATGCTGAATGCACACAGTCTAACGCAGAAAAAATGATTGTACATGAAGCAGTCCTGCAAAAAAGCACAAGAGCCACTCGGCCGGACTACGAGTAAGGCTTGAAGCTCTACAAAGACACTGACTTGTGGTCAAAATTATCTGTGTACAATGACATCAATGCTCCATTCCGAAGAAGCTTCACTTGAGAAACTACGCAAAAGGGAATGAGTTCTTAAAAACAGTAGCTTGAACCAACTCGTGGTATGCAACTGGCTAAGGAATGTACTGGCTGCACATGCTTATTAATTGTAACGAATTGTAGCGCCATCATAAGTAAGCAAATGTGACTTATTTTCTGCATCTATCTTACCAGCTATTACCTGTAGATACTCTCAACAGTACCTAACAAATTTTCCTTCCAAATTACTATTCGCAGAAGAATCTGCGTTCTCAATGAATTCTCATTAACATCTGCATCGATTTTCTCACTAATGCTTAGTATACTAACGGTAATCTGTAGTAAAAACTCAACTCCGGAGAAAGTGATTGATTATGACTCGAGCCTTTGAATAAATGTCTCTTTTCATTTTGCAGACCTGCAATGAGCTTTTAAACTGAGATCTCTGCTATGTCGCGTGAGGGAACCTGTGTTAGTAGTAAGTTTTTACCCCAGAGATACATAAAATTCTGTGGCATCAGTTTGAAAGGCGCCATGTATACGTGTCTAGGGTACAGACACCATTTACTATCTATTAATGACATTGATCACCATTCGTCTGAGTGACAAAAGAAAGGACAACCCTTAGGTCTCAAGGACAATCTAAGTCAGCGTGTTGTCTTTCTTTTGCAAAATCATTTCCAAGAAACATTTATCATTTAAACAAATGCCTTTTCGCCTAGATATTGGCTCCGGTCGATGCAAAAAGCAAAAAAAAAAACAATCTAATCTATCGTTGAAAAGATAAAACCCCAAAACAATAAATCTTAAATCATTCAATATTTATTTATCATCATCATCAGCGGCCGATCACATACAAAATCGAATTAGCACCCAACAAAAACCATCTGTCTATCAATAAATCCATCTAACAATTTATATATCCTCCCTCGAGGGGTGGCGGCTGAACAGAACACAGAACACAGAAAAAAAAAAAGTATCTACCATCCTGCAATTAAATTGAAATCACGCTATAAACCTCATTTCTAACAACCGCATAAATCAAACCGCACAGTTGACCGAATGTCCATTCATCATATAAAATTTCCGCGCGCTATTTTCGCTTTTATTGTACACCAGACGTGGACGACAGTAATCATCATCGTCAAATAAAAAAATAGCATTTTTACATCCTATAGAGCCTATCCGACGGAAAGACAGAACAGCCATGAATTGAGCTTCTATTTCTGCCCGATCAGGGATTTATTAGCAAAGCGTGGCCCTCCTCCTTCCTCCTTCCTCCTTCCTCGAACAATTAACCGAAAATACGTCAGAAATCTAGATGTAACAAAATATCTAGATATAGACGAAAGAACAACTTAGTGATACATCACCAGGTCCATTTCGATTCCAGCCTCTTCGTATACAACGAGCACCATCTGGAGATGGAATAACTCACAGATACAGGGAGTTTCTTTTTTTATGCAGATACACTGTGGTTTGGTGCGTTACTCGTTGGTTGGCATTATTTATGGATTCCGCCCATCTCTAGAGTGGTGGTGCTAGTGGCTCCTTGCCACTGAATTATGCACGAGGTCATAAAATTTGTGTCCAATTAACGTCACAAAACAACAAAAAAAAGGAAAACCATTCTAGTGGATACAAAGGGCATCGGATCCACTCAAAAAAACGCTCGGGACTTTAGCGCACCATCAACCACTAGTAGTTTATCTATTTTGGATTCTGTGTATCTGAGGGAAAAATTTTAAATGATAAGTTTTCTTCTTAAATTTTATCGAGTGGATGAGTAACTGGATATGATTTAATTAATTAGTGTCATCATGTGTGTATACAAGATACATTTGTATCCGACCTGAGAGTTAAGTGCTCCCATTCTCCTGCGAGGTGTGTGTGTAATTTATGTACATCTGTGGAGGAAACTATGTTGATTGATTCGAATAAATCATGATGTGTCACGATGATGGAGAATGAATTAGTTGCTGCTGGTAAGCTGGAATGGATCTTACTCCTCCGAGGAGAGGGTGGGTGTAGGGTGTATTCGTATAATGAGAAAATTAATTTGAAGCGATTTTCATCGCAGGTAATTAGTAACGCAAGGAAAACAAATGTGACGCCACGCGGTCGAAGTGGTGACATTAAATTTTAAAGCGTGAAACGAACTGGAGCAGAATCTTATTGACACGTTATATTACCTTTGATAAATGATGGTTCTCTGTTTCTTGTTTGTTTGTTTGCCTTTTGAAGGGAGGAGGACTAATGGATGAAAGGCGCGCTAAGCAAATAAAAATGTTTTTATAATGCATGCTAATTTGGATGGAGAAATGCAAATGGATTGTGTGGCTTGAAGCCGCATATGTTAGTGGGTTTTATTGATTAACACAAATGCAGCGTAGGATGTAGACGTTTTTTTCACTTGAATAACTTTTCCGACGAGACGATAGGTGAGGCAATTTAATCGTCTTAGTAGCAGCGACTGTTAGGCAAAGAGATTCTTGCAGGCAATGCCTTGTGAAGCAGACTTTTGGCAGGTATCTTCAAAGGACACAAAGTTAAACAAATGACTGTTTCATTATACTGTGACCTATAAGATCTATTGCGCTGGCCCAAAGGTTAACTAGAAGCAAAACTTAGGTCAATAATAAACGTCAAAAATGCCTTTAGTTTCTGAAGGTCCTACAGAAACCGTCATGAGATGGTAGGTAGCTCGTCAGAGTTCGGAGCTCTTTCGAGCTGTAAGCTACCTACTTCGCTCTAATTTTGTTGGCGACAATGAACTTTTTGACTTGTTTTAAGCTCTCTGGTTGGCCCAATCTGCGAATAGCCCTCTGTTGGTTTTCCCATTGTGTCATTTGGGATCAACACCATGAGGTGGTACTCTGAAACAAGATTCCCAGCCTACTTGTGAGCCAGTCAGTCTGCCCGTTTGTCATTCTGGAAACCTTCGGGTCTGACATCATTGCTCTCTCTCGAATATTATGTCTGGAATGTGGAATATTGTGGGATATTTCCAAAAATACTCGGAGCCTATAAAAAGGCTTAAGACCTGGTATCTTTGCTAGTCTAGTAGAGTGAGGCTAAGCATTGCTTCTAGTGCTGCTGATGCCCAAACAATCATGCAGTTGATTTAGTTGTTGCATGACTTCGACCGTTTGCAACCATACTATGAAGCTGTAAGCGATCGTTGTGCTGTACCAACACTTTCGCATAGATTGGAGAGATATTCCATAAGAAGGCATCCGAGTAAGAGACCAAAGAAAGACTGCTAAACACCCTTGCTTCAGAAGAAACCTTGAAGTGTTCCCAGGGGGACCAGTGATGCTAACCTCTGATTCATTATCCAATCCAAGACGTGAATTTCTTTGTCCATTGGCACCAACTGGGTAAACTCTGCTCGCCTCGAGAAAACTGGCTCCAGAGCAGCCGATAAGAGGTTCCCTTAATCATCACCCAGATGACGGGCCATACAAAGGCGATCTTTGGTTAATTTTAGTAAAGTAGCCACAGAATGAGTAGAGCCAAGAACTTCTAAACGATTTCCACTGGCCTGAAAGGTCGTATTATGTGACGTCACAGGTCTATATGAATGAGCCACATAGTTCGGAGTCTCTAAAAAAGAACAATTGACAATAAGGGGAGATTTTTTTCGTAAGATGTTTTGAGTAATGGTTTGGAACGAGCACGAATGTACATCAACTTTGGCGGCGGCGGCCACTTGTGGTAGCCAATCTGATACAACTTGAAGGAGCTAAGGACCATTTCCCAAATGCGTCGTGCAAAGTCGTGCATACACGCGCTTACGCAAAATTATCTCGATCACCTTCCAAAGGATTTATACTCCATCGCCAATGACCCATTATCGCAAGAACTGTACAAACTTTTGTTTATGACTGCAAACTACTGTGTGTTCAACAGAATTCGCAGAGCACCTAAAGCTTACTCTGAAGACCGGAAACTTTTAACCATGGCCAAAACGAATTCAGGTCAATCAAACATTAGACAAAAAATTCGCACAAACTATGCGCACGTGAAGACGCAACCTTCAACGTATAGTTTGTAGATAACGCATTGCCGCTTTGTTAGGATTAACTAATCTTATCGCGGTCATAAATATTCCCATTCTTGAGAAGAAATTACTATAAAAGACCAGAGCATCACCAAAATCGTACATCAGTTACAATTTTTTTAATTTCTGAAAAAATGAAAACAATCGCAATAACAGTATCGCTTCTCGCATTGGCAACTCTTGCCTCTGCGACACCAACAACAATCGGTGAAGGACGTGTCCTGGGAGGCATAGAAGTCGACATCCAAAAATACCCGTTTATCGTCTCGCTGCGTAAGAACGACAGCCATTTTTGTGGAGGTTCAATCATCTCACCAAACACAATTCTAACCGCGGCGCATTGCTTCAACAGGATTGTTGATGCCAATGAAGTTACAATTCGTGTTGGAGCAACGGCAAATGCCAAAGGTGAATCGTTCAAAGTTGCTCGCATTGTGATACATGGCAAATACAATCGCAATAACATGCAATATGATGTTGCACTTATGAGGCTGCAACAGCCGCTGATCTATGGACCGACTGTTAAGCCAATTGGACTGTCTACGGGACGTCGTGCCGCTGGGAGCACCGCGGTTGTCATTGGCTGGGGAATGTATGCTAAAGGATCACGAAGCTCAGATAATCTAAGAGCAGTAGCGGTGCCAATAATTCATCCGTTAATTTGCGATGCAGATTATGCGGATGTGAAATTAAAAATCACCTCGCAGATGATTTGTGCTGGGGATGAGGCGGCTGTCAGGAGCAGTTGTCCTGGTGATTCAGGTGGTCCATTGTTGGATCCAACAACGGGAACATTGCTGGGTATTGTATCGTTCGGCAAGGGATGTGGAAATCCTGCACCAGGAGTGTACGCTTCAGTGCCTGATTTGTTGCAATGGATTGTTGAAAATGTATAAGGATTGGGAAAAATTTTGCCGGCTATAATGGTGATTCGATAAATAAAGAAATTTTTATTCAAGAGTGTTGTTTGAGAGTTAATTTGTTGATTTGAAGTTGTGCGTAATTGTTTGCCTATTGGGTCTCAATGGTTCACTTTACTTTCTCACCTTGGCAGCTGCTGCAGGAATGATATTTCACTTATATTTTGTTTTATTCAAATTTGAAAATGGGAAAAATTTAATGGAAAACCCTTTATGTCCGTTGATTTCTCATTTCTCAGTCGCAGAAGTTCACCAACTAATGCATTTCGTAGCCTGGACTTAAGGATGACTTTTGTTTTTTAAACTTAAACTACTTCCGTAAATTTATTTCAGCACTCCACCCTCAAACAGAACAAAAACGGTCCTTTTTTTATGCAGGACTCACTCTAATTGATGGGAGGAGACTTTTCCCCTGGCATTCACTAGAGAACGCCCACAAAAAAAAAGTTAAAATAAAATTTATGACCGTCGCTTAAAAACCATAAACAGAGCACTTAAAATGTAAGAAATAACAAATCTTCCACTTACAGTTAACATTCAAGACGACATTTGTCTCCAGACGTTGTCCCTCTGGCATGGCACGATTCCAAACAACGCATTTGTACTTGGCACCATCGTCATCACGACGCGGCACAATCGATAGTGTTGCGTTTGTTTGGAAATCTTTGGAGCCACCCTTTTGTAGGGGTGCCTGCAATGGAACTGTGCTACCATCACGATACCATCTGAAAAGAAATACAACAAAAAAGAACCTTAGACAGTGTGCAAAAAAGGACGAACAAAAAAAAAACTATAATGCTTCTCATCCCATGCAATCCTTTTTGATTACTAACCACCTTTTGTCTGATGATTGTCTCTGTCAGGACGATTATATATACATCCAGTTGGTGCCACAAAAAAACGGGAAACAATCCCAAAAGGAAAGGAATTTTCGACAAATTCTCCGGAGAATAGGAGAATCTGTGACAAAGACCAAAAACAAGAAAAAAACCACTAGTGTGATACACAAAAGGCTTTTCAAGTGCCAAAATGGCAAAAAGGCGAGACATTTGTTACTCGTCCGATCCGAGTGGACGTGATAAAAGCGTCTGTCTGTATGTATGTGCGCTGTATGACTAGGAGTTACAAGGATAGACGAGGAATGAAGCGTGTAATTAAGCAAACGCGCGAGGAAATTCTTTCATTGTCATCGGATTTCAGGATGCTCTCTTGCATTACCGTCAATCGATGCCAATAAAATCCATTTAATCCTCAAGGGTATTCCATGCCCGAAGCAACGATAAAAGGACATCCAATGACAAGAAACACTGGTCACAAAAAAAAAATTGCAAAAAAAAATAAAAGAACGTCATGAACACTTACGTTATCGTCGGATCTGGTGATCCTCCAATGCTGCTGCATGTCAATTCCACTGGCTTATCCTCGGTGGCAACGGCATTGTTACCTGGCGATACCATTGGCGGATGTGGCGGTGTCAGGACAGTTAAATTGTAAAATTCCCGATGTACATCAGCGCCAGTGCCCTTAGCCTTAATGCGGCACTCAAATCGTCCATTGTCTTGATTATAAGAAGCATTTTTAATTTGCAAATCGTATATCCCTCTGTCAGGACGAAAATCCAGTCTAAAAAATGACAAAAAAGAAAATGTGTTAAAAAATTAATTTACACTAAAGGAATACTCCCCTCCTGCACTCCACCCAAAAATACAATACAAGTCATGTCAATTTGCATTGAACTGGGACACGAGATTCAAATTGAAGTGTTCAAGGATACATTAAGCCTCTCAAGAGAACAGGCAAAAAAAACTTTTCCACCCACTACAACTCTACACCCTTCTGGGTATCCTTCGAAGTGAAATGAAAAACGACTGAACGTTAGTCCACGTTTCACGTTATCAATTTTATTTTCTATCTTAGTGTGCTTCCCAGAGCTCCATTTGTGAGTCCTTCTTCTCAATTTTTTCTTTTTTACTTTTACTTTTCAAATGCGAGGGAGTCACAAGACACACGACTAGCAGGAAACCAAATCGATTCGAAGGATAACAAAAGCGAGTGTCAACTGTACGGAAGCCAATGTCCAAAAATTTGATACGAAAGTGATTTATTACTGTGTCAATTAATTGAAACGAAAAAGGAAATACTTCAAGGATAACGAACGAAAAACATAAAGGCACAACAAAACCAACGATGGTCGTAAGGACGCAACGATGAAAAAAATAAAAATAAAAAAAATAAATTAATGAATTTCTTTAGACGTGTGCACGACTTAGAAAAAGAAATCAATTGAAGGACCACTCAAACAGATGAAGGAAGACGACTGTACACGAGAGTGGACACATTAGTGTCTTTCCTCATTTGCCAAAAAGGATTTCGCATTTTTCGTCGTTCTTTCGTTTTTATGTAAATTTAATTAGTTGGGTGACATAATTATTCTAGGCGAAGGCAACAGTAAAAAAAACGATAGCTACTTTGCAGAAGGATAAAAAAAAAACTTCAAAAAAGGACCCAAAAATAAAATAAAAAAAAAACGCACACAAAAGCTTTACTGAGTTTTCCTTATAAAGGGCCATTGATAAGCAAATGAGTAATTAGGAAATGTTGCCAGGAAATGATTACCAGTAACTTTGCGTTACTGTTTGTATCCTGGATAATGTGGTCTTTACGGACAAGGATCCCTTTTTTTTAAGGGAGCTTAAATTAATTTGTGGATTGAATAAATGCATATTATACTGAAAATTGTCCTTTACTTTAACCAGTGTAAACATAAAGAGTATTTTTCGCAGAAAGAAGTTGTGTATAGTACCTATATGCATAAGTGGGGTACCACAAGGCTGTGTTTGTATACCCATTTTGCACAGAAGAAAGTCATATACCTAATTTAACTTGAGTACCGCCGCAAGTACATATTGTATTCTATTTGGAATAAGGGAAGGCTGAACTTGAATATATTCAATCTAAAGTGAGGTACCACAAGGCTGCATTCTTCTGTCAATAACGTTTTTATTTGTCGTGATAGACATTTTGCTTACAGTATACCTGCATGGAGTTTGATCGGGAAACTATTGACTACGTATAACATGGATTGGATCAATAGCAAGTTCGTAATGTAGAATGGACTTACTTTACCTCCTCGTGGCGCTCCCCGAGCCAGTCGAATAGGCAAAGGAAAACCTGCGTTTGGGATTCTATCCACAGTTTGGCGAAGCAACGCAATTAGCTACGACTGTTGCCTTCCAACGTTGAAACTGTGCTACTTTATGAATATGGTACCACTATCAATAGGTGCCTTCGCTATTTCTCAAAGATTTTCTGGCCAAAACGTATCTCTAACGAACAGCTTTGTCAGAGAGCCGGCTATGAACCTACAGACACAACCATACGACGGAAAAAGTGACAGTGGCAGGTCACACTCTTCGAAAGGGTGACATGTCCATAGCTAATCAAGCGCTGCAATGGAAATCGCTTATTCAGGAGAGCAGGATTCGTGGCGGTCCTAAGAGTACGTGGCGCAGAACAGTCGAGAAGGAAGCACGACAACTGGGAAAGAGTTGGGGAATGCTGAGGCATATTTCCAAAAAACACACACGATGTCGCGAAGGTGTTGTAAGGGCACTAGGATATATGACGTTATTTTCTGGTCATAGTGGTTTTAAAAGCAAGTGCCTGCAGTCCTCTACTCGTGAAATAACTACGTTCAGCGATATACAGTAGTATGCTATGATATCTATTTGAACATCTTTCCTCATATTAAAAGCCCTGGCCCGAGTACCAAAATCCGACTTTCTTCACTTTCAAATTCAGCAAAAGGACAAATGCCTCATAAACATCGATTTCGATTCCAACTGACCTGACAAAATCCCTTCAACCTTTTAAAAGCGGAAACTTAACCTGATACTCAATGCAAGCACGAGTTCATTCTCTTCACATTATTTACGGTCCCCGAGCCAATTGCCCCCAAAGCTCGTGTTTCCAGAAAACACACTGGCACAGACCGAACAGAGGTGCTTTGTCCGGTTCCATAGAATTTTGTATCAAAAATCAAAAACAACAACAAGAACAAAAAATTGCTCCTCATACGAAGCTTAGAATAAACTCCCCTAAGGTCAGTCGTTATATCCTTGTAATGGTCATTTGGCCTATTACAGTAATTACACAAACGATATTACAAATGCGATTTATCAATCTTCAAAATGCCGCCCCAGGGACCTATCCAAAGAGACCCAAACAAAACTACAACATGGCAACATGATTTCCTGCAAAACTCCCCGGCCCCGCACTTACTACTCGTACATGGCCCCAACGTCATAAATGTTATCCTGGTTTACTGCTAGTGGTCGTCAATGGTAACAACACTAAACTCTCAAAATTGGAGAATCCTTTTCCTTGTTTGTAATAAAGTAGAGTATGTGTGTGTTGTTGCCGACTTTTGTGTAAGCTGATTACGAGACGATGACGACAATCCGGCCGAAGGTAGAGAGACAAAGAATAACCCTTTTTTTTCTGCTGGACCACATATATCCTGTCGTGCTAGGTAACCTTACTCCAACGCAATGTGTAATGCTGTGTGTTTTTGCCCAGCAACAATACACGGGGTAGCAAAAAATTTCACTCGCCAGACACAATATGAAACAACTATTTCAAAGCATTTACAAGACATACAACATCCTGTAATCCTTTCAACGACGGTGTGTTCCATTCGTAAAACTCAAAATGTCCTGTCCCCTTTCTGCACACGCACAAGTTTCGCCCAGTTCCCCGTGGGGCTAATAGATCCTTTCACATTACCTAAACATAATTTGTAACAACTACTACTACTTCTCCTTTGTGCTCTGTATGTAGTATCAGTGTCCTGTGAAGGATTCCTTTCGCCTTTCCTTCTCACACACTCCCCCCTTGTGCTGTTGTGATGTAATTTGATTTTTTTTTCTCTCTATTCACACACCCACATGCCGCTGGCTTCAGAGTGTAAATGACTTGAATTGTGAAAAATTTATTTCTTCTTCACACATTCGGATAACAGGAAGAAAAAAATTACCCAGGACAACAGATTCTCAACGACAAGGATGACGACAAACCAACTCTGAGCAACTGAGAGGTCAGAAAATCAGTTTTATTACTGCGAAAATATGTTTACACACGCGGACACGTCTTCTTCCGTTCCTTTGTGTGTGTGGTCCTTTCACTCACAACTCTACACACATCCTGTGTGTAGTAAATACCTCCAGCAATAGATTGTTACAATTTTTCACTGTTTTTTCTTGTTTTTCCTTCCTCTGTTATGAGTGGTGATTTCCTTATCCTTCCACCACTGACATTTGCGCGGCGCGAATTGTATATTAGTTTGGTGTTTTCACTTCATGTCCTGCGAGTGATTGTAATGTATGGAAAGGGGAGCTCTATATATATTTCCATCTCATTAAAGCGGTGTGTGAGTACGGGGCAATTTAAAGAAAATTCATTCGGTGTAAGTAAGATTTATGGCCATTTTCCCAGGATATAACAACAAAACAGAAAAAAAAGAATAAAGGAAATTTGCATTGCCTTTGGGCATGAAATATGCGAGTGGTTATGAGTTATGGCTGACACAAGGAATAACACAAAAAAAAAAACTGAAAGAGAGTACTATAAGGACTCTTGAGGTTGTTAAGATTCACACAAATCTTTTACAATATACTGCAGGATTTTCAACTGAGGTTAGTGGTATAAGTCAGTAAGCAATTAATTATAACAAATCGGCTTATCCTGATCGATGGGGTTTTTGTTTTTTTCTTAAGGAAGGCAGTAGAACTCTTGGAATGTGAGTGTAAATTTTATGCGTAAAAACCTGCGAAGCTTACATAACAGAGTCCAATTTTAAGGGAGTTCCAAGGCGATAAATATTTCATTTTACATTTTCGACAAATACAAGTGTTCCCCTTAAAAGAATCACAAAACTCGTGGACTGGCAATAAAGCACCGCAGGATCCCTCATCGTATAGACCTCTCTGCATGCTGGATACAGTGCATGAAATGCACATAATAATTTAAATAAATAAGTGAAGAGTGGAGTAGGCCTAGCAGATCGCCAGTATGATTTCGCAAGACACAGGCGGTGTTCTCCAGGGCTCCGTACTAGGCCCACTACTGTTGAATCAAATGTACGATGACGTTCTCAAACTTCGAATTCCTAGTTCCTGGAAAATAATTGGCTTCGCTGACGATGTAGTGTTCGTTGTAGTGGCCAAACTTTTTGAAGTGCCAGAATAGACTGAAATGAAGCCTAGTAAGCATGAATTTAAGACTAGCAGAGGAAAAGACGGAAGTAATACTAATCGGCAGCAGACAGGTTATGGAGATTGTAAGTGGGATCGTTGGCGACTACATTGTAGTTGAGAAGGCAGCGATAAACAATGGCTGCCCTGGCAAGGATCATGCCAAATATAGGACTACCTAAACAGAGGAAAAGACTACTCTGTGCTTCCAAATATGGGCCGGAGCAATTAGCAACAAATTATACAGAATAAAGATAGAAGCAAAGAGTATGCAGCGGCTTCCGAACAACCTCATACGACGCGTCGTGCATAGTGGCTGGAATGGTGCCGATAGACCTCTTCTTTTAAAAAGCCATATGGAAATATTGTGCCAACAGCAACGAGTTGGAGTGATGATGAATTACCACGTATAACAAACCTGGAATAATGGCAAAATAGAGGGAACTCTTCTGAGAAAGGTGGATGGACCCAAAGATTGATCCCCAATACCGACCTTTGTATCAACAGAAAACATGGAGAGCTGAACTTCTACCTGAAGCAGATGCTTACTGGTCATGAGTGTTTCAGAGCATACCTCCACAGATTTGGGCATGAATACAACCCTTATTGTCCAACGTGCACAGAATTAGTAGAAAACGCGGAACACATAATGTTCCACTGTCCACAATATCGTGAAGGCCGTAACCTTTTGGTGAACAGACTGGGTGTGAAATTAAACACAAGGAACACCCCATAGGACTGATGGTCAGGACACAAAAAGCTTGGGAAGCTGAAAGTGAAATCGTGGCTACCATCATGAAGTAGCAATGAAGACAGGAGCGACAGCGAAACGCAGCGCAGGTAGCTGCCAATACTAATGCGCCGAGTATAAAAGGCTGCATTCCCCCCCTCGCGAGGAAGAAGCAATATAAGCCAGTAAAAAACAAAACTGAAATGGATTTCTCCTCGTCCCGCAAGAGCAACAAAAACTTTAACATCCATCTACAAGTAGCTCAGAGTATAACAAGCATCATAGCCCGTAAGTCTCCTTGCATGTCTCTAGTAGCTATTTACACCATCCCATTCCTCATTTCAAATTCTAAGAACCCATTGTTTTCTAATCTGAATTATTCTAACACTATCTATTCTATTTATTATTTTTGAAAATACATATATTTATTAGTAGAAAACAAACGCAACCATTTTAAGGGTTTGATGTTGACAATCCAAAAATCATTTCATCTAGCAAAGTGCATTTTAGCTCAATTATTTCCAATTAACCAACTAGAAAACCGAATTTTCTCTAGGTCTTCATTCGTTTTGCTATGAATCCTTGTTTGTTAGTAGTTCTTCTAGTTATGGAAAAAAGGAAGCAAACAAATATATATCTTTACGTCAAAGCAATTGCACTTAATTGCCACTGAAAGGATGCACAAGAGATATAATACCCTATTCTATACGAAGATAGATGGAAGGAGCTACTATGTGCATTTTATGAAGGAAAATTAAATTAGCAAAGGACCAATTTTCTCTTACAGCTTAAGGACAAGAAACAGGACAAGATGTGAGGCTCTTGAATGCAACATGAATATTGTACTTAAAATTTATATAAGTGAAACAAAATTTTGTTGTTGTTCGTACTGGCTCCCCCTAAAGCGATGACAGTTTTTTTTTTTTTTTTTGAAAGGATATTGCAATAAATGGTAGGAACTGCAACTTGAAAGGGCCTCAAGCGAGGAGGATTTTGGTATGTTTTTGACATTTACTGGGGCAAATAGTAAGAAGATGTTCGGTCCTGCCTGCTTTGAGTACACGTTTTGAGTTGTAATGTTGTATGACAAATTTGGGTGTTGAAAGTTTGAGGAAATTGCAATATTTCGACAAATGATTTTGGCTTGAAGTAGGATGCATTGCAGATGAGATAGGAATGTAAAACAAAATCTCTATCTGAGGAGGGGATATGAAATCTTACAAGCCTCACACCCGGACCATTAGGAATGCACTTAAGTGGGAGGATTGTGATTTTTCTTCACTTATATGTATCTACTCAAGCTACCTACACATGTACATGCACTTAGGGCAGCATAGCCTTCTAAACCTGGGAGAACCTAGCGACTTTCTCATAAAATAAGTCGTTGGATGTACACGGTTGTTGTAAGAACCATTCCGACCTATGTCATCCTGGTATGGTGGCGAGTTGTCTAATGGCTCCTATGGACTTAGGACTAGCGTGCATTGGTGCCACCAGTACGAAGAGAACAACTCCAACTGCAAGGCCTGAGGAGTTCCTTCCTCTGCTAGATATGAGATCAACGGCAGCCGTTAGTGCCTTAAGATTCAGTCAGAGAACGAACTGGAAGTCGACGGGGTATTCGACAATCCTTAATCAATTTGTTGGCTATGTACCCACCACAGACTATTGTTGGAACACAGCGCAAGGTTCTGCTTTGTTGGGTCCTTGGGCACGAAGGTGTCCTGTGCAAACAGATCAAACAGATGAATTAGCAGCTTCATCAGATCAACTAGAACAAACCTCTCTATAAGCATCCTGACCAACGATCTCAGCCTTGAATCAGGGAATATAGGCACAAAAGAGGGGCGAATTTTAAGTGAAATTCTATAAAACTAATAACATTGCAAGACTCCTATGGCCATCCTCTAATAAAACAATGAACGAGAGACTTATGCGTAAGTAACGAGACATAACACTGTGTGCTACCACATGAAGAAACTGCTTCCATCGGAAGATGCGGCGAAGAGGAGGATGTAGAGGACACCACCCACTTTCTTGTGCAATGTCATGGACCTCAGCATTCCGGAAACAAATACCTTGGCAAACACTTCTTTCAAAGTCTAGATGAACTCTCCATTGCAAACATCGACACGCTGCTAAGCTTCACCAGGTCATCAGGGTGGTTCGTATACTGTGAAAATAAGCAAGGACCTCATGAACTAGGTCTTTGATTCTTGGTTTGAATGGCCCAGGCAATACCATTCTCTCTCTATGGTGACACAATTGATCAGAAAGGTTTGGCTGATATGGTTTAGCTCCCCCACCTTTTAAGACTCTCCTGGGATTGCTATGGTCCCACTGTTTCCACTGTATTTTCGTGTCACCCTTTAGAATCCAATTAATTTTCATATGCACGTGGAATTATAACTTAATCCTTAGAAAAGCTTGTTTGCAAATAAGGTTGATGTAATTTATATCAATGGGCTTAACTACATCCCCATTCTGATACCACGATCCAACCAAAACCCTTTCCACAACGAAACCTATAAACTCCATTGGATTTTCAACACAGTCCCATTGACATATGCCGCCTGTGCTTTGGTTAAAATCTTCAAAATCCCACTTGCAATTGACACCCACTTTACATCAACAGCTAATCCAAGAATCGATTCAATTTCACAAAACTTGTAATCCCGACCGATACTTTATTTTATTCCCCGCTCGCATTGCTTTCTACCGCCGTCTTCGACTCTCAGACAGGCACCCATCAAATGCCAGACTTTTTCAACCCCTCCCACACTCTATCTCTGTGTGTGTTGTATCCTTAAAAAAAGGAGATCAACGAAGAAGACATTTATTGTTAAAATTATATTGAGCGGATAAATGATTATGTGTGTGGGAGGGTGCTGCCAAGTTTCTCTTTGTCATACAGTCTGGGCGGTTAAGAATCTCTTTGCTATCATTTGACTGCAGCCTTCTTCATCGACGACTGACAGACAGACATTCAAAATGTTCGCAAAATGGAGGCCAACTTCCTTGGAAGTATTGATGTTGAGATGGTTTTAAATAAAACTTCTTAAAACTCAATTTCTCATGCGAGGACTTTTTTTTTCTTGCAACAGGATTTCGCGTCAAAGTTTTTAAGGATTTTTTTCTCCTTTAGAGGTTTTTCACTGACTTATTCAAGCGCACACAATTATAAAGGAAAAAATAATAATGACAGCGAATTTTTTTTTTCTTCTTCTTCTTATTTTGTCGGTGGGCGTGGTGAAAGGGACTGTAGCCTTAAACTAAAAGAAAAGTTTATCAAAATTGAATATTTCTCTTCTTTTTTTTTTTTGTTCTCTTTAGCACACACTTACAACCTCTTGTATTTCATTAAAATCTCATCCACAAAAGCAAAGGACTTCCTTGGCGAAGAAAATAAAACAAAAACAAAAAAAGTACAGGAAATTACAGGAGGGAGGCTTGTTTTAATTTTTTTTTTTCTTTGCAAAAACGGTAAACGGTGGGCAACTATGATCATTGAAGGAGCACTTCATAAATGACTCTCTTTCTGGGACACTCGGAAGAAGTCCTGTTTAACGCTTAATGGTTTTTAATGTTTTACTGGTAGTTGTCATCTGGTTCAAGGACTCACCTTTTATACCTACTAATGCTAGGGGATGATTGTTGCATGAATATAATTGTTGTTTTTCCCCTCTCTCTCTCTTTCTGTTTATGATGTCGTTATGGCAATGCTTTTTAAATGATACGAGGCTTTGACACGCTAAAGTTATTCACGAGTTTTTCTTTTTTTTTTTAACAGAGAAAAAGTTAAGAGCTCACAGAGAACTATTTGAGGTTAAGGGGCACTGAATTAAGACGGACAGAGACATAAAGCATAAGCCACGGAAAGTAAAAGGGCGTAGACTTTAATAATTTTACTGATTAGTTTGCTGATATCTCGTAAAATTGTGAACTAAGTGGAAGTTAATTATGTTCTCTTATGCGAATAAAAGTTTTATTCGTTATCCTCGCGCAATGGCTGAATTCGCTGCTTAGTTTCTATTTGACTTTGGAAAAAGTATAAGTTTTTGCGTTTGAGAGAAAAGTTGTATAGAAAAGAAAATGGGAAATTCTCCTTTACCTAGTTATCTCTACTCTTTCTCTATCTTTCTAGAAATAGAAAATAGTTTTATATCATCTAATCTGTCTCATCAAAGAGATGTCGCATTATCAGACCACACCCATAGACTGCGTCTAGCAAGAATTGCGATATCGATGATGTTGCTACCTTCCTCGCTTTATAGGATGCCTTAACAAATGTTAAGAGCAGCCTAAGCTTAGGTGACCATGAAGGTATAGCGTTGCGTAAGAGTATTATAGTGACTGATTCAGACTAACCTTTTACACCCAGGTGATCCGTCGAAGAAGGTCTAGGCCTATGACTTTTACTCTGGCTTACTGAACATATTTGTATGTTGGTTTTGGTTTAGTACTACTTTTGGTTACGTCAACCAACTATTATGGCTTCTAGAACTCATGATTCACAAACCTGAGTAATTCATGTCAGGAGTACTCCTACGTACTTATCTACTAGAAATGGTTAGTGTTTTAGGCTGTACCTTGCTTCGACCTGTAGGCTGGTCACAAATCAATGATGTTCTCAAAGAGCTATTTTGCGTGCCCAAAGGTTCTAACTCTTGGCCTATAGTGCATGTAGACATGTACTTTGATTATTATTTGATGCTGTCGATTCGCGAATCTCCTGTGATATACTTGCCTTGATTTCGTGGAACAGGATATCGGTGGAAAACCATGGCACCTCTACAACACATTGTGCTCACTCTTATACATTTGGTTATACCTATGCTAATAGTAATTGTAGTATTGAGATCTTTTTATTCCTATATATACGTACTCTACTGTGTACAGGGCTTTTCGAACCCAAAATGGTGTTCGAAACGGACGCTACTTTCTTCTACTTTTGGTAGCAGCCTATTGCATATCTATTTCGAGATGTTCGAATCCATCGAATACCCTCATTTCCCGTCGACAAAGCCACATTTGGTACATAGCTGATCACCAGTAACCACAATGTGGGTGATAGTATGCAGCCTTGTGGAACCCCACTTTTCTACTTTGACTATAACTCTAGCTACTTTCTCAACCACAGCGCGCACATAACCTTCAACATACGCTTCGCATGTGTTTATTTTCTTGTAACAGAGCACTTGACTTGTATTTTAAAGTGAGGCCAGGACTACGGGAAATTTCAACTGTAAAATTAATGTTCCAGAATACCTTCATTCCAACAGATTTCACCACTTAATGGCTAAAATTAACAGTGCATTTGAGCGCTCCGCACCCACACGGCAAATGGAACATTAATAGATGATGCATACTCCCAGGACGAAACCTCCTTCGCAGCTTTAACTCTGTAGGCTATAATAAAATCCTATAAATAACAAATCCAACCCACGCACTTTGTCCTTCAAATCACCCGACCAATTTGAATCCAAAAAAAAAAAAAAAAAAACAGAAAAATCCACTGAAATCACAATCCTACGCAGTCACAATGGCACATTCATTCAAAGATCCAAAGCACCCCCCCTTGCAACAACAATTACCTCCCCCTACGTGTGTGTGCAGCAACAAATCACATTAAATTGTCCATAAAAACTCTGCGGGAAACCCATCGAGCCCATTTATAACACGACTACTCCGTTTTCATCCTTTCTAATTTTTAAATCCGCAAAGCTAATAGATGTAGCGTAGGTGGCGTCGCGCCCCCCTTCTAGCATCCTGAGCGCCTACATACAAGCAAAAAAAAAGCATCCCTCTAAATAGCTTTTACTTTTCAATATCATATATCTCCGCGAGCGGGTTACTCCCGCCAATAAAAATGTTGAGGCAGGAACAGAAGCAAAAAAAAGAAGAGAAGAACAAGGCAAAAATACAGAGGATTCCTTTATAGTATTTTATTATCCCTTGTTGTACCTCCCTTGTTTTTATTAGTTGCTCCTTTTTTTTATTCCTTGCGTTGCGCTGGTGGTTTTCTTCCGTCAGGCAGGAGGTATAAATCCAATAAACCTTTCCGGTTAGCAGGTGCTTCTCTTCGCTCTTTTCCATGGCGCTGGTCTTTCTTAAAGGATTGAAATGGAAAACAAGAAAAGGCTTTCCTTCGAAGGAAGGATCTATATGCGCCGTATGAAGATGAATTTCAGAAAATGAATTATTCATATATACCTACCGCTGACAAGCGGGGGTCCAACGCATGCTACTAGTGGGTGGGTGGTGGTTGGTTGCCTGGTGGATCTCTAGGATGCGATGGGTGATGGAGCCTTCTATTCGGTGTCGACGCTGCCTATTGTTCGTGAATTTATATTTTTTGCTATTTTGTGTTTTGTTGGCGCTTGGCTGTGACAGAAATTCACATGTGTGTCAGTAGCGGCGGCGTTGTCATTGTTGTTATTTTGTTGTTGTTGTCGTCCTGAAGTGGAGTTCTTCTTTTTGAAGACAACACGATGCTCGGTTGTTGTACGTCACAATCTTCTTAAGTTCATTCAATTTATTCATTTTGGGTTTCGCAACTTGATAGCAGGAAGTTTTAGCGATATGGAGAAGGAGTGGGAAGTCCTTGCACAGGATGTCATTTGCGTTTTTTTTTTTTTTCTTCCGCAAACATTCAGCTAGAACTACGAGTTCCTATTCAAGCTAAGAACTACATTGAAGGGATGATGGTTAAGTCCTTGCCATATCCCTGGTACAACTGTATACACAGGATGGAACATTTTTCATATTTTTTTTTCTCCAATTTTATTGTCTTCTGTTGTTTGTGTGAGCTAGGGAATAACAGACGGGATTTGAGTCAATTTTTTTTTTGTCTGTGAGCGCCTCGAGGAGGGAAACTAATTTCGTGGCATGTTCAACAATATGCGATATCACTTTGAGGATTTTATTGTTATTTTCAATTTTTTTTGTCTTTCGTTTTACACTTTGGGACTAGGTTTGGATGGAGAATAGAATACCACTGCGGGTCATTTGAGTGATTAGTTTTGTGTTAGTCGTGGATCAAAATTGTGAGTTAAAATAGCTGCCGGCGAAATAGACTTAAGCCATTTGAGATAAGGCCTTGTGAGTGGAACGACGTAAAGTGGACAATAACAATGGGTTTTACGTTGGATTTTATTGTGTCTTTTTTGCGTGTTATCCTTGAGGATATATTATAGCACCGACACTGCTGGGAATATTAAATTCTCAGGAAATTTTCAAAGATAATCTCTAAGTAGGCGGCAGTGTTCTTTGTAAAGCTCTGTTTGATCTGTTTGTAAAAAATTAGCAATTAGAAATTTTTGCGTGGCTCTATAATTTCTTAAATTTTAAATGGAAACCTTTGTCTCATTTCCGTGAGACCGTGGTTCAGTTCCACTCTACGTATCAACAGAACCGTCATATAGTACGCACTCAAGAAGCTGTAGCGGTCACTGCTGTACACCATGAAGAAGAGGAGCCGAATCGGTCGATTGGAAGTGTGTTCATCGACCTTATGAAAGATTTTGCGAAGAGATCTCAGCTTACGGGCTTACAGAATCCAGCTTGTAAGAATTGAAGTCGCTTGACTATTATGGCAAGATATTCCTCTTGATCTTCACTAAATTGGCCGTTTTTTAGTGGACCGGTAACGTGAACAAGCCAAATTGACATGTATTTGGAGTGAAGGAAATCCGGAAGTTATTTCCCGCGGTTACTCACTTTTTGTGTTGCTTTATGGGCTGATGGAGTCATCCATTTATATTTATACGCTCACAAAAGTTTGGTGGTATTTTCTGTAATCTGGAACCCCAACGCACTAACCATTGATTGCGCCATTTAGCCATTTACAAAACCTACTTGACAACATTCAGCGCCTATCGCAAAAGCTCATAGGATGTGGGATTGGTTAAGAGATCCCCAAGAGATTCCCCCCGGATCAATAAAAAGGATAAAGAGCTGAATTTATAGCTGACGCAGATGCTTTAGGCCCTACCTGCACATATTTGGACATGAAGATAAAACAGAAACGGTCAAGGAGTACGAAAAAAGCCTAAAAAGCGGACAGCGATACTGTGGCAACCACAATGAAGGAAGGACAAAACGCAGCGCAGCCAGAGAGAATTCACACATTCTTATGAACTTCGGCGGATAAAGCAGATTTCCGTTCTACTTTCTTCACCCGTTGGTCGACCCGTTGACAGCACACACACTCATAGATTTAAGTTCACACATTCACTTCAATACGCATAAGAAAATTGAGTGAACGCATTTTCATTGGTGGAAACAGAGAGAGAATGTAGAGAAACTGTCATCGCACTTGGCAATTGATGTGACAGATTCTATGGGACTGTTCTCTCCGGCAATACGTCAACTTAAATGTCAACGTTGCACGAAACGACGGAATAACGGAAGTTGTTAGATTGGTTTTTGTGTCGGTAGGGCTCACACAAACGAATATAAGATATTTGGCAAGCAGAAGAAGTGACGTATGCGTTTAAAGTAAGCTTTTCTATCGTTGTACGTATTTTCAGCCACATCATGCCTCCTTCTTTTTACTCAGAAAATGATCCTTAAGACTCATGAAACAACTATAAAATTGATTCTAAATCATTTCATTACTAAAAGTCAACACTAACCCCAATAGATAAATTTGTGTTAAGCTTTTAGTCTAATTGGCCCCGAGGCTATTCCAAGGACGACTACAGCATTTATTTGTCGCAGCGTGAATGGATTATCTGAACTCTGGGTGGACACGAATAATTCTCTCTTAAGTTTTTCCATCAGAATTGTCTAGACGTCTAAATCCTTTATTTTTTTTTCACAACTTGAACGCCCTTTTGCCGCCAATCAGTTTGGTGTTACGTAACAAAGTCCAGCCACGTCTAATTGAATGATTTCTCTGTAACATCCGTCCGCAATTCAATTGCTGATTTCCTCACAAAATAAAAAAAAAGCAGGAAAAAAAAATAATATTATATGCATATAAACAAATTTCCTGTACCTCTCTCGTAGGACCTACGCCCCATACTCGTGCTGTCATAAAAAAATACAAATGGCAATATTTTCCACTACATTATTTTGAATTTTACACTCGATTTACATGACCATAAACGACGCGCAGCGGTTATACAGCTACACACAATGCCGTGCCGCCCAATAGAAAGGACATAAAATGTCTGCCCTCCACTCCACTCCACTCGACGACGACCGCCATACGCCAGTCACCAGCTCATTCATTCATATCCTGCCTTGTCCATACCCCCGCTTCTTGATCGTTATTTTGCAACAGCACGCATCCTTGTAAATATTTTGCCTCTGCAAACATTTTAATCGGCCGTCCATAATCGCAAATCTACTGTAAAACGTAAATTTCCAAACCACCACAGATACCCAAAACACAAGCGCACACACAGAGACGCGCGCTCGTTTGTGTATGACTATGACCAACCCTCTGTTGAAGGATATTGTCATATTAAAGTACTTTCTGTAAAATTATTGGCTAATAAACAATCAAGCAGGATCCTAACCATCGTCGACACACACTTAAGATTCAAAGTGCATGACAGAGATAAATTTAGATAAATACGTGTCCTTCGGTTATTGGCATATGGTCCAGTTTTTGGCTTATATTTTTTTTTTTTTTTTTGTGTCCTCTTACTAATATCCTTTCTGTTTTGTGTTTTTGGGGAGAAGATGCTATAAAATATAGCGCGGCCAAAGTCTTGTGTTTTGTGCGCGCCTTCAATCATCAAATTTATGTTCAAACTTCTAATAGAATTGACAAGGAGTAAGGAGAGTATCGGTAAGAAGGTTACTCTCAAGGGAATCATCTTGTATCAGATGCGAAGGCTAAATGAGCGTCAGGATACTGCCAGAAAATGTTCATATTTTCTTTCTTTTTTTTTTTTTTTTTTGTTTGCTTGTGTGTTCCCATGAATTGCTATAATCTTTCATGGATAAGTTGGTAAAGTGCCGGTCGGGAACGGAGGTACCGGGGAAGAAAGAAATTAATTTTATTTTTGGCAACGAGAAAGAGAGCGATATCTCTAAATTTGTAATGGGGCTCTGGTGTAGGCGACGGCGATTGAACAAATTGAGTGTCATCTGGGACAGCTTGAAGGTATATCTTCTCCGTTTTCTGGCTGAAAAATTTATTCTTTTTTTTTTTTTTTTTTTTGTAATTTTTTCCTCGAAGATTACTTCAAGAAAATCCTAGTAATTTGTTTTTTTTATTTTTTTTTTTTTTTGGGGTAGCTTCCTTGTATACTGAGTTGCTATAGAACGATGACTTGTTGGTGGTCGTGTCTGCTGTTGCTATGGAATCTGCCTGACTTCGAACCTGGGTTGTATTATAAGGCAGCCTGTATTTGACCTATTTTGGAGGTAATCTACCTAATCAAGTTGTTTCTATGTTCTAATTCTTTGGTTAAATCGAACGGACGTAGGTCTTGGAGCCAGGTCTTAGTTGCCGTCAAACGAGGTAGAAAAGGGTTACTCTTTATGATACTTGCAGTCAATTTGAAGTCAACAACATAAGACTAAAGGCATGTATCTAGCTTTAAAGCGAAGCAATCCTAAAGACCGCGAGCTGCATTATTAGATAGAAAATTGGTTGACAAATGCAAGGATTTTGTGCAGCGTCCCATGTAATACAGGAAGCCGATGGAAAAGCAGCAAAAAGTTTGAAGAGAATTTCTCAATTTCTTAGAAGCCTGTTTCAAACCGAGATCACGGCCTTGACTCTAGAACATAAGGAATTATTTGCTTTGTTGCAGGAGTTGCTCAGATCGTTTAAATCAAGTGTGTATTCGCCTAAGGTGGCCTTCCTGATGTTGACGAGTGCAGGACAGTCTATAAAAATGGATCAATGGTCTCTTATTTCGTCTCGTTTTAAGGATTGCTCAGTCTATGAGTTCAGTCCATGACACAATGTCCAGGAATGATAAAGCCGTTCCTTGAGAGATATGGTTTGGCCAGAAAATTCTTACGAAATAGCGTATGCACCTATTGACGAAAGTTTGCAGTTCCTTCGTGATAGTGGTGGTCACTCTCTAGGCTCCACTTCCATATAGCAGCACGAATTTAACATTAGAACGGAACAGTCTAACATGTCTTAGCATAGTAGGGCTAACCGAAACAAACGAAATTTGTATCTAAAACGCTTAAAGAGAATCCGGAAAAGGCGCTCTACATTTCTCATTCCTTTGCTGGTATCAGGCGCAGATTCAACGTCCTATTGTGGTGTGGTGACCGATCTTGATTCAAGCTCCTCATGACTCGAATACCTTCGGTGAACGTAAAAAGGTCAGTAAACGATGGCAGAATATTGACCTCTCATCGTCTTCAGTACCTGCTTCTATTCAGCACTGTCACATAAAAGGACCTATTTCGATCTATTTAGATAGGCTTCATAACGGAGCTCGTGGTTCAATTGACTGTTTAATATTTATGATCTACACTTCAAGGACTTTCTGTCTTTTTATCCCATTCGTTCGCGTCACTTTCATTCAGTAAAGGTTGCCCTGAATAGCCAGTCGCAGGCTAAATTTATTCCGCAACAGGTTTCATGGTGACAAAAATATCTCTCCAACTGCATATAGTCATCTATAAATAAGCAATTTCTATATTTTGTCATCCAATTAACGCGGTAAATATAAACACCTCCATAATTTCTATTTATAGTCAATACCAACAACAAAAACACACACAATCTCCCAATCAGAGTGTGGCAATTTATGTCACTCAACTCTCTCTGGCTTGTCTTTCTTTAATCAGATTCAGATAAAATTACCACAATTAGATGTAAGATCCTTTCACTTACATCATCGATGGGTAAATGTCTTTTCTTTTTTGCTTTTTTTGAAACACATTACCATTCCTCGAAGGATATCACTTTTCCTGCTTCCATACTGAAACAATACGTAGGAACGACGAAGTATAATTTATTTGATTTCTTTCGAAAGAAAATGTTGTGCTTTACTCCTTGTGAGAGAGGGTCCTTACTGTGGGAAGCCACCCACTCATCCACCAGTGGAAAAGGAGCACAGCGACGAAATTGCAAAGCGAAAAATGATTGATCTTATTTATGAACTCCACATGTAAGGATATACATACGCATACAGGCAGGGCAGGGAGTGTGTTCTTTTTTTCTGTGCGAAAAAAGAAGTCCTTTTTTCGAAAATATTTTATTTATTGCTCCATGGATGATGCTAATAATAATCATAATTTCCAGATGGCGGATAAGGAATGATTATTGCCTTAGATATTTTGGTTTTATCATTTTTTTTTAATATAGAGTGTTGTTGTAAATAATTTATTGGAATTTTGTTCGGTGCCGCTATATCATAGGGTGTCACGACGACGTTCGATGGGGAGGTTGACAAAGTGTGTGTGCACATTGGGGTTGGTTGCAGTGCTGGACGTATAGATTTGGTTCATTAATTATATCGAGGTAATAAAGCTTGGAAATGAGCAGCGGCTAATAAAAAAGGATATTTTGTGGGGAAATGACGGTGGTCACGATGAGTGTTTTTTCTTTTTGCTTTTGTGCTCAGATGAATAATGTGTAATTTTTGTTGTGGATCGATATTTATTACCCGTTTTATGATTATTCATATTGTTATGAGGGGAATTTTTGGTACAAAGATGAAGCCGGAGGCAGAGTGTTGAATTTGTGCGTGATTGTGTCCTGATCGATCGGGATAAAGTGATGTATGGTGGTGGTTTGAGTATTAACAGACTTTTCACATAAGAATTTGTGTCATTTAAAAGGAATCCGTCTTACACTCTGAGGGGTTTAACATGTTGTATGTCAATGTACCATTCAAACATAACACAGAGGTTAGGTAGAGGTCCTAAGGTTGCAATAAGTTGAGTGGGGTCACTAGTCGCTATGGCTCATAACGATCTCGAAGGCTACATTAATTGCTAGAAAGCTGTAGTTACACTGTAGTTACCATTCAACCGCTTGGTTAGCTATGGACATGTCACCCGTTCGGAGAGTGTGACCAATCCACTTCCACTTTCATCGTCGTATGGTTGTGCCTATAGGTTCTTTAAGGTGCAGCGTAGACACCTATTGGCAAACGTTATCAGCTTCCTCGTGATAGTGACGGTCACCCTCCTGGTACCACATCCATATAGCAGCACGGATTCAATTCAGCAGAGAGATGCTAAGCAAGCAAACAGCTTGGAAAGCAATTAGTGCCACTACTGGCTATAATCATGAAGGAACAACGAACTAAAAAGCAGATCCCTGACATCACGAACAAGCCAAGTATGTCAGGTTGGAATCACCCTCCTTTCTGGACATATGCTGAGCCACATATAGTCTTGATTCATATGGTGGGTATAGAAACAACAAATTACATCATATTGAGAGTCAAATGCTTGTAAGCAATTAAATGGCTACAAATTCATGCCTTCGTCCTTGTTGACTTTCTTCAACTTAAAAATCATCAACAAAGCCTTCGCACGTGTAACCTTCTCTGTTCAGGTACAAATAGAAAATATTATTCACTCACCTGTATTGTGAATTCAGTGGCACGTCACCAATGGCTACATTATCAAATTGTACAGGATTCGCTGTCCATCGCGCCCAATAAAATGAGAAATTATTCGATTCATAGTGTTCGGTGAAGCGACATTTAAGCGTTAAATCAGCACCTTCTCGTGTGTCTAAGGATTCGTCCGCTTGAGTTAGTGTAGTGAAGATCGTTAGACCTGCAAAATACAAGAAAAAAAATATAAAAACAAAAATAAATAAACTAATTAGCAAATGAAGAGCATAATGAAGAGAAGTAAAACAACATAATCCAAAAGGTTAAACCCAAAATTCATCCCAATCCCTACCGTCACCACCCTGAAACAGTGAGAGAGATATACTCAATTATGTCCTTTTTTTTTGTTTATTTCTCAGCAGTAGCGCCCAATTAGGTGCTACAGGGCAAACATCATCATAATAAAACAATTCGTTTGCTCTTAGTCCTTTTTATATAGGTATAGGTATATGTATATTTTGTTTTTTGCTTCTCTTTCTTTTTTGCACCTAACATCTCTTGTATTATTTCTTGGCCGGGTGTCGATGGAGTGGTTGGGAAGGTGGACGAAGAGAACTCCTCCCAAGGGATTAGGGATACATTCGGACATGATGTCAAAGCAAGAGGACGAGTCTTTATTTTTTTTTTCTTGCTCCTTCGGGCAAGGATACAATAAGAATAAAAGCACAAAATTCAAGGATCTATCTACCTGTATTCGTCGACTGTGTGTGCGTGTATGCGTCAGAGAAAATTAAAATGAGTACTGCTTTTCGCGTTCTGTATTACGACGAGATATAAAAGTGAAGTACAACAGAAGGAAGAACGAAGAAGATACGGGATGTACAAGTGCGATACAATTATATCCCATTTGCAGGTCAATTCGCAATTCAAATAGGTACTTTTCGCCTACTTTCCTTCTTTCTCTGTTTGCCTGTCAAGGATAATGGAAACAATGATAATTCGGGATGGGGTACAGAAATTCAGTGGGTGGTGTAAGCCAAACAGCAATCAAGGATACATCTACACGTGATAATTTGTAGTTTCTTTTTGAATTCACTTAAATCTTCTTTTCTTTTTTTAAGGTTGATTAAAACAAAATTCTTTTCCTTTTATCCATCTCTTCCCACAGACAATGTGCTGGCGTTTGAAAAATCAAAAAAAAAAAAAAAAAACCCAATTCAACAAAGAAGAGAGAGAGAGAAATTTAGGTTCAATTGTTTGAATTAACTGAAGAGAAGAATTTATCCTTTTTTTCTCGGAGAAACTGAATAGTTTTCGAGGCAAAGGCCATTCTTGTGTGATGGAATGGAAAGCTCCCAAACGTTCAGCAATTTTTGTGAAGAACCAATTACTTTTCCCTAAATGAGGAGCAGATACATAAATCCATAGTCCTTTTCGTAACCTTCGTGGGAATCGTTTAAGTGAACCGTTTTTGTGCGATAGATTGCAAAGCCTTTACTGCCAGATTTTCATAGTTTTGTAACAGAGATGTAGAAAATTATAGAACCAGCAAGGACATGACCCATTTAGAACTGGAGGTATACAGCCGAAAATATGCTTTTGTTTACTCTGGGTCGATTTTTCTTTGCATACTCTTTGGTGTCGTAATTTAAGTAAAAAGTACTTTTAAGAGCTCTAGAACTTTCTTTTGCTAAACAACAATGACAGGACTCTAAAATTTATATTCTCCTTATGAATAATGGTTCATGGCATGGTGTCAGCACTACTTCAGGCAGATGATTTCTTCGGCCGTTTTTGACATAACATTTTAGAGCTCTTTTCCACTAATAACTCGCTATATATTGGCTTCCTAGAGTTAATGGGGTGGCCCATTATCATCCCGATCTAGGGCGGTCAAGAAGAAAGAATGTTATCAAAGAACTAAGCACTGATCGTAGTAAGATCCTGTCACATTTCAGGATCAATGAAGTCCAAAAACAGTGCACTTTTGTGAGTGCAAAATGAGTGTCATCTCGATCTTTCTTTGGCAAAAATACTTGCCCAGTTACTGAGACACTCAAGAGAAACAAAAGTATTATATAAAGACAATCATGGAAGCTTCGAAGAGGTCTCATTTGTTTCCGAAAAATTCCATGATAAACGACGCGGACATACACATGTCCTTGGACATTTGACGAGCACTCTAACTAGCTAAAAGAAAAAAATTAATGATTGGCTGAAAAATGATAGTGCTCTCCTTAATAACCAATTATATTGCCTGTCAGTGTTTAGAATAAATTTTGTTTACCATCGAAGTGAGCACTCAGTAAATACCCCCAAAGATGGTCCTAGCTTGCTTCGTCCTTATCAACAACCAATACCCAATCCTCTTGTTTATACTAATTTCCATTTGGAACAGTATATCCTCCCCGCCTTAGGGCAGTTCCAGCCACCTTTACCAGCCCATTACTGCTGTTTGTTTATTTATTTTTCTTCAAAAATAATTACTGGCCTGCTAACTAATGATAACGAGCGCCGAACACACTCATCGAGCACTCGGACTACTCCAGCTCCGCTAACTGGCATTGAATTTTAAAATTTTAATTAATACTGTGCATCCGATTACTAGCTCCCTATGGAATTTCATCAAATAAAATCGGTTTTTATTTTCGCAGGATCTCAGCTTTCCCCATTGATGCATTACACAACTACTCGTATCCTTATAGCGTTTACCATGTAATTGAGTACACGCACACTCATATTTAGTACAAGTATTTTTTTTTTTTATTATTTATTTTGTGGAAATTTCCACAAATTTTTATCTCAATTGAAATGGTTAAATTGCGAGTCCTAGAGAGGTACGCAGTTGGTGAGGGGTGTGTGTGTGGTTTTTTTTTATGAAAAGATTAAAGAATTTCCGTATAGCTTTTAATTAAAATAAAATAAAATGGGTTTAAATAACGCCGGTATAAAACGCTTGTGTCTATTATTTGCTGTTTGTTTTTTTATTATTTAAAAAGCCAGCTTGAACTGATTTTTTTTTATGGAATTACCTATTCAGAGGTTGTTATCCTGGTCCTGCAGGTGAGCGATGAATGAATTGTACAATAAATACCGAGTTAATCGTAAGAGCAGTTAAAAGGGTTCATCAACCGTGCAAGTGTGGAGTAGATGATGAAGACTTGGCCAATTGAATTAGGACGAATGTGGACATTTTCAATTAGGAAAATGAAAAATAAACAAAAGGAGTATAGTAGAAGTGCTATTAGAAGGACCTGGAAGCATAAGCTGTTATAAAATTTAATGGATTCTAAAGCTAATTGTTGGATCTTTATCTATTTGCTTAAGTAGCTAAGTAAGCGTTAGTCGTGCTGAGTTTGTTGTTTTGCGGAAGTGTTATTGTTATCGTTAATTTTTTCTGAAAATCATCGTTTGTACAGTAGGGATGCGTCAGGTCAATGGACAATACGAAGGTTGGAGAAGTGGCTACGTGCAATCCATTCACAGATTACTCCAAATTAGATACCAGCCAAGGATCAGGAATCTTTCCTCTACCGCCGGCAAAAGCGATCTCAAATCGAAGTGGGGGAAGTACTGTCTTGAGAGGACTTCAAACTCTCCTTAGACATGAGGGTATTGTAAGACCCCAAGAAGCGTTTGAAATAGGAAGGAGCAGTTGAGGACTGTTACAGAGTAGGCGAACACCAAATGGACCTCCATGCATCACCACACGGAAGATAGTAATGGCCGTCCTTTGACGAAACGCAAAGACAAGAGATCTCTCACCCTCGTTGGACTTATCACGGAACATACTACACTGCGGTACCACCCCATGAAGAAACTGCGTCCTATGGAAGAATAACGCTGAAGATGAGCCAGTTCTTGAAGGTGAAATACACTTTCTATATGTGTATATTTGGAAGCTACTTTTCCTCAGTGGATGCCGTGATTCAGTGGTTAGTCCGTTGGACTGTACAAGGGATTTCAAGTTCCAATCCAGGGAAATATTATCAAAGTTTTCTCACAGCCCCACCTCTTGTGAGTGTCTGACAAACGTCTAAGGGACTGTGATGACGGAGCTTCGCAAAAATTCTTCTACCGTTCGGATGTAAGTCCCTGCTGTAAGTGCAGAAATGTATAACACGCTCAGCACGTATGTACCTATACTGTTGTGAGAAGCTTAATTGCGCTGACTGCATTCCATTTGTTGGACTTTTACTGTACCAGCAACACCTTTTCACAACACTCTTTTAAATGGTCAACAACATGCCGAACAAATTAAACCGCTTTTCGTTGAAAGAAAAAATTCCAACTAAATGGAATGACTTAAGAGCAACCAGTCAACAAGATTGATAAATGAAGTCCTTTTCGCTTCTCCGAAAGTTTTTTTTTTTTATATACTTTGACGAGCAAGGACAATCGTGACAATTGTCCATCTCTAGACATTCGTTCATTCAGGCCAATATTCAAGTGGATAACTTAATGCAATTGAAATTTTATTTTTTCAACTTTGTGTTCCTTTTTTTTTTTTTCTTTTTATTGTTCCAGACGACGACGGGACTGAAAATTTAAGGACAACAGATGTCCTTTCAATTTACGTTGAATTATCGAATGTATGTTCCAGTTTTATTCTTCTCTTTTTGGTAGAAATAAATTTTTCACAAGGATTAAAATTTCATGACTTCAACTGGTCAAATTGCTTTGTATCCTGGAAATTGGGAGAGAATGCGAGGAAAGGTTACTCCATTTAAGTGGGCGTTCTTCATTGTTTGTGGCCCGTAAAAGTTGATGTCCTCTCGTTAACGTTTATTGCATTTTTTTTTTTGTTTTGTTTGGTATTGATCGTGGTGCATTATAGAAGCTTTATATAAACATACGCAATGTGAAAGAAAACAAAAAAAAATGTAAATATATCGTTTATGTATAGCGGATATAAAGATTTACAACCGCTTTAGCATTTCATAAAAGGTTTACCAAAACGCCAAGCCAATGCCAGCGGCTGGCAAGATGCTTAAAAGCAGATTGAGAAATAGGCTTTTATCATAAATTCATTCCTGATAAATTGGTTCCATGCAAGAGGATTTAATAGATACATATTCCAGAGGCGTTTAAGGCGGAAAACATCATTTCAACCATCTAAAGTGGTAGTAGTAAGGCGAAGCACTTGCAGTTAAAGCATCTTTTTAGGCGCAGTGGTTCAATACTTTGATAGTGTCTCAGCTAAATGGGAGCATCGCTTTTATAAAAACGAATTCCTCTTGCATCAGGTTTAAATTAAAGAATTTACAAACAGATTTTCAGCAGAACAAAGCACCACTTAGATGACATCCACAATATTCCTGTCATGTCCAGTGGCAATATACTTCTGCACTACACCACAAGGGTATTAAAAAATTGGTTACAGAGAATCCTTGCTAGAAAAAAATACAGAAAAACACAATTCTTACTTCACCTCTATTTAGTTTCACATAAATCCTTCCTCGCAAAGCCTGCAATACCGTTAAAACCCCCATTTGTAAGTGGGAAACACACAGGAACACGTTTTCAAAATCCACGTAGATACTCGTAGTTTCAGGAAAAATACCACAATAATAACCTTTTACTGACAATAGTCGAGGACCGTTGCGTGGATCGCTTAGATATTTTCCCATTTTCTATGAACAAAAGGCTCTCGCCGCCCATCGTCGGTCTCTTTCTGGAAAAAAACACAGAAAATGTTATTCTTCTGTTTTTTTTTTTTTTTTTGCAATCCAGATTTTTACCACTGGAGCAATGGTAACGGTGGCAGCAGCTTCCATGAACTGGACATTGTTTATGTTTTTTTTTTGTGTGTTTTTTCTCGTATTTTTTGCTCCCTTTAATCGAAGCGAAAAACTAGTTATAGAGAGTTAAAAACTCTGTAAACTACCATCCTCTTGGCTAAGTCATATTTCTTTTAATTACAATCCCATGAATGTGTGGATTCTTGGCATGATGGTAGAATGCCAGTAACAGTGCTGCTGCTGCTGCTGCGGATGCAGTTTGCTATTTTTCACACACGTTCAATGGAAATTCGCACGAAACAATTACAGAACGTGAGGGTAGCAGGTTCAATGCTGTGCGAAGTCCCTTCATATTGAACCGTAGTAGCTATGTGAAACATAACCTTATAGTATGAATGGATAGAATTTAAACCAGCTAACGTTGGATAGTTTTTCATATTTATGCAGTAAAACCCGATGAACAACGATGTATTTTAAGTTGAGTTTGGAACTAAAAACAATAAAGTTAGACCATACATACGTGCATGTACATATCCATTGAAAATTGAGTTAAGGCCACCTTGATCATACATTAAAAATCAAATCATATACTGATATTTTGATAGTTGTAGCCTATTTCTAGGCGCAATGGTTCGAAAATGCGATCAATTTGGTTCTCATTGAGTGTTGTCTCTGCTTATCTAGTGTGTAGCTTAAAAGATAGTGTACCTCACAAACTATTGCATCAGTTCTTTATGTTTTTCGCACTGAGTTGTCTGTTGTTTGCTACCACCCAGCTACGTGCCCATTGGGTTCTACAGCTCTTCCATGGAAAAAGCGCTCAAATGAATGTAATGAATGAATTGGCAGGGAGTATGTGCTAAGTCTGAGAATTATATTTTTTTTATAGTGCACCAACCGGATGTTTAATTTCGAATGGATTGCAGTTACGTGGAAATAGAGCAAAATACCCTCGGTATGCAGTTCAATGCAATCGGTAAACTGTGGTATTTTGTATTTAGATTGTGTATCTATGTCTATCTAGAAGTTTATTTTAAGATAATTCTTCAGAGCGAAGTTAATTTTCATTCAGATATGGATAGGTGCAAAGGATTGAATTTAGAGCTTCGACTCATCGACTCATTTGCTAAAACTGATCATACAGAGGGCGTGCGATAGTGATCGATATTCCCAGGAATGGGAAAAAAGGATGTTCATAAAGTCTCCGATCAAAAGGGATCTGTGATCGATTGTGGAAATCGGAGAAGTATATGCGTTCGTAGTTGGAATCATATGAGACATTCAACTCTCATTGTTGCCACCTTACGGATCATAAAAGAGCAATGCCTTAAGTGCAAATCTCTGCTACATCGTCTGCTTATCGACTTTGAAAAGGCTTTCGAGGGAGGGGTCTCAGAAAAACTCTTAGCTATCACCAAAACCACATACGAAAGTTGAAATTGTGACATTTTACACCATGTCAATGTGCCAGAGGGTTTTGAGTTTATATGTGGAGTTCGTACGTTGCATACTGTCACCACTGTTCTTGACGGCTTCACATAGCTTAATGAACCTTCACCTAATATCCCCGAATCTAGAAACTCAGGCAAATAAAGTGGAGCGTAAAGTAGTCAAAATTACGTATTGTCCACATTTCCGAACTAGCTTTCTAAGTCTATGAAGCATGTTAACCGCGGTGCGCGAAGCATTCTCGAAATTTCTCGACGTACTGGGCAAGGACAATGCATAATAGACGAAGAGCAATAAAGGTTCTAAGGCTTGAGTTGGAGGCAGCATAGAATTGTTGACGCACTATGCCCTTTGATGGTTAAACTTATTGAAGTTAGTATATAAGGGAGAGAGGATGCCTCGGCGAACATAATATAGAAGGAATCAACTTCTTTAGGAATGAGCTGGAATCAAATCAAACGCGTTTTAGATTTAAATTCCCTTCGGGCAAGTAAGTAAGTTAGAAGCAAAGGATATCCTTCCAAAAATTATGCTATTTCAACACACTCTCCCTCACAAAGTTTCCATCTATCGTCACCAGCAAATGAGATCAACTAATGAGTCAACTTTTATGTGGAGTTTCTCATAAAAATATCACTTCTTTACTAATTATGGATATTTTTCTTTTTGAACCATCGCTGCATCTATTGTGAAATATTTTCAAAACTTGCAACAATCCCACTTTAACTTTGAGCCAAACTCTATCATTTGCATTCCGCAAGAATCCCATCATGAACTCGAGCAAAAAAAAAAAAAAAACAACGTGACAGACATATTCACTGCCATTCATCAGACTTAAATATAAACCAAAAAAAATGAGGCAAAATCTCCCACATTTATCCTCTGAACCGTGCTAAGACAATAAGTCTTTATGACTTTTCATAACCCTTCTTACTTGCAGCAAGAGTGTCTCAATTTATTTTGCAACTTTATGCTTCCACGCTGTTCTTCCGTTGTGCAAAAAAAAAAACACATTAAGAGAGATACAAATAAACTTATAAAAAAGTATCTCAAATGTGAATGGGTTTTTTGGTTTTTCTCATATCTCTGCATATAGTGTACTGCATCTCGAGCCCTAGATTTCCTTCGAATGTTGTTTCGCATAATTATGATCAAATTAAAACACATAACGTGGAAAAAAGACATCACAAAGCAAAGGAGAAAAAAAACAGAAACAGAATTCAGATTAAAGTTTACAGATAAAGTTGCAAATCATCCAAACTCGAAGTGAAACTTTTTTCATAGAAAATCATAAAATACACACAAAATATACATTTTCAAAATGTAAATTACTATTAATGAAGGGTGAAGAACAAGAACAAGAACAAGCGAAACAGAAGTTTTCTCATCCTTTTTTTCTGTTTGTTTGTTTGTATCATTCTTTGTATTGTTATTTTGCAAGGGGAACTCCCGCGCGCCGGCCGCTGCCTACAAAAAAAAAAGTTGATTCTTCAAACTCTCTGTCAATGGAAGGAACACTTTTGAAGTTCTCTTTCGTCTAATTGGACGGAATTTGATGTTATTTAATGGACGCCCAGTCTTAGACACAAGGACGAACAACACAGCACAAAGTAAAAAAAAAACTTTAAACACCCTCATCCTTGTCAGAGAAGATACGAGTACACCTACCCCCATCATTTGGCGATGCGGCATCAGAAGAAACGTTAGTTGAAATAATTTTCGCGAATTAATTTTTAATTAAAATTCATGCATAAGCTGAACAATACTATGTGAAGGAAATATGTATGTATCTATGGATATACCAAAAAAGGATGACAGGCACAAACTTGCTGCTGCTGCTGAGTAAAAAGGACTCATTATCAGAATTATTATCATTTCAGTTGTTGTTACGCAGCTCCTGTTGCAAAGGCTGTATATTGTATCTATACACGTGAATTTTTGTTCCTTTCTATAGATCAGGATGAAGGGTTCGTTCTTATCGAAAGGAGGAGATACTTTAAAATTTTAACGATAAACAAATGGCTCTTCGTGGTGCTGTTTTGAGGGTATGGGTGAATTTAAATTTCAGTTGATTTGTTGTGAACGATTCGGAAAAGTTTTATGGTTTGCTTTAGACTTTCGACACGCGGGGGAGCTATTACGATGACGACGACAACTCACCAGGACACTGAGTGGCGTATTGTGTGTCTGTAATTTAAAATTTGTGTTTAATTGAAATGGATGGACTTTTCTTTTTTGAGGGACAAGGCGATGACTCTAAAAAGAAGAAGGTTTTGGTTGTTTTCTGTGGAATACGATTCAAAGGACTATATTGCAAAATCAACTAATGAACAAAGAGAGCTCTTAGCAATGTCTATGTCTGGTGAAGTTGGTGAAAGCTTAATTAAGCGTAAGTTCTAGAGAAAACAAAGCAAAGAACCAATGTAATTAAGGAGAAAAAAGAAACCCTTTTGCTTTTTGTAGTTGTGTTTTGTCTGGACGGGGATGCTAATACACACACTTTAGTTGTTTTAATTCTTTTTGATTTCGCCCTTGATCTTTAGGTTCAATAAGACGTAAGAGCATGGAAAGGAGCACCTACAAGTAAACTTAAAGACTTAAACAATTTAAAAATATTATTTTGACCATAATGCGGCTACAAGGAAGACTGTTCGCCAACATATCGACTATAAGCTTTCGACAGCTGTCAAGTCAAAGCTATACGATTCAAGAAATTGGAGCAGGGTGAATAGTGGAAGCCATTCATAAAGACACTGACTTTAAATTTTTGCTCATTTCTCGTCTTTCAACTCCAACGATGTCAATTTTTGACACCTGTCAAGTACAATCTACATATAAACTTTACGAGAATTGAAAGATAAAACTGTTCGCGTGGAATTGAGTTTGTATTTGGCGCCATTATTCACCCTTCAAACATAAGACTTTTATTGACACCTGTCAAGTAATATTTACACGATTCAAGAAATTGAAGGATTAGTGCATGAACAGGGAATGAAAACAGTGAATATTCACTACGAAAATATTGAATATTTTGCAGTCATGTTTTTAAGTGGGAGACTTATGGTATAGATACCTGCTTTTCCTTGTGTCTTTCCAATCTACACGTTAATACCCACTCAACGGGTTTGGACCCGATTATAAGGGTCAACATCAGAAATGAAGATCATTTTCAGAACGTCTGTTCAGTTTTGAGTTCAGGCGCATTAAACCAGGTCGAGAAGTTGAAGTATCTCGGGGTCTTACTCACGAGTAAGTCTATCCTGGGGGATCTATCACTCTACAACAGGTAATAATTGTAAGACTAGGTCCTTTATGGCTTCATATTGCCTTAAAATCTACACCGCGTTCTTACAAGGTGGTAGATTGTGGCATTCATTAGCTGATTCAAAGACAGGAATAGAAGCTGCTTTAATTTTTTCTGCTCCTAAACATAGGACAAAATTTGGATTCGTGAAAATATTAAAACAATCAATTCTGATACTTAGATGATGGAGAAGTCCAAAGATGTGGGTATGTCTATCTGCAGCCTAAACGGCTGTGGCGATTTGCACGAAATTTCATATCTGTGCCCTGTAGGTTCACAGCTCGAGGCAAATTTGAAATTTTTGTTCTAGCTCTATTATTAACGGTACTTTATTTAAGGCCAATTTGACAAAAAAGTCAATTTTCTAGAAAAAGACTTTAACGATTTGGATCAAATTTCATATTTGAGTTCGTTAAGGCAAATACTATAAAATGGCGAAAAATATTTATAACCGTACTTAACTGGTTTCAAAAATATGGCTATTTCCCGGATAATACTCAATGAATTTCGCTTAAAATTCAAATGTGGCAAAATTAAACATATGGTGAAATATGGCTTCGAAACTTCTAAAACAATTTTCAAATTTTTCAGCTTAAAAGCCAGCATAAAGGTACAAGTACGTGCGACCCAACCGGGCACTTATTTTTGAGAAATTCAAAAATGTTCGGTCACATTTTAGTGATATTTCATGAGTGCCTTAAACTTTTGTCCATCCTACAGACTACTTTGACTCATTTTCCAATCAACTTATGGCTATCGTGCATTTGAAATCCAGAAAGTATATAGCCACTATTAAAAAGTCTTTATTATTCACATAACTTTCTAAATTTAGTCGGACTTCATAATCCCCCCAAGCGACAGTTGGTAAATCACCTCCTTCCGAGCCGCCACTAATTCGCGAAATTCAATTTCATAATAACTGCTCCGTCATGCATGAAAACGGAACTTAAGTCACCTTTTACAATTGAAAAATTCCCTTTTATTACCTCACTTATACCCCTGACACACCTCTCATTCTATGACGAATGCCAGAACAATTTGTTTATGACCTACAATTTCGAGTTTGGAATAAATTTGGCGAAACCCTAACATGACCTTAGCTCGTAAAACAACTCAACAACGCGCTGTGTAACAACACAAGAACCAAAATAAAAATAAAAAGTGTTAACATTAAATATTATAAAAAAAAAAAAAACGAAACTCGTTGGTGCTATTCACCAAAAGTGAAAGCTACTCGCTTGTATGTTTATTCCTTCGACAAAATAAAAATGAAGTGAGCCTCCTTCAACCTCTTCCTTTTTGTTTTGAACCGACTCGACTTTATAAACGCACACACGACATACGACGACGACAACGACGAGTTAAAGTCATAAAGCCTTAAGGTTGAAGGTAAATGAATGCAAATGAATTTATTCAAATTTTATTTCACCCCGTTTTGAGCATAGCTACACACTCACTGTCGCTACTACTAATCCAGTTCCCCACTCTATCGCCAATGCAAATGAAGTAAAGACAACAACCCCTCAGAGTGTGTATCTCCTGTTTGAAACAATAGGCACACTCCATCATTTTACCCATGTCATGCAAAATGTTTTCGCGTAAATAAATATACAAACACTCAACCGAAAAGGATATTAATATGCATACACCTTCCCAAAAAATTTAGGGCTCCACCGTAAACAAAAAAAAAAAAAAAACAAACAATAATAAACGGAAGGTTAGCAGCAAGGATACAACAAGGAGAAACAGGAACACAAGCGTTTTAATGACTCCCCAAGTGCACTCTCTTAAGTGTCACAAATGCGAAAGCGATCCGCCAAAAAACACACTACGTAACTAGTGTGATATAATTATTCCACAAGGATGATGCTAGTTACTTCCACTCATCTGCTCAAGGATTAATGAGAGAATGTAAATGCATAGAGATTGTATCTATGACGATGACAACATCGTCATCATCATCATTATCAAGAACATCGTTGTGTTGTGTTGTGTTTGTATCTTGTTGGTTTATTTAACATATGGCCTCGTTTATCTATGATGGCTAATTAGACGCGCATCCTAGTTAGGTCAACAAGCTGGTGTACTTCAAGAGCTTATACAGTGCTCGCTTTGTGCTGGTACATGGCACACATTAGACGAGCGTTATCCTTTAGCCCATAAGAGAGACATCCTCGTCGTCATCATCATCATCATCATCATCGTCAATCAATCAATCAATCAATATCCGCATGTATCACTAGGTCTGGGTATGTAATGGAAATTTACTTTAATCGTTCTCTGAAGGATATTAACGATATTGGAGAGGTTTCTCTCTTCCTCTCTCTCTCTCTGACTGAATGACTTGTATATTTTATCTCAAAGGACTCAGGTTTCGGGATAAATAGCAACGCAAAAGCCACAGAGCACTGTGCTTGATCTCCTGTGTGCGACTTGTAATGCGTCAATTAGTGGCGAGATTATGCTGCCAAGGATTAATGTTTGTTTTCGGGTTCCCTTGTCTCTTGTGAGGAACGATGATGAGTTCGCTTTCCATGTACCTTCGACGCTACAGGATGGGAAATTTTCCACTCTTGCTCTTTAGGATGGTTGTAGTGACAGCATCCTTTTTGATTTTAAGGACTCTGTAAACTTTGAATTTACACAAAACGATGTTCAATGTTTTCAATCGAAAAAAGTACATTTTCTCCATATAAGGCACCCGGAATAGGTGATATTCGACTTGTGATGTAACAAGAATCAGTGCTCTTGCCAGTCCATTTTTACAGGATGCATTAAGCTAGGATGAATTCCTAAAGCATGGGAGGAAGTGAGTGTTGTATTTATTTATTTCTAAACCAGGAAAAGCGAGCCACACAAACGCTAGAGTCTGTAGACTTCTGTGCTAAAAACTTTAGAACGTTCGTTAGATGTCTACATAGGAAACATGTTCGGCGATAAATGACATAGATCTTCGGCTTATATGTAGATATGGACTCGTTCGCGTCGTGCACAGAAAGATCTCTGAAATTCTAGGAGTTCACTTTTTTGGCATTCCTGGACATTGGAGGAGCGATGAACAATGTAAGCTCTGACGCGATCCTGAAGAGCCTAGACTGAGTTCGATTTAGCACACTATGAAGAAAAAGTCTTGATGTTTTATGCCGACGGTTCTACGATCTAGAGTCCTAGCAATAAACCACACTTTTACAGGGCGAGGTGACAGCCATCATACAGACTGCTGAAACTTCACGAGGGAGTTATATCGTTGGTAAAACAAGATATCAACTTCTCTGGTAAAAGTTAAGCTTTATACCGCACGAGTTGTTTCCGGCATAGTTACCGGTAAGAAGAAGTTCCAAGGACGAAGAAGAAACTGAATTTCTTCCTAACTTGTTGTACGATTGATTCTGTGCCTCATCAGTCCGAAGCATGAAGACTCTTGGTTGTTACTCCTTCTCGGAGCTGGAGGACTTAGGCAAGGTTGAGTTGCCTCTTTTGCGGCGTTTCTAGGACAAAATGATTGTGCTTAATGGACTCTTTTGTCACAACATATCTACATAACAGCGACACCTGTGTGCTTACGCCGAGAACTGCTCTGTAAGACCGGCAACAACATCTGCTGTCATCTGTCTGTTGCATCATTGCTCGATATTTTAAATGCGTGTTAATGTATAGACCGATTGCGATGAAACAAAAACAATGCACCAAGTGCAGCCCTGTCTTTTATTGTAAAAAGTATGAGAATTTAAATATTGCTCTTAAAGTGACGCGTGCACAAACAAACATGCAATTATACTCACTCTCTCGTAGCTATTAGTATTTCTTTTTTTCTTGTTGATATTTTCGAAAATTAAAACACGTGAATTGTACAATTTATATTTTATAAAATATAAATTAAACTTCACTTCAGACAGCCCTTTGAAGGCACATTTAATAAAAAAAAAAACACTCTTTCACACGGAAAGCAATCAACGCAAAAATGCCAGAACCCTTGTAGCTGTTTAATTTTTCCTGTGGTAATCACTACCAACTGCCATTTACTTTTAAATCAAAAATCAACAGCAGCACATCAATGTAAAAATTAAATAATAATAATAATAATAAAAAAAAGTTTTAAGTTAACAATTTTTCCTATACAAAGCGTGCCCAGTGCCTATTAAAAAGGGGCAAGCAAAAATGTATGTATACAAAGCGTGCTTTTTCAAAGTGATATCCTGTAGAGATTTGCTATTAAAAGATTTTGATGCAGACTGCAGTTAATTAGACTATTTGACAGGTTCCTGCTCGTTAAAGAACGCCCAACCCCTGGGCAAACACAAACATACGCTGGCATGAAATTCTGATTTAAAATTAAAAAAAGGACCTCTCATCGGAAAAGCACATCGTTAATTAACGTGTTTGCGTGATGGTTAGTATACCACAACACGTATACTCAAACCGCTCTCAGTTCATCAGACGTCATGATCATCCCACTCACAGGAACAGAGGAGGACTCCACCGATTCGTGGAACACAATTTTATTTATTTATTTTTTTTCCCCTGCTGCTCCTTTTTTTAGCAGACATCAAGCCCAGGAAACAAAAAGGATAACGCAATAACAAAATGAGAGTTAAACCAAACAACAAATGATTGGCGGCTGGAAAATATACAAATAATGCAACAGCAACAGCGGCAAAAAACAGAGAAGGACCTGATCGTTGGATGAAAAATTCACACGTAAATATTATGTCCTGGATATCCTTTCCGTCAATGTTGGACGATTTCTGTTGTTTGAACGATTATTGATGCTGAAATGCATGCGAAAAAGTTTTGATACCTTTTTTCTTTCTGTCATCAGATCGTCTCTGTTGAAAGAGGAGAAGAAGAGGACTTTTTTTCTTTAAAGGATAACTATTATTTTTCCTGTTTGTTTATATATTTTTATGTGGGTAGACAGAGGCAATGCCAAACGCAACCTCACGATACAAAGACCGCTATTGTCCTCATGGCACAAATTTCCATGTTATTCAAGTAATTTTTTTTGTTTTTTGTGCGCCGATATAGGGACACACATACGTGTACATATGAACCAAGTATTTTGCCAGAGTTCGTGCGCGCATAGAGTTTATTCGTCTGGAAATACCCACAGCAGAGTGCACAAGAATGTGTAGCTATACGTTTATTTGAAAGGATATTTAGCTTATTAAAAAGAAGGGTATAACGAGATAACCGGCATACCACTGGGATGAGATTTAGGGCCAGTACTCTTCAGCAAATAAAAAACAAAACAGGTAGACAAATTTCTTTCAATAACCATCCAGAGGACTCAATCTAAATTTTTCATTTCCAAGTCTTTTTCTATGACTCCTATGAAATAAAAAAACCCCAACGGTTGCCCTCTGAAAAAGTCAGTCTTTTATCGGACGCTACACAAAAAATGTCCAATCCATGCGAGTTTTTTCTTTTCCGCAGTCAAATGCACGTTCGGACGGAAATTTGCAACAGACCCAACAAGGAATATACGCAAAAAAAAAGGACCAACTTCATGGGGAGATTCGATACACAAAATATCTCTTTTTATTGTTGTTCACTGGATTTCGTTTGATTTTGTTCCTTCTTTTTTCTTCCTGGCGAATGTGTGATTCTATTCGTTGTGATTTGTATGCAGAAACGGACGCCTTTTGGTTGGGAAAAAAAAGCCAGAGGACAGGGATGCTCTTTCCATGAGCAATAACATAAAAATCACTTCCGTTCGCAAAAGTATTAAACTGGTGATAGTAAGCGGAAGAATGGATGTCATTAGAGTCAATTTTAATCAAACAAGTCAGGGACGAAGGTTTTTAGTGAAATAAAGCTGAAGAAGGCTTTTGAGGGATTTTTAGTTAAGCTTTTGAAAGGATATCAGCATGAGGTTGTGGGCCCGTTTAAAGACTCAGAAGCTACACAGCTTTTGTCTGCCAGTGGACAGACAGAAAAGCAGCCGCCTTTACACAGGAGAGAATCAAAGATAACCACTACTCCAAGGAAAGATTTCTCCCCGATTTTCTTTCACAGGAAGATAGTTCTGTCTCAGCCAGGGGACACTCCAAGATCAGTAGTAGAGGACAAATTATCGCAATCGATAACGAGGGAGTGAGTAGGATTCGTCTCCTTATGTAAAGACACGCTACATCGTGTACTGACATCTCACATTTCGATAGTGAACACTCGATTACGAGAGCGGGAATCCTCACATTTCGATGACGACTTACACGTCAGCGATTGTTGTACTTCGATTGAGCCGCTTAACAGCAAAGGATTCCTTAAATCCCACCACTCTTCTATAAAAACCAAAACTACATAATATAATCACCATAACATCTACTTAGTCCTTACACTCAGTCATCAAAATCCTTTTAAAAATATCTTGGCAACTGCACCCGGTAGCTATTCTTAATATTTAGGTCGCACAAAAATGTAGATATCGATTATGATCGTCCGTTGTATTGATTCGAGTTGATTGACCGATTTATCGCCAGCGTCGTCCTCCGTAGACGTCCTTTCTTATTTTCCCTGACATGCAAAATCTCGTGATATTTTATATCCTTTACTTCATTCTATCGCCTTAATCCAACACGAAAGGCGAAAGACCAACCCTCTCTACTCTTCATCCGGGCCATTAAAAATGGAAAATCTTAAATCTTCCAGCTTTCATCCGAAGATGCAGAAGAAGAAGAATAAGAAATATTCTGACAGGATAAACCAAGCAGGAGAATATCTTTGAACCGCGAAGTGTGTAATCAATTTTTTCATTTCTTTTTGCAGTGGCGCCCGGTACCATGGCAGGAGGAGCAGCTTCCGCTTGCGCCGCGCCGTAATAATCGTAATCATTTTAGGACATCATAATAACTATAATCATCATCGTAGTCGGTCCTCTTCGTCGTCATCATTCTGCAAGGAGCTCTTTTAGCTGTACACTGCGTCATCCAACCGAAAAATGTCATCGCCGCATTCCAACAAACACTCCACCAGCACCAGCACCCACAGTCGCAACGCAACTATAAACACAGTCGTTCCTTGGAAGTTCTTTTTAAGTTTTATGCTGTCTCTTTGGTTTGTTTGAAAAAAAAAAAAGAATTATGGACATTTCTCTCATTTCTTTTATTTCAGCTCGTTTTGTCTTTGTATCCTTTTAGCTTCTGTGTGCTGGCAGCACTGTTACCCATTTACTACGTTGTGAACAAACAAATCGAGTGTCATTTATGGTCCTTACTGTAGTTTCCACTCCTCGCATTTCTTTCAGACCTCCCACGAGTGTATCCTTGGCAATGAGTGCGTTCCTTTTCCCTCGGACACAAACGGGAGATGCACACAGTAATAGACAGAGTTGGATTGGAGGATTCTTATTAAATTGAAAGGAAGCAAGGAGTAGGACATGCTGCTGCTTACCCCTTTGACCTCCTCTTCTTCTTCTTTTTTCAAATTATTATATTGTGCATTATGATGTAATAAGATGATTTTTCATCTCTGCATTATGTCGTACGTTCTTTAATATTTTCATATGCAATTTTCTATTATTCTCAATTTTGTATCTTTTGCATTTTACTCGAGTATCTATTCATTGAATTTTGCTTCAACAGATTTTCTTAAACAATACGAATTGTTGGCTGTATATTTCTCTCTAAACTATCAAACAATAAGAGGAACAATTCCTTGCCTTCCTGGGCAACAAATCCATTTCCATTTTCATTTCCATAAGAAAATCGTTCTTTATCTTTTCTTCTTGGGAAACTTACACAACTATTTATAATACGGATGAAGTAAGGTTCTCTCCACCTAATCACCCTAAACTTTTACCTTAGTTTATATCCCTCCGTAAGGGATATCCTTTTTCCTTTTTCCTTTTTCCTTTTTTTTTGTATTTTGAAAAAGAAAAAACTTTTTCCATTCTTATACCTTAAGAAGAGAAAAAGAAAATAATTGGAAGTATCTTGATGGTGTGATAATCGCTTATGTGAATGCAGACCAGTTTAGATACTTACTATACGAATTCATTTTCATTCTGGTAAGACCATTTATCCTTTTCTCTCCCTGACTGTTGTAGTGAATTATCGCCCCCCCTACAACCACCCTCTCTCTCTCTTTCTATTTGAATCCTTTTACCTTTAAGAATCGACCAAAGAAGAGAATGATAGAATTATGTATGCATATCCTTCTTAAAGAAGATGTATGGGCTTGCTCTGCGTTTTAGTTTAATTAGGATTTCTTTTAGGTCATATTGGAGCTTTGAAAAAAAAAAAAAAAAACTCCAAGCCCATTATCCTTGATAGATGATTCCCTTGAAAGTTCTTCAAAATCATCTAAAAAAAAATAGTAGAACTAGAAATCCTTGCTAAACTTGAATTTTTTTTATTGGTTTCCCGACGCGAAGCGACCTCGATTCGTCTTTCCTTTAGCGTTCACCCTCGTATAAATATCCCTGCAGAAGGACTTTTTGGTTTTAAATGATGATTTGGCGAATAGTTTCTAGCACACAGAGGGAAAAGTCTAGAGAAAGTGCACTTCTTAGCGTGAAGATTTATGTGTTGCATGGAGAAGGATTGCATGAATTTAAGGCTTCTCTAGGAAGGGGTGAGAACAATTTATAGCTAAACGGTGGGAAAAGGATATTTGAGGTGGTAATTTATTGCCAATTGAGATGAGAATATTAGAAACTAGCGAGCGAGGGAAAGGTTAAGTGTTTGGGAAATTTAATTATGTCGGTGATAGACATGCTAAGGAAATTGTTAAAAGGAGTTTTATTGGTAAAGTGACGCTGATTTGACACACGGTGGACGTAGATAGTAACAAGGGTTTTTCTTCCTTACGGCATATAGGGTGTATAATCATGACTCAGACGTGTCTGAAGGATGTACTTACAAACGAATATATAGAGAAAATGAAAAATAGAACTTTAGGACAAAGTTTCAAAGAAGGATAAAGGCTTAAGGCTCGTTTCACACTATCCGGCAAAAAACCATACGGCAAAAATCCGAATGCTGTTGTCCATTCACACTATACGGTTTATGCACGGCTTTTTTCCATCGCAAGCTTAGTTTCTGATTAAGTGCTGTGTAACTACACTAGCTTGAAGACAACTGATCGTACGATTTAAAGCCGGCAAATGTGAAAGCGCGCATTTGGTTATGTACACCACTGCGTTATCGGTAGCCGTACGGTCGCCGTTAGTTACAGTGGCAGTGGACGGCTGCTACACGGCATCGTGACGGCATTTTGCCGTAACCGTGTAATGTGAAAGGGGCCATGCTTTTCTTCGGGCCACTAGAATAATTTCGCCGTACGGTTTTTTTCCGTACGGCTAAAACCGGATAGTGTGAAACGAGCCTAAGACTATTTTAAAACTAATTATTATATTCAAAACTCTACTCTCTGCTTCAAACTGTTTTTTTTTTTTTTCAATTACTGACTTAGTCTGTATCTAGGACCCAGTTCACTACTTTTCCAGGACTAAACTGTCGACTTTTGCATATAAGAAAGGCCCACGTTGGGCGCCAATTCAAAAGGAAGAAAAAAAAGTCTTCAAAAAGCGATAGATTCCTAAATAAAATACACTCTTACCAGGGTTGTTCCTACGTCTTAACCAACTTACTTCTTCATTCGAGTCAGATGCCTAGGAGTTAGGCAAGCCAAGTTGATTAAGGTCGTATTGCACTAGTTTGAGATACCTACCGCGAGGTAGTAGTCTACAGCACAATCTTTTTAGAGTGGATTCAAACAATTTTCGAGCGTTGGGTTCCATTCGCTCTTCATAAGCCAGCTACCAAAGTGTAAGTATTCTCTTTGTGAAAAAGAGTCATGTACTCTTCTGAATATGGCTACATATCTTCTTCCATCAGAGTCATCGGACATGATATCGTACAGGTTGTGGATTCTAGACTCACTACTATGGACGTGCTCTTCGCCTGCGTTCAACTCGCCGGAAACATATTTTCCATCGTGACATTTCTCATCCGTCTTGTGTGAATACTACTGAACAGCGTCATCTATTTTCTCATGGAGGCAGAAGACATCCAAAGTTGGATAATTTAACCGTGATACAGATTGCCATAAAACGATCTTGTTGCCAGTACCAATCAATCTCGGAAAGGGTTTCCTACTCAATTTTGAGTTCAAAAACTTCCCCTCTCCTAATGAAAGTCGAACGTAGGAGTTGCCGGACCCAAGCTGAGTGACAAGGCTTGGTTTTCCATTGCATTGCATCCACTAAAAGCTAAGAAAATACATTTATCTAACCCCATTTTGGTCCTGCGGTTTTCTAAATAGTTTTAGTCTGTGTCTGTTTTTTGTTTGCACCAGACGTCCCGTTTCAAATCATAAAACTAATTTCAAGCCCCAAGTCGTCTGTGTATAAGAAAACAAAACTCCATTAACTTTACCAAAGTTAAACTCAAAAAAAGAAGCCACAGCTGGTCTGCATAACAACTGCAACAACAAAAAATTGAACAACAATTGTGTCCATCCATTGTCACAACTCCTAACGGTATATAAAACCATGCTTTTTTCACCAGAGGCCTCTGGTAGACTTGAAACTTACCTACACAGAAACAACAAGGATGCTGAGCAAAAAAAGACCAACATTATCACAGAGAAAAGCCATTTTCTATTTATAGACCGTGTTTCTGTGCCTGTCAACACAAAATGTCATCTCCCCACCCTTCTAGGTTTATATGTATGTCCTTTGGTCCGGTTTTTTTTTCATTTCATACAACTTTTGCAAAATACATTCATAATTGCAACACAACGCGCCAACCGATGAGCCTGTTGCGGTTTTGAAATTTCTTTTTATGGGTCGTTTTCATTTAGCATCGAGTCCTTTTTACCATCACCACACACCGAAATGGACGAGGAGGATGTCCTTTGTATTTGCTGAAAATCCTATAAATTGCTTTTCTTTTTTTTTTTTTTGCTTTTTCAGGGAAAATCAACGCGCAATGGGTGGTGGGTTTTGGATGGGTCTGTGTCAGGAACCAGTCTTGAACATTTCAATTTACATGCTCAACGGAAAGTGCTCTGCCGGGATTGGGCTCAATTTTGGTCGAATAAAAAATAATGCTCGATTCATGTGTTTTTTTGTTTTTTTATTTATTTGAGGTTTACAAGTTGAAATGAATGGAGCTGTTCATTGGAAGTGATCGTTCGTTAAGTGGACGGCAATACAAGAACTCTTACTGCTAATAGTATGTCTGTACTTACTTTTGTCTGTCCTGTATCTCTTCATGGGTCCTTAGGCCAATAGTAACTACCTACGCCCATGATATTAATCCTTGACTTTAAGGAATTTTTAAAGCTGCCAATAGAGTTGCTAAGGTCAACTGTGCCTCTACAAACCACGTGTAGCCGATCAAGTTGCGTGGGCCATAGGAGAAAAGGCATTGTCGCCATGTAAAAAGTTCGATGGGATGATTCAGGCTAAAGAAAATAGAAAAACCTACTGCGGGCAGACAGATACAGTTAAACGAAGTTTGACATTGAGTGACTACAAACGGAGGAAACCACCAAAGTTGTTGTCTCTTAATGTCCATCCAGAGAAGTAATTCATGTAGAGCAGATAAAGGACAATTTTCTCACTCGAAATATCTGTGAATCTATCACTGATGGATGGCGGGAAAACAACTGGAAGCAACTGACTGCCTGGTGACGTTTGTTGTTTGAGGTCTAGGAGCATTCACAGCCAAATAAGTAAATAATGGAATTTTTGGTATTGAATTGAAAATCAGGAAACAATGCCAATGCATGCACAGTATTAAGAAGGACGCAAGAACCCATTCCTCAGACAAGATTACAGGGATCCTATGCCAATACATTCAAAACTTTGTATATATCGCGCACAAGGCATATAGTTGCCTGCCTCATTGTATTTTTTGCAAAAATAAGAAAAAAAAAAAAGGCCAAAATTTCAAACAATTAGTGCCAAAGTTTTACACCCAACATGTAGGAAATTTTACGATTCGGTTTACATCACTAAGCCTGCCATGAGCTAAAGCTAAAATCCCCACTCCCTTGCTACATCCTTCGCAGTTTAGAAAAGTGATTTTCTACATTCGGTTCGAGGTCCAATTGATTTCACGTTATTCATTAAAAACCGTCATTCCAACAGAGCGTTCCGTCTAATAGCCACGTTTTGCCTTGTTACCAATCACGATTTTGATAAGAAAAAATGAGCCGAAAATCCCACATCAACCATTTATGGCCCATAAATGTGCTGCCTATTTAAATTAAATTATTTATCCAAGTCTAAATATAAAGTTTACCTTTGGCTTAGGCGCAAAAAACAAAGTTTAAAATTCGCTCATTTTTTGGGGCTAAATACTTGCCATGGTGCACATGTATTTGCCATTAAAACAAATTATTCCATAAAATAATTTGCACGTCCCGATAAAGCAATAAAATCGCCCACCAGGCATCCAAATCTAAGCAGTAAGATGCTCTCATTAAATTTAACGACCACAGAAAAATATTGAAAATCAAAACTCCTTTCTTCCTCCTCCCTTTCCCTCAAAAAAAAAAATGTTAATTAATTTCTCCACACGCGGTTTTATCCTTTCAAACACTCTCACTCTATTTTCCTTCTTTTTTTTCGTATTAAGCGAGCTGAAATCTAAAAAATGGATTTATTAATCCATCGCGTCGCTACTGTGGCTGACAGTTGGGTAATTAAATGCTCAAACTCAATTCGTAGAAGAATCAAAGCGAAGGCGTTTTGGTGTGCTTTTCATTTCCGTGTCAAGAAATCTTACTCAAAAGGGGGATTTATACTAAAAATACCCCCCAAAGTACTCATCCCACTTTTTCTTCTCCCTAATTTATCAGAAGCAATGGATTAGGATTTATCCAAGAAAAAAGAGGTAACTTTCTTATCCCGATTGCTTTTGAGAGGTAAAAAAGGGGGGTTTCCTTAGAAATCCCAAATTCATTCAAGCGGATCGTATTCACTCCCGCGCGCCGCCATTGAATCGCATTTTAATCCGCTTGGACGCACACATTTAGATGACTACTGTGTATCTATTTCATGTCTAATTACTTGGTAAACAATTAACATAGTTAAAATGAATGGTTTAGAGGCCATTAAAGGTATCATAAAGAAGTCGGGCGGAGAAAATTCTCCAAAGGACTGTTCTCGTTTTAATGGTCATAAATGTTTTGCCGGACAGAGGGAGGGAGAGGTAGGGCCAACTGCGTGGTAACATCTTTTGAGGAAAGACTCGTTTATGTTAAAAGCAATTACCCATCCAACAGGCAGGTAGGTAAAGTACCTGTCTCTTGCCTGCAACTCAAATTAGAAGTTTTTTGTAAGTAATTTGGGTTTGTTGCATGTGAAAGTGAAGAGAACAAAAAAAAAATAAAAAATGGGCAAACGAGACGGCAGAGGACTTATAGTTGATGCGAAAGTGAAGAATTTGTAATTACTGTCCAGGTGTTGCAGTTACCTTCTGTGTTTCATTAAACTGAGTTCACCTACAAAAAGTGGTTAAAACAAATAAAATTACCAAAGGTGTGGGCGCCATTATGAGTTAGGATTTCAGAAATTTCAGTTGAAACCAGAAGCAATTTGTGGACTACTAGGTGGACTCATGAGGGCATATGTATGTATCTGACCACGTAACGACAATTCACATTAAGGCTAAGGTTCTTGAGTACTTCAGGTAACTGGATAGTTTTATGTTTAGAATCCTCATTTTGAAAGCTGCTCAAGGGACCATTTTTAGAAGATATGACATAGACTTTGAAGTCAGCCACATCGTTCTATGCCTCCGAGGGGAAAGAGCCTATACTTTATGATCCATAATCTTCAGTCTGTGTGATTAAGGGTTTAAGCTAAATAAGCAAAACGGCAACAGGTCACTGAACTAGTCCTTAAAAGTCTGTGACCAACTCTTAAGACTAAGAAAGGACCTTCACAAGTACTCTAAACTTAGCTCTAAAGGGATATTTGTGTCATATGAAGTGGTAACGAAAACAGGAAAGGTCACTGCCTTCTTCGAATCGAATGATATCAGTCAACAAATAACCTCAACAACTGGAAAAATAAATGTGGGATGAGCTTCAGACAAAGCAAAGCATAGAACCTAGAAAGCAATGCTGGAGAGGGAAAACGTCGAAAAGAAAGTTTCCAATCTCAAAGAACTAAAAAGATGCCCGAGTAAGTTCAGCTACCACTACTGGTGTCAGCCGAAAAAACCCGGACTGCCGCTAGGTTTTTATGTAAAGGAATGAGCAGTGATCAGCCCTGCGTTTATAACCATGGAGAGAAAGCCAAAAAGACTAACGCAGCATCAAGAAGATGCCACCAGAAGTCCAATTGGAGGTAGATACTATACCCTAGAACAAAATCGCAGATCCCAACTTAGACCACTTCTAACCATACCTTAACTTAAAGGTTAGAACTATCATCATGTCACTGTTACAAGAGTTATGATCCAAAATAGACGAAGGAGTAGGTTTAGGTATATGCTCATCCAAATCCGAAATGGTATTAAAGCCACGGTAGGAGTTGTAGATTTAAGCCAGACTAATAAGTGATCCAAAGCTCTATTCTTTATACTCGATTTAACCAATTTAGAGCACTATGTTGGTGAATGCCCCATCTTCTGCCTTCCAATAGGACCACATTTGGAGATTTCTTCTTCAAAAACTTGGGACTTGTGAAGACCAGCTTGGTCATCTAAAGAATAAGCCTTCTCACATAAGAAACAGACTGCAGAGGTTCTAAGCTTTGCTACGCTACGATTTAATTTGTCCATTTATGGTTGGTGTCGAAACTTAACGGAAGGGGTTATAGCAAACTTTTGGATTTAGTTTATAGTTTGCATTGATTTCTTTTTTAAATAAAAAATCTTGTTACAGCAGCGAAATCTAATGCTCTACAGTCCTCGACGATTTAGATGGTCAAACGCAACAAACAAAGAAAGAATTAAATTTCTTTAAAATCCAAAGTCAAATACATTCTTTAATGAATAACTTTCGCCTACATTTTGCACTTTTGAACTCACAGACTATATTCGACTTTTACTTCACCTTAAAGTACGTAAATCCTTACAAAAAACCGGAAATTCCCCCCTAGACCTCTTTGCCCAATAAATTCACCAGAAGGCTCACACTTCCTGTGGGTAATTTTTCAAGATTATTACCACCAAGGAAAACCCACCGAAAAACCAGAGGTGTGGCTCATAATTTGTATTATCTCTGCCGGGGACTTTGTTACATTATCCTTGAAATACAAAAAAAAACCAGAAATAAGGAATCCCCCCCTCTGTTGCTATCTAATCTAGAAAACAAAAATTCAAATCCTCTACATCGCATTCATACACCACCACCACAACCACCATTAGCGCACGCCAAATGATAAATGATAACTCATCTTTTTCATACACAACACAGAAGGTACCATGAAGGATATCCTTTCCCATTCCACTGTGCCTTTATTTGTGCGCTGTTGCATGCAACATAAACCTAACCATCGAACCGGTCGACCATAGTGGCTCATCCTTGAAGCCAGAATTTACGAATAACTTCAGCTCTAATAGGTTTTATTAGCCCGGGCTATGAAAATGTTTTCCGATTGCAAATCTTGGATATTTCCCACTGAGTAGCTGATAAAAGGGAAAAGTTTTTCAAACCCCCTTTCCTCCTCTTGCCCAGCTCAATGTCCTTCTCACCGCCTGCGTGAAAATCGCCTGCGGATGTTAATACTGGCGCGTCTCGCTCGGGTCGATCGGACGATCTAATAAAATAACTTTTCCTCCTTTCTTCCCTCAACCCACAAGGAACAACAACAACAACAAGTTGCACATGAAGAACAAGTCTAAGAAAATGTAGGACCGGTAGTATCCTTCACAAAAAAAAAAACCTCCCTCGCGCCACATTAATAGGAGTTGTGGGAAAAGTTTTCCTCGTCGATTCAGAGCGAGAGAGGACGACGACGATTGCTTCAACCAGTGGAACCAAGGATATAGTGCAAATTTAATGCGGGGGTGGCATTGCTCTTATCCTTTTCAAAACTGTGAAGCAATAATTTTCATAATCAGCAATCGAAATGAAGAGACAGACCAAAAGTGGTATGGTGGGAGGATGGAAACGATAAAATGAATGCCAACCACCGACACCAACAGATTTTCGGGAAGCAATTGGTAATATTATTTCCTTGATTATTACTACTACCACTACTACTAGCTGAGATTAGGGACGACACAATACAATGCGCGCGGGAGAATTTCCACGATATGGTACACGAAGGATTCGTTAATTTGATTTTGAAAAGTTTCCAACTAAATCTGCTTTTTTCCCCGAAAAGAAGATACGACCGCCGCACGCCGCCCGCCCCCTAAGACCCACTGGAGAGATACACGATATCATTATGCCCAACTCCCTGGGTGCTTCGGAATTATCATTTAAATTGATGGGGAGTAGGCATTCCGGGGGCAGCAGAGTGGGCGGTCGGTGGTGCTCTCATCTCGCTAGGGATTTTCTACTTGCCTGCCATCATTTAGGTTATCCTTGTAAAATGTTTGAATGGAGATTTTATTCGAAAATAAATCTGCTGGTTTCAATTTACGATTTAAAGGAAAGTTTTTTTTTTTTTTCATTTGAAATCCTTTTTGGAGGGGGACAGGACATAGAGATAAAGATACATCGCAGAATATGGTTCAGTTTTTTTTTCTCTCTCTCTCTATGCGCTGAATATTATGAACTGTAAAGGACAATGTTTTGACAAATTGATAAAGTTCGACTTGTCTCACCGTAGTTGGGTAGTGTTTGCTTTATTGCAATTTAATATCTCTCTTAACATTAAAGTGATAGTAAAACATAAGCATACACATATATACACACAAAGTGTACGCTTGTGTAAGGATAAAAGTTTTTATTTTTGATCTGCACAACAGAAGGCGAAGGATAACGAGTGGGAGGAAAGTTTCGTTGCGTAATAAAAGAAAGTTTGCGTTTAGTTTGACGTGAAATTTTATTTTCTCGATGCAAGAAAAAACCACAAGGAAAATTTAACGAAACTTTGCGTTACAACTTTGTTTATGGCGAAAGTGATTTCGCTTAGATATTTATACGATTTCGATTTTAAACTGATTTACAAAGAAGGAGCTCTGCGTTGCATGGAGGTTAGCTGCAGTACACAAATTGGAAAGTCAATTTGAGTGAGGGAAATCAATTCATTTGCTTTCAACGATTTTGTGTGCCACCTAAGGGTATGCAGCATTTATTAAGAGTTCTCAATAGGTGGGTATACATTTAGGGGCATTAATCATATACTGAGCTAGCATAGGGTTTTTGTCACAAGGTTCGTATATATCGAGTTTTTTGATGATGGATACTTTTTCGCTTGAACACATAACACACTGAAGGGGTACTGATACAAAATTAACAAAATATACTAATACATCATAAGGAAGCATAATAGATTATGGTTGGTGTACATTGCACGTTCTTTTGTGTTAATTACTGGAGGTAGCTATAGTTTATTGTGACTCCCTAGTACATCATCGGCTTCATTTTCATTTAAGGTCGGCATATATAAACCATCTCGCAATCAAGATGAGGTAAAGAATACTTTGAGGTGCAGTGTTTGACAGTATCCCCAAAAGCACTACTTGCTTAAGGTCCAATTGTAAGCGGAATTGGGTAGCTCCTAAGAGAGCCTAAAAAGTACGACAAAAATCGATTTCGTTTAATGCGGCCTACTCTCTAAACTCCTGAACAGATTTTAGTCGTTTATAGTCAGGGAATGTTTCAAAGAAGGATCGAGGTACTACAAATTTACGTTCGAACACTACCAGGTAAGCCTAGTCAACTACTCTGAGTAGATCATGTTATGTGATTAAAAGACTATGACAGATAGTCATGTAACAAAAGCCTAACGTTACTCTACTTTCACCGCTATACACTGCAGCTTGCCATTATCAAAGTCAAACACGACTACTATCCACATGACACTTAGCCAAAACAAGTACTCAACCAATCAAATTGTAAATTTCAACAAGGCAGACAGACAGACGCAGAAAGTGAGTGTAGCAAGCAAATGATTTCCCTCTAGAGTGTTCCTTTGTGTTGTTGATTGTGCTGCATTCGTCGTATTTGGAAACTTTCGGTGCCGAAAAATTCCAGCTGCACTTCTGCAATTGCTTTCAATTCAACTTTTCTTTCACCTTATACCCTTCTGTTTTCAGTTAGACTCTGATCCTGGTATGTATCTGTATCTGGAGGCCCCTAAAGCGTTGATTGTAATTTCGATGTTAAAGCCAATAGCTTCGGCAATAACGGTGTGAAGAAACCAGTTTTACACTGCAAGCCACGATTCCTACTGATGCCTTGGCTCTGACACAAAGCAAACAAAACAAACACTCGTACGCTGAAAAACATGATTTCCTTTCCAAGCAAGCATGTACATATGTATAAGCTAAAGTAGGAGACAAGTTGGTGTGTTTTTTTTTTTTTTTTTTTTGTCTTGAATTTTCCTCCAACACGAAGTACCCTTTGTTAGTGAAGGTACTATCGGGTTATTGCCTTAGGTACAGAAGCAGCGGCACGGCAGCATCAAACCCTGCGCTTGGCCTCTCTCTCTCGTGCATCTCAAATGACAGCAGGTAAAACTGGTTCCTATGTTAACTTCACGCTCCTTTGCTATAGTCGTTGTTGTCGTTGTCGTCATCGTCGTGGTAGAACCTAGTCTTCTATTCTGACAGTAGTGCGAGGAGGCATACATACAGTCTTTTATTGGTTGGCAGAGTCAAATTACAAATTCAGTCAGAACAAGCTCTGTTGTGTTGTGTGCAGCACAAGGAGACAGGAGGCAGAAGGGGGAAGCAGCAAATTGCATTGCTGCAGGAGGCAATCACTTACTCCATAGTGTGATGGAGCTGGCTGGCATTGTTGCCAGTGTGATTGCGGTGTTATGTTGTAAGGTCTTGGAAAAAAGAGGTTTTCAGGTTGCCTTTCTTGGCTTCTTAGATACATATGTGTAATTGGATTCGGTTACGCTGTTTTTTTTTTCTTCTGTTCTCTACTCCTCGGGACTGTTGCGCATATTGCTTGTTTGTTTTGAGATTTTCATTAGTCATTTTAGCATGAAAAGTGGTTTATTATGTAGATCCCGTTGTGATTGTGAGGGTGCTACAATAGAGGAATACTGAATACAAGATTGCAGCACAGAACTTGCAACTTTGATAAGTTGAAGACTTTAAGATGTCAGTCAATTTAGGACGAAAAGGTGCTTCAAAATAATGAAGAGAGACTCTATAAATGAAGTTCGCAGCCTTAAGGCTTTCAAGTACATAATTTTGACAACACACGGCAGATTTGCTATACCCCAGCGTTTCATCGAAGAGAAGAGTGCAACACCCTCAAGATAAAGTTTAGAAAATTTAAGCATAAAAAGGAAATGGAATAGCACTCACAAGTATCTTACTGTGTTAAAGCTAACATTTGAGGCACAGATCTGCTCAAATAGGAATAATTTCTGAATCCTTCGTCTACTTTGTTTGAATAACGATTTTTTATGCCACCTAAGGGTATGCAGCATTTACTAAGAGTTCTAAATATGTGGGTATAAATTTAGGAGCACTGATCATTAGGGTTTTTCACAAAGTTCTTAAAATTGAACAGTCGAGTAAAACGCGAAGAGACGCGTTTTATCCACTTATTTGCTTAATATGTCTTTCTTTTTGAGCTAAAGGCCCCAAAGGATCAGAATCTGCAAAGACCTTCTTAGTAGGTACTCCTTTAGTATTTAGTGAACAGTTAGGATAGATTGATTGTTTTCTTAGATTCATGCAAGCCTCGAAACGCCATCGACTATATTTTCCTCGAAGTTCCCTTTCCAAGTTATTGTCGCATTTGTTCACTCTGTGATTCTGCTATCCTATAAGAGCACAGGAACACAGCGCTCTTTCCTTGTTTCTCAATCATAAAAATTACCATGCCCTTGACAATAGACACAAGTTCTATCAGTCTATTGACCTCTTACCAACTATCACCTTTAAGCCCATAAAATTACTGTCACGAGGCAATCACTCACCTGCAACGAAAAGAAAAAGAGATAATATTTTTATTAGTCAAATTCTCTATACACAAAAGCTTATATAAAATATAAATATATTCTTTTATTGAATGCAATAATAATTCCTGTGAAAATACTCAAAATGATTATGAACTTTTCCACAAGAAGAAAATAAATAAACACAATGAAATCATTCAGCCGGAATGGAGAGAAATTCTAAATTTACTTTTTAGTATCATCATAAAGTTCCACCGGAACGTGTAGCTCATTTATGTACTACTACCACCACCACCAGCGTCACTATAAAGCCACTTTACACTTCTCAATCCCACCAGTTCTTATCATTTGTTGCCAGGCTATCGGCGGCGCGGCGCGTCACTTCTTTTCAACCGAATCAAGCCAATTTAACTGGAATAAAATGGAATAAAATCCCAAACAAAGGGAACGAACAAAATAATAAGAAGATGGAGTGAAAGAAAACGTCGTAAAAACGACTAGCGCGTCGTCGTCGTCGTCCGGTCCGAGTAAACTGGTTTCGAGTTACCATTTACCGATTTCGTGTGTAAAGCTGGTTTCACATAAGAAAACTCTTTTTCTACGTTCCTTTTACCTTTTTTGCTTTTTATTCTTCTTTCAGCTAGTCGTAACGTAACTCTATACAACGAATTTGTGTCGTAAAGTTGTCTCAAGAGTAGAGGTAGCTTTTACCAATCAATTGATCTGCTCTTTGTGTGTGTGTGTGAGTTAGTTGTAGGCCAATGAACGCACATTCGTGTCTTGTGCAATGAAATGGTAAAATGGAGCAACAGGGTGTTACGAAAGCCCTCTCCGCCCTGTATGAGTTTGAATTGAATTTCACCCAGACAAATTGTATTTTTAAGCAAAACCTAAGCACAAGGAGCCGTAAAAGAAAAAGGGAATCATGTCCAGGCCCACGCCCACTTCATGTGGGACATTTAAAAGAGGAAGTTCAATAAATTCCCTGTTACGAGCAAAGAAAAATCGTTTTAACCCCCGAAAAATCCTTGCGAGATTAATGTCCAAACGCCCAGTTATCCTCTTTTTTTTTTTTTTTGGTCCTTTTTTCATGGAAAAACGAAACGCATGTGGTGACATTTGGATTTAATTGAGTTGCAATAAATCAGGATGGTGGAGTAGCTGTATCCTGATGGTTTGGGAAGAGGCATGAAAGGTTTTCATTTCTTTGTTGACTGCGTTTCGGGAGAGGCAAAAAAAAGAGAAAGAAACGAGAATCACTTAGTGTCAGATACGGTCTGACGGAGATGATGTACAGAAGGAGAGGAAAAGGACATGAGTTTTTTGGATGTTCATAGCTAAGAGGCATTCATATATTTTCTTTTAACAAGAAAGTAATGCGAATTGTTATTAAAGGAGAGTGTACGCCAGCCAAAATGGGGTATAAATCAATTTCTTTTGAAAAAGGAGTCATGCTGGGAGAAGTGGTTAAGGCTCAGCACAACAAAGGATGGCGTCTTGAGCGATGGGACTAAGCCGAAAGGCATTTTTTTTTTTTTTGCTTCGAGTCCACCACAGAATCGACTTCTTCTGTACAATGAGTAATCTGGTGAATTATAGGATGATTTGGTTAAGGTTTCTTGCGTACATCCTTACAAACTTCGTTTTTGCAATTAACCAAGACCAAGCTACAATAAGTTCCTTATTAAGGTATGAGGTAGACGAATGTAGAAGCTGAGCTGAGGAACAATCTTGTGTGGAAGACAAATGTCACATGCTCACAGTATCTACTGTCAATACGAATGTGCCAAATGCCCCCTTCCGATCAAATCCACTGCGAATATGGGTCCACGATGCGTCGTTGCTCCGTCTTTGAAAATCATAGTAATTCAGAAGCCAGTGGCAGAGACTTAGCTAACCACAGCCATAGTGACAGCGCTGATTTCTGAACTTTGACAAATGACTGCAGCCATATTGTCGAAGCTACATCTGTCAAGTTGGCTGTCATTTATTTAGTCTGTTTTGCCAAATAAACATGGAGAGATATAGTGCTCAACAATATTTGCAAAAGATTATATTGTTTTATGAAATTGAGTCGCCTGTTCGAGCAACATTCCACGTGCTTCAACCATTTTACGGTCGGCATAAATGTCCTTCCGAGAGGAATATTCGCAAAATGGTGCATAAACTCGTCAATGAAATGCAAGATCTACCGAAAATATCGCCGCTGACCGAAGGAGTGTGCAGCACAATCCCCGCTCAGCTCAAAAACTCGGCCTTTCGAACTGGTCATCGCGATCGTACGATTTAATAGCGTCAGCCTTCTTTTTTTGGTGTTTGAGGAAGTGACAGATCTTTACCAATAAACCACAAGCCACCACTGCTCTAAAAGGCAACATAATCGATGCCATTGGTCAAAGTCAGCATGGAAAATTTGACGTTTCGCATGCGCGTCACTCAGCAAATCCGCGACTAACATTTGAAAGATGTTATATTTCACACAAAATGGCATACATGGGCCTTTTAACTACATAAAAAAATTCAATGACATCTCACTCGCTGTTTATTTCATTTGAATTTAAAGATATGAACCGCTTAATGGAAAACTCTTTGCATATACCAAAGTCAACTCTAAGAAAGGGACGGTTTCGAGTCCTCCAAAAGAAGGCCTCTCTTATGACAGGAAGTAAGTCAAGCTATTCTATAGCAGTTAAAAAAATAAAATGAAAAATTGAATACGAGCCCTTATTCCAACTTAAATGACTCTGCCATTGTTGTTCCATCCAATGGCATACATGTACATATGTCTACTGCTCATGGAAATAGTCCACAGACCTATTTAACCTGTTGTTTGTGTTCCAAAAACATTTTAAAAGTCATTAAATTTAGCATACGTCATTGTTCTAAACGAGGCCAACCAATTTACATGCAACTTAGAACGAATCAATCGCCTTAACCTCATTTATAAACCATTGTTCCCTTTATTTTTTTTTTATTTTTTCGATTTTTTCTGCTATTCATCGACGAGTTTCTTTCAAATTCAAATGACTTGGCAAATTCTAATTTCTACGCCAAATTATACCCCACATTTTAAAACACGCACCACGCATCAAAGACCAATACAGACCTGTGCCCAATCAAACCAACCTGAAATCGAATATTTACGACATTGAAGCCAATGATTTATGCAAACCCAATAGAATTCTTTCGAATAAATTTCCCCCCTAAACACATGTTAAATTAAGAAAAGAGGGAATCCAATCCCCTTTTCTATTTAAATTCATCTAAAACCTCAAAGTTCGGTGAACTTCTTCCAAACAAACACAAAAACAACAGAATTTCAAATGGAAAACATAAAATAATTTATGTTAGCGACAGGAAGACATCCGTGAGATACAACAAGCGATAAAAGCTTACAATTTAACCTTTGTATACGAAAGCAAAAATGTATCTAAAAATTGAAAGAAAAAAAGTATCTAAAACGCAACTTGCTTCCACCAAATGCGGTGCGGTGTATAGCTCAAGTTGTTACAACCGCTTTTTGACGCGCTCATGTCTTCTAACAATTTTAATACCTTGCCACCATTGGTGAGGCGGCTACGGTTTGAGACTCCTCTTGTCCGTGGTAGTTTCTTAAAACCAAACTAATTGGTTCTTGTATTCCGCACCAGATGAGGTCTGACTGCGTCGTGGTGGCTCTAAAACTGAAATTGTGTTATTATGGTCGTTAATAGGAAGGAAGTACACTGGTACTGGTATTTCCTCTTTTAATTTCTCCGCGCCCAGTGTGTATCCATCAGTTTGAATGTTAGATGCACTACAAGGATGAAATATACCTCCCAAGGGAAGGATATAGATGTACATCAAGGGAGCCGTCGGTCGTTTGTAATAAGGTGTGCGTATGCTTGCCACTCTCCACTCTCTCTCTTCGTCCTTTTTGTGAGAAATTCACTCGCATTAATTTGTTGCCATTAAAAAGCACGTCGACGTTGTAAGTCGTCCTCATCGTCATCGTCGTTGCGACGACGATGGTGGATGCAGATGGATGGAATGTATCATGAAGCGCGTTCGCGAATTTCAATGACGTTTTTATAGTAGTCAGTGTTTTCTCCCGGTGTGTGAGTGGTATTTTATGTCGATTAAAGTAGGTACCTTGCACAAAAAAATATATTTATAAAAAGGATAAAAGCAAGACGAGAGGTAGTAAATGAAATTATGATCTTGTTAATGGAGTAGAAGTAGGTATCTGTTCTGGGGATTCTGAGACGGAGGGGGGTGCTACCACCACCATTCTGTCAGTGTTAATGCGCTATGCAGGCAGGAGTAATGTTGTAAGCAATTGACTGTTAAAAGTTGAAAGTTCATTGCTTTTTGTTACCTATTTAAAAGGCAAGGTTGTTTTTTCTTTTATTATTCACCAGGGGAAATAAAACACGAGGATTATTATTGAAAGGAACGAACTACAACCAGGTAGACAGAGTTATCAACTACAGAATGAGAGCGCAATATAGAAAACTATGTTCAGGCGTAAAGTTTTATACATTCGAAAGGGATGTTCTGATAGTTACTAGGAAAGGATTAACAGTTATATTGTTCAGTGTTATTATAGGTTTTTTTGCTTTGTTTTTATTTTAAATGGTGAGCTTGATGTGCCAAGTAGAGAAAGATCTGCGGATCTGTGTTCTCGCTTTCTGTCTCTCCGATTAGTGCTTCCATTGACGATTGATTGTGCTCACGAACAGTGGCTAAGAATCTTATCTTTCTGATATGATCTTGTTTTTGATGAGCCTAACTGGAGCTGTGTTATGAATGGTATCAAAAGTTCTCTCCCTTTCATCGCAAACTTTCCGCCCAACCTATTCATCAAACACTTTCAGGTAAGCTAGGTGCGTTGGTAAGGGGGAGTATTAAGGCCACAATTGACTCATTGAAATGTCTGTGGACAGCAAAGCAACTCTCCTTCTTCTTATGGCGCTCCAATTCGGTGTGTCCCTGGGCCTCAACCAACAAGTGTCTCAACTTAGCTCGGTCTTAACCTGATTGTCTTCAGTTGCGTTAGTGAAAACTTGCCATCAATCTCCAAAAAGAAACAGTGCAATCTCAGGAGCCAAAAACCAAGATAAATTGGCAAGGAAGCGATCCAAGCAAGATCTCTCAGTTGTTCAAAACTCTGTTTTACCCCACTTCGAACTTGCTCAATTCCGAAATAGCACTTGTATACTCATGGTTGCATCTGCTTATCGACTTAGATTCTGAGGGAGGTTCTCCTAAGACTATTAACCTTCAAGAATCCTTCTTTATACTCAACTCCATGCGACATCTCTAGCTTTACGTCCCTTAAGCTCCAATGCGCTTCAAGCCAGTGCGATGATTACTAATTGCATAACTCCTGGCCTTGGACTACTATCACTTAAATGCTGCCTTACTGCACAAAAACCAATGGATGTCCTTGTCCATTTATTTCCTCTTCCAAAAACACTAACAATCGACATGAAAATGCTTTCCCGAGACTGATGCTCATGAAGCACAATGCGTCTTGGAAAATCTATAACACTGCTCCCATCATCCCCCAAACATACACCATCTAAAAGCTTATCTCAAACACCGTTTTGAACTGAAATATACATTCGCCCAAAGCCAATGGGATTCTCAACAGCTGCACAGGGGAAAATGTCAAAATCAATTTCCCGAATTCAAACATCACGTGCCTCAATGATTATGATGACAATAACTGTGAATATTTGATTCATCCTAGTTTCTATTCCACCACCATACACTCCACTCCACCTTATCATCATTCATCGAAGCACATATGCAAAGGACCAGAACCAGGAGGATGTGCAAAAAATAAGAAAAAAAAAAAGTAACCCTACTACCGAAGCACGAAGAGAAAAATGAGGGAATTATTCAAATTTATTATGTGATGGCGGACTAGGTACATAACACACAGGCCAAATGGTAGTGGCACATAACATTGAAAAAAGGATCTGTGCACCACTTACGTGTATTGGCATTCTAACCAACCATCATGGGGAAATATTGACTTCTCAAAAAACCGAAAAAAGAAGAAAGTCCTTTCCCCCATACTCCAGATTTACATATCCTCAGGATACAATGGAAAAAAATGCGTAAGCGTATAATATGGCTTATGAATCATTTACATTTCAACTGCTACTGCTGGACGTCCTGCATCTCTGAATGGAGACTGGGTAAACATAAGTAGCTCCGGTGAATGTGGATAAAACCACTCGAAGAAGAAGGACCATACTCGTATGCATTATAAGCCGAAGAAGATCCTTTTACGGGTACTTGAACAGGGAACTACGTTCCACTACACTTATGCCCCACCGCTGTCCGGTTGGTTCGTCCTGAGCGGAGCGCGGACTCTCTCTCTCTGTTCGACCAAAGCAAATGGCATGTTGACCGGAATCGGCCTTTCCTGCTTATTTTGCTACTTTACTTCTTGGCAGTAATTTAGAGGAACGGTCTAAAGTAGTCAGCAAGCAGCAATAGCAGCAGAAAGCAAAACCGACATCCTGTGTCTGCAAATGTTCTCTCCATTCCATGCCGCCGTCCGTCCGAATCTATGTCGAGTGGCTGGCTTGGGTCGGGATGAAATATGAGGAAATTCCTTTTTTCCTGAATGCGGAAAGGCATACAAAACTTGATACTTAACGTTTGCAATTATTTTTTTCTTTTTCCCTCTCAAATAGGTGGAGGGCCAGCATAAGCTATGCAAGGATCATTTGTTTTAATGTCTAGGCTAAGGAATTACAAGAAAAGGATATACAGATGAAAAAAAGCTAAGATGGTAGTAGGTATACCCTTTTTTTGTGTGAGGGTTTTCTGCTTGTGTGCCATCGTGAAGCCTTTTGAATCACATTAGCCCTAAGGGCTACTTAACAGGTATGTATTTATTGCCGGCTAACATGATGATTTTGCGTGAAAGATGCGTTTCAATGGAGGAAAGTAGAATGAGGGGCAGGAAGCTGGTTGAGGGTCAAGCTGAATATTACCAAAGAACTAATGAGTATCTTATCTGAGGAAACCATTGGTTCGAATGGATATATTCTTTCGACATACAAGATGAAACATAATGAGAGAAAACTCTCAGTTCAATTGAACACTGACTATATTCTATGTGCATGCAAAGGGTACTGGGTACTTTTGTGAAGCAGGGTCGGGGGAGAAATCGCGACTTCTTTTGCCTGAGTAGCCCTCATGATGAATTGGGAATAGAGGACAACTGCACACACAGCTCACGCGACAATAGACATGGTGAGGAATGTGTTTTTAAGTCGTCTAATGTTGCGTTTTGGCTGCTACGATTGGGAGCCTAAAAAGCCATCACCAATGGTTCGAAACTAAAACTCGTTGTTTTAAAGGGTTTTCCAATAGGGAATTCTAAAGTTTGACAGATGATTGCGGCCATATTGTTGCAGCTACATCTGTCAAATTGACTGCGATTTTTTTAGTCTGCTCCGCCAAATCAACATGGAGAGATATAGCGTTCAACAACATGTGGAAATGATTGAATTGTTTTAAGAAAGTGGGTCTTCTCTTTTAGCTATATTTCACGCGCTTCACCCACTTTTACGGTCGCTATAATTGTCATTCCGACAGGACGGAACCTCCACATGGTGGATAAATAAGAGTATAGTCAACGAAATGCATGGTTTGTCAAAAATATCGTCCGTGAGGATGTGCAGCAGAATCTGAAGCAGTCAATTCCGCGTCGCGCAGAAGAACTCAGCCTTTCGCAGACCAGAACTCGGGCAATTTTGGGTCATGACTTGGGCCTACACCCATATAAGATGCAACTGACCAAGTAGTTCAAAGTCAATGACCATAGACAGCATAGTTTGATCGCTGATCGGGCTCTCGAGCTACTGAAAGTTGACCCCAATTTCGGTCGATAAACCATATTCAACGACGAGGCTCATTTCTGGATGAATGGGTTCGTCAACAAGCAAAATCGTCGAATTTGGGATGATTAAAATCCACAGAGAAAGTCACTGTTTAGTGTAGATTTCGAACTGTCGCGAAATCATCGGTCCACACTTCTTTGAGATCGACGACGTTGACCAGGGCATCACTGTCAACGGCAAGCGCTATTGGTCGATGGTAGCTTATTTTTTTTTACCCCAATTGGGTGATATGGACACCGACGACATGTGGTTTCAACAGGACGACACACTGCGCGTGGCACAATGGACATTTTGCTAGAGCGATTTCTGAACATGGTTATGGAAATTTAGACGCTTCGGATGGGCGCCTCCCAGGAAAGCCTATGAATGATGTTATATTTCACACATAATGGCATAAATGGACCTTCAAAATAAATAAGAAATTTTCAATTATATCTAACTTGCAGTTTGTTTTATTCGAATTTAAAGAAAGGAAGCGCTAAATGGATACCCCTAAACCCTCTATCGCATCTTAAGCTCACTATTAACCATCATACGATGACACATTTTCGGCGCCTAAATCACTCACCAATTTGACGGCCAGCCAATTAAGTTCGTGGACATTGAAAAGGACCAAAAGGATTACATAAATTCAAAAGCTTTCCAGTGAAACAAAAGACAATGTACGTCTCCCTTGTAAAACCTTCTGCACCAGGATTCATACCTGTCAAATGTGATTACCATAACCGTCTAGCCACATGCTCATTTCCCATTCATCAACCGAAGTCACTTACAAAATTATACATTCACTGTTCTTCCAGTATAAACTCTCAAGGCTGTAACTCATCTAGCTTAAGGTCATAGCATGCAAAAAAAAAAAGTAGTGCGCTGACTGCATACATTTATCGCATACGCATCGATGTTGCCAGACACGTGGTTATTAAAATTCATAAAGGACTTCCAATCGATGCTTGACGATTGAACAAGGAACTCCTTGAACAGAAATGCTACTCCCTCTCTTGTGTGAAATACTATTCCACGCAAATGCGCAGAAAAATATTCCAAGCACATATAGTACAACGGACGACGACAACGACGACGACGTTGGCGGTGGGCGCATCTTATCAGATTTTCAATAATGTGCTTAATCGGCGATTACATCGACGACTTTGTGTATACTGCGGCGCACAGAGGATTTCCTTATACATTCACAAGGAGCGAGAAGAACACCATCTCCAATGCAAACAAATCCCCAAATGTCTGATGGAAGGAGAAGTGCAAATGCTAATGTGTGTTATACGAAATGATACCGATCAGGGGGCCGGAGTCGCTTTTCTGTTTTTTTTTTTTATTCGTCCTTCTTATGTGCGTGAAGAGGAGAAAATTGATGGGCTCTGGTAAGGAATGCTGACATTCAACTTCGTTGCGAGTAATTTCATTCGATTGCGTTGAGAATACTAAAAAACAGCGACAGGCAATTTCAGAAGGAACCCACAAAGGTGAGAGAGCGCACCAGAGGATGGAGGCGAGTCAGCTTGTGATTTGAATTTTCCAATCTGAATTGCTAAACGACACTTTAAGGACATTTCTTGTTTCGTTTCGTTTCGGTTTGGTTCGTTTTTTGTGTCGAAGTTGTTACACTACAACTGCCACCTCAGCAGCATTTGAACAGTACGCATGGAATTACCAACACCCATCCAGCCGGCGATGCTTAAAATCAGAATCGCTTTCTCTCTCAGTTCGTCCTTGGTGGCCGTGTTTTTTTTTATATTTTGTATAGAAGGAGGATTAATATCGTTATCCTTGTTGACTGTGCGTGTGTTTCCGTTATTGCTTTCTTCTCTTGGTTAATTGAGCACGCATTTAAGAGGCATTTCCGGATTTACATTTATTTTCCTGCCTCCCAGTCCTTGTGTGTGGTGTAAAGGACACAAACTGCCAATAGCACCGTTCGGAATGAATAAAATATTGATAAGGATGATGACTGAGGCGATAGGTAACAACCAGTTGGTGGTTTGAGTTAGGAATGACTACATCCTTATAGCCAATGGCGACGTCTAATTTGTCTTTTTTTTTTTTTTTCCTTCCTTCACTAAGAGTTCACTCGAATGGACAATAATAAAAACAAGAAGATGGGTCCTAATTCGATTTCAAGTCATTCCTTTCGAATCACACCGTCGTTGTGTGTTTGTTGAGCTTCTTCCTGTGCGTTTGTCCTTTTTCACAAGTTGCCCGAATTGGAATTGAATTTAAATGAGATGGGCGCGTTGTGAGTGTTGCCGCCGACCGACGTCGTCGTCGCGCGTTAATTGTTACGCCAAAGTGTCGGCTGATTCACACCTACACAGGAGCGCTATTGTATTACTTATAATTGCCCGACTGGGATTTCTCTTCTTTTTTTTAACGAATAATTTAAAAGCAAATGGACAATAATTCCTAAGTAGATATACCTATACACAGGAATTTGAAATCGATGAAAAAGAGGGAAGAGGGGCAGTAGAGGGATTCGTTTTAAGTATAATTTGTGCCTATTGTTTGGGGGATTAGATTGGACGTTGGGTAATAACTTAGTTTACGAGGTAGGATATTTTTTGATTAATTAAATTTCCATAAATTGGAACTCAGCGAATATAAACAAAGTGAGAGTGGAAGTGGCAGGAGGGCTGGTTGAAGATTGAAAGGAATTTAATGGAGAGGAATGGAATTCGCAAGTTTCTAATAGGCGATTCGACTGGATTAGGGTGGGATGGTGCTCTTATTAGCCTTCATAATGGGAGGGATCTGATCGGCTGGTAATTTGAGAAAGACATTGTTTTTTTTTTTGTCTAACGCTTTGGATGTTAAGGAAGTGCTTTTGATTATTGAAAGAGTACCAGTAGGTTTAAGTTGATTCCGGTAGAAGAACTTGAACTTTTAGATGATAAATCTCGGGTCAAATTTTAAGTTAGACTCTGAGCACTGCCTCTGTGAAAGTCCCGTTTGATTGCGTGCAGTAGTTTTTGTGTTATGCGTGAACAAAGTAAAATTTTTTAAAAACTTGTTTTCGTACAAAATGCTTCTATCGTATTGCAAACTACAAGGGAACCAGTAGGGATGCTGTAAAGTGAGGGGATTGTGACCCTCCTACTCTGGATCATCGTGTGACCATTGAGTTTACTCACATTAGGACTTTAAATTGTGGGTTTTTATTTCTTTTAGTCTCTCTACTTTGTAGCGACACCAATAAGCTCTAAAGAGAAAAATGAAGTCAACAAACCTAGACACATGTGTCAGTCATTACCAAGAAACGATTTACTTCTGTGGTGCAGCTTAGTGCACTGCTTATCATCGGCATAATCACTGGGTACAGAGTCATCATGTGGAACGGCAGCTGTTCTGTCTCATGCACGAGAAGTATTAGAACCACTGGCAGGCTATTCTTCTGGGAACTGGAGTAACGTCTGGATGGTTCCAAAACAATGAATTTAAGCTATTGCATCAATTCAATGACTCTTTTCATCCAACGCCTTCCATGGGTACTAAGGTGACTAGGTAGAGGTGTTTCTGCCTTCTTTTTTTGCGTTCACGGCTAACATAATGAAATACAAGGGACAAGTGAAAGCGGTTACCGTCCTAGCAGCACATTTAAAAAGTGAAAAATCATGCCAAGGTGAACCAACCTTCAATAGTGAAAGGATGAGTTGGTACGGACCATGCGGTAAAGCAAAAGTACTTCCGAAGTGGGGTGCCTTGTCTCAGTATTGCATGAGGTTCCAATTTCGAATCTAGAAAAATACGATCAAAGTTTCATCACATCCCAACCTCTTGCGAGTGTCTGACAAACATTCAGGAGCATAACTGTGAGGACTCTCGCGGCTTCAGCAAAGTCTGTAAGACTTAGTAGGAGAAGCTCAACAGACAGCCAGTGAGGCGTTTGTAAGTATTAAGACAAACACAGCAAAGATGGGCGTAACGGTCAACAAAAGCATTGATGTCTTCGACAGGGGACATTTATTTAAGGTAGTGCCTTTGTCTACCCACTTAGGCTCTACTGGAGCTCCGCAGATGACATTAGATGTGGAGATCATATAAAAGATAGCTTATGTCAACCACTCTTTCTATGAAACAAGAAGGCAATTAAGTAACAAAGCCGAACTCGAACTACTTGAGTAACTCTGTATAAGATACTAATACTCATCCTAGTCCTGCTGAGGCATAAACTTTTTAAAAATCAGTTGAAGATGTCCTCAGTTACGTGTAGAACGTATAGTGCCAGTCAGGAAAATCTTCGAATCTACTCTGGACGAAAGGCCTCGCGGAAAGAGGCACCTGATTGCCGTGATCAACTGAAGTCAACTGACTAAAGAGGTTTGCTTATTGAGTCCCAGGTCCACTTCGTACAGTAGCCTCACCTAATTGAGACTCTGGCTAAAAATGTATTGTATGACAAGTAAGTAAGACAATCATTCGTAATCGGAATTTAAACAAGGTCCAGCTCGAACCGAACATGACCGTGGAGGAAAATTGCAACTCTTATCCCTTCAAATGGCACAATTCTCTATCAATTCTTCATTTAAGCGATTTATCAGAGCTCTTCTCGGACAATACTGTTCTCTGTCTCACCACTTAAGCTTTCTTTATTTCCCTCCTTGTTCGCAGGACACAAAATAGCAATGGTCAACAGAAAGGAACTTGTATCGACTCTTTATCTGCATCATTGCACTCCTTTTATAATCCGATTAAATATCATTCTCCAAATGACAAAAAGAAGAGAGAAAAAAACCCCTCGAACAAGGACATGGCAACAAAGCTTCGAACTAGTACTAGTCAGAGGGGAAAAAGGGAAGAAAATGAATAAAAATCAATTAAAAAAGGACCCTCCCTTCAGCAGCTACAAATCCGATTGGAATCAAGATTGGAAGGTTCTGTGAAAATGTTCTTCATTTTCTGAAGAACAAATGCCATCACAGTGCAACCCTAACACACACACACGATAGAGAAAAACGAATCCAAATTGAAAGAACAACGAGTAGGAGTCCTTTTTAATACATACTCGTACGAGTGTGTCAGCTCGATTTCTTTTGCTACCGACACCCACAAATTGCTTACCATTAAGTGCATTTAAGCCCCGTTGAAATAACCAACCACCATCAGACGGTGTATCCACTCTTCTTCCAATGTCCTTGTTTCAGAAGAAGAAGAAGAAAAAAAAAAACGAAAAATCTAATGAACATTGAACGAAAAAAATCCAGGAGAAAAGCGTATCTGAAAAGTGAAAAAGTGCAAATTGAGAGTCTCGGTTGTGTGTTCCACAATCAGAGCGCTTCCTAGTTGGACACTGCTTCTAGCGTCGTCCTTTTGTCGTCTTTATTGCAAACGATTAAAGACAATTCTCTCTACTCTGCTGGCTGCTGCTGTGGTAGTCCTGGTGGTTGGTTTCTGACAGAAGTGGCACAGAACACAAAAAAAATAAAGCGAAAGATACAAACACAGAGAATTGTTCTGAAGTACTTCTAGCAAAACTGCTTTGATGCACTTAAAAGTTAAATTTTTCTCTCCAGCGTTTTGCTAGAAAAATAAAAAGGGAAAGAAAACCAGTTCCAGCGAAATGTCTTGGGAAGTTTTCAACAACAAAGTGGAGTTCTAGGCTTGTGCATGAAGTTGGAAACCAGGCCAAAAACTTAATTCCCCTTTTAGCTTTAGGCTAGGCGTCTATGCCAGGACATTCATCTCGAGTCATAAGAGATTTTTTCGACACTCACTTCCTAGCTAGACACAAGGATGAATTCGCTTCATCTTGTCTTGGTTCCCTTTTATTTGGGCAACTTTTGTCCTTTCTCTCTAACCATGTGTGTGTATGGTGTAACAAAAGCATTGAGTGTGTGTAATTTACAACACTTGAAGCGAAACACAATAGAAAACATTTTTTTCAAGATTTTTCTCAGCTTGTTGGAGACGTTCGCAAGGACGACGAAGTCGTCATGTTACACAAGAAAGAGGACATGGCATACAAACACGTCGAAACATTAAACGTTGCACATTGCCGTAAATGCTCCCTGAGTGCTTGCTTGCTGTTGCTGCTGCTCCTCTCCAGCATTCAAAATAAACGATTGTGTTTTGTTTGGTGAGAGTGGAAAATGAGTGGGTGGACGATGATACAGGGTAAAACAGCCTAGAAACCGTTCCGAGGAGACCGACCGGCATTTGGATGCTGTAAGTGGAAAAGAAAGGAACAATAACAATTGTTTGAGGTTTCCAAAAGGCTCTCTCTATGCTATGAAGCAAATGTGCATGAATGTGCAATAAATATCCTGTTGAATGTTTTTCGTCTTTTTTTTTTTTTTTTTGTTCGCCTTCTCTCGGTCTTGAATAGGCTTTCAAATGGCTGGTTGAAATTTCTTTTCTTTAAATTGTGGCCGAAAAGATAGAGAGAGCAAGAGAGCACATACACTTATGGCTGTGAAGATGATCCTTTAAAGATGCATAGGGTTCTTCATGGTAAGGTAGTCATTTTATTTTAAGTACCTTGGGTTATCTCGTTCTCGGCCTGTCATGAGAGGTGATGGAGGTTAACTCTTAAGAGGTTCTTTGTGTTTAAGATACATTATGAGGCTTCTTATTCTGTTGCTTTTTATGGATACTTAACTTTTTGGTTGGAGGCGTGCGCCACATTAGGCTTAGATTAATAAGTGTATAGTAAATTTTTTTTTTTTTTTTTGTTCTTTTTCTCTAACCGAAGGATGTTTTTTGAACCCACTATATGTGTATAATGAAGGTTATGTAATAGGGTGCCTGCGATATGATGGGAGAAGGGTTTAATTATTCATTGTTGCTTACTGTGGTATGAGAAAAGTGAAATTGAATTGGAGCATGTTCATATAGGAATGATAAGGAAATCTTTAATGGTTTAGGGCTAAAAAGGATAGAAGATTCGGGGAATTTCAAAAAGTCATTAAAGCATCCAAGATCTCTGCCAAATTGATGAAAGGTTTTAGCAATTGCTGTTCTATCGCACGCCGGTACTATAAGTCTTTAGGATATTTATAGATCTCTTTGCTTGAGGGTATAATATATTCCTTAAGTAGTTAGAAGTTTTCCAGGAAAAATTGTGTATCTTAATAAAACACAGAATAATCGGTCGCCAGGAATGTTTCCCATTCAATATTGTTCCCGAGCTCTTTTAACGTTGTTGCCATAAGCCTACGACTAGTAACTATGTGATAGCCCTTCGACCGGACCACTTCTCGACATTACACGTTTACAGAACTTCCCTGCAATGTTTGATCATCTTATTGGAATCTGATGTTCGTATTCGGTCCGTTCTAGTGCATGCAAAGGAGTTTTAGGAGATCCAAGGCAGTGAGAGACTGCCACCCCATGCTGGATGCCGAGTCACTGTAATTAACCAAGGATTTGTGAAGCTAACGAGTTGGCTTGATAAGGCTCCTTCGGTCTAAAAAACATAGGCGCCACCGAAATCGAGGCGCCAACGTCTGAGATGGTGAGAGCTCGACCAGAGTAACACTGCAAGGGTGCCACGCTAAATAAAACCAGGTCCATCGGACCTCTGAAACACAAGGGAGGAATCCTCTCCACTGTGCTATAGGAAGACATGCCCAAATACTGGGTATTCCCTACAATGAATGCTGCAAAAACTATAGAGATGAAGAAGAAAAAGAGACCTGTTCAACAATATAAATGATCTCAACAATGCCTGTACGGCTAAGATTGACTCATTCATACTAAGGAGTAAATGGTTCCTAGAGTAAGAGGGTGACCCATCCACCTTTAGTGCATCTTCACCGAGAGCCGGTTTCAAACAACGAACCAACAAATAGAGTCTCTTGAAGCACATTTGGGTTCATCGCTGAAGACCAAGTTTTTCGATAAACTTCAGGATTTTTCCAACCGCTTGGGGTTTCAATTCTTGAGTTTGTTTCATCTCATAAAGGAGGAAATTCTTGAACTTAGCTAATTCCAATTAATGGGAGCGACATGGCATAGACTTTTCTACTAAGACCTCAACTATTTCTATTGTTTCTTTCACTTCTCTTTTCATCTCTGTCTGCTTTTGGACTTAGTAAAGTTATAAGGTGTTCCAGTCTTGTTTTTTTGCATATGTAATCCTAACAGAACTTTTTTTTACCTAACCCTTAGCAAAGAACAAAATTCCTTTTATTGATGGATATTGAAGGACTTAGACTTACTTGTTAACACATTTAGAGCCATCATGCCAAGGTTCAAACACTCTTTCTTATACATCTTTGGGCACTTACCTGAAAAGAAAAAAGATACAAAATGGGTTAGAAAAATCAAAGTAAAGTTTGTCCCTTAAGGATTAGGATTAAGGGGTCTGGTTAGGGGTAACATTGAGTAAACAAGTCATTCGACAGCACAAGAAGTATTCAACTTCCAACCATATCCCTCCAAATCTCAAGTGTTTCAAATTAAATAACGAAAAATGCGAAGAAATTACCGTGAATTATGAACGAATGCAAAAAACACATACATTACCCATGGAAAATAAATATTGAAATACCCTTCTTCTCTTTTTCAATTCAACTAACACCCGTGCTCTGTTCATCAGCCTCTGGCTGACTAGAAAAAAACGTCCGCACTAGCTACATTCTCTCGTTTCAAAACTTGCTCTTTCCTTTCATTATGCCTAAGGAACAACTACAAATTACTTCTCTCTTAAAGTCCTTACACAATCTGTTACAATTACCCTGTAATGCTAATGCAATTACACGACTTCTTTTCCAAAGCACTACATGAGCATTACAAATCGCGACTATCCCTCTCGAGCCTCATCTAAAAACTCTTCACGAAGACGAGTTGATATATGTATAAAAAAAAAAAAAAGAAAAAAAAACTTTTTTACCCTCACGTTGCAAAACTTTTCCGCAGCAACCTAATTCGCGTTCCAAAACAAGGCGCAAAGAGAAGAGAAAAAGTTAAAAAAAAAAAAAATTATTATCAAATATGCTTTGTGACACACGTAGTCGTCCCGGAAGTCGAAACCTAAAACCTGAGAAGGAACACGCTCCACACGCGTGTATGTTTACTAATTCATCTCACATCCCTTTTGCTCATATTATACAAATAATCAAAAGCAAGACTCTTAAGTCTTCACCTCTAGCTATAGCTTTGAAGGAAGAAAAATACCGTTACACAACACTCTATAATTAGGAGTTTTCTTTTTGTTTTACGCCCCTCCACCCCCAAACGAATGCGAATGCGTGTGTGACTATGTGAGGGCACACACATAAAATTTAATTTAAAAGTAAACTTTTCTCCAAAAAGAAAGTGTTTTCTTTTCTTACCCTATTTCTAGGAACTGCCATGTTTCCTCCTTTTAAGGACGAACCAAAATATATAGGGAACACGGAGAATTTCGCGAAAGCTCATACAACAGACGATGGAAATCGTATCTATAAGTGAAAACTTTTCTTTTACTTTGTCAAGGTAATAAAATATTACCCCTTCTTCGCACATATCCATGCCCTTGTGTCCTGCTGCTTATCCTCTTTCTCATGTGCTATCGATTCACTTTCACCCTCCACCTACATGCACAGATACTCGTGAGAAATTCTCTAGAATCTGGAGCAGATTCTGTCGTAAGAAAATGCAGTCAAGGTATCTTAAAATTCCTAGGCAAAGTAGTTCCAGGACATTACAAGTTCTCGCCTTCCAAAAGTACATATAGCCCTCCAATCGGCCACCCCACCCACTTCTAGTGAAATTTTCGAAGCTAATGCACAAACTGTTTGATCTATCACGAGGACCCAGATACAGTGGAAAACACACGTACACGTAACATTTGTCCTTGTCATAGATATGTTTACATGCTATTAACAAACTCATATCAGTGCGCCAACTTTTAAAACATCCTTCGACGTTGGGGGGTGATTTCATAACCCCCCCAAACCCCTTTGACAAACTACCATCTCTCACATGGTCGTATATTCTGGTGCAGGATGCAAAGGATGGAGGGGGGGATGGTTTTTTTTTTTTGTATTCCCCCCTCGCATTGAAAACTTTCTTCATTAAGCAATTCCTCCAACACAACAGGCAGCAATAGTAGTAGAGCACCTAACCCAACAGATTGCGCAGTGGTATGACAACACCTAGGAGACATTGTGCAACGCCAAGCCACAAAGTACCTACTCTGTGTGTACCGTATTCTTTTGGGGGATGTGTGTGTTACCGTATGCACAGAACCACTAACATCGTCACCAAAGGAGCGTATCGTCCTCCATGGGGAAGTCGAAGTTTAAGTAATTTTCAGATTTTCTATCGCTTTCGAATATGAATTTTATTATTATTTTCTCGAAAGGGGGAGCGAACAGAAGTCTACAGATTAACAAGGGGGCACGGCACGGAACGATAGTTAATTTATTGTGAAATGGAATTTTTGGCAAATGCGAGTTGAGTCTGGCGGAAGTTTTCACATTTGCGAGTACTTGGCAGGCTTATGATCTTGGTTTTGTTATTGTAATGAGTTTTGGGTGTTATTTTCTATTAGAGTGGTTTATGCCACAGAGGGGTGTACTAAATAACTGAATTTGGATTCACCACAGAATGTCCTCGAAATTTTCTTCACATAAAATTGGAATCAAGGACTGAAAGTTTAGTGAGTTTTTTAAGAGGTACTCAAGTATACTCAAGTATTCTGATGCCTAAGAACACTAAAGTAAGTACTCGTTATTGAAGTGCGATCTTAAGGCATTTCTAAGAGTTGATTTGTGGCCGATAGTGGACTGAAAGATCAGTGATTTTTTGAAGAGATACTCAAGTATACTCAAGCACTCTGATGCTTAAGAACACTAAGGTAAGTACTCGTTAACTGTGGACGATGTTTAGGCATTTCTAGAAGTTGCTTTGTGGCCGAATGTGGATATTACCAAATTGGAGCCAAGGACTAAAAGATCAGAAATTTTTCGAAGAGATACTCCAGTATAATTAAGTACTCTTTTATCCATTTACACAAAAGTAAGTGCTAGTTAGCTCTGGATGGTGCTTAAGCATTTATAAGACTTGCCAATAACTGCACATAATTAAGTTCGAACAGATGCTCAAGTATACTCGAATAATAATCAGACGATATTCAAGTATTTTTTATCAAACAATATTGAAGTATTTATTCCAGTTACTTTGTAGACAAATTGGCAGAAAGTATTATATCTGTGGCTAAACACTCAAGTCTACTCAGGGTAATACTGGATCCTAGAGGTTTTCTGTAGGTCTCTGCTATAGCTAGAGTACTTGTACCACTCTGGTCTAGACTGGTGTTTATGCCATTAAGACTTGAGTAGGGTTAAGACTCTACCTCTCAGATAGTGACAAATCGCTAAGGACACTATCGTCTAACTCCGGGAGTGGAAAAACCTCTACTATGGACCAATTTACACTCATGAGACAGTTGTGCTTTATGGCTGCATAGAACGGAAGGTACTCGAGTACACTTAAGTATCTAAGGATTTTTGGTTGAAGTTGTGGCCACCTATTCGTTGCAAGTAAGTGTGTGTAGACGCGGCTAGTTACCTTTGCTTCTTCGACAAGATTGCTCTTAAGTTGTTCCCAATTATTTTAAGCAAATCATTCGCAAGATTCACTGCACTTGTTGCAACAGGAGTCCACTAGACTCCATCAGAGATGGTTTAATTCAATTTAACATTCTTTTGCCTTACAAAACACTTTATAAATAAAAGCTTACTGCATATTTTTTTTATCTCCATCTGGTCGAAGGGATGGGATGTAAATGGTGAATACTTGGAAGTAGGATTCGAATGTAGGCAAAATGCAAAGAAAACACATCCTTCTCTTTCGCATTTAAATATTTTTCTCTCATTGCTCTACATTCAAAGCATAGGAGTTTAAAAAAAAATCCCCCTCCACCCTCTTCTTAGTTCTTCATAACAAAATATGTAAGTCTGTTCTTACTTAATAAACATACATATGTATGTTACATCTAGGTAGCTATACACAGAAAAAAATAAAAGGAATACAACATAAAAGAGAGTAAATACACAAAATGGAGAGAGAGTAACAGAAACAGAATACGACATAAGAAAAAGTATCTCAAGAGGTTAAAAGCATACTCCTCTCGTTCACGTTAAGTGTTTGCACGCCTACGGGTTTAAGTATTAAATTGTTTCCTTTTCAAGTGCAACATCGCCTCAACCTACTTCCATCCGGGTGCGGGCATAAGAAACACAAGAAAACATTCGTACACAGCATAGGATGTGCCTCCTGTTGTTAAGGCGAATCTTATAAGTATGCTGCTATGCATCTATGTGTGAGGATAAAAGTCCTGTAGTTATTTTATTGATGCTGCAAGGACTATAAACGACGATACAACTACTAACAGTTTTGTTGCACATGACTTCTTCGGGAAAGAAATCGCGAATGAATTTACCCTGTTATCCTTTTTCCATTGACTACCGGTTGTGTATTCCGACGTGAAATTGCAAAATTGGTCCTTTTTTTCGTGAAAAAAGCAAAAAAAAAATTTAAATGCAAAGTCACGTGCCGCGGCAATAGTCGCACGTTTTACATTGGCGCGGAAATTGACATCTATTGGAGAGTAGAGAAGGTATCCCTTTTTTTCTGTTCGGCTCCTGTGTATATATTTTGTGTTCCAGGTATATCCCTTCCGCGGAATACAAATTTGAATGTTACCGAGTACCAAAAACCTACTACTGATTCGAAATTAAGTTAAACGTCCTTTTTTTTTTGCTCCTTGCTCCCGCTCAAGGATACGCATAAGCTTGACCTATTAACCATGAGAAGGAGGTGAAAATCAAACCTTTTTGCTAAAGGATATAAAACGCAGCTCGTAAAAATTCATAATTTAGCAGGACGATTTGTTTTGAAGAGGTAGAACGAACGGGCGACATAGCCTTTACAGCAAGCCTATCCTATTTTCATGTCATGCACGTGAGGCAGATGACCCTTTTTCTTCTTTTTGGTTCCTTGTTGAGGGTCTATAAATACCCGTTGATCGGGTACATTGATTTCGTTTATTGTTAAGTGCTTTCATGCGCCACAATAAAAAAGGGATCAATGTGCAGATATCATTGGGTTTGTTTAATGAATGCAAAAAAGGGAAAAGTTAAGCGATTTAAAGGAGGACCTATTCGTTTTAGACAATACGGATGCGATGGTTCGTGTGTTTTTTTTTTTTTCTTTTCTATGAGATTTATGGGGAAATGCTTAAAAATATATCCTGTTGATCGAAGAGATAGGTTAACGATGAAATTTAAAGTAGGTTTGTGTCTTTCTTTTTTTTTTTGGGGAGGGAACTAAATTAAGACATCTTCTAGGATTATTTAGAAAACATTTAAAAGGGGTTAAGGCTTTATTATTGGGTTCAGCAAGAAAAGGGTATGCATCGTTACTGAGTGAAGGAGGGATTCCCAATCAATCTCAATCAACCATTCAAATAACTTCCGGAATCCCGAAATATCCTACTAATGTTCGACCATAAAGAGTTAACTGAAGCAAGTCACAACAGAATAAGCAACAGGATGTAGCGTATGAATTGTCCGAAAAAGCTTCAATTGAACGAAAGGAAGAAACTAGATAGATGTGAGAATGTCACCCAATCAGAAAAAGAGAAGAGAAAGAAAGCCACCTGAGGGAACTGAAGCAATACAAAGTAACTCTTTCTTACTCACACGCATTGGGTAATTCAAAATCTTTCACACAGTTCATTTAGTATAATGGAAGAGAATAACATTGACCACTAAGTCAGTTGCAAAAATTTAGTGTGAGAAAGTGAATAGCGTTGAGTTGTTCACATTACTTTTCACTGCGACTATTGGAGCAGGACAATTCTAGCAGCGAGAAGTAAATTGACCAATTGCAACTCTGTTTCGCTCTCTCTCTCTCCCTCAATCCTTCTCCCTCTCTCTCTCTCTCTCTCTCTCTCTCTCTCTCTCTCGACCCTTCTCTCTCTCTTTCTCTGTCAGAAAGAACTGTGGAAAGAATCCAATGCCTGCGACTGAATCAACGCCATATAACTCTTTTTGTAACAGCGATTATGTGGAATCGTTCACAATGTCCAATGCCTGCGACTGAATCAACGCCATATAACTCTTTTTGTAACAGCGATTATGTGGAATCGTTCACAATGTTCCACAGAATTCACTGAGTATGCAAGTCATTTCAGTAGCAAGCTTAGTCCTAAGAACACCAACTCATTATCAGAATTTTTTTGATATTTTTAGGCTGCAGGCTCAAATTCTATTCATCAAAGAGTCGGAATAGAAAAACTCACTAAAAAGAGTCACTCTGATCAAACTTTCAAGATACTTTCTTTCAGGAACTTCAAAAGCTCTTTTGCTTAAAGGGAGAGGGCAGACTGCGTTAACAGGTTCACGAGAATATTTGACTGAGGATTTAAGTCAGCAAAGACCATCAGCAATCAACCATTCAAATAACTTCCGGAATCCCGAAATATCCTACTAATGTTCGACCATAAAGAGTTAACTGAAGCAAGTCACAACAGAATAAGCAACAGGATGTAGCGTATGAATTGTCCGAAAAAGCTTCAATTGAACGAAAGGAAGAAACTAGATAGATGTGAGAATGTCACCCAATCAGAAAAAGAGAAGAGAAAGAAAGCCACCTGAGGGAACTGAAGCAATACAAAGTAACTCTTTCTTACTCACACGCATTGGGTAATTCAAAATCTTTCACACAGTTCATTTAGTATAATGGAAGAGAATAACATTGACCACTAAGTCAGTTGCAAAAATTTAGTGTGAGAAAGTGAATAGCGTTGAGTTGTTCACATTACTTTTCACTGCGACTATTGGAGCAGGACAATTCTAGCAGCGAGAAGTAAATTGACCAATTGCAACTCTGTTTCGCTCTCTCTCTCTCCCTCAATCCTTCTCCCTCTCTCTCTCTCTCTCTCTCTCTCTCTCTCTCTCTCTCGACCCTTCTCTCTCTCTTTCTCTGTCAGAAAGAACTGTGGAAAGAATCCAATGCCTGCGACTGAATCAACGCCATATAACTCTTTTTGTAACAGCGATTATGTGGAATCGTTCACAATGTCCAATGCCTGCGACTGAATCAACGCCATATAACTCTTTTTGTAACAGCGATTATGTGGAATCGTTCACAATGTTCCACAGAATTCACTGAGTATGCAAGTCATTTCAGTAGCAAGCTTAGTCCTAAGAACACCAACTCATTATCAGAATTTTTTTGATATTTTTAGGCTGCAGGCTCAAATTCTATTCATCAAAGAGTCGGAATAGAAAAACTCACTAAAAAGAGTCACTCTGATCAAACTTTCAAGATACTTTCTTTCAGGAACTTCAAAAGCTCTTTTGCTTAAAGGGAGAGGGCAGACTGCGTTAACAGGTTCACGAGAATATTTGACTGAGGATTTAAGTCAGCAAAGAATTGAATACAATTGATGTAAGTTGACTGTGACAATTTTCCTCTTCTTCCCATTGACTCGGTCAAGTAAAGATCGACGAATAGTGCACTTACTATAAACAGACAAGGAGTTGTATCTTAGTTAAGAAAAAGGCTTCTTTTCTAGCGAAAGAGTCACTATAACGAAACCCATATTCAAAGTGAATTGACTCACTCAAAAGAGTCATGAAGGTTACATTGCCTGTGATTTTTTTCCTTGAGTTATTGAATCACAGTGAATAGTGAATTGACACTTAGAAGTGTCTGAGAACGTTTTTTGACAACATGTAGTAAATTTGTCGAAGTGAAGAAAAAGAGCCGCTGGATTTGTGTTTCGACTCACGAAAAGAACCATTATAAAGTGAATTTGTCAAAGTGAAGGAAAAGAGTCACTAGGTCTTAGTGCGAACATTTGAAGAAACTTATAGTTAAAAGGAGACTTTACTTCCAATTCAAATCAACTCCCAATGAATTGAAAATCTGTCCCATTCTAAGGGAAGAGGTGAAAATGTTGTCACCGAATACATTCGCAACTAACGCTCGTGTTGGCGAATTTGAATAAAGGGATTAAGTGTAACTTAAAACAGGAAACTTTGATGCTTAGAAACTTTCCAAATTACCTATCAGTTCTTAGTATTTATTAGCATATAAATGACAAAAGCAATATCCATTTTTATGTTTCGTTACAAATTCGCCCCAGTCCTGGTATCCACCACTTAAATCGAAACATTTTCACTAAAAAAAAAAGAATATTTTCATTACACTTGAATTCCTCGACCAGCTGGATATTTATCCATTCGAAAATTCCACGTTTTCCGCATTCTGGAAAATTTGCAAATTCCTTTTCTTCTACTCCTCCTGACTGTGGGCGGAAGGACGAAAAGATGTGGCGGAAAATATTAAGTCCTACCTTTACTTAACTAAAAATGGAAGTAGAAATCCTTAAATCTATCTCCCACTCCCCTGGCTATTTTTTGCTCTTCTACCATCTGTTTTTCTCAGTAATACAAGCTTCATCTCAAAATAATTCTTTCCAAGCCCTGTGCCACCACCACCACCACCACCCATTAGGAAGAGTAAATCCCCTTAACACCTGAAAATGTAAGAGATTTTGCAAATCGTTAATGCCGAAATTACCATAACCTAAACCCTATTCCGTCTCATCCGGCTTCCGGCTTCCGGCTCTCGCTCACCGGTAATGTTGAAAATTTTATGTGCTAAAACATCTTTAATTGTTTACAAGACACCTCTACTCTGTAAACTATCCAAACAAACAAACAAACAAGCAACAACCTTCCTTACTAGTACAAACTACTCTGACTGTTGTAAGGACGAAAGCAAGGCGTTCGTGCATAAACTAACTTTATTGTTCTGCCGAATTACACATCTTGCTGCTGCTGTTGCTGTTACCTACTTCTTCTTCTTCTTTACCTGTGATGCATTTTACCTCTGCATCCTGGCGGTGTACTCGTACACAAACTAATATATCACATCGCCTTATGTTCTTGGCGTAAAATACTCTTTGAGTGGTGTGGTCGTTCTTTCTCCTCCTCCTCCTGTTCGTTTGTGAAAGACAAAATTTGTTGGACGAAAACAGAGGAAAAAGGAATCTGCATAGAACAATAAACAATATCCCAAGAAGAACTGGGGGAACTCCTGTCTCCACATTGAAGTTTTCATCTTCGAGATGGAGTACACCCAGTTGTAACAACATGCAACTTGCGTCAGGTGAAATCATGACTATCCAAAATCTCACTACCACAGGGAGAGAGAGGGGCAGCCTTAATCCTTTACAAACTTATTGTTGTTTTGAGTAACTTTCAGGACAGAGTTGCAAATCGCAACACTGTTTAATCGGAGAGGGGAGCCTTCCCCAAAAATTTGTTACGCTATAACACCTTTCTTCATAATGAGTCCAGGCAAGAGACTGAGAATCTATACATTGTGGAACATTGTGTACCTATCTTTCGGTTGTGTATTTGGGTGAATAAAATTCACTTCAAAATGGATACCAACATGAGCTTAGTGCTGTGATGTTGGGCGGTAATGGTGGTGTTTTGGGTTAGTGTGGTGCTCTCCTGTGTGTATATCATAGTGTCATCATCATCATTACCACTAGCAGGAGGTTGGTCCCATACAAAGGGTATGCCATTCTTAATAGATTTGAACAATGCCATGAGATGCTTGTGTTTTTTAGGGGAGAACGACTAGTATTGGATGTGTGTGTGCCAAGTTGAAAATCGAAAGATATGCGGTTGGTTGAACAACACGAGAGGTATGTATACACTAGGTTCCCTAAAGGTGCATAGCCATAGCCAGCCTGTGGAAGCATAGTTACCCGATTTACATTAATTAAAACACGTATCTGGGCAACGTACAAATATTTGAGGGTAAATGGTTTGTGTTGTGTCTCTGACACATTGCCGACACAACACACACACACGAGATGTGTTTTAAGTGAGACATTAAAAAGGTGTTATTAGAAGTTGGGCACATTTTTTTACATCCTTTTTAGGTTTTCAGAGGAAATCTGTAATTTGTGTTCACCCATTCTGGTAAGGGAATTAGAGGCTGGGTTGTGTTAGGGCTTATCTTAGAATGTTGATCGGGAACCTCATTCAAACATAAAGCCAAAGCATGAATGATGATGGAGATTATTGGTAAGCCGAGTCTTTTAAACAAACCAAATGCATTTGGGGATCAACAGTGAAACAGGAGTACTCTCTAATTCGAGATGTAATCTTCTTAAATTTTTTACTTTTAATCCTTTCCAATGAACTAATATTTTCAGGGAGGATTTTGCGGGCACATACGTTCTTTAATGGGAAATTGCACCGCAGCTGGGGCTGGAATTTGAAGATCCTCTTGGCTTGAGCATTGTTGTCCATTCGTTCGATGTGGTCGAGCCAATCTAATCATCGTATCTTGGCTTTTTGGACTACATCCACATCTGGGTTCAGCTCATAGAATTCGCTTCTTCTCCATTTGCTCTCCTCGTGTGAGGTACATTATATCCGACGAAGTACTTTTCGCTCGCGAGGTGCCCAAAATTGATGATGATGAGCGTTCTCTAGAGCATTAATTTGGTCCGTTGAGTTAGGATCTCTAAGCCCATTTATTTTTTCAAACCGAAGTAGCAGCGCTTTGGTAGGGTTAGGTGCCGTTTGTGGGATTGATATTTGTTCTGGACTCTTTAACTGCCTCAGCAGTGACATTCTGCCCAAGGTTTTGGACAGTCTTGTCCTCATTCACTTTAAGTTCAACTCGTTTCGCCTGCTCTTCAATTGGCGTAAACGCCTCTACGGCGGCGCCTTTTCAGCATCTCTCGATGATGTTAGCATTTGGATAGATTTGTGAAAAATAGTGCCTTCCATGTTGACTTCATGCTGCCACATGACAGCGCATCCCCTAGTCAGAATCCGGTGCACGTTTGGAAAAGCTCAGAAGAGTATGCGACACATCTGGTTAAGTTTTGGCAGTATTCCGAATTGGACCATCGCCTGGTAGCGCTCGAGATGAAGAATGGTGTCATATGCGGCTTTAAAGTCGAAGAAATAGGTGGAGGGTTTCGCTTTGAAATTAGGTCTTTTCCAGGATTTGTATGAGTACAAAAATTTGTGTCATCAATTGCCCATTAGTGTGTTGCAGAAGCGTATTAGATGTCCACAGGGTACAAGGCATCTTCTTTTAAGATGAGGCATATAGAGCTGATACTCCAGTCGTCGGGCATGCATTCCTTCACCCATACTTGATTGATGACTTGGTGCATGCACCCTAGCAAGGCATCACCTTCGTATTTAAAGAGTCCAGTTGGAAGTCCATCGCAGCCACAATTCTTCATTGACTGGAGGCAAGTTCTCTTCTTGTCCTATCACTCTCTCTATTTCCTGAGTGTTTAGGCAACTGCTGGAAATCTTGCTCAAATAGATTTTCAAAGAGACGAATAGGGTATCATACGTTCCGTGTACAACCTATGACAACTCTTCCATATACTATGTACAAATATCCTCACTCAAAAGCACAAAGAATATTCCGTTTGGTCATATTTTACAGACTCTCCTGTCATAAAACTACTATGCCAAGGACTTATACATACTTGTGCACGTGTGTAGCGTGCAACATGTTATATCCTCAATACACAAAGTTTAACTGATGATGTATGCCAGTCTGATTCATTGTGTTGCAATTCAGAGAACGTATAAAGGAGACCCTTTCTCCGCTTAAAAATGATAAAAAATTCCTTTACATCCCCATCACCCAGCACCAATAGACTGCCACTATTATACACATCTTTCGCCAAAGAGAAGAAGAAAAAAGCTTGTACAGACTTTCGTTACTGTGATTTATGCCGATGATTTATATAGGTAGGACAATGGACAAATGGATTTCCTTTCATTTTGTCCTTCCGCCTCTATTTGGCCCCCTCCCCCTGATGCTTTTACCCTTCTTCCACATCACTCTTTTAGAGTTTCTCTCAATGGAGCCCTTACACTATTGTCCAAAGTGACCTTTGTGATCCTTGTGTCGATCTTTAACAAATTTTTTCTCGTTTTTATTTTCTGTTTTTGGTTTTTTTTTTGTTGCTCCTACCGTCTCCTTGCTGGTGTTGTACACGAGAGTATATATCCTTGCATTGGCATTTCAAATGGAGTTCGTTACGTATCCTTTTTTTTTTTGTTGCTTTATTTGTGTCATTTTATTCTCGGCTTCTGTCAGCTTAATGCTTTTGGTAATGAATCAATGAGGACGAAGGATAAAAAGAACAGGAGAAGGGGAAACACCGAATGCGACACAAATGTGTGCGAGGTGATGACGGCTGGTCGAAGACAGGACAGACTAAAGGGTGGTGGTGGTAGTAAGGTGGAAAAGGATAAATAGCAGGCCAGTGGCAGGTTAATTCGCACAGCATTGTCATCTTAGTTGATTCAGCTGATAAATCACCATTTTTGTGTATGTGGAGTGTATAGCATCATATACACCACTTGAATAGGTATCGAGGATTGTTAGTCTATGTGAGGGTCACCTACTACTGCTGTGTGGATCCTTTTCTTTTCTATTTTTTTCTCTTTTTGCTTTTTTTCTGTCTTTGATTTTGCTTGATAGCCAGGAGCTATATCAGCAACTGAAACGAAGGAGAGACTTCACTAATTTGGGGCACAAATTGGAATTTAGATTTAGAGGCCAAAAGGAATGCTTGTTCTGAGTGTGTGTGTGTTTGTGTAGAAACATATGTGCTTCGTTCGCACATATTCAGAGAAGGAGGGGTGAATCAAAAAGGACTTGTATTGACGTGTGGGCGTAATTGATAGACGTGTGGTTGGTAAAATCCTTAGCCAATTTAGTGTCGCTCCGAATGAGGATATTTTTCTTTAGTTTATTTCCCTCTTAAGGGCTCCGCAATAGAAGATAGGGTTTCGAGTAGATATTTATGATGCGGTGACGCTAGGTTAACAAGGTGTGGATTTATTTTTACTTTATTTCTTCCTTAAGAATAATTGTGGTCCTGAAATTAGGTGTCAACATGGGTCAGAGGTACAAGAGAAAACGATGAACTGAAATTCGTTGACTAAGCCCTGCGTTGGGCGCCAAAAAATAAACACTGATCTGCTTTTACAGATATACCTCATTGAAAATAAAGACACGAATTCTCTCTTCTCACTGATAGATATATCTCGCCCCTAAAGGGAACCATATATACATACATATGTAGTTGCCCTCAACTTTCTGATAAATTAATAGGTTAACGGTACCAACATACCCCAGAAACAGTGCTGAAAACTACCTCACTGTCGATCTTTGGACAGGGTGTAGACTACTTCGTCCTCGCGTTGGGCGCCAAACTTTAAAAGGCATCTCAAAATTATATTACTATCATCAACTGTGTATCTTTTTCAAGGACTCAGCCATTTTTATTGATGAACGCTCTTGGACTGATTGAAATTCTGTAATTTAACAGAGCAATGCTAGGATAATTTGGCAAACTTCTAGTTTCAAAGTTCAGTCAACCTTATTTGAGACTTGAATTTTTTTTTAGGATCACATTCCTATCGGATATTGGTATCCTTAAAAATATCATATTTTCATCAAACACATCTTTCTTCAAGAATCAACCGACTAAAACCAGGAAAAAGAATTCCCCTCGAACCGACGAAACTTTAAAGAGGAAAAAAAAAATTCCTTCGAGTCGTGTCTCTCCTTCTTCGGTTGCTTTTCTCGGCGCGCGTGTGTATGTGTGTTGATTTTTATGCCATTTTGCTTTGGTCATCAAAAAACTGTAAAAAGAAAATAGTCTGAAATAAAAAATTTAATTTTCCGCAAAAGGAACCGAAAAAAAAGACCTTAAGGAAGTCGTACAACTTCCTTGCTCCACCAACGGAAAAAAGGAGCAATGAAAACGTAAAAAATGAAAAAGAATAAAAAAGAAAGAAAACCGGCACTGACTTTGGCACGCAGGATTAAATTGAGGCCATCAGAAAGCAATGGATTAGCTACTACAGCATAAGGGCGAGTCCAACCGAAACCTAAGGAACAAAAAAAAAAAAAAGGACACAGACATACACTACCACTAAGTTTTACCCTGCGGATATTTTCATTCCGAAGGATTCGATTTTTTTTTTTTTTGTTTTTTTAGACTTCGCGTCGCTTGCCTTCTGCTCGCCACTAGATATCGATATTTTATGGAGATGAATATAAATTTGATGTTTGGAGATCCAACAGAGGCAACAGAAAAAAAACGAACCCCCTAACAAGGATACGGCCCGAGGGAAGGAGTGGATTTGCATTGGGATGATTTGGATCCTTTTTTTTTCAGTTCTTTTATTTTCGTCCTAAAAATTTCGGGCTTTTTATGCGAAAAATAATTCGAAGTTAAATGGGTGCATGCAGCATTGAATGCGGCAGATAATCCACCGGATGGCCAAAAGGACCAAAATGCAAATTCGATTGTTTAATAGAGCGAAGCATGTGGGTCCCGAGTCCAGACATAGCATTTTGCTATGGTTAGGGTCAATTGAAATTATGTGGCTTATTTGATAGATTTTTCCAGTCGGTGGTTTCGCAAAATCTTCTTTGTGGCTTAAATTGAATTACATTCTAAGTTGATGCGGGTCATGAGCACACGTGACAACGGCATCATCCTCTCCAACAAAAAAAAAAATAATTTCGACTGAAAAATTTAAAAGTGTATAAAAATAATCCTTTCAAAAGGAAATATTGATGAATAGCAGAGAGACGGAAAAAAAAAAGAGAAAAAAAAAGGTTTCACAGGAGAGGCCCCAAAAAAAAAAAAAAACATCAAACGGTGTCCCACAGAAATCCTCTTAAACACTCAAGAACATAGAAAAATTTTATAGATACCTACAATAGGTAGTATATTCTTCAAAGCCGCTTCTATCAAATGATACTAAATAGAAACCATTATGCACAACCAACAGTCAGCACGAAGGAAAAAAAGAAGAAGGATATCTACATCAGCATTGATCTGACTCTTTTTTTAAAAAGCTACTCCTGCAGACACACACACGGCAGTCTAGAGGAGCACTCCTTCTCCTTAACATCAAAAGCACAGGAATAAGGGTGTATACCAGTATACAACATGCAAATGGAAAGGTAAAATGACAAGAACACAAAAAAGAAAAAAAAAACAAGACTGATTTGAAGGGAAGCGTAAAACACCAATATTCGAACGAGTCCTTGGGTTAAACGGAAGGAAATTGAATATGACAGGGAGTGGAGCCATACGTTCAACTATAACACACACACACATATAACTTAATGGGGATTCTTTTTTTGCTAGAGAAGCATCATGGCACCCTTTCGATCATTACCTTCATCATCATCATCATTATTATCACTTTTGCAGGATGCATTATGCTCATGTTGGAGATACGATACGATATGCAGTAGAAAATTCGCTGATTGTTGGAAACAAGCACAGCAAAAAAACAAAGAAGAATTCGTCGTTTGATACAGGATGAAGGATATACAAACACACTTTCGTAATAGCCTAAAGGGTGTGCCTTAAGACTATTTGGAAATGAGGAATTTTATTAGCATCCTGAACAGTAATACAGCTACCAGGATTGATAAAGTTGGAGACGGCCTACTACAACACTTAAAGCTGTAGTAGAGCTAACACCCTTTCTAATCTTCATTAGGCTTCAAGATGTGTTGTTAGACTATAGCTAGAGCTGAACCTGTGGGACTTCTTCACTCGATTTCCAGAAAGGACAGTATGGGCTGAAAAAATTGTTCCCTGCTCAGCCTTTCTTCTAGCTGTCTGAGGAATTGAAAGTCCAAAGTGGGGTTCGGCAAGGCTGCATACTTTCACCAAAACTGTTCATCGGTGATGAAGATGTGCTAAATACGGCCTTATCAAATAGAAATGGAGGAATTCGATGGACTCTTACATCTGAACTCAAACACCTCGACTAAGCCGACCATGTATGCCTATTGTCTCACGGAATAATGTACCTTCACCAACATAACACAAATGTAGACAGGGAAGCAGATAAGCAGCATAGGACCGAACTCATCAACTCATATATGCATTGGTGGACAAGTGGTTGAAAGAGTAGAGATGGGGAGAGCAGCGGCACATTTCCGGAAACTAAGTATGTAGGCAACTGCGATTTAGGTATCCAATCACAGTGCAAATAAACTGTGACTGAGAAGTAGTATCCCACAAACAGTCACTGGATCATCAGCAGCAGATTTTGAAGGTTGGATGTCAATAGGAACAAAAAATGGAACTCCAGCCGTATCCACGTAGTCGGTCATGTTCAAAGTCATGACAGTGCGCGATGTGTTTTACAATTTCACAACAACTCATACAGCTCTCATTCGCAATCACTGCTACTTTTCAGTCGCAACAGCCACATTTTCTGTTATAAAGCTATGTCTTGTTCAACGTTCTACGTACTGTGAGTGAGAGACAGAATCACATTAAAAAAAAAAAAAACAGTGCCTTTTAATATTACTCAAGGACATTGACCCCAAAGATTGTCAGCAAGTTCAAGTAGATTGTGTTCCAATTTCATGAGAGGCATTCAGTTTATTACTTCTTCAAAGACCAAGTTAAGTATTGTTACTCTCTGACACTCGAAAAACGTGTCACTGGTATCCTTTCTGACCAAACTGTCAATGCGTTTCGTGTCACCACAGATATCCTTCTGTAACCCTTTTATATGCTTTATTAGGAGGCATTTTCCCGCCTACAAAAACCCTATAAAGAACGTATCCTGCCTAGCTAAATGTACGTAGGCTAATAAATTAAATATCTCGTCCAATCCTTCACAGTAGAGCGGCCCCTCTCTGTCGTCATATTGCCCTCAACTCGAAGGGAAAACTTTCTTTTAACCTTTTGCCCTGCACTGGTTGCTAATATTTGAAACATTCTTACGGAAACGCGCTAACAGATGTTTCTCAAAACTTTAAGTGAGCGGTTGGCACATAAAGGGTGTTGAGTTTTTTTTTTTTTTTTTTTTTTCTTTAAATTATTACTTCCTCTTGAGGTTAATAACGACCAAGGAAAGGGAAAAGTCCTTTTTTTTTTGTTACAAAGGGAAAGCAAAAAAACCCTAACACAAGATGGAGCAATGTTCCTTTAAGTATCTTAAATGAAAAATGTGTACCTTCTTGTCCTACTTAGGAGTACAGCCCAGCGCCATTGCCGCCGTCCCGGTGTCGTCGTCGCCGCCACCGTTTGGTGTCCCTACTGACTATTAAGAGTGATTGTGCCATTGGGGATAAGAAGAAAATGCCTTACGTTGCACAACCCCACTTAAAGTGGTGATAAGTCATGGTGGCACTAGTAGTAGTCCAAAAAGGATTTGAAAAAAAAAATTAATTCAGTATTCAAAGGATTCAAAGGACTTTTTGCATGGTAATTGCCTGGGTTAAGATTTTCTTCATTTTTTTTTTTTTTGCTTGCCTTTCTCATCCCAAACTATTATCAAGGACGAAGGATTTATTATAAAATTTTAACTTTTTTATATGTGACGATTTTTTTTTAAGGATTTTTTGGCCAAACTAGATTGGATGACATAAAGTTGTCAAGTTGACAGTTAACAGAGTGAGAGTAGTTGTTTTTTGATTCAAGGATTTCAGTTCTGCGGTGGGATAGAATCTCGGAACCACTACTAGTTTTGTGTGGTAATAGAATTGTGGTCATGTTCAGCATATGGGGGAAAAGGCATTATCATGATAATGACAGCGGCAACGACACAAGTGAGTGTGTCTGTGTGTGTGTGTAAAGTTCGTCCTTGTCGACATCGTCTATCATATTCGACCGCAGAAAGTCACAATTATTCATATAATTATGAACTTTAGTGGAAAAGTTATGTTAAAGTGTTCGAAGTGTAGCCCGGAGGTGGCTGGCAAAAAAAATAGCAGGATTGTGTCCTATAATAGCCACAATGGGGGATGATTACGCAGCGGGATGGAAAGGATGGCTGTATGATAATGAGTGATTCATTAGTTATGTTACGAGGTGAAATAGATTTTTTTTTGTTCCTTTTGGATTGAATTTCCTTGTCAGTGCGGTGAGTGTGGTTGGATTTATAGCAATTACATGGCTTTTGTTATCCATTTAGTAGGGCAAAGAGGATGACAAGGAAGGGAATTAAAACTTGTTGGTGCTGATGTCGTGGGTAAATTAATGAATGAGGACATTGTACTTTTAATCGCGGAGAAAAGTTATATGAAAGTGAAAACTCTCGTTAAATCTTTAAGTGGCGCCCAAATACGGTCTAGTGCATGTTCTTTTCATCAAATCAAATTTGTATATGAATTTAGGTATTTTAACTGTCGCCCAACATGAGGGCTAATGAATACAATGTCGTGTACCCAACTGCTAAACTCAGAAGATCCAAATCCTGTGTCAAACATTCAGTTTTGTAATCAACTTTGTGCAAAAATTGTGGCCCAGTTAAACGATGACGTAAAAAGTGTCATAAAATACCATAAAATAAGGATGTTTCTTAAAATTTTAGAAAAAAAGAAAAAGAAAAAAACTTCTAGTATTGGCGCCCAACATGGGGCTTTACAGAATCGTTTAAGTGAAGTTGCTCCAATCATAAGTATTTTTCTGACCAATGCCATGCAGATGTACTTTAAAAAAAGTGTCTCAGAGTTATAAATGATCGACGCCTTGAATTAAAGGTCCATCTAATTGACACCCAACGCCAAAAAATAAACTGAGGCGCAACTTCCCTCTACTCCACTTAATCACCGACTTTCCCTATGAATTTCTGTTTAAAAATTATCCTCTCCATAATTTGTAGATTATAAAAGCCATAAAAATATTATAGATTACGTCTGGCAAGGATAATCAAGGTCAAGCTACTCGTATAACCCTCATCATATAAATCTTTTTTTTTCACAACCTAAGCAACGACATCAAGAACCATAAGATGAAAAGAATTATGATATTTTGGAGGAGAATTTTGTCCAATCCCCTGATGAAATATAAACATAAATTTCAAATACAAAATTGGCGCCCAACGCCGCACACAGTATGTTCAAATCATTTAACTTCCTCAACCGTTTGGTGACCATAGAACTTAACCTTTAGCGTCTGCCATGAAATTAACCATCAAATTGTTTTCTCCATAATCGGCCGACTTGGCTCTGGCAAACAAAAAACCATAAATATAATAAATTGCGGTCGTTAGTATCGTTAGCTTTTCAGGACGATTTTAATGTTGAATTTAAATTCAAATGTATTTCAGACGGGCTGTGAGATTCTCTAAGCCAAGAGGTTGTGATGTGAGGTTGAAGGTCCGTAGGAAATAGCAAGTGGTAACAGGTAAGGGTAGAAATTGGCGCCCAACGAGGGACTAGTTACAAGTATCACTGCATTTCATAGTGTAATATGTCACGTAATCAATCTTACTGCAGAAGGAGCAACTTCAAAGTTCCCAGTCTTCTCAGTCTTTTCAATCCTCTCAGTCTTCCCAGTCATCTCGGTTCTTAGAAAGATTAAAAAAAATTGGCGCCCAACGTGGGCCTAATGCTGCCATTCACATCATTAAATTCCGTGTTCTTGCAGTGATGATGATGGTGATGATCAGATTTTTGATATTCAATCAAACGAGAGAAAATAAGATGGCAGCTTGGCTAAGATAAAATTGGCGCCCTACGCCGGACCCAAAACAACTGTCACTGAATTCGCTTCCTGCCAGCTAAATCTAACTAAGCAAAGGAAGAGCAGATGGAAACGTGCCTCTGCCAATACGTTTAAATCACTCATCTCCACTCAATTGGTCAGTAAAAATCCACTTAACCTCAGCCGTCTACCACAAAATTAGCCAACGATTTGTCCTCTCCATAATCCACTAATAAAACCCACAAAAAAGCCCAATAAAAACCATAAAAAAGTATTAAAAATAAAAAAAAATAACTGAAAACAAATTTGTCACTACTCCATCGCTCTGTCCCACAGGCAAAAAGCAAAGCCATTTGTCTATCCCTTACTCAAAACAATCACAATCATGATTCAGTAATTTCACAAAAATTTTTCAACTCTCGCGATTTGTTCGTTTTAGTTGTTTTTGTTGTTGTTGTTGTTGTTGTCCTCGTCCTCTCGTCATCTTAACAAACAGAGCACAAATAATGAAACAAAACACTGAGGAATAAAGGATATAAAGCAACAAAAATTGTACAAGAAAATAAGAAAAAAAAAACCTCATCTCAAGTTTGAAACACAGAGAACAAAGTGCGGCGAGGAGCAAATTGCTTTTTCATTTTCATCAGTTTGAACTTCATGTTTATTCATTGCTATCGTCGTTGTTGCTCTTACATTTGTTGCTGTTGTTTTCTTAATTTGCCTCTTTCGTCCTCCATAGGCACATAAGCGTTTCTTTTCTTTTTTTTTTTTTTGTTGGGCTAACAACTCAAGCAACTAAAGCTATACCTCCTCTCACAAAACACCACGCCCACCCAACAAATTTGGAGAACTTTTCATCAGCGCGCAAAGCGACGAGAGTAGCAAACAGCAGGCAGCAATTAAATCATCCCTTTGATTTAGGGGCTGAAAGACGTCTATGATTTACCAAAATGAATGATGGCAGGCGGTTTGAAAATTACTTGCCGCTCGCGCCACGCAGCGCGGGGAAAAGCCAAGGAAAACTTGAAATTGTTCCCAAAATTGTGTTTCATATTTCAAGCTGAGGGGGGAAAATTTTACCCTTTTACCCAAGAACCCCGTGAAATTATGCTTCCTCCGTCCTCGGGTTTGTGTTGTTTGCACATTTCTCAGCGTAGATTGGTCTATGGAAAATTCTTAAGGACTATAGAGGACTAACAAAAGGGTTAATAGATCCTCAACATTTTTTTTTTTTGCTTTTTTTCGCGAAATAAAAAAGTTTCGCGTTTTTTTTTTTTTGTAATTTTTTTTCCACCTTTTGTCATCGTCGTCTAACCGTTGTCGTTGGCATCTCCAGCGGGGAAAAGAGGTAATGCCAGGACGATCCTATGAATACATATGTAGGCGTAGGGCAGAATCAAGCCAGACTCATGTTGTTTTGCTTGAGTAATCTCAACGGAATTCTTCAATATGGAATGTTTCGCGAACAATAAGTTTTTTATTTGCTTTGCTCGTTCGTCCTTTTTAGAGATTTGTTCAGGATTTTCAGCGAAAATATACATATATTTTTTTCCATGCTCTGCAAACGAAGGAAATTAAAATTCAAAATTAATTTAGTGTACAAGAGTTCTGTGTTCGCTGAGTTGGAGCGGTTAGAGGTCCTTTTTTTCTATTCTTGGACTGGGGTAGTACCTTCAACTTTCCTATTCAATTAGAGGAAATCCGATTTTTTGCTCTCGTCTTTTGTCGTTAAATTTTGTTTTTTCTTCTTTTTTCTTCGAGTACCTTGGAGGAATGAGAGAGAGGGAGAAAAACGAAAAAGAATTGGTTTCGTGAAATAAGCTTTTTCGTTTCCCACCTCGAGTCAATTGGCCGTGTACATGACCTGTATCCTTTTTGTCCATGTTTTGCTACTGCGTTTAATACCGATGGGTTGAAAATTTTCAACCAACGAACAAGGACGAAGCCATGGTAATGGAAAATCACAGAGGCAACCAGTAGGTATGTTAATAAGAAAAGAAAAATAAGAGAAGGATTAAAGGGATTTTATTTCAGGGAAAATATACCGAAAAATCAAGGACTTAGTTGTGGTTGGAAGAAGGCCAAATCGGTGGTTGGGCCACGGCCGTGGAACTATAACCAGTAGGCATACCTAATCAAAAATTGGCTGCAAACACTGGCAGGCTATAGTTTTGAGTAGTTAGTGTGTCGTCTTAGGGGAATTTACTCCCACAAAGGATCAAGAGATGTGTTATATAAAGTAAAAGAAGTCATGAGTTCAAACTCAGGGAAGTGAACGATATGACCTAGCTTTGGATCGTTATCTTCACTTTTGAATTCATTTAGTTCAGCAGCAGTACTCATTTTAGTTCAAGAAGGTGTGTGTAATCACTGAGTTCATCACCAACATTACTAAACTTGAATGTGACTTCTTATACAGAATACGAACAGGAGAGATCCTTGAGAGTGTGTAATACGAGTAAGTGTTACTTTCTTTCTCAATAAATCCCATCCAGATCAAGCGCAGGTAAGTGAACGATATGTATTATCTGAGAATCACAGCTAATTATTCACGGTTCTAGTTCGCAATATTTCGATACAGTTCAAAGGTTCGCATTTAGGTTCATCACTAATAGTTCGTTTAGTTCATGAAGTTAATTTAAGACGTATGCTGCTGGCAGCCGATCCCAAAATTACCAACAAGTCACGTGATGTTCCGTCCCTTATATGATAGTCACCACAACAAAACCCTGAGTTCAACTTGCAATGCTAGCCAGCACAATGTAGCATGAGACAAGGCAACGCTGAGAGTCTCTGTGCTCCCATAGACGAGTTGAGGAGGATCCAAGTTTTTACTATGACATTGATCTAGTTAGAACAGTTCACATACAGTAAGTATGGAGGTTGAGAGCATATTTCTAGCCATGTTGAACCTAAGGTCTGGCGGCAGGTGGCACGAACAAGTTGAAAGGGGGACCTCAACTAACTAAAAACAACCAGGCTGGATAGAGGTGTACGTTGCTGGCCACATACGTTAGTCATCGTCAATGCAAATGTTTTGCAGTTCAAGCTCAACCAAGTGAACTAAAGGACGAGGTAAAAATCGCTCTATATTATGGTTAAATGTGAGCCTCTAATTCAATGGAGCCAATCGTTTCTTAGAAGATAATTCAGAACAAAAGCTGTTTGCAATAGTTTTACTCTCAATTTGGAGTTCATCACTAGTAGTTCATTTAGTTCTTTCGGTTGTGAAGTACATTCGAAGTAAGTGAATGAATGTGAACTTCTCCCAAAAAGGTACAAGTATCCCCGTCATCTTTAGTCATAAAAAAGCAGCTATAAATACATCCTTACACAGTTTGGAATATCTACTTATTTTTAAAGCATCTTCATCACGAGTACCTAGTTAAACAAGCTCAATTGAGACGCCCACACCTCGGGTGCAATTAGTATTCTCTCTATGCGACTATAAATTCTATCCGATTAATAGTCAAACGAATTTCCATAGTGAATCAATGCATAACCATGTAGCTATCTATAATGTATCTATGTTGCAAATGCCCGCCTGTCAAATTTGAAATGGAAATCAATTCAGGACACACATTTACGGGGAGGATGGGTGCGTCGTGTGTGTGTGTATGAATTATAAGCAAATGACGAGACAACTATCCATATCGAGTGACACAATCACGTTCAGATAATTACCGACCGGTCATATACATTACTAACCCATCCTATTTGCCAGAAAGTTAATTATATGCACAGAGCAGATACAACCCTCTGCAGTAAGGTATGCAGCAACAACAACATCCTTCGAATTGATGGATTTCTTTCTTTTGTCGCATTTCTCAGAAGTTACCGCAATATTGGTTAATTATGTACTCAGATCCTTCTGCCAGGATACACTACATATATGCAATATCCATGATGAATTGTTGAGTCATTAAAAATTAATGGTTGTCCTTGCACACACACACATCGATGAGGAATAATATGAGCGATGAGAAAATTTTTGCCACTATGAATCATCCAATTCATCAGATCTTCGGGTTACTTTTTTTTATAGTACACTTTCCAAGGACCAAAAAAAAGCGTTAAAAGTTTCTTGAAGCAGAAGATGAAGCAAAAAAAAATATGTATAATAAAAACTTCTGCCACTAAGTTCCGTTCATACTCGTCCTCGCCTCGTATATATCCCTTAACTTGGGTGAGAAGTGTTACAAAGTCACTTTGACTTTATTAGATCATAAATTGCTCTCGCCAGACGTATGTGAGTGGATGAATGTTAGACGCTTGACTCTGCGATGGATTATACAAAGAGATTCATGGCACGTCCTAACCAAACCGGCGTGCACACACATATGTTTCTTCTCCACTCTTCGCTTCGTCCTTGTTGTCATTCTTGGCGGCCGGCAGCAACGGCGGCAACGTGGTGAGAAACAAAAGAAAATGATTTATGTCGCGCTAGAACTGGGATACAAAAATAACCATGGATATATGGGGGGGATGTCCTTTGGGGAAGTAAAGTGAAACTTTCTTCCGTAATCGCAGAATAAATAAATTATTTTTTGCTCTCTCAATGTACACACTTGAAAAATGCAATAAAATGCTACATTGAAAGGACTTTTTTTTGTTGCCTTCCAAGACGAAGGATCTATAGACATATTCCAATGCCTGAGATGGGAGAAAATAATCGTTGGTAACAATTTGTTATAAGTACACGAGATGTTCTTCATAATACTCGATATCCTGTAGCAGGATCCTCTTTTTTTACCTCTTTTTTGTCTCTCTTGTTTCATATACTTCCTTTACGAAGGACAAACGATGTCGATGCTGATGATGATAGTTGTGAGAAGTTTTTTTCTTTTGTGTGGGAATGCCTCAAGAATCAGTTAGGAGAGGGAAGACAGTACTTATTGAAAAAAAAAGGATTACAGGCTACAGAATCATCCGGATGGAAAGACATGCTAATGTAAACCTAATGGCAGAAGCAACACAGACTGGGAGAATTAATTCGAAAGATTTCCTTCTCATGTCTCACCTTCTTGATTCTCACGATATTGGACACAAAGTAAAACTGTTAACACATTTAACACATTTTTATTGAAAATAATTTTTTGTATGACAAATATTAGTTCTACACCATGAATCTTTCAATCCATTGCTTAAAATAGGAAACGTCTCCATATACCCCAGGATAACTGACATAACCACAGCCTACACCCCACGAATCTGCTCGAAAGCGTGAATATTTTATCTTAAGTTGGCCGATTTCGACGACGCCAGCGCTTGTGTTGTCCCTTCTTCCAAGGATCTTTCACACATCATTTTATTAATCTCGCTCAAAATTTCGGGCCCAAAAACTAGTGACAAACATAGCGACGGCTCATTCGACTCGCCTAATGGAAGCTAAGAAAAAGGTCGAACTTTTGACGGCGTCTGGGGGAATATATGGAGACAACGCCACATCTTCAAAATCCTTTAGACCCATCAGTCCGATCTCATTAAAAACCTTAAAGAACGTCATGGACAACTATTGTGTTGGATCTGATACCACTGCATCACAGACAATTAGCTGACAACTCTGATCCAGAAAACGAGACGACAATGTACTCTTTTCAGGACATCAACAAGTTTTGGTTAACACTTTGTATGGTTCAAGTAGAATTAAAACCTCGTACAACTACCAACTGGATGTAGGGGATGCTAAGGAGTCTTAGACTAAGGCGGATCATCATCACTATAAGCCCCATTAGACACTGTCAGCTTTCTTCACTCTAAGTGCGGCAATTTTGCTTGCTTGTGTAGAAATTTAACAATAAATTACTCTCCTTACTGAACAGAAGTTTGTGTTGAAAATGAGGATCAACCGCAGTCTCGTTTGGTGGGCGTGTCAGTGGGCAAATCTACATATACACTCTTACTACTTCCTTTTCCGAGAACTTTGCGTATAAAACTTCATCCACCTGACTCAAAGCTTAAAGTCAGAAAACTTATGAAGGACGGATGGACGGACTGATATGACCCAATCGACTAGGAAAGTTAATTTATTAAATTTTAGGTTACAAACTATACCCTTTTCATTTTCAAAACACAAATAAGCAACAAACTCCATTCTTTATGCCCACACTGTACCCCCTTGTCCTGGCTCAAATATTTCGAAATTTTACACATTACCTTTCGAATAGAGTGCAGCAGGTAATATTTTCACTTCACTTCCTTTGGATTTGTCGTGTTATCCAATTTCTTCCGCCCACTTTTCTCGGAATGCATTTCATCCTTGCCTGCATCGTTGCATAAATTCGTCTATAGGGAGTGTACTTTCAGTCGTCGTTCTGCCACCTAGTCCTGGAGATCAACTTATTCCACATGTATGAGTTCTTTTTAACAGACACTCGTCTATACCACTACCCTCTTTGAGTAAAATCGTCACTAACAGTCAAAATGTGAGCAGACATCAACATGTGCGCTTAGTACATTTATTTCCTCTTTTTTTTGCTCAAAATTTTTTCTCAATTTCAAGTAGTTGCACATTTTGCTAGGACTATTCAATGCGTCAGAAGGATGAAGTGTTTATGTGTCTCATAAGGACGGAAACAGGAAATTATGTTCACCTGTTTTTTTTTTTTTTTTGCGCTTACTCCTTCTGTCTGCTCTTTTGAATCATACACAGACACAAATTGAGTTCAACAGGATTTTATATGAATGAAAAAAAAAATATCCTTAACGACTTAGTGCAAGTGGCAATCGAAATCGAACGAACGGATGAGTTGTGTTCTTCTTTTTCACCCCTTTTTTTCCGAGGGTCTGTGGAACGGTTTTTTTTTTTATGTTTTCTGTTTCGGACTTTTAACACAGAATAGGGGGAGCAAAAGGACCCGAATTTGGCGAGAACTGGGTGAACGTAATTAATTGGTCGCCTTTCAAAAGGACGAACGACGATGAAGAACGATTGACGAGCTAATGGATTTGAATGTTGGCATGACGGTAGGTACCTCCATTTTTGACAATTTGGGGGATCTGCGCGATCTCTCTCTATGACAGTCATTTGGGATTAGAATCAATTAGTGCAGAAAAATAACCAGTAGATGCAATGGCTGTGAGTGATGGTGGTAGCTAAATTGTAAAATGGACCACGTTGTGTCATTTGTGATGACTGATATCCTAGATAAGTGACAAATGGATGGTGGAGGACTGCAATAGAATAGCGGGCATTATGACATGCACTCAGGTGATGGAGGTGGAATAATTTCGAGTGAAGAGTCCTTCCCATTTATTTAGTGTCCCTCGTAGTGAGTTAGTACTAAATGGATGAAGGGGGCCCTAATTCATACATAAGTTGGATATCATAAACATTTTGGTACTTACGCCGAAGGACTACAACCAAATTATTCCTTAAAAATACTAAGCAAGTTGCTTACCTGAAAGAAAAATAAAAATAAATATGAGTTAAGGAAAGTAAATGTTTAAAATAAAGAAAAATATTTTTTTAAGTCCAACTTTTTGGAACAGAGTGTTGCTGGTTTTCAGCACACTAGACTAACTTGCATTTGAAGTTAACAAAAAGAAACTAAAATTCAAACTATGTAGAACCAAATACTGTGAATTAGGAACGAGTGGAGGTAAAAGTATCCCACTTTTAGTCTCGACACTCACCATGAAGAAAACATACGTAAACACCAATCAAAGTTCCTCGTCAATCCGAGAGGAGCACAGGCTGTACTCATTAAAAAACTGATCTTATATAGGATTACAATCTTCGAAGACTCTAGACGCTGGAGAGTGAGACAGAAATAGCAAAATAAGAGGGATAAAATCCTTACCGCGATCAAAGTACTACGAGGCAACAAAGCGGTGGAACTTGATGGCTTACCCGGGAAACTTTTCGAGCAGCACACAGGACCAACTACACTATTGCTTCCACTTGTAAATAGAGTTTTCTAGGCTGAGACTTATGGAAATAACGAGAAGAAAAGAATGATTGCTAAGCTCCCTAAAAGGACAACAACAAAGTCATTGTTTTGCATGCTACCCTAAAATCTTACGAAGCTCTGGGAGCAGTCCTACCTGAAATCACATAACCCAACAATATCAATGCTATTTGTTGCCTTCTATCAGCAGAGTTTCTTACAGGAAGGAATGGATACAGCCTAACTATCTATACTAGAGGATAATGAATGCTTCAGTTCCTGGTGTCCACTCTCAGTCTCGAACTACAAATTCTTACTGCCACTCTACGATATAAAGAGATTTGCAGATCACATATACCTATGTCGCAGAAATACAGGAACGATTGTTGGTTGGTTAAAGGAAAAGGTACTTTGGGAAGCCTTTTTTCTGCAAAGCTCTAGGAAACATTGTGTTAAGAAAACTCCATAAGTCCAAAAGACACATGGGTTGTCTACATAGTCTTTGGGCATTTGAGCCATTGACAGATCAATACCAATGTAGTCCTTAGATCAAAATCTAAGAGCATCGCGAGATCTTACATACGTACGTACCTTACTAAATCCTTAACCCAAAGGGTTTTCAACTCACTTTACATCAATTATTATTCTACTGACAGAAATCCCACAAAGCCCGAACGTTTTTTTTTTGCTCTCTCTCTCTTCCTTAGTCCTACTTCAACATCATATCGTTTCGAATTTAATTTCTTTGGGCATTTATTTAAATCCCGACAAAATCCCGACACTCCTACAGACAGAATACAGAACAGACGACAAAAGAATTGGATTGTGATAATGAAGATGAACCCTCTGTATGGAAGGAACCTACTACCTAGAACCCGAGTCCAAAAACAGAGTACAAGAGGGATATTTTCATATTTTATTTAGTTTGTCCAGAAAGAGAGTCCTGTTTTTTTTTTTTTTGCCTTCTTATTTACATGAAGCATACTCGTATTTTCTGTTGTCCATCGCAAACGAGGGAATTTTTTTTTTATGAATATTTGTATATTGTTTGAGGAAAAAAAAAAGAAGATAAGTGGGACAGAAGAAGACTAAAGGGTTGGTTAAAGCTTGTGAAGTGTCCTGTCTGGTGGGAGGGAGTTGAGAAGGGAAGGAGGCAGAGTTTATGGAACGAAGAAGAATTATGGTAAAAACCATTTTCTGACATTGTGATGATGATCCCAGTGTATATCCTTTTTATTGTGTGTATTCTGACCAGAAAGGAGGATTGTTCAATTATCTATGTAAAGGATTTTGGAAAGGAGTTTTTTTTTTCGATGGATTGAGGGGTTAAGTGGATGTAGTTTGTCCAAAAAAGAGAGAGAGATGGATCTTCGGTTTTAAACTGATTTTTTAGAAGGACTTGAAGGTCCTCTTTTTGGAGCAGTATTCCAGTTCAATAAACTCTGAATTTTTTATCTAATTTCCCACCCAAATGTAAGCATAAATCTGTGCAAAAAGAACCAGCCCCTTTCTAAGGACATTCATCGCCTACAACAGCAATATTTACGTCCACCTGTATGTCTATATATATTTTCCGCTTGAAATTATTGAATAATTAATATTTCACAGCCTTTTGAATATTGGATTCCCCTCTAGGCGCATAAAAACCGAATAAATATTGGCCGCTCAGTGGAAAAAAAAGAAGGCAAACAAAATCATGGTCCTTGCGTAGCCAGGTGGATAGCAAGAGCTAAATGAATTTGCATTTTTATTTGAGCGACGCGGTTTGACTAACAAAAAAAAAAAAAAAATAACACGGCATACGATTGCCTGAATTGATGACTAACAGAGGCGCTATGCTAATGTTGAACAGGAGAAGAACATCCTGTATACTTTTGGAGCAGCGCTAAATTAAATTTTCCTTTTTTTTTTTTTCATTTCTCGCGTGTGCTTTTCAAGCGTCAACACCTTTTCCAACTCCTACATCTTGTCAATGAACATAATTGCTTGGAATTTTTTTTTTGATTGTGCTTGTCATGTCCTTACCACATACATTTCTCTGCACTTTGGGTTTCCTTTTCGAATAATTGAGGCAAAAGAAAATCGATTATCGGTGGGTGTTTCGCCAAAAAGGACTCCCGGTTTTTGTTATTCGCCACCACGAGACTGAAACGCTTTGTCATCGTTTTCCTGTGAGTGAAAAGGGAACAATGCAGGCGAAGCATTGTGTTTAGTACGTAAATTCATTCGGTAATAGATGACTATCAGGGCAGACCAAATGAGGCCCTTTTCAATATGGCTGGCTGGCGGGCTGGTAAGCCTAACACACACATACTTTAACGCGATATACGCTATACTAGGAGGCAAAAGCTTTGGTTTAACAGTCAAGTGTTTTCTCCATAATCACTGTACAATGATTTAGCACTAAAATGGTTTTCTTTTAACGTACTACATGCGGGAGAAACCGGTTTAAACACACACTCTAGGATGCAGTGGGGTAGTAGAGATTACGAGGCAGAGAATCAGTATGACATGGCAAACATGCTTTAAAAGGGGAGACGGATGAGAAAAGCCGCCTGCCAAGTAAGTCTTCTATCTTTCTCTGCCATTGAGACAGAGTATGTATGTATATGTAACCTTATCCTTCCAAAGTTATGTGAAATACAGTGGATAGGACAAGAAGATTGATGTGTTGCTATCAGAATTGCAAAAGCAATAAGATTAATGGATTTAACTTCAAGGAATATTTTCTGTGTATTATACTGCCTAGTGCTACTTTAAATTAACTTCAACGGGGTGTACTTCAAACTTGAGTATGGATCCGTACTTACAACTTATATGTATACTTTCAACAAGTTGATATCTGGATCTTACTACTGACTTCGTATTTACTTGTAGTAAGCTCCTAATAAAGACCATAAATGATTGAAGTACTCCTTAAGAATACTCAAGTATATTCAAGTATTCCAAACTGTAGGCTTTGAGTTTAGGTTTTGCATTTTAACTACCTTAGCACTTTAAAATGGCAAAGCAAGGTACATAACAACTGCAAACTTGAGTGTGAGTAACTACTTGCGAGTATGTACTTCCAATTCATCGGCTTTTGAATATGCCTACTTACACATACTTGTTGTAAGGCCCCACTACTTTTCAAGTACAACTATCAGATGACAATAGAGAACTTTTACACAAGTAAGTATACGACAATGCAGAAGTGTGTGTTTAAATATGCTCAAGTAGGTTCAAGTACTTGATAGATAAAGTTTTTTTTTGATTTTTTGTATGTAGTCCTTGCTAGTAGTCCATATCTGAATTTCATCGAAGGAGGCCATCTTTTTGCTATCTTGGAAACTCTGTAAGTGGCGTATACTTGTCCTCTTTGACAAAACATGTTGTGCTTTCAGTTGTTCAGAGTTTGAGGCTTATTTCTGTCTGCCGTACTAATCTCACCATTGCAACAAAGATTTTACTCCTTTAACTCCTCTATTGTTCCTGTTTAAATCAGGTATCCTTAAAACTAGTCTTATGTGCCTCAAAAGAGGGTCAATTTAATTTTCAGTTCAAATAGTGACCCAAAAATATCCTAAGCCTTTCAATTTCAATAAGACCAAAATCTCTTATGACGCGCTAAGCTCTTTGCGACTTGTCTTCTCAAACAGACCGTATAATCTTTTTAAACTTTCAACTGTCTGTCCCGTCCCACTCTCTACAGCCTACTGCTCCATTTGTTAACCTCTTATCCTGCCGCCACATCCACCAGCCCCTGCCTCTATAAGTAAACAGCGAAAACAAAAGTAAATATGAAGAACCTACTACTCGTATACCCTCAGTAAGAGCTTCATTACTTTGAGCATTTTATCCTGAGATTTTACTCCTACCCACCTTTTTTTAATATACACATACATATATATGTATATATAGGACTGTAGGCCTTTGCGTACCAACCTGCGAGCGTTATGTTGTCCCTTTTCTGGGCTGGGATTTTAGGATAACTCTCGGTATACGTTTGATGCCTTTGTCATGCAATCCTATTAATATGCAAACCCTTTTTGACACTTAACTTTGCATAATCTTCAATGTGAAGGCGCGCTTTTTACATCCACCCCCCTACACACAAACACACACAGTCTCTGAGTGGGTGGACGAAAAAGCTTCCTCCATTATGATTGATGACAATATAATTGCGTTGCGCTCTTTCACAATAAAAAAAAAAAAAGGCCAACAAAAAAAACAGAGACACATTTTCAATTTAATGCAGTGATTCAGGAATATTATGTCCTTGTTGCTATCATATTCAGCACATCTACACGACACAGCACAGCACAGAGAGACAAATGTGCTGCGTGGCCGGAAATAAAAGGGTTTTGGCGCGGCGGCGGCGGTGGAGGCGCTTAGGGGTGGTTTTGTGGCTACCTACTGATGGAAGATGTGAAAAAATTAAGAAATTGTATTTCCGTTTTTTCCCTCATTTACTCTTTCTGATTTTTTTTTTTAGCTCAAAGTTTCATTTTTATCCAGGAACACAGAACACAATAAAAGTGATAAAGGTCATTAGGTAGGGGTAATTGCTGTTGTGATACTGATCAACCGATTATATTGGGGACAGACACTAAGCTAGAAGTATAATTACACTACACTTTGATCGGCTTTATAGTGGGAGTGGTAGCTGGGAGTGAATTAAGTTTATCATTCATTTTGTATGATAGTAATTAGTATTACTAACCTATTAACTTGTCCAATGATGGAAAGATGAGATTAAAAGTGATTTAAAGGGTATCCAACATAAGTGCGGCCAAAGGGGAACAGATGTTGGAACTTTGATATCCTTTTTGATAAAATTTATTTATTTTCCAACAAAGTAGGTAGAGACCTTGTGCTAGATAAGGAAGTACTTTTTAAAAGATATGAGTCAAAACATCAATGTCATAAACTAATCATATTGAGGGTCAACCAAGCCTATGATATCCAATTCAGTTGACCTTAAGCTCAACAAGGAGTACCATAGAGAAGCTACAAGAAGCACAGTGAGCAATTTAGAATTGACTCAAGAGCCAATTTTTATTCGTCGATACCTATTATAAATAAATTTGAGGGTGCAAGTACCAAGTAGTCCTGGTCCAATACAAGACTCCACAGACTCTAGAATGACTGTCATTATGGAATAGGGTAGAACCCACTACAAGAGGAGGTTCATAGGTTCAGTGCACTTCATGGAGTTTAGAACGGACAACCTGACTTGGAAAGTCTTATGTGGTTGTAAGAGTTCATAACCGATTTGAGAAGTATTGGGATTCAAAAGGTCGGCCCTCTTCCCAGGAGGCAGACGCTAGAACATCTAGATCCAATAAGTTGTCTGAACAGTCATTGATTTCTTACAGACATCAGGGAGCATTCATTTTTTCAGCCTCTCCAGTCCGGAAAGGGATGCCACAGGCAAATACAAGAATAGTCTATATCCAATAATATCCATCCAATTGCAACAGAGGCTCTTCCACGTAAGCTCTTCTTCCACTTGTCCCTGCAACTATGCTCGTGAGTGACTCAATCGAACCCAACAGAAGAAGTCTGAACACTGATTCAAGTACTAAGAAGTCTTCCTCTAAGCGCTGTCTATCAAACTTAAGTCCCCAGTACGGCTTGGAACCCAGCTAAGAGTTAGGAGTTAATTGTGACAGAATTCAGAGATTTCGCCTATCAAATGGAGAGTACCTAGTGAGCCATATAGAAGGTATTACAAGCAATCAAGTCCGAGAGCAGTTAAAGATCTCGGAATATTCTACGAAATACAGTTGATAGGTCTCCTGTGGGACCCAAAATGTAGTGGAATCCGAGGAACGATATAAGCGAGCTGCCTGCGATAAGCTAATTAAATAGGTGGCCGTGTGAGAGAATCAAAGGCAGGCTTAGACCACTATGAGTCCGATTTAAAACCCTGAGACACTAAGCTTCTAACATTTGGTCCAGACGTATAAAATCTCAAAAATTTGCTTAGCTAGATCATTTGGAGTCCAAAAAGATATCGCTTTCGTCACAATTCAACTCTAAGACGAAAGGGGGCACAGGGAATCTGAGTATAGCCTGTGCCTTTATTCTGCCTGTATACCCGTTCAAATTACCTAATCCAGCGAATGTATGATGCTAGATGTCAGCTTCAATTGATGTGTTTTTAGCTACACACAGTGGACACTCAACTCAACCTCACCTCTCTAAACTACCAACCAAATCTCATCATTTCATCTCAACTAGTGACCCAACATGTGGATTGAACTCTCTCTCTTTGTCACCTGTACAAAAACAGTCAGAAAAAAATATCCAATAACCATTCTCTATAAAGTTTGAAAATCAATGCAAATATATCCCAGTCACACCTGTTACCGTATTCATAAAAACAAAACAAAAAACACCCGCCAACATGCTCGTAAAAACAACACGAGTATTGGTACCCCTTTTTCATAAAGTAAATTCCATTTCAGATGGAAAAATGGAAAAACAAAAACCATATAGTCCTGATGTTTGCAACAAAAATAATCAAAAAAAAAAAAATAGAAAGAACTACAATCCACTGCTCGTCCTGCACAACATATGGCAAGCAATCACATGCAGTAGTTACGACTAGATACAAATACAATATGCAACCTTATGTTTTTAAAATAAAATTAAAAACAAAACAAGTAAAAAATTTAATACTTCATTGAACCGATATATAAAAATAAATCATTAATTGCGCACCTTTTGCTAAAATTACATTTCTACCACTTGTAGATACTTTTTGTTGGTTCCGACAACGAAACGATATTAATGAAATAATATGAAATATTTATGGAGAATTCGAAATGAATTCCAATAGATAGCCAAAACGATGAATTTTTTTTTTGTTGAATTTTCAAATTCGAAGGTCTTTTTGGTTAGCGTAATTCCAGCTCAATGGGAGGAAAACATTAGCCAATAGATTGAGGCAATTTCCGGAATTAATTTACACCTATTAGGAACTCAAATTGTGTTTAATTGAATACACATTCGTGTTATTGATATAATAGGATTGGAATCCAGTTAGAAGGTTTTTTTATCAAAACACTTGCAAAGGTTTTTTTAGATGCGGAGAACTTTAAATTGGCAACACTATGATAGCCAAATCGACAGTTCTCGGTTGTTTTGAAGTTTGGTTTGGAAATTAATTTACTGCGAAGAGTATGTGCAGCATCTGCCAGTAGTTATTGCTCTGCTGAGTAGTAAGCCATACTGGAATCCCATCTGTGAATTCTTTCGAAAACTTTGACCGAAATATGGGGAAAGGATAATCTTCTTCGTCGCAAAAGAGGAAATGTGTCGGTTGGAAAGGAACGCCTCGGATACACTAGACAGCGATCGACTTCTGGTTAAGACCATCCCTGTCAATCGGGAATATATTTGGCGTCCCTTGCGCAGGAGAGGCATTTCTGATAAATTAATAGCAATTATCAAGGCTACGTATGATGGATCCACATGTCTTGAACAGATGAAGGCTATCTAAGGAATTCGAAGTCGAAAGTGGGGTTCGGCAAGGCTGTATATTTTCACCAATACTATTGGTGATTAGCGATGTGCTGAATGCGGCCTTATCAACAGGAAATTAAATACTTTGATGGGCATCAAACTCAAGCACCTCGACTAAGCTGATGATGTATGCCTTCTGTCTCACAGAATAATGGACCTTCACCAAATGCCAGCAAATGTGAAGCAGCCAAATAGGCGAAGCAAAATCTGCATTTGGGATACTATCCACAGTTTGGCGAAGTTTTTCAATAGGTGCCTACGCTACATCTTAAGGATATTCTAGCCAAACCGTATCTCTAACGAATAGCTTTATCAGAGAAGGGACCATGAAGCTATAGGTACAACCATATGACGACATAAGTGGCAGTGGATTGTTCACACTCTCCGAAAGGGTGACAGGTCCATAGCTAACCAAGCGGTGCAATGGAATCCGCCGTGCCGTCTAAATCTAAGAGCGTCAATACGAATCACTTCCAAAATCAGGATCACTTCCTAGGTCTAGCATTTAGGAAAGTGTCGTTCACAAGGTGTTCTATGATGTGATGCCTTTTTTTTAAGGTTTTGAGACACTTAAAGGAGTGACAAACAAGTATATTTGAAAGATTGGACACCACCGGGAAGTCTATTAGCCGAATTATAAGCCAACTACTATGTCTACTCGATTCCATTAAAATAAAGCGATCGATTTGGAATGTTCGCTTCGGCATCTTGTGGCCTATATCATATAGAACATGAGCCATCAACAAGAAAAATGTTATGCAGAGTGGCTTTCAATATCAAGGTTAGACACATATTTTGCCGCCAGTACTCCAAAGGAGATATAGTACATCCTGATAACTCCCTAGAGATTGCACTCCACGAAAACTTCTTAGCACTTTTCTCTTTGGCACATCTCAACAGAGCCATTAAACCCTTTCGCAAGTCCTTAAAACTACACGAGCCATCCCTCACACCCAGTTCGTTTCTAATTTACCTAACGCAGCACCCCAAAAACCATCAAGATACGTATGTCTATCTCATCAGCAGAGAAAAGGAGTAGAAAAGTAAAGCCCATAGCTCGCCCGCAGTTTCTTTTTTCTTCTTTTGGGGAAAAAGAAAACCAAAAATTATATCTAAAATCAAGTCCGAACCGGAAGTAGGAAAAACCCAAAACTTTGGCATGCATTATAGATGCTCAGAGCATCCGTGGCAGATATACCTGCTGGGAGCTCGCTCTATGACCCGCAAAACCATAAAATTTACAAATAAACTTTTCCTCAGGTAAAGTAGGTGAATGGTTAGAACATGTCCTTCCTATCCCGCCGCCCCCCATTGCAATTTATTCTGGTCATACCTTTACATAAATTAAAATGAAAATGAATTTTCGTGCAATTGCAAGTGAGACAAACCCCGACTGCGAAATATGAATCATGCCAGTTGTACACAAAATATTATCCTTGCATCATCCCCAAGTCAGAGTTGGGGGGATAATTTTCATCTTGTTGTGTCTCGTTATTGCCATGATGAAGAAATATGATCTAACGACGTTCAGGGAGTAGTAGTAGTAGTAGCAGTAGTAGTTCAAGGTATTAGATCATCAGTCTCGCACTTAATTGTTTGGCCAAACATCTGTTCCCGACAAGGATGCACCGAAACTTTATGCATTCATTTCCAACATCGATGCAACCATCTACAGGAGTGTTGATTTGGATTTGCATTGCGAAAATAGTTCTGGCTGTTGTTTTCGGGCACAGCGCACTATAACACTGCAACAGGGATCAACAGGACAACATCTTTTGCATCTTCATCGTCATCGTCGGCACCGTCATCGTCATCATAATCTTTGTTATTGTCGTCATCCTCGCAATCATTGTTGGTCGTACTCCTTCTTTGTCATACTCATGCACATTGATTATGCCCAACGGAGGTAAGTGACAAGCCAAGTGGATAATTAACCATTGTCCTGCTTGCAGTTTGTGTGAGTGAATGGAGAAATGTCCGTGCAATTGTAGAGAGAGAGTGAACAGTGAATAAATCTCGAGTGGCAATTAAAAATTTCCCAAATGCTCTTATGAACTTTGTTGAGTGTTGTTCGTTTTGTTTGTGTTCATCGTACTGTAGTTTTCTCTCCATTTTTTTGTAGTCCATTTTAAGGATCATAATGCGGAACTGTGTGTTGTATAATGTCAAGCACCCGATTAAGACGACGACAACGAGTAGCAGTCGTCTTTTGTTGCTGTAATTTTGTGTTCTACTTCATTTTTTTTTTAAGGAAAATTTTCCAGGACTTTAAACATCAGGTCAGGCACGTGGAAGATGTTAATGAGACGACTGAGAAAGTCATGAACGTATAATTAATAAAGTTTGTTCGAGATAAATTCTTGCAGCGTGAAGAATTTTTTCTCTGTTTTATGATTCAGCTTTCGTCCTTTTATTCTGTTTGTTTGTTTGCTGGACCTTTTTTTTTTTCTTTAAACAAAAAGGAAGGAGACTAAAATCAATGGGTAACATTCGCTTCCGGCAGAAACATTTGAGTTGGAAGAAGAATCGAAAGGAGGTTGGCTTTTGCTTGGATAGCAAGAGAGACGGTACGGATATGAGTTTGATTAATTGAATTTGAAGTGTGAGCCAAGCAACGGGCATCGAGTTGATTAATTTTCAATGAATTATATACAATTTTGAAAGAGAACGCAGAGATACGAGATATACTATATTGATGGGGAAAATTGATTGGAAAGCATCATTTGCAGGCAAGAATATGGGTCACTTCGTAAGCACAGGAGGTGGATTCGGGTCATGGCATTTTTAAATAAAAATACAAAGTGTCTGCAACAGGAAGCAAAAGGCTTTTAACAGATATCATACAGTAAATTGATTTGATAAATTTTATAACGATAGACAGAATGACTAGTGAATGACTCTTTTTAGAATTCGAAATTCTCGTGGTGGAATCTGTGCGAGTTCTTGCGCAGATGAGCCAAAATGTTGCTAAATACTTCTGAGAGTCCCTGCAAGGAAAGAGAATACGTGCTTATGAGTACATCTGTCGTTCGACTGTACAGTGATAGAAGAGAGTAAGTGATAGAATGAATCATATTTAAAAAAGACTTCATTCATTCGAAGATTCAATTCTTTTTACACTCATTCGAAGGACGAACTATTGAAATACAAAGAAGTAGGATCATTGTGGATAAACATACCCCTCATATGAGCCCTGGACTCGAGCTTCTGAAGCTTCACGAGAAATCTTTATGAGGAATGCTAATTATATGATGGTGCTTTTGAAGAGGGTTCCTAACTTTCAAGAGCCCGAATGATCTGGTTATATCAATCGTTGGCCGAAGGAATGTAACTGCATGGTTCCAAAGGTAAGTGATGCTTATGCTACTTATACTATTATAAGAGGTGCGTTTCAAGTTAAATCATAGCCTTTGTCATTCGTGAAACAACGCAGTCCTACCTAACAGCTGTTGGCTCAAGCGCTTTATAACAAGCTCCAGTTGGGTCATAGGATAGTCTCTAGGAGACACACCTATTAATGAGTCACAGACCTCATATTGGTATAGAACACATCAAGAGAACAAACAGGATGCTCCAAAAAGTGTTCACCATCCTTTGTAGACTGTCATACAACACATAAGTTCAGCTCTTTACAACAAACAGTTCATCATCATGCAACAGACTGACAGACAACCAGGCATACTGTGTCTTCTTTTTGTAATATTTGAAACATTTTTAAACAAAAACAACCTTATTGCAATGGGTTGTCATGCGAAAGTAATAATAACTTCATTCCATCAAAGTGCTACGTACTAAAATATACCAATCACAACATCACATTCCATCTGCCAACATTCTGTGGTTTATAACACAAAAAAAAAACAATGAAATACCACAAAAACCATTGTCACCAACTCAACCGTTAGATATCAAACAAAGAAAACCATAACCCTTTGATGAGAGAGATGGAATCCTTGAAATTCCTCAATTCATTTTGAAGAAATATCCACTCACACCCGAATGCCACTCATTCATCGATCGACCGCCCTCCTTGAAACTGTGAACTTAATTACTCGAATATTTCCGCACTAATTTTCTCCATTATTTAGCATATTTCCTCCTTTAATCCTGTGACCTTCATAATTCTTGTAACAAGAGTTACAACCACTTATTTGCGCCGCTCCTTTAACCGAACCGAACACCATCTCCTGACGGCCGTTCGTCTAAAGCCACACGCTCTTTTTTGGCTACTCTCCTTTGCTTTGTAATTTTTTTTTTTTTTATTTATTAAAAAATGCCATTCCAGGACGTCGACGACGGCCATCGTATTTCCACACCCGTAGTATCGCAAACATTCATCGTGGACTTAATTTTTAAATTTATTACAACCAAAGTAGTACCTGAGCTACTACAACGCTAATGGATTCGCCCTCGGAAGGGTGAAACAGCGGTTGTTGTTTTTTTTTTTCTTCCTTTTTTCGCGTGGCGTGGCGTTTTTTTCTGCCATCATTGACCGTGTAACTTGTTTCCCTGCGCGAGAATCCTTTCTTCGTGGCGCTTTAGCGTGAATTCATAACACTTTCAAGTCAGGGGTAGCACCCAACTCAGCGGTGGATGTGCAAAAACTGGAAGTTAAAATTAAAGATCTCATTAAGTTAGATTTGCTGATCCACTTGGGGGACCAAAGCCAGGGTTGGACCCATTCCGGGTGGTGTATTGCAATCTGGTTGGTGGATTGCGGTGGAATTCTTAATTAAGGAATTGCCGTTGGTCATTGTATTTTAGTCGAAGGTGGGTAAGGACTTGCGGCGTAAAAAAGGTGCTCTAACCGGAGGGATACTTTGGATTCACACCAAAAAGAGAACAACACTTCCGGCTAAAAAAGAAGGGAGAATTCGGATCCACGTACATTTCATTGCTCGCCTAAGGACACAATTGGTTTCATCATAGCTGCATGTCGTCGAATCGTCACCTTAACCACTCTTCGCCATCAAATATGCCACCTCGACGGGGATAATGGTTTTCGCTTCGAACTTCCCCCGAAAAACAGAGATCAAAATTCTCAGAATGGAAGGGCGGACAATTTCGTGGTGAACCAGGTCGTCTGTGTGACTCTCGCTGCTGCAACTACACCAAAATTTAAATTCAGAAAATGTGCAGCGTAGTTGCGACTCGACCGCCATGGTGGGTAGCCACCACCCTTCTAATGGCTTAATGACCTGCTTAGTGGAATAATCATTTTGGCTTCGGAAGAGAACAGTTCTGTCGCCCTCTTGAATGGTTGCACCAAGTGAAATTAAAGACATAAAGGACGAGGTTAAGGGTTTTAATGCGTTCGAAACTAATCGATGGCTGTCCGATGCAGAGAGAGAGAGAGAGAGAGGGAGCGCTATCGACAGTTCACGATGGTTTGGCATTTCTTTTTGCATGTCAAAATCTTTTAATGGACGTCCACTAGAAGCTTAAGGCTGGAGGCATAAGTCATTTGATAAATGAAAATCATTGGCTCATGTGAATCGTGGGACAGTGAAAATGGACATTAAGCCATAAGGAGTCTTAGCGATGGCCATTTCGCCACATTCTAGTGTCCTCTAATGGATGTATTTTTTCCCATTAAAGGATGGAAATCTAAGGAGTAAGCTTGAGTCCATAAGATGTACCTTTTCTAACAAACCCACATGGTTCCTTCTATTTCACAGGGTCACACTGGCGTATAATTTTAGGGCGCACATATGGTATTAGCCCCGCGTTGGGCGCCAATTATTATACAAATTCAGTCATCTCTTCTAGAAAACCACTTCAAAAGATCGACAGTTAAAAAATCTCCATCATCTGACTAACTCATAACATTTTATAATGTATCTACGTGCTAACCAATAATATCAAGTCACATAACCAAACGCTTGGTTGGTCCCGTCTGTCATAACTTTTCATGTGAATTATTATAAAAAACAGTCACCTTAATCCTGTTGCTATATTGCTGCCAGGGCTCTGTTGCCAACATTCTTCTCACTTCATGTCACATCCCATTCATAGTTTTATAGTCCATGAATATATTTTTTGAGTGCGCGCTAGAGAGGATGTTCATCGAAAATTAAAAGCGAACAAATACAGATATACAGAAAGCAAAGGCAAAGGCAACTTCTTGAAATATGCGTTGTCGTTTCGTTAGTCATGTACGAATGTTCTTCTTTTTTGGCCTGCTCTTTAGAGCACCCCTCCGTCTTCGTCTCACCATGCTAACTATAGAGTGCCAATGTCAAATAAGTGTTTATGATGTGAGTGCTTCTGTTTGGGGGAAAAGGAACACAACAAGGACACAAGACGCGCGTCTCCATTTGCCGTTGTCGTCCCGAATGCCATTTCTATGATTTCATCATCTAACAGAAGTGTTATGTCAAAATGTATCCTTTATGAGCCTTGAGATTTCCGGTTACGAGTTTACTATTGGATGGATTCAATGAATACATGAGTGAGCTCAGTGGAAGGCGATAAAATGAGTTTTATTGTTGATGAATCCTTCCCGAACGCGTTTACACTTAAAGTGAAAAGGTTTTTCCATATTCCTGTTTTTTTTTTTCTCTTCTCTCCTTTTTGTCCTGCAATACGTGTGCAATTGAACTGTCACAACGAAAAGAGAGTGTTATAATCTTTATATGGGAGAATGTTATATACGTTTTGAGAAAAGTTATTTTAAGAGTCTCCTTTGGAGCTTTATGACAACGGTGCTGCTATCTTTTTTTCTAAGAAGCCTTTATTGCTGCATATAAAGGGTTATACACTTTCCGGTGAAATGAGTTATAATGATGGTTGATGTTACGTGTTTGGATATGAGTTCAGAGTTTTTTATCGGCACAACCAACAAGGCTGTGATGTATTGTGTTCTCTAGTGCTGTTGAAAGCAAAATGGTTCTTCAATTTTTGATGAGGATATTAAGCAGTTGTAATGCATGTAATTACAGGTCCCAAGTTGTATATAACCATTGGCTTGTTCAGAAAGTATAGAAGGCGGGATTATACGTTCTGCTATGAGCAGGTAGGTGACGAACGGCAGAGTACCAAAATGAAACATTTCTGATCAATCCTCGTCCGCTATTTACCAGCGCAGAATGTGATAACCTTGTTGTCTAGGATGGGATGGTGTCGAAAATCGAGCCCCACGTTGGGCGCCAAATTTAAAAAATTATCAGTTCAGGTGCAGAGAAGGAGACGTTTGGGATATTGAAACTTCCGATTGCTAACATCTTGTAGAGAATGATATTTCTCAAGTAGCTCTCATGAAGAGCCCCATGTTGGGCGCCAATTTAATGAGAAGTTACAACATAACCCTTAACCAATACAGCCCCCGCTGTGAATGTTCCAGACTTTGAATTATAACATAACCCGACGATGCCAATAGCAGCGTATCCTTTTCTTTTCAATGAAAATAGAAATAGTCTCCATAGATACATTTCTTTTTATGAGAACTAGATTCGTTGTCTTACAAGTCAGTACCACCATTCTTTTAATGAATTCCTTTTGGAAGAGAAACTTTAAGCATCATTTCCTCAGAGTAATGCCAAACCAATTTTTCATCCAGGGACCTATTACGTCATCAAATCACCTACTTAAAGTTCCCCCCAAAAACTGAGTCCTCTATCACGCTACAAAATACAATTATACCCCCAGAACACATATTCATGAAACAAAAGGACAATAACACACATGCAACGGCATCTCATCTATAACTCGGTAGAAGTAGAAGTATGTCCTACCTACCTTCAAAGAATAATGACGCGCAGAGTGCAAAAACTTTTGCCCCGATTAACTTCAGAAAATAATCGACAATGACGACGAAGACTTCGACGTAGACTTTCAAGAAATTCAACTTCTTCTTAGTCAAGTTCGTTTTTTGAATGAACGCGGATGGTGGAGGGAAAAAAATACAAAATTTGCCTTCATCCTAGCGCTAATTGCTTAAGTTTTCCACTCTCTGTTCAGTTGTACCACACTACCATCACCGCGACGACGACGACGAATGACGACTATTCACAAGTCTCTTAAGTGCCTTCTAGTAGTTCAGTATTCCTGTTCTTATAGCGTATGACCCGTTTATCGGAAACCAAAAATCTGAATATCCTTGACTCTGTTTTAAGTACAGATTCATGCTCCACACATACACCCCCACTCAAGCGAACAACCGCCGTCATGGGTCACATTTCAGGGCGACCTTTTGGGTTCTTATCGCTTGACGCTTGAATGGCAGCAGAGTTGTGGTTGCCAGCAAGAAGAAGATCTAAGGGCGAACACCTATTCTGATGAAAATAAAGAATTCAAATAGCAGATAGAGTAGGTCTTCATTTCATGTCTCCAACATAAAATTTCCATTAAGCCATTCAAAATTATGATACGGTAAAGGATGATCCATATGACATACTCTGTATGAGGGCACAAATCTACTTAGGAGCCAGAGGGTGCATAACCCTCTCTACAGGATTTTATGCAGATAAATATCCTGTGCACCAATTTAAGGGTGGGTGGTCTAGGAGTTGCATTTTTTCGGCGAAAAAAAATCGCCTCCTGTGATTAATGGTCTTGGTTATTTCAGATTTTTTTCCTGCTGCTCCCTCTCAAACCCTCTCAGGCCCACTTCAACCACCGAAAACCTCTCGAAATGTGTTCTTTTTTAACTGCACTTATCTTTAAATTGGATATTTTTCACTGTCTTTTCAGTTTGCAGATGTATCTATGCATGTAGGAGGTTGATATATGTATCTGTGTGGAGTCCTTTAGGTTTGGGTACTATTGTGCATTGCATACTTCAAATTTGTTCACTGAAGCGTGACACAATTTTTCTTCGCATTCTCTCTTTGCCCTAAAATGTAGATCAGAGGGTGGTTTAGTGTTTTGGGGGGGTGAAACGAATTTTGGATTCTGTGGATTATGTGTGTGTGTGGGAGTGATAAAGTTTTTACATTCAACTCCATGTGTCGGCACTCAGAAACCTCGTGCTCTTAGAGACTTTTTCTTTTCTTTTTTTTTTTATTTTATTTGGTGCATGTGTAGATATAGTGAGCTTGGGTTGTTCATCATTATTGTCACCGTGTTACTTCGCCAAGTATGTGGTTCAATTTGTAGCGCACGAGTGTGTTTAGCGGGTGCTTTTGGGGCTGGTAGTTTCGCGTAAAAAATTTCCAAAAAAAAGTAAGAACGAATTGAAGAAGCTGTCTTCTGGAATTAATCGCTCTTTGATACTGAAAAGGGGAAAGGAATCTACACGACGTTGGATGAATTTTTCATCAATTAAAAGACAGTGGGGGTATTTAGAGGGAAAAAGTACTTTAAATATGGTGGCTGAGAAAGAGCTTTGATTGGATGGAACTTGCCATGCCTTAATCTTCTGAGAACCTTTTTTATGACAGCTATACTCTTGGATGTAGCCTTGAGACCGAAGTGAGACAATGTCACATAGTACAAGGACCTACAGGACGTGGCTAGTCCAAAAGGCTTCTATTATAATGACTGTCTTGGAGGTTGGGTTAGTTTGAAGAAAGAGCAGCACTCATCTCATAGCTGACCCATTAAAGGTACATATTCCCTTGCCTTGATGATCTAGTGAAGTTTAGCAACTTGTCGATATTTGCATCAGGGAGTTGTCCTAGATTATAAAAGAAGTGTTTACCGAGGAGTTTGTCCTCTAGATCTTCCCATCGCCGCATCATCTGCAGAGTTTTTCTTCCGTCGGAGGAAGTTTACTTCATATGGTCCTGCAAAGTAAAGATCCCCACGAGCAAGGAAAGGAATCGTCTACCCTGAAGGAAGGACGATCATAGTTGTCTTGCAATGTTTCCAATGCTTACACTTGGCACTCGATCAACATTTTTGTTCAAATTGGCGCCCAACATGGGGATATAGTGAGACGTGACAGTCATTTACACGCTCCCTTCTTAGAATTCGTCTCCTCTTCTCCTTCTATTTATCCAAAAGTGATGTCAAAGAATCTCGAAGTTAAATATTCCACAAACGTATCTCAAAGATTGACTCTTGATTGAGACCACACTTTTCCCCTAATGCAACCAGAAATTGGTTCCCAATAAAACTCAACGTCAAACCCCATCCAAATGCCATCCATCTAAGGGTAATAAATCGCCAGCACTTAACTACAATTCGTCTGCCTTCACTCTAATGACCTCAATTATCCCTTCGAGCAATTCGTTTGGCCCACCTTCGTGTGACAGCTTTTAGAGTTGAGTACATTTTTCACAAACTAAAGAGCCACTTAAATCTATCATAGATTAAACTACTACATTTTAAAGCTTAAACTAAAGAACAAAAAAAAAACCTTCACCCAAAAAGGATCCTAAAGTCCGCACATACGTACAACATTTTGCTGACAAAAAGTCACTCACTCATTCTCTATCAATTGAGTAAAGTGAAAAACACTTTTCTTCTTCCTACACACCATATTAAATGGCATATGTCAATTTGTTTCTTTCTCGAGGAATCTTTTAGGCCTTTTTTTTCTGTTTTTTTGTTTGTGTATTTCCTTTATACCCAGTGTCCTGTCCATATGTGTTCAAATTGTAATCAAGTATCGAAACGTTACACACGAAAAGTCCTTCGTTACACATATCCACACATGCAAGCACAAATTGCCCGACACGAAAGTCAGGCCGGAAAAATAGAAAAAGTGAAAGTCAGACCATCACCCTTAGGTCTTCATTGTAAGGACATTTTCGATCAAATCACATTTAAAAGTCAACATTTACGGCGTTTAGAAGCTCATTTTTGCTTTTTTTTTCTCTCTTCGGGGGGTGGACGGGCTCCACATTTGTTTCCTTCGTCTATAGACGCACTGAAGTAGCAGAGGTATGGCACCGAAATAAAAGGATGTCCTTTCGAAAAACGATTCAATGACGATTGATCCGGATAAATGTGATTTTCCATCACACACAAGAGGTAAGCGGCGAGCTTGAGAATATTTTTCTCTCTCTCTCTCTCTCTCTATTGGCAGAAAAAAAAAAAAAAACGACCTCGTTGCGTGCCAAGTTGAGATATGTATGTTGTCCAGCAGTGGGTGGATGAAGAGACTCCTTGAAAAGTATCCACTTTCATTTGATGATGATGATGATGGTAACCTCGGGTCGAAGTAGTAGGAACAACAAAAAAAAAAATCTTCTCTTTTCAATCGCTCTCCAACGTCGGACGTAAATCTACAGAAATTATTGGGTTCAAAGCGAACGAAATTGGATAAAAGTTTGCTTGCTCCTTTTTTTTTCTTTTTTGGTTCTGGCAGAAGTGGAAGTCAGTATTTTTTTCTTCTCTCTGTTCAAGGAAACTTGATTAAAATTTCAATGAGAAGCGCATTTAAGGAATTACCCAACCCCCACCCACACACACCCATACATACATATGCATTTATGAAAAAACCCTTAAGCACTCGACTTGAAGACACTTAACCTTTGAAGTACTTAATGCACTGACTCTGCACTCTACAACGCAACGAACGCAAGCTTCAAAACTTACGTGTAAAGGAGGAATAAAAATTGTCGCTAAGTGAGATAATCCCTTCGAGGGTATAGAGCATACCTATCCTTGCTCATCTTCATTTGCTGACAAGTGGGTTCCTTACAGAAAAGATCCTTTTGCATATGCGGTTGAAAAGCGAGCAGCACACAAAAAAAAAAAAAAAACAGAACCCCACCATCTCCCTAGCTTGCGGGGATGACGACTACCGACTACGGCGAACTGAAACTGACGTTCTGGCATGGGATGGTAATTTCAAAATTACAAAGTTCCCTTTAATTGCACCAACAGCGCGCGACTTCTTAAGTGGTTGCACAGCGGATGCGATGGAAACGTCTACCTATACATATGTACCTTTGTAAAAAGTGAAATAATGTGAGATTAACCCGCCATAAATTCCAAGTAAGTGCGCAGGATATAAAGGAGCTGTACTGTGGTAGGAAATAGGCGAAAAAAATTGCGCTTTAGAAAGTAGTTAGTCGATGGGATAATGACAAAGGTACTTCTCACAAAAGAGGATAATGGAAATGGTGTTTGTCTAATTTGTGTTAGTAAAGCACGCAAAGGTCCTGCATTGCATACCAGCCAGGATAGAATTATGCAAATTTTTTTTAAGCTTTTCTTCAGGGAAAAAATACACAATTCATCTGGACGTTGTCCTGGCTATAAAACCCAGTGGTAATTGGTTTTAATAATTTTAATTTACAGTAGTTTGCACGGTATACAGCTTTTGGGTGGCGGGATGGGGGTGCTTTTCTATTTGATTATCACACTGTGCTGCAATTAGTGTGCAATAAACGCTCGAAGCGTGCCCCTTTGACACGGTGCACACGCAATTTTCAAAAACAAAATCAAGCAAAACATGCTGTTATACTTACACGCTTATAGTTCTGTATATGTAGCTACAAATACTATGACCCGAATGAGATCTTTGATATCAAATAGATCGTTGAAATAGAAAAATCAATCACACTTACCTGAAAAGAAAGGAAAAATACAAATAATTAGAAAAATATTTCAGGACTAGAAAATAAAGCTAGTTAATTATTTTATAAATCCATAAGTCCATAAAGCCAGTAAGAAGGCAAAGCTGTCTGGGGCAAGGGCTAACTTTTTAATGTCGCTTTCAACAACACTCAAAGGATTCACAATTCTTTGATGCAATAACGTGTTCACACTTACGCAAGTGGTTCAACTCCTTCACGTAGCCTCCATGGGCAAACGCTGACTTGTCATAAAGAAGGACTTACTGGAATAAACCAGACCGAAAGATCCTATGTTCATACGAAGTCCTCGCATTCCTAAAGAGAGGATCTACAGGCAGACAAAATTCACTGATGTGGCAGTTCAGTTTGTGCTTTGAGCTACTACTGTAATCAAAAGCTCAGCTCGATGATGTGGTTGGTGAAAATGATGGAATGTGGTTTGAAGATAAGATAGAACTGATGACGAAGTCATAAGACTTGATGAAATCCTGATGATGGAGGAGGATAGAATGAGTACTTCACTCAGGTGCACTTGTAGAAAGGAAAGAGAAGGAGAGTGTTGTGGTGAGTATCAAATTTGCATTAACAGCAGAACATGTAGTGAGGGATATTTAATGCTACTTAAGGCAACTTAACCCAGAAATCTACAGTGAGAATTGGAAAGCGCTAGCGATTGGCGAGCACTCCGAAGTAGGCACTCACATAATGGTCCTCCTCAACCACAAATCCCAGCTCAAAATATAAAGACGACGATAACAACAATGAATAGAGAACAAATCGCGAAAGTACAGGAAAGCAATACTTCAACATCAATAATAAGGCACTTTCTGACAGTACTCTAGAGAGAATCATAACCCGCCAACACAGTTACTTGGGAGACGTTAATAGACATTCACAAAAGGAACAACTTGGATGCAAAGCGGCGCATTCAAACGAATTGACAACAGTGGCTCAACAAGGGAAATTAACCTCAGGTTTGAGACTACAAAGAGGAGGCAACCTAAGGTATAAATACTAAATAATTACACGCAAAGGAATCTTAGACACTCTACTGCGTCGTCTCTTCGGGTTTGATTCGTTATACAATTTGTCGGTGCCGATTGTTCCTTCTTGTTGACAGGATGTATTTGATCTTGCCCTCGCTTATCGCTAAACTTAGTCGGCGTAGTATAATCATGGATCAATGAAGATGGAGGGTTGCTGAAGGCCAATGCCACATGAGCTTCTTTTTCTGCGGTCCTATTTGGTCGCAGTACCATATAGTAAGTCACCATGAGTGACTGAGAAGGACTCGTGTGTTGATATCTTTGTTGTCTCTCGTCAACTTGTCAGCACATAAGTGTTCATCTGTCATCTGGAATTTCGATAGTGAGTACTACATTCGATGACAAGCTGCTCGTTATCGTTCGCTGTAATTCGCATTCTTCTTTGCCGTACGCCTTAAGCCTTTGAAGGTCAGGAAAACCCACAGAGGCAGGGAGGTTTTGATCTGGTTTAGAGACTCTACATAGATACTGGACCCGTCTGTGTAGTAAACATACATACGAGTAACAACCAGCTTAACAGAATTTCTTTTAACATCAGAGTCTTAGAACCCAATGCTACTTTAGAAAAGGAAGACTGTCCTTACACTATCTTAACTTAATTTGATCTCATTGAGACTTAAACCTTTGCGCACTTATGTGAAGCTCTCTTCAAAGAAATTCTCTAGCATTATCAGTAAATTGCACTCAACATTTATCCACTTTAGAGATTCATTATAATGTTCAATCTTTTTGCCCCAAAGGACATAAGACGACTAAAAGAAAGCAAGTTTGAATAAACAACTTAGTACCGTAACAAATGGCAGAAAATATACTTCCTTCTCCAATTAAACCCTCCTTCAATAGCCCCATGAGATACTTTTGAAACTTTTCAAAAACAACTCAACAATGTCTTCACTTTTTTTTTTTTTTTTGTTGAAAATTAATATTCCCCTAATCGACCACTCTTCGCTCGCTTCTCTCGAACCACTCCCTGGTGTATTTTCAAGGACTTTAAACAGAAAAAGAAAAGAAACATTTCTCGAACTAGAATTTCCCATTTTAAAGGAACAAAAGAAGTCAAGTTATCCAATCAAGAGTGTCAAATAACATTGAACAGTTTCAATTCTGCACTTCTTGTTTGAATAGATGTTATATCCTAGTGATGGCATCTCTTCTCTGCCGTATCCTTTCATAGCCTTGCTCTGTCCTGCAGCAGCATACAAGTACCGTAGATAAAAATAAGATCAAATAATTACGATATGGAGCAATTGTTACCCTCCCCCACACAGCAACCGCATACAGGACAATTCGAAAGATTTACACACAAAAACAAATCTTTCAGGATAATGACACACACAGAGCGAGAGTGGGAATGGTTGTGTGTGTGTGGGTACTGAGAGAGGAAGATGTTTATTATAGATTGTGCAAACGAGGAGTGGTTCTTGTCCTCATCCAGGGGGAGACGACACTACGACGATACGCTGGGCACTAGTCATGAAAATGGTGTGAGAATCTCCACCACTTGTATAACCACACCTAATATCCCATTGTATTATCTGTTTGTGTGTGTGTTAGTTGGATTAGTGGACATCTTATCTGTTATTAGAAAGAGGGAGGGTGGTAATGCAATAAAAACCACCCTCACGCTCCTCTTCCGCCAGAGCAAAAAAAAAAAAAAAAACAAACAAACGTAGGGAGGAATGAGATTGGATGAAGAGGTTATCGACGACACCAGGGAAATGGGATGCGTGCAAGAGTCCCCTATCATACCGCAGAGAGATCAGAACGAGCGTCCTGGTTAGATTATATGGATTAATTTCATTTCGTTTCGAGATGAACTAAAGATACACACCACAGATAACCAGATGACGCACACACACATGTACAGTACAGTACCCTCAAGGAGGTTAAACTATTTCAGATGAGCTGTCCAAAAGTTTAGATTAGAATTTTTGTGTATCGCACCAAAAATTCACTTGCTCTCTTTTTTTTTGTGTTTTGCTCTTTGAATGTGTAAAATGCCAATTACAGGGTATTTTCTCTCTCAAACTCCAGGATGATGGGTAGAAGGATCTGACAAATACCTCTCTACCCAACAGATAATGTATGAGAGGCGTCTATAAGGGTCAAGCGGAATAAATACGATTTTACGGGATGTGTACTTTGGAGGATTTCCAATGGTTCTGGAATTTTTCATTGAGATATGTGACTTAAGGATTATTTTTTCTCCTTTTTTTCCTTTTTGGCTTGTTGTTGTTCGCATTTTTTTTCTTTTCTCCTCTTTTTTGGTAAGCCGTGTCGGGTTGATTTGGGGATTTGTGAAGGTGTCAGAAAAGTTTATAGATCGGAAGATGATAAGGATATTGCAAAGTATATACAGGAAATATGTGTATCTTAGTCTGTCTTTAAGTAGATATACTCGCCGTACATATGTATATTCCCCAAGGCAAGGCAACCAAACAAAAAAATATATAATTCTACTGTCGAAGGTCAAATCCATCAAAGTGCCCAGACATTGGTATGTAATATGACCTTTGGCGCATACCCATCACAGCCTATTGACTAATAAATTCGCTTTGTGTTGGGCCAAAGGTATTATATTACAAAAATTTGTTGTTGCCGTTGCTGTTGCTGCCAGACAAATACAATCCTGCAGTCGTTTTTTCTCTTTATTCATGGATATGGCGAAAAAACGCAAAAAAAAAAAAAACAGAGAACGTCCTTTATGAGGACACCAGATCGCTCTGCTGAAATTTCATTAAAGATTATAAGCTGTTGTTTGGTTTTCTTCGTCTGTTTACTCAGCTTCAAGTGCGAGACAGGACTAGGCTTTGCAATTTGGCCACTGAAGTGGGCAATTGTAAATCGATGTCGATGTCAGAGTGTCACTGACACAAATAAAATGTTGACTTACTGATGACACTGCAGTGTTTATGTAGTTTCAAGACCAGACGACGAGACTCTTTTAGGAGAAAGAAGAAGTATATGTCCTTATGGTGTTGATGGAGTGCTTTTCACTTGGGAATGGGTCCAGCGCATTTGTGTTAGGTGAAGCTGACTTTAAAGGGGATCTAGTGGAAGGAGGTTATAGATTCTTATTCTGGTGGATTTTAAGCTAGAACCCCTCTTTAAACTTTAGTTTGCTTGAGTACATATTTTAGCCAGGCAAGGTTGTATGCCACTGAGATATTCAATTTTACCATTTGGATATAGTACCTTCATTGTCATGTCAGCTATTAAGCAGGGATTTGGGATAGGTGTCATCAAAGTCATTAAAATCATCTACTGCCACGGAAACTGAGTCAAAGAAGAGACTAGATGCTTGTATCCATGTCTTAATGGACAAAATTCACATAAATGTATTTGGATACAAGCTAAGTAATGGTTTAAAGACTAAAGGGTGAAGTGACTATTGTGCTGAGTGTGCGCATAAAACCTTCGATGCCTACCTTATATCCTTATACGTATACCCAGCAGTCGGCGAGAATGACACTGGTTGGTGTATAAACTTTACTGTGTACATATAACTTGAGCGTTCAATTCAAGTTGGCAGATCGGCTACTCAGTTGACAGTTCAATTGCCATCAGTCGACAGATCGGGAGGCATCACTTGACAGATCTGGTATACAGTTGACAGATCGGGTAATCAGTTGACAGATCTTCCTCCCTTATAGACGAACATCATAAGCCATTCTCTTCACACTTGATAGAACCGCGAAGAAACCTTCTAGCGATCTCCAAAGACGACTGCGAACAGCAACAAGTGTGGAAAAAAAACTGTCCATGATGAACAAGCCATTGCACGCCAAAACTCCACACTTTTTTTTAGTTCACAAGAGTAAACGTTCCTCCTAATGCTGCTTCCAAATTTTACTATGACTGTACACAAGTGAAGTTTCTACGACTGCCATCCGATTATGTTTTTTCGTTCTTCTTTTCCATTCGTTGAAATGAAAACAGTGAATCACTCGCGAAGATTGGTTGGTGCTTGGTTGGTTGACTGATTGGTTGATTGCTTGGTTGGTTGATTGGTTGATAGATTGGTTCTTCTCTGAATGCCTTAGCCTAGTGGTGAGTGCGTTGGACTACCCGTTCCAAGCACGAATTCAGGGAACTACCATCACAGCTTTTCTTCGGCCTTAACCCTCTTTAGCTTTATACTTATTTATGTTTAACATTTGTTCTTTGTTCAATCTTTCTGTCAATACAAATAAAAGACTCCCTGGATCTCCCAATTCACTGTCAAATTCATTTGCATTTCTATGCCATTGTTCTCCTGATGTTTACAAACAAATCCAAAACTAATATAACTACAAAGTGAAACCCTTCAAATATTTTTCATATCCCAAACTGATATTGTCCCCCTCTACCTAAAGCTAAACAAAACAAAATCTATATCCATCTATCGCAGGAATTTTAGCTTATCTCCAGTGCAGTTGAATCTAAAAAATATCCAGTTCCAGGCGACTGCTCCTCGAAAAACGTTTGACCATTTTTTTGACCAAAAAAATTGCATTTATGTTGCACTACCAACAGCAGCAACACCAAACTGACTTTTTACCAGAGGCAGGAGCGCAAAACAATGCGGATCAACTCCTTTCCCCGTTTTTCCAGTGAAATAAAAGTTTTTCTCTCAGATTTTTTCTCGTTTTGGTTTCCGAAAATAAAAAAAAGTTTTTTTTTGTTTAAAAAATATTTCTTTTTTGGTTTTTTGGGAAGCGGTAGTGACATTTCTCTATTTCCACTCCCCAGGCACCAATAGTGAATAAACAAATAAACGAATGTAGAAAAATGATGGCTCCCTTGTTGATTCAAACAACCGAGCAGGGAGCACAGGGTACTGGCAGAATAATTCTGAGAGAGTAGGTTGCTTTTTTTTCTCGGGGTGGGAGTGGGTTCTGAAGGGCCTATCGCTAGGCGTAGAAAACTATGCTTCAATCTACTCTCTGCCTCTGCTCATGATGATGATGACGATGGTAATGATCATCATCATGGTTGATAAATATTCGGGGTAACACTAAACTTTTGGAATGGTGCTGGTCACTCTAAGGGTTGCTAGGTGGTTTCGACCGAAAAATCAATAGCAAAACGGTTTTTAAAATTAGTTTTTAGTCTCTTCCAAACTGTGATGTGTTTATGTTGCATCATAATGAACTAGTTTTGTTGTCCAAAGGAAAAAAAAATACACACAAGGGGTTGATGGATCGAATCATTCAAAAATTGAAAAATAAAAACGTTTTCAAAACTATTTGCAACACGAATAGACAACGCTCATCATTCACTCCGTGTTTACCAACTATACAGCAGAGGGAGCAGGAGCAGGAGGTTGTTTTGCGGAACCAAAATTGAATCGAAATTGTGGACAGGAATGCGCTCTGTGCTTTCTGCGTGACCCTCCCTTTGGGGAAAATTATTTAAAATAGAATAAAAGCAAACGTGACATGGATAGCATTGGATAGCAGCTAGATACACACAACACAATGGATTCAAATTGTTCCAGTTTGAGGTTTTTTTTTTTTTTTTTCGCTCCTAGGGAACGTGCATTTGGGAATGGTTGAGGGAAGATTTTTATTTTCCGACGAGAGAGTGCATTTAATGGGAACTGAATGGTTTTTTTGTTTTTTTTTTTTTTTGCATATCATTTTTCTGTTCCATGTGTCCGTGTCCTGTTGTTGTGTTTGGGGGACAAATGGAAATGTATTTATTTTAAAAGTGATTCGATTATACACACATATATTTTCGCTATTGTAGGTGGTGGTTGACACAAACAGCTGCCATAGAGTGCAGACGTTCTAGCTGCTGGTGAAGAGTGGTAAAATTTTAAATTATTTGATTATGGCCACGATAATTTGGTGGGTAATAGTTGTACAACCTATGTATCTGCACATGTTTTTGTCAAAACAAAAAAAGAATCGTTTTTAATTAAATGATAGGGAAACATGGAATACCATTAATTAGTTCAATCAGATGACAAGTATGCTGTACCATGGATAATGGATTAAAAGGATTACTCGTACAATGTATAAATGTATTCATTAAGGAAGTAAGTGAGGAGAAGTTCTGGGATTAATATTCATGGGAATGGAAAATTCAATTTAAAGATAAACTACTTGGAGATGGATTCATATGCATGAGGCACTTTTGACATTGTAACTCAACTGAATCAGGAAATAGATGGAATGCATCTCCATTTAGTCAAACAAAGTCATGTATCAACTTCAGGAACTAAGTCACTCGAACTCTGCACTGATTTCTACTGAAGCTGATTTAGGAACCAAAAACTGAAGTCTCGGCAGATAGAGAGCTTTCTAAAAAAAAAATGGTCTCGCTATATCTTATGTCAGGGCATGAAGGCTTTAAGCGTTTATCGAGAAGAAGGGCCGGGCGCCCATTCACTGTTCTTGTCTTCTTAATGAATGCGAGTAGGCGCTTTAGTAATTAGGAGCTTACATTAGCAGCATCTGCACCTAGAATCTGAAGCCTGATTCAAAGGCTGGACAGTCACATAGCATGTATTCCGCCGTGTCGTCACCGTGTCCATAAACGGCGTTTATTGTCCATAAAGACGCTTACCAAAAGCAAAGTTCTCTGCAGTCTTTTCTGCTGAGGGACAGCAAGAATGCCGCGGATTTCTCAATAACGTCTGTGAACATTCGTTTAGTCCACCTACATCCAGGAGAGACACCTGTTCCTAATGATGTGATTCGCAGCCCTAAATACCTGCGAAGTCAACGTCATACTTCCGCCGCAACTGAAACCTTGGAGTCATAGCTTCAGACAGTGTATCCATTAGATCAGGGTCATAGGAGTGGGTATCATACCTAAAGCCACCTCGTCTGAGTCTGTGAATAGCTTTTAAGTCTAATGTATACTATGATTTGAAAATACTGCGCATTAGAAGACCGAATGAAAATAAATAAAACAAAATCCGATTTGATTCATGACACCAACCAGAACTATCATAGATCAAGTGTTTTCTACTTGACAGGAGACTATGTTGGACTATTGCGTATGAGCGCTCTGGACTGCAGTTGAGATGTCCAAAACTATAAGCGTGAATAGTTCGTTTGTATGGTCCTTTAGTCAGGAAGACAGGTATAGACAGACTCTTATAAATACCGCCAGAGGTCAACATGCCCTACGGCGATGCTGGAAACTATGTACGGTGTATATGCTTCCACTGGCTATTTACGAGCAACAGTTGATAATGAGGTTAAGTTTGACTGGCACTTTTACTACACACGATACAGCCACAACAATGTAGGTCAAAATCATAAAGGCAAATGTCAGTCTGACAGCATTAATTTGAATAGATTCGCGCATTCTATTACTTGCGTAGAATACCTTCCTTGTACGCCGTACTGTTGAAATGCATTAACACAATTTCCTAACATAAAGGATGAAATTATTCGCAAAAGGAGGGCGCAAAAAAAAGAAACCCCTAAGTACATTCTATAGATACTCCATGATGAATATCTGCAGTTGAAGCCGTGCATCTGCTTCCCTTTTACGCCGTAGAAAAACCAACAGAAAACACAAATAAAGAACGCGAACCAAAGTGCATCTGGTACTAGTGCAGAAGTAGTTTCTTAAGAAATAGAAACTAATTCCATGTAATTGCATCCTATTCATTCGATCGAAAAATGGAAATCACTCGAGTGTGCGTGTGTGTGTGTGTTTGAGTTCGTATGCAAGCAATCCAGGAAGTGCACTTTGTTTTTTTGCTTTCTTTTGCGACTACATCTTCATCGCCGTCGCCACCCTCGCCTCGCATGTTTTTTCTTCACATCTCTCTATTGGCTTTTCTATGTCGACGTAAAGCTTTTGCTGAACGTGTTTTTTTTCTATTTCCATTCCTCTCCTCCTTCATCATCCTTCTACCTCCTGTTTATCGACTCCTATGATGAAACGTGATCTTTTACGTTAGTTTGGCTTATTTTTTCCTGCCGGGGAGGAGTGGGAGTACCGAAGACGAACATCGGTACAAAGGAATTGAAAATGATAAAAAAAAAGTATCTCAAACCTCGGAATCTGATTTTGTGTTTACTTTAGAAATAGCTGAATCGATGAGATGGAAGCCGAAATGAGACACATTCCAATTGAAGTGAAGTGATGGCTGTTTTTTTTTTTTTTTTTATCATCGTTCCACCACCACCCCCAACAACCTCACAACCAATCTACAAATCGTTTGACATTCGTGTGACAAATATCGGAGAAAAAAAGTGTGTGTATGACGAAGAAGGGAGGTAGAGAGAGAAGAACAGAAAACGGAACCACTCGCTCAATGCGGTTTGATGGCATTTGAATTTATCTCAGACTGAGATTTGTAATTGATTGGTCGATAAGCTCCACAAAATGCGGGAGTGTAAACGGGGATTAAGGATGCAATCAACTAGGAGGTGGTAGTAAAAATAAAAAAAAAAATATTTATATTTCTTCTCTTTTACTTCCCTTTGTATGGATTATTCAAAGGAACTCGTTATACATGTAATTCGCTGTGTTTTGTGTGGCGATGCTATTCGGTGGGATTAAGGGCTGGCTGGGGAACTTTGAACAGGAAGATGGTAAAAAGGTTGACAGTTTAATCACTGCGGTAATTTAGGGAAACATTAAACAGGAACTATGAGGTGATTGGCGGTGAATATACAATTCTTGTTCCCTCTATGATTGTATTGCTAATGAATAGATACGGTGCGTGGTTTTATTGGTTGAATTGGGTAAAGTCAAAACTGTGTATTTGTCACAAGGAAACATTTATGGCGCAGTTTTTCATTTGGATAATCCATCGAAGTTTTAAATTCTTAGGTCAATCTTACCAGAAATATCTGTCTCTTTGACTTTCACGCGCAGATGTAGCTCGCTACTGAGGAGAAAGCACTGTCTTTCACCGCTTGCAACAAGGTTTTGATCCGGAGTAGAAGGATGAAAACCCTACCACTCTAATGGGACCTCTACTGATGCACTTATGGAGTTTTGCCGGTTTGATTTCAGGAAGTACTAGCAGGCTACCTGGTCTTGGAACAGTTCTTCATTGCTATGGTAACCGTACGCACAGTTCTTAGTATTCGAAATCTGTACCTTTTCGACAAGTTTGACGCTAATACTGCCTTGGGCCTCTATAGGCTGCTTATGACCTTTTATTTAATTTTATTTACTTTGTCTAATGTATACTATTTGAAAACAACAAATACTGAGAATTATAATACCGAATTGAAATAAATAAGTCTTATTTCGAATTTAGTTTTGACACAAACCAGAAACCATACGCCGCCTGAACAGCTCTTCACTGAGATGATTGGACTCTTGGCGAAATACGACGGATCCCCCATTTTACCAACGGAGCCGGTCATCCTCTATCTTAGCTTTGGGCTCCTTTACATGTAGGCCCGCTTGAGCTTTTGAGCTTCTTATTATATTAAGGTTTATGACTTCTGCTCTTATGTGAAGCATCTTGCTCTTAGTTATTGTAGTGCCTTCATATGTTTTAGATTTGTATCCTTATTCTTTGGATTGGATGAGTTGGTTATTTAACCCAAACAAACCCGCCGTCCAACCAACGACATTTTGTACAGTATTGCTATACCATGGTATGAGCCTGTCTCCCACTTAAGAAGGTTTGTGTTCTAGATACAGTTGCGCTAAAAATTCATCTTTCAAAGCAAGCTTTACCGTAGAGTCCTCACTCTGATTAAAAAGAACATTTAGGTCCGCCAGAAAAAAGTATTAATTAATTCACTCCAGTTCGTAGTAAGTCATTATTTCACTCGAACTCGAACGAAAATATTTGTGTACTCACACAACCCAATTATTTTATTCTCGAAAACAAGAGTATATTTATTTATATTTTTTGCGAACCAATATGTCCCTATGAGTGAGGAAAAAAAACTTATGGAGATACTTTTTCGGGGAATGTTAACAAAAATAAACATTTTCACGTTTCTCCCATCAGAAAAGTAACTGGGCGAAATTCACAGGAATAAAGGACTATGACCTTTAGGTACTGGTTCTTTGATTCTTCAACTGAAACAAATCACTGGCATTTAAAGAATGTATGTGCAGAAGAAAGATACTCGTGAACTAATTGAGGTACCAAACTGACGGTGACGTTAAGTTCTACAACTTTATCACTAGAGTCCCGCACGGATCGGTGATTAGGCCCCTTCGGTGCAATCAATTGTACTACAGAGTTCAGCGGCGCGTCACGTTGCCACAAAAAGTTACTACGTAGCTCAGCTTTGCTGATGGTATCGCCGTCATGTTGAAGGAACAAAAATTGGCTAGATCCAGCTTTGTGAGGAATTAAAATACCTGGGATTTATCTATGATCGACAACATGCTGACAATCAAAGGGTCAATGGAAGATGTCGCAGAAACAGGCCGCCCTTTCATGGATGCTGCTAAATATCGATGGGCCTTTAAGACGACAGCTTATCCTTTTCTCCATAACGTCCAGAGACGGTGAAAGGCACCGAGTACCCCATAGCGAAAAAAGCAAGCTCATAGCTCCGGATAAGCCACTTGATGACGTCGTGGGACAACTGGTTGGAGATCTATTGCTTCGTAACGAGCTTGGAAGTCCTACCTGCAGAGCGGCAAGAGAGTGCAGGGTGTGGGACATACATATGTAGATCGGGCATACTGGCAACCAAACAGATCTTCCATTCAATTAAACCTTTTGTTCGCTGTCTTTAGGAGCAAAGAATAATCCCTCTGCAACTCTCCCTGTTTGCAATACTGTTCATCTGCATAAACATCTCCTACCTTATCTATCATTCAGTTAGAGGCATTACACCAAAGAAATTAATTTAAACCGAAGGCAAACACTGAAAGAAGAAAATGGAGAAAAAAAAAAAAAGAAGAGAACATTGTGCAAGCACGCCAGGGATCCCTAGAATTTTCATTCTACATTCACCGCATTGCCTAGGTGCTAGCTTCTGTTCTGCCACCACCATATCACCCACCATCCACACAATTTCATTATGAAAGCATTTTTTTTTTTCCTTCGTTCTCCTTTTCTTGTTGCATTCTATCTATGTATCTTTACATCTTATGGCTATATAACGGTATACTAGCCGTTTTTTTTCTTCTTCCGCACTATGTTGCAGGAAAAGTAATAAAATTTTTTGTGTTTTGAAAGGAACAACTCTCAAGCAACTTTGTACAACTTTCAAATACATACATTCTCTCCCATCAGTCTCTGCTGAAGAACAAAAGAGCAACAACAACAACAATAACAAAAACTGCAAGACACAACACATGATTGTGTGCATTGCTGCTGGTTGTGGCGTATCTTGCATAATCAAAAGATTCCTTTCTTTTCGTCTTTTTTTAGGGGATTTTTGGGATTTTTTTTTTTACGAAGAAAAATAGCCGCCAAAGAGAATTGAACGCGTACCACAATTGATGAAATAATAACCAAAGCTAAAGCACAATGAATCGCAATAAAGATACAAAACATAAGACCCGAGACACAAACACACCAGAGTACAGGGTGGTTCCTAACAATGCTGCTCGATGGAGGACTGTAGTGTATCTGGTGTGGTTCAAAGTAGCGATAGTTTTCCTGAAATTAAAATTTCCAGTCACGTTTTGTATTTCATCCGCAGTTTCTCGAAGAAGTGATTGCTAGTTAGCTTGCTGTTGTTGTTGTTGGTGTTGTTGTTGTTGCATGTGTGTGTGGTGCATTAGCGGGTGGGTTGTAATTGTTTTTGTAGCTCCAGCTGGAGTTTTTCTTTTTTTGCATTCTCACACTGCGCGGAGAAATGGGGGTTTTGTTTGTGAATTAGCAGCGTGTGTTTGTGTGATGATGTGTCTGGATTTCGGGAGGTTTACTTTAGGGATTAACAAAGCACTTCAAGTGGCACAGTGTTAAATGATGGAATTTTCGCTAAATTGTTTGCATTTAGCGAGAGTGGTTTTGGGTGATCTGTTTAAATCGTTACCTTTTTTTGTTTGTGGAAAATTTGAAGGGAAACACTGCTAAATAGAATTAAAGGGAGAACGATGCTTGAGGATTATCGCGGTGTTAAAGGGTTCTTAGCACTCTAAATGAAGTGAGTGTGGAGTTTTGAGTAGCTGTCAGAGTTTTAGCTACTAGACACTGACAGATCCCTCAATAGGAATTTCTTTCAAAACAAGCTGCCATTTTTGACAGTTCTTTGGCATTTATTTTTAGTATAAATTGTGATTTTAAAGGAGAGGGAACGGAGGAACCTTCCATAGACAGCTCATCCGCTTTATGTTTCCTTGTGTCCCGATACCCACCAGTTTGTTATATTAGTGCCTTTAGCTCTTTTTTTTGATAAAGTACTTATAGTCTCCATAAAGGATTCAAAGAACTGCCTCCACAGGTTTCTTTCGATTTTGTAGTCAAAGATAGTCAACGATTTACGATGAGGCCAAGTCCCTACAGTCTACAGGATTTAACCACTTTACTTTCTTCTCCTTTACCATAGAGGTTGGGACTTTATGGATACCTTTTTCAAAGATTTTCCTATATGCATCATTCATTGACTTACAGATATTATTCAACTAACTTATTCCGTGTAAATATTGGAATAGTTTCGTCTAGGCTTTCTTTAGTTGACAATAGCTCTAGTTTGCAAACTCAATCGAGGTCTTATCCAACTATGATCTAAGAGATACGACCCTCTGCCTCTCCACCGATAGGCAGTCAATGCAAGAACATCCTCTCCATATCTGTGTATGTTTCCCTTATTGCAGACGAGAAGCCCGATTGCCAAGAAGACCAACCATTTCTCTGCAAAATCAACAGAAAAATCTCATCCATATCCTAGCGACAGCTCTTTGGTAAGCCCCTAGTTTTATTTTGTAAAATTGTTTCCACGAAAAAAAACTAGTAGATACATTCAAATTCCAAAAGAAAAACTTATCTCTAAACATTTGTCCCGAATGCATTAAATCCCAAGTTCTACATTCAATTGTTTTATCATTTTCCCATCAACAACTTCAAACCAACATCGGTTTGTGTACAAACTCTTGAATTTTCCTCAACTGATTCACAACTCATTGTCCAATTGGGTCCTCTCTCTCTGCTGCTGCTACTGCTGCTGCTGCTAGCTTCAACCAATGACCACAAAATTGTCTCCACGCATGCATATTCATTCAATTTGCATGCAAACTTGGTCTAGATAAACCCACACAAGCAGCTGTCATGTGCAGATTCCAGAGAGTTTCTTATACCAAAAGTATCCATAGCTCGGTATCCATATACTTGGTCTTTAGGTTTTTTTTTTTCTATTGAATAAATAGAAACGACACAAAAACTCAGACCAAATGAAATGGAAAAAAACTCCCAGCTTTGTTTTAAACGTACTCAAGAATTCGACTCAAAGTTCTCCGGTTTTACCTCAGCTCAATTCATTTGTATTCCTCGTGGTGTGTATCTTGTGTTATTAAATAAGTTTTTTTTTTTTGCTTTTGTGCTATAGCATAAGTTTTAATTACAGCTTACGTTAGCGATAGCAACGACCGAATGCACAACGATTCATTGTAATTCAAACTTGAAAAGGAGAGAAGAAAAAACAAAATACAAAACTGATTCGTAGATCACAAAAGAAATCGGTATCTGAACGATACAAATTTTGTTATGAAATTTCTGTAGAATTGCAAGTGTTTAATTGGAACGTAGACTTTTGGGTGAGACAGCCGGTAGATACTTTTAAGCTGGAGTTTGTATTTTTGTATTTTTTACAAACAACAACGCTTACAAATGTTGCTTACTTAACAAAAAGATTATGTATCTAGAGTGAGTTTCTATTCTATTTATGTGGAAAATTTGTGTTTATAAATTATTTTTGGCGGATGTAAAGAATCTGAATGAAGTGTCGAGTTCACGTTTGTTTACTTGGAATTGAATACTTGATTGAGAATGTTTCCGCGAGCAACCGCATTTAAATGAGACAGCAATTTTGTATAAACAGCTAGATGATGAATGTATCTATTTATCCACCTATGTTGATGGAAGTTTCCTAATGAAGCAGAACTATGCAAACCAGGTGGGCAAATACGATTGTTTACGAATTCCCACTGAATGAGTTAAGCAATTGTTATTTAGGTATTTTTAGTTGTAAATACCTCTTCTCTTATTCCACATAAATTATGAATGAGGAAGGAATTAGAAAAAAAAACAAAAAGTATTTTTATTTGGCGCCCAATGTGGGGCGTTGCTATTTTTTTTGATTTTTATAAAATAAATTATGTATATACTTACTGCTTCCAAGCTTAATTAGAATTCACAGTTTGCTTACCTGAAAAGAGAGAAAAAAAAGGTAAATTTACTTCATGTTTAAGCATAGTAATTGGGTACTATAAATTCGAGAAGAAACAATGGAAAATCCTTCAAAAAACCAATATCCACTGAAGACTACATCCATGGATACATATTTACTCAACAGAAGTATATAGATGGTAGTCATCACTTTGCTAGTTCATCTCACTGCACAGTATAACCCCAACAGGCAGAAACTATCAACACAAAAAAGATTTCTGAGAATTCAATTTAAAAAATCCCCACCAAATTTTTTTTTTTTTTTTTTTATAAGAAAACTTTCTGCAATTATAGAAAAATAAAAACTTTCACTTCTTCTTCAGAAATTAAAAAAAAAAAAAAAAACAGCGATTTTTCTCCTCATTTGCGTCGCATTTCCCATCCTTTATTCTACAGTAGCTAATTTTTTTCTTCTCTCTCTCCCTCTTCCCATTCCGTCTTCGTTCGACATTAAAAAATAAAAAAAAATATTATTCGCCAATTAAAATCGTATCAACCGCGACACAGTAGCAAGAGTCATACTTCCACTTTGAGTCACTCGCATCTGTGTATCTGTGTACTCAAGGCATCATTACAGTATCTATCTAATACTCTTGCAACGGCATAAAAAACACATTCTAATGAATGGAATCGATTTACTATCATACGATTTGGATTCTTTCACCACCTTTCGTCTCATAACACACTGTCAATTTGCGTGCGAAGTGGATAAACTATCTAAAGGTGTGGTAGATACATTACCATTAGAAAAAAATAACGAGAAACAGACCTACTCACTTTGCTATGATAAGTGAAGCTGAAAATTTCTCCTCACGTATACACGAGTGTAGTAGTTGCTTTGAGGCAGTAACGCGGTTAAATTGGCGTTAAATCACGTTTTAAAAAAATTTAAAAAAAAAAACACAGGAAAGCTTGGAAGAGTTACTATCTTGATGCGCAAGCGTTGAGTTTAATTAGAAAAAAATAGAAAGAAAAAAAATTGGCACCGAAATTACCACCGACAGGAAATGAAATTGGAGCAAGCCTATTAGACAGAGTTCGCGGGACGTTAAATTGGCTTATATATACAAATGCAGTTAAGCAATCTAAGCCAGCTCTAGGCTGTTCCAACAACTGACCAAAATGACTCAGTCTATTTGTGTTCAATTTGATTAGTTTACCGATTTTATATTTCCGTCTTTTAAGTGGTCTCATTTGATGTAATGTACCTACTTACAGTGGCTCTAGCTACAACTCAGTTGGGATTTGGTGCACACGTGCCATGCGATACGCGCTGTTGTTTACTTAATTAGTTAACATGGTGCTGAAAATAAGTAACCACAATTGATTGAAGTAAAGTGTAGAACGATGTAAAGGGCTTTTTACTTTTTCTTCATACTCCTTTCCTGTGAAGTTCATACTATTCTTGGATTCTTTGAAGTCGTTAACAATACACTACAGAGGAGAAGCAATAAGTCCCAGTGCATTTCAATCAAAAGAGCACAAATTCAAGCCATCAAAAGAAGGCTTTTAAGTACATTTACCTACATATGTATGTATATTGGCCAACAACAACTTCGTCGTCATCATTTACATTCTTTGAATTTTTTCATTTTCTCGAATTAGTCATTCGTATTTTCTGCTTAATCATGACTACTAATACCAATTAGTCATCAATTGTGGCGTTTAGAAAATTGTCTGTCAAGAGAAACTTTCTATTTCTTGTAAGTACTCATTCAAAACTAGTTTTAATCTTTTCACAACAAGTTGTGACCATTAGCAGTTAGTTTTTTAGTAATCAGTAGCTATTGTGTTTGGTTACTCACCAAAAATATTCGATGAATAATTTTCCGCATATCCTGCCGTCCTGAGTAAGCGGGTTCAATTGCATCGCATGGTAAGTATATGAAGGCTAACACTGCGAGCTCAAGATTCTCTAGGGTCTTATGCCTAGAATTAGGTAACCTGGGCCGGAACCAACTTACAACAGAAACCGACACAATGCCTCGGATAAGAACTGATAACACGTTGACGACTTTGGACTATCGTACCCCGTCCCAGACTGGCTTCTGAAACATGAAGACACTCCTGTACTTGGAGCACGAGTTCATGCGATATAGGCTGGACATATTTGGAGTAAGGGAGATAATTTGATTTAGATGCCGGTGAGTACCAATCCCCAACACGTAAACCTATATTAGTCTACTCTGGAAGACCAAGCAGAAGCCCCCAAGCAATCCCTGAGCTACGACCCGAAACCATCAACAAGGTAACTGTGGGCAGTTATTATGATTGGCTTCCTACCTATTGGGTGCCGTGTCTCAGTGTCCTACCCTTTTCGAGTGTCTGGCAAAAATTCAAGAGTATAACTGTCATGAGAAAGCCAGTCAAAACCCCTCTCCCCTTCGGGGTCCATTTAAAGTCCATTAAAGCTGTCAAACTGTCCACATTCTCGTTTGTCATGCTTTAAATTAAATAAATAAATAAACCAAATGATGGGTCTATTATTGTATTTCAAATTTATTTATTTCTCTTAACACATTCCTCGTAATTAGATACAATTAACAAAAGCCCAGCTCACATACCTACTAACCGGAAACAGAAAACAAAAAAAAAAAGATCTAATCATGAATATTTCACATCAAATTCAATAAAATCATAATCATAATGGAATTTTCAAATCAAAATAAATATAATAGTTCCGATGGACTCTGTATCTACCTACAATTCTCCATCCCCCAACAGGGTAATATGCATTAAATTTAATTTTTAATTAATCCACAAATACCTCGAACGACAATCGAATAATTTGTATTATTTGTTATATTACTCACCATTTATTGTGTGTGAGTCCAGCAACAACATTATTTGTGGTAATGAAAGCGCGAAATTTCTAATTATCAACTGTATAATTGGAATACAAAAAAAAAAACAAAAAAATACTGAGGAATGTGTCAGGTTTTAAATGAATTCCATTACTACCCTCCGACAAGACTAATTTGATGCAATAGCCATAAACTCATTAGATAGAATTTTTTTTTTTTTTTGTTTGGTTTTGCGGTCAGCGTAAAACGGTTGCAAAAATATATTTTTTTTTTTGTTAAAACGGCTACTGAATTTAAAAATTTATTATACTATATGAAGTTCACTCCTCCTCACATCGTACGTTAGCCAATAAAACAGAAACAAAAAAAAAAACAAATACGAAGCATTTGAGGAACACAAAGTGAAGAATTTAAAATGACAATCGTGCTTAGACTTAAACTTGAATTCTATCTCTTTTACTCGGGGGATCCATGCAAGAAGAACGAGCAGCAAAAAGAGATGAGATACATTCGCGTATCTGCAGAGGATTTTAACATATTTACATGTGTTACCACTTGACAGCTGCATGAGTGGAATGTTTAATTATCCACAGAGAGATATAGATTTTTCTTTTCTTTTTCGTTTTTTTTTTTTTTATGTTTCATCAGTTCCTCAGGGTTTCTTCTGTATGGAAGAGGAATAATTTCAAGAGAATTCCAAAGTTGAATGGTTTCAAGTGGCGCTGGCGCTGGTGTTTATATCATTGTGGATTTGGGTTTTGTTGCTTTGAATGAATGATCGATTGTAACCGTCGTCCACATTGGTTTGTGGAAGAAGGAGTAGACTAAGTGGGAGTGGGACAAGATTAATGGCAAATGCCAATAAATTGAGGATTGCCTTCTTGAAATAAATCAGTGATTCCAATGAATAGATAAATATTGGATTTATTTCTAAATTTAACTGGTCTACAGGAGTTGAATAAAATTAAATAACGGTATAGTGGGTTTTCAAATGGATGGATGGGAATAATTGATAGTTTTTTTTTTTTTTTTGTGCTGGACTAAACTGTAGGCGTATCTTTCGGAGGTGGATGGGAGAAAACCAACTACATGGATACGATTTTTCATTCTAAAGGGTACCGAGACCTAAAATATTCGTCATGAATTAATTTTATGTTCCCCATTTTCCTGTGAGAGTGTTTTTTGCTTGTGGAACAGGGCTATAGAGTATATGAGCTAGAATCACTCAAGTATTAGTCATAAATACTTCTCAGAGTTGGGTTGGGTAAAAAGCGGTTGAGAACTTTTTTTAGGTTCTAACTCTACTACCAGGCATACTAATAGAATGCACTGACCACTCTCCTAATCAAGCCTACTTTCATGATATAATTAGTCATCAATTACTAAGTAATCATTCACTCACAGTATTTACATTTGTTTGACTACAACTTCTGAATAACAATTCGGTGGATAGTATATTTATTTTTATGAAAATAAACATTCAAAACTTATAGATATTACTCTAAAATAAGTGCCTATGACTTCTGATAGGTCACCTCTAAATAATTCACTAGAGGTACTCAGTCATAACTACATTAGTCAGCCGTCTGCGTTCGTTGAATGAATGTTTTTCCTTCGAGCACCACTCAGCGAAAAGCCACATTATATGCCACTGTTAGTCATGAATACTAGTAGTCACCATTCCCCAAGTAAGTATTTATTCAGTGCTATCATGATAACTAATAAGTTATTGCATTTACCTTTGAGTACATATTCAAAATTGTTAGGTTCGAGTTGAAAAGTAATGCTTTTGATTCGTTATTCGTTATTCATTATACATTATTCGTTAAGTGACGTTCCATGCAGTAGGATGAACATTTGTCAATTACTCTGACTTATCTTGCTTGTTAGTTGCACTTGCGAATACTTCTTACTCATGATTACTTTCTTCTAGAAGTAATCGTTCGTTTCGTTTCTAAATCGTCGTTTTGTAACGCGTTTTTTCGCCTATAGAAATTGCCTTTCAAACTTACAATCCGAAAATATTTCCATTCTCAAAAAAACAGCACACCTTATGTGTGTTATCGATCGGCATTAGTGTCACTTAACGGTTTAAAATATTTGCCATATAAATTTTCTTATTCAAAATTAAAAGCTTAAGTCCGCATTAAGTATCAGTTCTTATGTTAAATATTAATACTCCATAAATTGACGATTTTACATTATTAATTTGGAAAAACATTATGCACACTTCCATTTTGAATTTTTAACAACTTTTTTTTAATCAAATTTAGAACTAGACATGGCTAAGTAAGGGAGTTATACCAAAGAGAACTACCTACTTAGTAGCGAATCAATTAAAAAACATTCTCGAATCGATTATCAAGTTGTTGAACTTTAGTTGAGTAATTTTATTCCAAAAAACGTGTTCTTCTGCTTAATTATTTAGCGAAAAAGTTTGGTGTTTGCATTTAACTTCGACGCGTGCTACTATACCCGTATGACAAATGTACCATGAAACTTGCAAAGTAAGAGGAGCATGTTATCTTTCTTAATTTTGTATGTAAATTTTAAGATGTGTATCACTTAAATTTATTCCAGTTTCTAACTGCCAAAATAAAGACGTTATTATTTAAATTTAATTTTTTTTTTTTTTTGATTTGGAACATGTCAAGAAATTTATGAAATATGTAATCAGTTTGGAAGAGAAATAAAAGTACAAAGGACCTTAGATAAGAAAGTTTTTGCATCAAAGAGGTTGTAATTCGTTGTGGTATGTAGATTTGTTTTTATCTATTATAGGTACTTTGGTTCTTTGCCTTATTTTCTGGGCTCCATATTAGGTCCCTTAGCAGGGAAGACAGAACCCCAACCATGACTTTAAACTACTCACAAATGATCCTTTACCATTGATACCAAAATTAGACAGAATAATGGATAAATACTACAGAAAAATAATTTCAGATGGATAACAAATATTCATAATTCACAGTGGAGTTCAACTAACGAATAACAATTAATCTGACTGACTAACGTAGTAATCACTGACTACTTTCACTCAATGCTTTAGAGGTATGTTCTTGGTAGCAACCTGAGTAAGACTCCAATTTTTGGTCACCAGAGCTAGCTGAAAGTGAGCGATAAATATTCATTACTCACAGTGTAGTTCCAATTACGAATAACGATCAAAAGGCGACTGAATAATGTACTCATGAGCGTACCTATAAGGCAGAACTTTGAGCCCCTCACAAAGCAATACCATGGTAGTAGATAATGATGGCGAAACCCATCTAGATTGCTGCTAGATATGCCATCAAACTTCACCTAGATTTTGAGTATAAACCTGAAAGTAAGCTTACTGGCTGGCTCAGAATCTGCGTTTAAAGGTCCTGAATATATATATTAGGAACAGACTCATTTTCTTAGCGGAGGTAGTAGGTTTAGATTACCTCCAACTCTTTGATATATTAGATCTTCTAGGGCGCTCTTTCGACAAAAATAAAAGAAAAGGACTATCGCTTAGTTGTCAATGCGTTATAGCAAAAAAAAAAGTAACAACAAGATCACTTGCGATTGATGGCTTATTACTCTTCTTAGTATTCTTGAGTAGGGGTGCTTCTTTTTTGTGAGACTGTGAAGACTATGGCTGTGCAATTAGTTCATTGGAGTACTGAGCTAGGGATCAAAATTCGGATTCGGAAAGTTGTCAGTCGTAAGTGCAGACTCAGACTACTTAGTTCATAAGGAACTGTGTATGAAAAGAGTTATAAGTACTCTCCTTCTTGAGGTGATTCATCTCCCTCACAGTGAGTAAATTGAATCCTAGGTATACATCAGAAAGTTCTTCTATCAGAACTGTCGAACTTATTGTAGTTATGCAATAGAAGATACAAAGCGGAACGATTCCAAATTGTCTCCCTTTTGCGACTGATTAAAACCAATCTCGACACATCTCCCAACTGCTGAACACCTCATTCTTTGAATTATAATCATCTCGCTCCCTAAAAGAAGAAGAACATCTTACACAATCCTTTATTCTTACTCCATTGTTCCGACGAGCAGAGCAGCACAATCTCTTACTGTTTCAAATTTTAATCTTCAAAATGAACTCTCGACAAATAATGATTCTTTTGCTCACAAAAAAGGGGTTCAAACAACATCTCTCCTCTTCGATAGAGAGAAAGGGAAAGATGAAACAAATAACTTGTTAACCGTCAACTCTACAGAGATTACTTTCTTTTTATTTTCTGTTCCCAATCCCGATGGAATGCACTGTGCACAGTCAAACATCAGGTGTCGTCGTGTCAAACAACATCCCTCTTTTTCTTATTCCACCTTCTTACCACTTTTTTCTTTTCTGTTTTTTTTTTTTAATATTCTTGTCTCTTGTTCAGTTTATTGTTCATTTTGTTACTACCTACATCGCATATTATTTGCGACTGCTAGGGGTAGTTACCTCGCGCCCCTTCTGTGAATTTTCATTAAAAGGACTCACGGTGATTACAATTATAATGTCACTGAGCGCGCAAAACTCTCGGCGAAAATCTAAGGACACACACAACTATGAAACAAAAGGGCAAAACTAACTAAAGGTGTGATGACAAAGTAATTGCTGCACATGGTGTCTCACGAAGCATGAAACAAGAAACGCCCCGAACACAGAACGCCACCACCAAACAGCAGGCTTTTTATGCGGTTCAAGTGCAATGGGAAACATTTTCCATTTCGTGAAAATTCCTATCCTGTGAAAGATCGAGATATAACCTGAAATATCTCCTTGACACCGATGGAATCATCCTCGTCCCCCCGCCTACCCGCCTTGCTGTTGTGTAATCATTAAAGCGCAACGCAGCGTGCAGTTCTCCTTGTTGTGTCCTTATTATTGTCGCTGTCGTCGCGAAAGATGTCTTTTATAGTTTTTTTTGTGATTTTACATTACAAGAAGCAGCACACAGCAGGAGCAGCAACAAACAAACAAAAAAAAGGACAAAAACGTAGTACAATCAGTTTGCTATCCAAATCCACCTGGCCCCCACAAGAGCACCGTTGCTTGTGAGGATAAAACAACACCGAAGTAAACTATCTCTCGAGGATAAATTTAAAAAAAGAAAGGAGACCTTTTTTTTGTTTTAAGAGTCCTCACGCAGTAGTGTATAGAAGGATAATTTTCATGGCAAAGGACTGAAAATAATTATTGCTTCTTCTCTCTTCAAAAACAATGAGGGCAAGGAATTATGTATAATTCTGTTGTTTTCTGCGAATGCAAATGCATATCCGCATGCCATGCACAAGGAGCAAATTTTACATCCAGGATGTGCACAATAAACATAATGTACGAGCATGATTATGCAAGAATTTAAAGAAAAAAAAATATTTATATACTTTTGTGGGACATCAACAGTTGACTGGGTTTGTTGCTCGAGAGATTAAAAGAGACAAATAAAGGATTTTTTTTACAATGTCTTACAAATATGAAATGTTATTCTCTAATTTGCATAACTCCTTTTAGGTCCTTCTATAGGACGGAGAAACTCAGGGAGAAAAAAAAAATTGGAGTCACAAAATTAGATTCTAAAGAGTTTTTCAATAAGGATTGCCTAATTTTGGCAGGTGACAGGCGGCCATTCTGTTCAAGCTACATCTGTCAAATTGGCTGTCATTTATAAAACCTGTTTTGCCAATTTACCGTGGAGAGTTATAGCGTCCAAGAACATGTGAAAATGATTAAATTTTTTCTTGAAAGTGAGTCTTCTGTTGGAGCAACGTTCTGCGCGGTTTGCCCATTTTAGGGTCGCCCTAATCATACTTCCGCGAGGACTATTCGGAACGTGGTAGATAAATTTAAGTCAAGTCGTTCCGTACGTCACTGAAACCGGAAATGTGCCGAAAATATCGCCTCTCCCCGACAGAGTGTGCAGGAGAATGCAAGGCAGTCAATTCTAAGGCAGGCACAAGAACTCGACCTTTCTCAGATCACAACTTGGCGAATTTTGGCTCATGACTTAGGCCTACTACCGAACCACATTCACCTGATCCAGGAGCTCAAAGTTAATGACCACAAACAACCCTGTTTGTTTACAGACTGGGCTCTCAACTAGTTAGATTGGAAGTTGACCCAGATTTCGGACAGAAAACCATATTCAGAGAAGAGGCCCGCTAAACCCAACCAACTTCTACGCCAAATCAGCCAAAAGTAGGTGAACATATGCATAATTCGAATTTGTAGCTTAAATTAACACATGACTCTTTAATTTTCTTGTATCCTTTCTGCCGTTGTACAACTACCCAGGGCAGTACATGCAGACTCTTACGTTGGTCCCTATTTAAAAACACACCTATATCCCTACTTGCACACAAAGAATTGTTCCACATTTTATCTCTCTCAAAAAAAAAGAAAAATAATATATTCGTCCACTTGAACATCCTTGCCAGGTTCACGCCATATCCTGTCTCCTTGATTAGACACATTCTACCAGAATTCGTTCTAATTTCTTCTTCTTTTTTTGTTTATATTTTATACTCCTGGTGTGGCACTCATTTAGCAGATGAATTCAACTTGACTCGTAAGTGTCCTTCTCAAAATGAGAGCCGGAAAAATAGTCCACCATAGAACTAGTTGACAGTGCAGAGAGTATGAGCGAACAACTTGAAGAAAATTCTCTGAAAAAGAAAGGTTGGTTTGGCTGAAATACCAAAATAAATGTACTGTCACATATTTTCATCCTTGATGCTCTTCCAAATATAAGGATCTCTCGTCCTCGCACAGAGCAAGTCAACTTATTTTTACTTATTTTCTACTGCACTCTAATGCAGCTGCATTTAAAATATATATGTATGTTCTCATTTGTCCACAATTAATTGTGTGCCTTGTGCCAGGTGAGATCCTTTTTAATCATAAAAGGAAGTACTGCCGCCCCCAAACGTAAAGCAAGTTCAGAGAATGAGTGCCAGAGGAGCGACAACTTACTCACTGGATTATTAAGAGATTGGTAGCTGGGTTGTATGTGTGTTACGGTCGGGTAAAAGGACTCATTTCACGCGAATAGGAACTTTCCATGGTATGAAGCTGATCATGTATAGCATATATGGCGCACACAGGATCTCTGCACTGATGAATGCAGGAAAGTATCTTACTTCTTTGTGACAGATTTGGGTTGTGAGTGTCAACTACTACTGCTATTTCTTTTCTACCTGTTTGTGTGGCGACATTTTAATTAAGGGTGTGAGCGGCAAGGGAGTTTTTAAATGAAACGCAACAAGGACTCTCGCAACTGAAACTAAAACTAAAACCTTCTGGAGCCGTTCACTCTCATATACCATTGTGTGTTGTGAAATTTAAGTGAGTGTATCACACTGATGTATGCAATGATTTTGATGAATGCTAAGTCAACCCTTTCGTGTTCGTTTCGTATTTGCCCCATTCCTATTCCTTCTAACTGCTATTCCAACTGCCAGAGGGTAATTTCTCGTCCTCGTCGTCGTCGTCGTCGTCTCTCATATGTGTGCGGCGCACTGATATAGTGGCTGTCACAGATGCTATTTCGGGAGATTCTATGACAGAAATGGCAAGCATTCCAGCAGCGGTAGCAGCAGCAGCATACAACTATATTAGGGGTAGGTTTCTTTTTGGGGGTGGATGGGGTTAAAAACGAACGTAACTGCTAGCGCTAGTGGGTACCTATTCCTCCCTGATGATACTGGTGGTGGCATTTTAAACATTTTCGGTACAAGTACGTATGTTACCTTGGAAAATGGAAAATGGAAAATTGTTTTCACCGTTAGACTGAGAGGGTGGATTTTGCGGCGGAGTACATATGGCATACAGCGTCGGCTTTGTTCTAAATTATGAGGTTGACTTTTTAGTCAGTTTTTGATTGATTACGTGCGGTGGTGCATATGCATATCTGCATAAGGATGCGGCCGCAGACAAATGGGAAGGATTTGCAATCTTAATTAGAATACTGTTGTCTTTACCGTCGTTTGGGAGTGGGTTGTTCGTTTTTTTTTCCCAGCGTAGGTATGTTTGAGCTCAATTATGCGGCGACAGAATGATGGTGGTATTAATTTTTGGAGTTTTCATTTAGTAGTAGGTTAAAGCACAGGAGGACTGCAAAGTAAGACAATAAAGACGAGATTCTGTTAGTTCTGCTACCAAGTGTATTTTCTCTAGCTCTGATCTGGCAAGTGATCGTACTATAGATATACTGGTCTCCTGGTCTAAGCATATAAGTCTTCTATTTTGGATCGTTCGATTTTTTTCGGCAGAAGGATCGTGAATATTTTCTCGTCCAGATCATGGGCTATCCTACAGTCTTGATCTTCTGGCTCTTCCATAGGAGACAGTATCTTTATCACTATACTCATCTGTGATTTACCTAGCTTTTCGTTCAGTTCAGTTCAGTTCTCATGATCTTATCTACACCTACACCATGTTATAGGCTATATTATGACTCACAGCACATACTTTTGGGCATCATTTAGACTTGACACAATCTCAGAAAATTGTTCAAATTGTATGCTCAAATTGCGTGTCGATCAACACGCGATCGGTGATCTCTTTATCAATAATATCGACTTTAAGTCAAAGACATTTGCTTTAATCATAGTATTTTCCCTTAAATGATCCTCACTTGATCGCATACTAATCGTCGGTTGCAATGAGAGTAGAGATCGGTGATCTTATTGTATTTTTTCGACTACTGGAATAGTTTAACTTAGCTTAATGTGAAGATTTAGGCACAAACTCCTTAACGATCAGTTAGCGATCGATGATCTCCACACCAGTATCAAGTTTGAGTCGAGTACATTTGCTTCGAGTTTTTCCCGCAAATGATCCTCAATTAAGTCGATATGTATGAATGTATGTAAAGATCAGTGATCTTCATTTTAGCTTTTAGTATTCCGATTTAAGTTAATCTCAGTTTGATGTTCTCAAAGAAGGATATAGGCGCTCCTACGAATGCGGCTAGACTCTGCGGATACACACAAAAACACATTCAACAAAGAAAGCCCATTAAAATCAGAAGAGAAAAAAATCCTTTCCCATTACCATTCATTGATTTTCAATCAGTTTCAAGAAGAAATGTCACTTTAACATGTTTACTCGTTTCCTTACCACATCACATTTTGTTCTCTGCTTTTCACCTGTCACGGTCCTTTCACCGTTTAACGCGAAACAGGTGAACATCATTCAGTTGGAGTTGGTTTATTTTTAGAACTAATCTCAGTTGAAAGTGGATTTCATTTTATAAGAATTCACTTGCACAACCCACAAACAGACACCACACGAAAAACCACCACCCACCCACCACATTCGCATTCATCATCGACGTCGAAACGAAATGAATGTGCCAACCATGATGAAAAGGATATCCAAAAGGACCAAACATTACACCAACGATGAGGTGGTGCTGCAAAAAAAAAAAATATATATTTTATACCAACAAAAAAAATGAAAGAAAATCCGAGGAAAAACATGTTTTAGGAGGCAAACAAAATAAGAAACTGCTAAGAAAATCATCAAGGACTTCTTTCAAGTGGCAGGCGCGCTTATTTTCCTTCATCTTCTCAGCAAAATAAATAAAAAAAAAAATAAAAAAAAAACCCCTGCTGGCAGATCACATGTACCTCTACCAAACCGCCGCAAATTCCCCCCCTTCTCATCAATTAAATATAATTTTTCCTCTTGTATCTAATTTTCCCGGCAAATATACAAAAATTTCAAAGGACCATACACACAATCCTGTGGGCAAGTTTAAGAAAGAAGCAAATATACTTTTAAAAGAGATATACAGATTAAAATACCAGCAAAAGATATGTACCTACTTCTCATGTGCTTATCAATTGAATGAAAGATACTTTATAGTAGCAACAGTTTTGTCGCTATATAACGGTACATCAAAACACTCACAATAAAAAAGAAAGTGTAGTTCTTTAAAGAAATGGTTTTTATCGTCAACAGCACAGTGGAGGCGAAAAGTTTGACATGGAGTTTAATTTATTTTTCTTTCGAGATGAATCGGTATCTCAAGTTTCAGTGCAACTTAATCAGTGTCTACTGCAGCTGTATCTGAAGGAGAAATGAAAAATTACTTCAATTCAAACTATACATCTTTATAGCTAGCTAGTAACTGTTCTAATTTCGTAGAATTGGATAAATAAATGCCTACACAAGGACTATTGTATCTATGTATTTCCCCGAGCTAATTCTCGATCCCAAGTGCTGTACAATCAAACTGAGCCTACACCGCATTTTCTCTGCACATTTTCATTATGCGTTTATATAAACAAGTAATTTACCGCAGCACCGCAAGGAGAAGAAGGAAAAAACAAAAAAAAACATAAAAGCAAACCTTCATCCTGATGATAACCGCCATGAGAGTGGAGCCAATAACTAAATAACTGGGTCAGATTGCTTGGATTGTTCCTTCGAGAAAAGTGATAAGTAAACACACATACATCCATACATATACACATCTGTAGAGGAGTAAAAAAAAAAGATGAGAAGAAGATTGAAATCAACAACGAAATGTGAAATGATTTTCACTGCTCTTGCCGAATGAATCCTTGGTAGATACGCAATCCTTCGAGAGAGAGAATAATCAGAATTTTTGAGGAACGCGTGTATCCTTTCGTAAATGATTAATGAATACATCCTCCTCCTCCCTCCTTCCTCCTTCATCAGCAAACACCCCTGCTCAACAATTTTTATGCTCTCCATCTGTCTCGCTTTACAGAAAATATTGTTTTAATTTTACAAATTGAAATAGAAATGGATTTTGCGGTTACTGGAATCTCCTTAATTATTCTCTCTACGAATTTGGATGTATCTCTCAGTTTTTGTTTTTTTGTGTGTGTTTTTGTGGTGCAGTTTTGGTTAAAAGTTTTTGATTAAGATGCGCAATATATTCGAGTGATTCATGAATGATTTAGAAAAGTTGATGCGAGAGAAGAAATGATGTCTTGAAGTAGGGCGGAAGTACCTAACTGCTAATGAATGATGTATCTATGAGTAGTATAACCAAGAAAGGAAAAAAAAAATATTACCACGAGCAAATGGCAAATAGTAAAAGTGACTAATGTCTGTGGGAAGAGAGAAAGTGCCTGTTTGAGTTAGCTAATAGGTTGTTGATTATGTGCTTATTTGAAGAGTTGATGAATGCTGCGAAAGAGACATCTATTAAGCGAATTCTCAGAAGTATTTGACAAGTATCCAATAAAGAATATCACGAAAAGCGGCAACTTAGATGAGAGAAATAATCAAAGCTAACCGCAGAGGCGATTTAGTTGCAATAATTGGAAGACCACAAAGCTACCGACATGGGAAGACATCAATCAGCTCGAATTATAGACTGGGTCATCTGTGTTCATGCGGTCAGATCAGTGATAATTTCTTCTTAAATGTGCACGACTTGATCCCGATGAAATGTTCTCCAAAAAAGATGAAACCCACATCAATCCACTTATTTGCTAAGGACTCGATTCAACGACAACGTTCTATCGCGAAATGGACCAGGGAATCATGAACGATTTAACGCCACATCCAACGCGAAAGCGAAAAATAAACTGTGAATCACAAACTAAGGCAGATATTACATACAACTCTCCCCAGTAAAATTGTACACCACCCCAGGAAAGTAAATATATACCACCTGAGGTTCCAACACCATAACACAGAACCTTTCTCCTCCTTCCAAGCAATAAGCATCTCCACTTAGCTCGGTCTTTAGGTAATTTCCTCCCTTTGCGCACTCCAAGTTGGTCGTGGTACGCTTCAACTTATACGCGGCACCTGCGGCAAGGAGGCCCTTTACTGCGTCGTCCCTCCGTGTTTGATTCGAAGACCATTTCCTATCATTTTTTTCTCTATTCGAATTTATCCATCGCTCGTGCCCTGTATATCAGTATAAAATATTCTTATCCTCTTTGGATAGCCCTAATTACGTATAAGACAAGAAAAAGAATGAGTTGATGTAGTAAAATGTAAGCCCCAGGTAGTACTAGACTCCATTCTTCGTGGTTGGCGTCCCAACTAACTAAGAGAATTGTATGTGATTTTTATATTTGTTTGCTGTTCACAGTATTTTTCTTCTGTTCGAGTTGGAATACAATAGATGCGAGCTATTTCATTTTATTATTCTAAACTGGCTGTGATTGGCACTCGCTTATTATAAAGGTGTGCTCAAAACAGAATATCTTGAACCATATTAAAGACTTTCGATGGAAACTAGCTTCCTGTCTCAATTGTTTTTAAAAAAACAGTTACAAAACACATTTCACATCTCTATATTCCTTAAGTACAGGATAATAACTAAAGGCCGATAATAACTCAGCTCCCTTGATTTGAAATTTCAGATCAAGTGCCTATTAAGCCTTACCTCCTACGATGCATACATTGAATGTGAACAAAACCACAATCGAATAGTAGAAATTCCTTCCTCATAACGCTTCACATATGTATGTATTAATGCTAAGCATTCTCTCGAATGTAATTTAATTTCTCCAAGGGAATTCATTTCGTTTAATATAATTATTAAACTGAGAGGCAAAATGTTGGCCTGCCAGAACCCATAAAAGACTTAACCACCTAAATTTTTTTTTCAATCTACAAAATTGTACACATTTTTTCGATGACGATTCCGGTCCTTCCTTCCTGTATACCTCCTACTTGCCTACACCATTCCCTATGCATACTTTCATAAAAAAAAAAAAGTTCAACATTCATAAAATATTAAATAAACAATTCAAATAAGATTTTTATCCATATCCGGCAGAAAAAGAAAGAAAAAAAAAACATTTTATATTTTTATACACACTCACAGTTACACATGAGAGAGTTCCTTCAAGTTGATGGCAAACCAATGAGCAGCAACACCCAGGATGTAGAAAAAAAAAATAGCACAGAAATATAGTCAGTCCTCTCCAGACATGGATATGATGATGATGACGACGATGTTGAAGAACAAATATACAGTAGCACAAAGCGAACGAGAGAGAGAGAGAAAGGGTAAAATGGATGATAAACTTTGGTACGGTAATGGCACAAGGATCACAGGATATTGAGCGGCTACAATGTATGTATATTACAGAAAAGGGAGTACCTACAAAAAAAAAAAAAAAAAAATAGAAAAGACACTGCCTTGTGTCTACATTGAAAACCACATACCGTTAGTCGTCGTCGTTCGTTTGGTAGTCTCGTATCAATGTAAGAATGAGTTTATGCTTTCCGTAACAGGATATCATGTCCTTTTTTTATTCTTTTTCGAGGATTTCTTTTATTTTCTGTTTTATTTGCCCATTTTTCTATGTTGAATTAAGCCCAATTGTTTGCACATAGTCACAGTGTTGCCCTATGCCTCCTGGAGGTATATCCTTTTTTTTTTGTTTCTCACAATGCGCCATCTTTTCTACCTCTATGGACGGTACTTAGAAATACCAATGTAGGTACCATTCCTTTTTTGCGCTCACATTCTGTATGTATTTACTTAGAGTCATACATACATATGTATGGATGTATATTCCACATCCTTGTTGACTTTTGTTGATCTGGCTTACCAAGGCTAACCAGCAGGAGTAACGGGGCGGCAAACAAGCATCCACAAAAGCCGCTCTTGCAGCACAAGGGGATGCAAAGAGAAATAATTTTTAAAATTGCAAACATAAAATCCCAATATATGGTGGTGGTTATCCTTGGTTGGATGGTTGCACCAGGATTTGCACACAACAATAAAAAAAAAAAACACAGGGAGAAGGGAACAATAATCATTAATGCATGGACTGTTTGCCCAACACTTTGGTGTTTCAATTATCATTCGCCACGTAAATTTTATTAAATGTATGCACTTGGATTGAGATCGAATAGGTACGTCCTGCATAACATCCAATAAAATGGTTATCATTTTTTTTTTTTTTTTGTAAATTTTATTTGCCACCATCAGTTCAGAGAACAGATACATTTGTATCGGGATGAATAATTAAAACAATATTTTTGCCCTATAATCGATGATAACCGCGTGTGATGGGTCGATGTGGTCAACTGGGCTTTTAGGTTTCTCTCTATATCTCTGTATCCTTGTTCGGTATAATCGTTATATGGAAATGAAAATTATTTTGTTAACAAATTTCCACCCACCCCCTGGAAAGCGTTTTTGGGTTTGGTTTCTTCGCTTTTCCAGTCGGTTTCGATCTCTCTATCTCTCGGTTCTGTCATGGGATTGATATTAATTAATATTTAGATTTAAGAGGCAATAGTTTGTGTGAGTGTGGCTGTGGCTGTGTTGGTGGTACATTAGAAGGGTTAAATTGAGGATTTGAATAAATAATGGAAGATTTTCGAATTTGAAATTGGAAACAATTTTTTCCGGTTTTCCGGTGTTTGAATTCAAATCATGTGTTTAGTCGAATGGGTAGATACGATACGGCTTTGTGCAAATTTTCTAACGATTTTGTGTGTTGGTGTTTTTTTTTTTATGATAATGGGGGTCTAAGGAAAGTTAGACAGTAAATAAAGGAGTTAGTGTCAGTTTGAAGGTGAAATTTATTGAAATCTTTATTTGGGGAAAATAAATAGACGAGATGTTTGATTGTAATAATGGCTTTGAACAGATGTGTATAGGCTCTATAGAAAGACGGAGATAAGCTAAAAACTAATCTATTATATTGGTGTCTAGGCTTTGAGAATGCATGACACTGACATATGAGTACTACAAGTTTCCCAAGGTCGCTGAAGCATATTCAAATGAATAGATCAGCTTAGACTATCTGATTTGCATACTTTTTAGGTCACTGCGCCAAAATTGATATCTATTGAGGAGTATCTACTGAACCCAAAGATCAAAGAGCGCTAAAATAATATTTACGACTTTTTTACTCAGACCTGACTTTTTGTTTATTGAAATTGTTGGTGCGCTTTTTTTAGTTGCTTCTGTTCAGGATTCAACTGATCTCTACAAAGCCGATAGCATCAAAAACTTTATTGAATTCCACCTTACATACATATGTTGTTAAATGCGTAGATCAGTGGTAAATATTCGAAAGATCAATCTCCGATTCAATTTCACATCACATTGATAACTTATCGATCACTCGCTCTTCTGATTGCGGGAAGATCAGTACGAGGATCACACCATTAAAGTTCGTTTCGTCTGAAAGACTTGTTTGAATTCTAACCAAGGTAAGTTGTCCTGTTGCCCACTGAGTCGTAAATACGGCGAAGATCAGAGGATTTATATTGATCACCGATCATAGCAAAAGCTTCAGTCTGCCAATTATGGCGAGGATCACTTATCTCTTTATGGTGATCATTGATCGTCTGCCAATTTTTGAGTGAACACTGAGTTTGTAAGATCGACAGCAAATATATTTGAGTAGAGATCGGTAAAAGGATCAGTCATTGAGTTCAAATTTTTCTTAAAACTTGGATAAATATCATTCAGTTAAACAAGTACCGATCAACCAAACCATCAAAGATGTTGCATACTAAAATCTTTGATCTCTCAACTATGGCGAGGATCAGTTGGCTATTTATACTGATCATTGATCGCTTGCCATTTGTCTATGAACTCTGAGTTTGTAAGATCGACGGCAAATTTACATATGTATTTGAGAAGACATCAGTAAGAAGATCAGCCCATTCGAGTTATGTTGGTGTTATGTTAGGATAGTATCAACTGAAGATTGGCTCATCAAAGATGTTATACAGTAAGAGCTTTGCTCTGCCAATTACGTCGAAAATCAGTTGTCTATTTATTTTAGGATTGCGTCAGAATAAGAAATTCTTGACGATCACTCAGAAGAATAATCGCCAAATAATTGATGATAGTAAAACACTTTCTTTTGCGAACAGTTACATAAGTCTTCGTGCAAAAAAAAAAAAACAAAAATAAATCAATTAAAGAAGATCGTTTTAAACCGGTAACCATTCTGCCAACAAACAAGCGATTAGACAACAAATAATTGCTACCTTTTCACAACAATCGTCTCAACGCCGTAATTATTTATAACTTTTGCCAAAAATAGATTAAGTCCATTAAGAATCTTAAGAATCTACCTATACTATTTGCCATAGTTATGAACCGCAAGTCTGTTCCAGCTGTCGACTCATTTATTTAAGAATGATTAATTTCTATTTGCATTCAGATAAACTGAGTAAGTTTATCTCGGCATCGCCAGCTTCCACTTGAAATCTGTATCTTATTTCTTTTTTTAAAATTATCGATGACGTCAACTGGAAACAACAGCATTATCATCATCATTTTTACGATTAAAACGTTTTCGCTGACCCCAAAAGCAAAAAAACGAACATCCCGCACCCAGAGTCAAGTAACTCTTTCAATCAAAGATACATAAAAAAAAAATAAAGAAAAATATTGTATATAATTTGGCAACATGTTGCGCTACTTCTGGCTTCTTTACGATCGTGATCGTTGCCCAAAAATAAAAGAACAAACCCACAAAATCATCGATCACTCACTTTTGCGAGAGTCATACACGGAGCGAAGAGAGACCTTTAAAAAGAACATCTGCGCCAACGACACCATCTTTGAATTTTGCTTTGTTCAGATTTAAAAAAGAAAAAATAAAAACCCTTCACAGAGACCCAAAAGGTGCAAAAGAGAGAAGAGGAGGAAAACACGTCGCATGTTCAAGAAGGGTAATGATAATGACGACGACGACGACGAACGAAAACATCTGCTGTTTATTTGAGATACTCCAAACTGGAGAGTCCAAGATACACCGTGGGTTCGTTCGTATGTGTGTTCATCATGCTGGTGATCAGGGTCAATGCAATGTGCCGAGGTACCTCAGGGTACGTCGGTTAGTGGCATTTTCTTTCAAAAAGAAAAGAAAAATCGTTTGTTGTCAGAAGAGGAGTGTTGTCGTTTTTTTTAAGATATCTTTCTCGTAACATTGTTAATTGCTTCCTAGCATTCAAACAGCACACACAGAAATTAAAAAGAATGAAATTTTATATCTGTATCTGTGACAAACAAATATATACTGACGGACTTGGTAGTGGTTCTCCACATGGCGTACAATAATCGCTTGTAGATGCGATAAAAATCGAAGGTAATTAAATTCAGTTTACGTTTGTATCTTAAAGATATGTAGTCGTCTTTTCCCTCTCTGCCTTATGTGTTTTACATATTTTTTTTCCTTACACTGTGTTGTGTATATATTCTACGCTCTTTCTTCTTCAACGGAAACCTTTGGTTTGTTTATTAACATAACCTATGGCGTAGATGAAAGGTGTGTTACTACCTGTGACTGGGAGATGCATAAAATTTCTGGTCTCAGTGTATGGGTGAGGTAAATGTTACACTTGTCGGCTGTACCATTGCTGCAGGTAGAAAGAAAGAAAAAGATGCTTCTTCTAATGGAATACGAATGAGATGTTTATGATGTGCGTTGTGTTGTGTGTGTTTAGAAAATGCATTTTCATGTTTACATTTCATGTTAGATTCATGTTTTGTTGAGTAAATTCTTATTTTAGGTTAAATAGACATTTCAAATGGAACTAGGTATAGCTACCTTCCTACCAACATACTTTCGTTTTAAATTCTGTTGAAATAAGATATCTTGTAGACATTTCATTCGGAAGTTATTTGCCTAAGCATTCATTTAAATTGCAGAATTTCTTTGAAATCACACAAGAATTTGTTTCGATTTTCAAAAGATTGTTTATCTAATGAAAATTAAAACGAAAATCATCGATTTTGAATCCGTCCTTGGGTTGAAACCAAAAAAAACAGCTTAAGGCGATTCTGCAGTGTGGACAGATGATAGAATGCGATGTGAGTGTTTTAGTGAAAAAGATAAATTTCAAAACTAAAGCATTTATTTCTATGATTTTCAAGAAAATCTAAATTCTTGCAGAAGTGAAATTTTATTAGAACTTTCATGAACATGTTCATGTAAATGGTACAAAAGTACTAAAATTGAGTAAAGTTATTCAGTGTTTTTAAGAAAATACATATTAAGTGTCATACCTACACATTGTTGTGCTGTAAAAGGCACACACAAGTGAGGATAGACACGTCCTTCAAACACATACATTTGTAATTATGTACCATACCTTAGGATACAATGAGCTGCACGATCTGTTGTGCAATTTTTATGGGTAGCTGTTCGACTATCTCGGTAAATATACCTGTAAATGGGAATTTCAATTTCTCCTCAAATAGTGACCAAAAATATCCAAAGAAATTAGAAGAAAATTCCTAGAACAGTTCACAGTGCAGTCAAGCATACATATGACGTATTTCCCAGGCCTACTTTTGAAAGAGGAATGCTAGGATCAATTTAGATTTTGAGATCGTTTATTCAGGTTATTCGTTGAGAAGAAGTTATATTTGGTAATAATGCATTCTAAATTTGCTACTAGGTAATAGCGCACCCAATGTGAATGTTTGAGTCAGTTTCCCATCGAGATCGGAGTGAGACAGAAAAAGGCGGTCTCAAATAAGTTCCAAATAACAATAATACAAATTAGATTGCGAGGTGGAGTGGATACATTTTCAGTCTTACTGGCTAGCAGATTCGTGCAGCGTCTTCCAAGGGAAAGAGCTTGTTGTAACATGAAACTTGCCACCGACTAAAACAAAATTCCACATACTGTGGCAGCCGTCATCATTGACAGATGATCTACATTTAAGGCCATTGTACCCCGTACGATATCCTCCAAAGTTATGCAACAGTGCATCATTAAATATCAGTCTCTTCTGGGTGGAAGCTACTTATGAGTATCGTCCACTGGCCCAACATTGGAGCTCACGCGACTCGAACCATTGTTACTGACGCAATACTGTTCACGAGGCAGAAACAGCTCAACCCTTCCTTTTGCAATAGTCCACTTCTATATAGTGTCAGATAGCTCACTCGAGGTAAACTGTGATGATAAACGCTGCAGAGCTATGAGCTTCCTTCATGCCACAGTATAGATTTGAGGAATCTTAACCCTCTTTACTTTGTCACTATAGGTTTAAGCACGATTTACATCCGATAGATCTCGTGAGTTGTGGTCTTAAAACGACGCTATATTGTTATTCACATATGTGTGTATATAACCAGAGCATATTTTTAGGCGTGCTGGTTTAAAACTTAGCTATACCTCCTATACTTGAAATGTTGCTAGACATAAACGTGGAAGTACGTAAAGGAATGAAGCTACTATTTGATCTCTTTTCCATCTTCTTTAGAAACAACTTCAGGAACTATCTGATAACATTTTGTTTGAGTATTTTCTTAGATTCGAACTTGGAACCTCATGCGCAGTAGTCCATCGCACTCACTACTGAGCTACGACCCCAAAGTAAACAACTAGAACTAATTGCTCTTTTAGATTTGAAAATATCGAAAGGAAGCTTATGAAACCTTGAAGGCTCTAAGCGCCAACAGTTCTCAAGTAATTCTCACGTGAATCAAAATGCTTCAAGAAATAACGCAGTACCGACTCCTGTGGCATTGACCTTACTTGGTCTCACTGAAGTCAAGTTTTGAGAACTTTTGATGAAGCTATCCCCGCATATTTAACTGTCAGCCTGAACAAGAACTTTGTCTCCAATCGAAAGGATTTACATCCCTTTTGACAAAATTCAACTCACACACTTCAGACGGTCTATTTTCAACTACATTTTCAAGTCAAAAGTACTTAACTTGATTCGATAAAGTTACATCGATATTCCAAGTGACAAAAGCTCATAAATTTCTAATTATTATTTGTCTTTGATACCAAAAGGGATTCTCAGAAAGCAACAAACTTATGTATTTATAAATCGTTGTTTCTTGCCAGCTATAAAATTATTACCACTCCGTAACTACATCTTATGAAGACTCCAGCATCACATTGGCATCTTGCTCCCCAGATTCTCGATATAAACTCTCAAAACAGTTTTATTACTTTTCGAAGAATACTTGTGTTTCTTCAACGATTTTCATCTCGAATTACATTTTCCGATGATTATAAAGCCGATTGTAAGTACAAGTAGGTGCTCTCTATGATGAAGTCTGTCGATATGGCAGCTACAAATTGTCTAAAATTAATTTTCAGCTTCATATTTCGAAAGTTTCTTTTCGTTTTTATTAATTTTCTTCATTATTTCAGTCTTAACGATGTTTTGTTCTGTGTTGTGTTTAGTATTCAAGTGGCTTTGAATGATGCTGATTAAAATGGAACCTATTCTTAGAAGCTACCTAGGGGTTTCATGCAATTAGAATAATGATTGTCTATTCTTAGAAGAGCATAATTACTGAAAAAAGGATTACATTCTATGGTTTTAATTTAACGATATAGAGAAGAACCAATGCAGCTCCAAAAGAAGGAATTCAAAGAATCTCCCCATTAATTTAAAAGATCTCACTTCAGTGTAAACCATCCTAACCATGGCTTCCAATTAAAGCCAAAACGGGAACGCCAGTAGTCTTTCTTTGATTTCGCAAATCCACATGCATAACAAGTGCCATTGCATCTAATAATTACCAACTGCAGCCTCAGAGAAGCACAGCAGCAGCTGTTCCTACTTGAGTCACATAAAAATATCACTTGACATTCCATCAAGCTACGTGATTTCTTTTAGCTTTCTCTCCATACTCTGTGGTGCGCCATTGCCTTTCCGTTTGATTAAACGGAAAATCACAGCCAAAGAGAGTGTAAAGAAAAAAATGCTGCAAAAAAAACGTAAAGAAATCACAATCTACATATTGGAGATACATCGGAATATCCCCAGGGTTCTCCGGTGCTGATCATCCTATCCACCCCCCAAGCACACAAAATGTCGTCCATTGTGAAAACTTCAATTGTTTGCCTTTGCTTATTTTCCATTATATTTCCATCAGTGTTGGTGGTGAAATTGAAGATACTACAAGGGGGGGTTCCTCTTTGGTATTTATTGTTCATTCTAAGGTACCACCATGATGATACACTGTCTACCCAGTTCTAAGTGGTCATATGGTTGGATCTCTGGGCTAAGGGATGAAAGCCCATGTTTACCAAAAAAAAAAAAAAAAAAAAGACTAATACACAAACCAGACAATACACACAATGTTATGGTATAATAAATCAAAGTAAATGCTGCTCCCTTGCAAAATATATATTAAAGGAAAACAATACACTTCAACCGTTGATGGGTGGTTTGGGGGGTGGCTGGTTGGTGCTTTCAAGCGGGGGTATGAGAAAAATTGAAAAATAATAATAAACGAGGAGAAAACACACTCGACGAGGATATGTGAGCTAAGCACCCTCCGTGTATGTTAAGCACAACCATCAACCATGCTCATCAAAATCAAAATCGCCATCACAAAACCTCCTTTTGAAAAGCACCCTTATTTTGGGTTTTAATACTCGCATACAACTCACACAACATAATTGACGGAACAAAGCAAGTGCATTTTGCGAGAGATGACGTTTGGACGAGCAGCAGCAGATGATGAGTTTGTTTTAGATAGAAACTACCCTTGGAATGGGGTAATATTCCTTTTTCCCCCATTTTCCTTATTACTTACTTTATAGCCTCGTTTTATTTGTTTGTTCAAATTGGCGGAATAAAGGTTTATGTAACAGGAAATTGAAAATAAACAGCAATAATGCGAATGTAACTGAAGGATGGTGTGGTGGAAACTGAACGAGCGACAATCCTTTTGTCTTACATGGCAAATCATACAATTGCAGATTTGTTTTTTGTATCTCAATAAAAAAAGAAGGGAAGGAAAAAAACAGTCTTGTTTATTCTAATGGTCTGCCAACTTGAACATCCGGAGTAAAAGGATTCTCTCTCTCTTGTCAGTAGGGAAGTGCATTGCGGAGTTATTTCGTCCTTGTTGGATGGATGATGTAGAGCGTTTTGTATTGGCTTTTTGCAAGAAAGGACTTAGTGTGTATTGTGTTCTAACGCCAAAGATGTTGTCAGTTATTTCCTGTTGGAAAATCAAAGAAACATGAGTTCCATTGGATATTTTTGGATGTTTAATACGAGTTTTGGGAAGGGGGCAAAATGGCATTTTTGATCATGTACACAAACTAGGGATTAAGATGGAATATGTTTTTTTTTTTTTTTGTGATAACAATGGCATGGAACTGGAAGGAAGTCTATAGATAGAGATTGCCTTTGCAACAAAGCTTTTGTGAGGAAGAGTTTAATGGGAAATATGTTGAAACAAAGACTTTGCTGCTTGGTAATCCGGTAAGTTGTGTCTTTGTTGGTGAATTGGTTTCTCTTTTGAAAATAAGCTGGGGTAGTTGACTAGTCTTTTATTTTTTGCTAATATTCATGGTGGAATGGGCTTGTTACAAATACTAGAGTCATCCATTGTCCCTACAGTTTGTACAAGGATTGAAGTGACGGCTACAAAGCATTTCAGAACTCCAAATTAAATGGACTGTAGGTAAGGGTAAGGCACGACTGAGCTTTAATTAAATTACCACTATCTTGTTGCATATCGGTCATAGAGGGCCAGTGTCAGAGTACCGAAAAAAATTCGAAGAACACTCAAACCTTTAGAATCATCTACGTATCCTAACAGGCTTCCTATTGACTCAAAAAGCAACTAGAGAACCTAGGTATAGCAGGAAACGGTCTATACCGATTCTATGTTGAGTTCAATGAGATCCCAGAAATGGACAAATACCAATTACAAGATGAGAAAATCCCATCTCTGGCGCAAACTCTCATTTTCATATTCCTAAGAGGAACTGGACTAGATGCGATAACTTAAGCCAGCTATTTCTTATCAATGGAAAGTGAAAGAGTGGAAGCCTCTCGAAGTCGGCGACCACGTCTAATTTAGGTGCCAGCCAATTTACGTCATGACTAGTGGCTTCATCCTCAATGCCACTGTTCCCCTGAGTTAAAAAAAAAGACTCAATCTTTAGGGGTCCTACAGACTTTCTTCGTTCGAAAAATAGGCGTGTCTGCGGGCGTAGTTCAAATAATACACGACTTCATTTCGGAGAACTGACGTTTCTATAAAATCGGCAAATATCAATTGTTGAACGGAAAAGTCCATAAAAAGTGGGCGTGTCCATACATCAGATTCAAAAATCAAAATTTTCAAATTTTTTCCAGCCATGATCTGGTTTTTGTGGAATTGAGAGCATAACTGGCTGCCTGGCGGAAGGCTCGGTTCACGTAAATTTGCGTGCTAACTTGGTGGTTCCTTAAACTCATGAGATCAATCTCCATCGACCTGGTAACGCTTTAGCAGCGAGAAAGTATGAACTCGTGAAGAAGACTTAAATTGTTCTTCCCATAGTTTTGCACAAAGCAAAGATCAAATAGAAGCAATGTAGAATTGCTTCCATTCACGCGGGATTGTTGTTCTTCTTGATCCCAAAATCGAGATATAAGCTGCCTCTCCAAAGCCTTCCACTAAGGATCTACATAAAACCAGTATATAATCTGAAAATTGTTAGGATCTACATATTGCTCAACATCTTTTTGTACGAGTAATAAGGAACATACACTTGCTTTTCGACGCACTCATCGATGTTCTCCTTCATCCCAAAGTACCAATTCTACTAATCTGTTGGTATTGATCTCTGATTGGCGAATTGCCGGATCTTCCTAAGATTAACTCCCAGCATTTTGCTACTTTCCCTATTAAGATCCAAGAATAGTCCAAAAGCTGGTCTCTTCGGTTTGAACTGCTCGATAGCTAGGCTTTAGGGTTAAAACTATTTCTTTCAGTATCCATATGAGGTCAAAGAACTTCGTCCTGAAAACTTTGGAAACTTCCAGGCAGCATACTTTTGTCAATTACAACAATAAAATTTATCTGGAGAGCGCCTGATGGAGGCCTCAAAAGCAGGTGAGCACTCGCAACATGCTCTTCAATGTCCTAGAGACATACGCTACAAGCATCTACTTAGCTAATTTTTGAAGTTCTATTTGAGAGAACCTAGAGCTAGAGAAATATATGCATTTCTTTCCATGCCTTAAGGGTATTTGTGAGTTCAAGTCCCAAAGGGCTTTTCATATTGTTCCCAGCAACACAGCTCCAATTTAATTTGACTGCACCCTATCAGTCCACAAGGTATGGTTCAGAGCGTATAAGTTTGGTTTGGAGGCTCCATCAGAGAGAACACTGTCCACAATGTTTTCGTCCTGGGTAAGTGACAAAGTGGTTTGTACAGTTAGCTAAATGAGGTCTCCACATGCGGACCAGTAGGATTTCAGTAAAGTGAGAGGGTTTTAGTTGTAAGGGAAGAGTTCCAAACAAGTTTTGATTTCACTTTCACCAATATATCTAACACAGTATGGCTTGATCGTTACCCTAGTTAGAAGGCATAGATCCTAGACTAAGTGACAATAAAAGGATCAATCTAACTACTGAGCAAAGCAAAGCTCATTTAAGCTATGTAACTCCTATTCTATAGAATCTTTCTGACACGAACTACTACCAAATGCGTGTCAAGATTGCCTTACAAAAAAACTCAAATCACATTCTGTGTCCTAAAAAAAAATAAAGCATCTAAACATCTGTACATCTCTTACTTTGATTTCCCCAAAGAATATTTTGTTCACAAAAAAAAAGAAGAAAATTTCATTGCCGTCTCCTCGCTTTTTCTTTTTAAATTGATTTCCTTAAATTCCATTGAATACAATTTATTTTGCTTTTTTTTTTGTAAGTGTAACACCCGACAAAGTAACAATAGGTGATTGAATCCAAAATGAAAAGTTGATACTCTCAAGTCTGTGACAGGAGCAATGTGACATGAAATCGAATGTACTTACTTTCCCGAATCAAATCATCACCTAAGTCATTGTATTAAGAAGGAAAACTCTCAAAGGATAAGGACTTTAAAACGAACGAACAGAAAGAACGAAAAAAAAAATGTTCAAAAATAGAAAAAGCGCCTTTAAAAGAAGATTTAAAGGATCTCAAGGAAAGAAAGCTTCGATTTTCTTTTTTTGTTTTCTAAAACTTGCACGAAACTGATATCTACTAACAGGGGCGCCCTCCACGTTCATCATCTATCTATCTATCGAATAGAGTATGGCTCGATTTTCCTCGATTGGAAAGGGAGTAAAAATTTGTGCGCAACAAGCGCCCACGTTAGCAGAAATTACTGAAGCTTCTTGTCGAAAATCGCACCTCTACAGTTGAGTTCTTCTTCTTCTCCGTAGCTCCCCCCCTTGTATGTACAAATATACCTATTGCAAAACACACTCGAAAGCAAAAAGGAAGAATTCCGTAACATTCTCAAGTGCTCCTCCGACAAGGGACGAGAGGAAGAAACGGCCGAAGGAAGAAATAGCAAAACTGTATAAACATAGTAAAGTGATTTTTTTTTTTTTTGTGTATACTCCCAACCACCACCCATCATCATCATCGTCATCATCACTCGATTCGACACAAAGGAGAACAAGGATAACTAAATAAATCCCCCCAAAGGAATATATTTTCTCACTGACTAAATTGCAACCTACCTACTCCCTCACTCTGTGTGTGTGTGTGTTTGTGTGTCTATCGTCCTTTTAGTAGTTTATAGTTTAGTTAATGTCAGAGGCGGAACGCACACACAAAGGTCTATCTCAAAATTCCTTAGGTGGGGCACGACAGCCGCCGCCCTATGTTTCGGTTTGGTTTCGTCAATACTTTTGACAAGTCCTTGATTGATGTTTTAGATTGGATGACAAATTTCAATGACAAAAAAAAACACGACTCTCAAACAACTTTACCATCAGGAGAAAATCAATACCAACGATGAAGAAGTTTCTGATACTGATGTTGGGGGGCTTGGAATTTCTAGAATTTGTTTAGAAGTACTTCTCCAAAATATATACATATGAACTGGCAAGCATTTCCTGTTCCAACCCACAAACGATGATTTTTAGTCCTTTTGCCCGAAATTCAACCGCTAATTTGGCATTATCATGTCAATAACGTTACGTACACATCATGATTATTGCTTGGGAAAAAAAAGAACTCAAAAACAAGACGAAGAGATGCCATTTAATTTCATCCCCTAAATGGTTGAGTGAATGATATCCTTCATATACCCACATTAGAGGTAATGTTTTCCGCTTCTGTTGTTTTGTGCGTCCTTTCGTGTTTGGCAACGTAATTGATACTTAAGCTGTCAAAGATATGATTCGCCGAGGGTTGCATTTTTAATTGCAAAAAAGGACGTCACGTCAAAGGAGCAAAAAAAACAGAACCAACACAGTTAAGGGTGTGTGTTTTTTTTTTTTCTTGTTCTGCTTTAATTCTACACCACCCGTCAATGTTTAGCTGATGTTATTCCACTGATCAGGTTTCATGCGAACCCAGGGGGTGGAGAGAGGGATTTTCTTCTTTTTTTTTTTTAGAAAAAAGGATTTCTACGATATGGATTCGTGTGAGTGTGTGTCCAAGGGTGGATATGGGATTTTTTTTGAACACCCCACTTCCCATTCCAAAACTGCTCTCGTTTCTTTTTTATTGGAAATGTATTAAAAATCCTGTCGAGGGGAGGATTGGTTTCCTTCCTTTCTATTTTATTTTTTGCCTTTGTCATTGAGATGAGAAAAAGAGAAAATGCGTAGCGAATTTTCTTGACACGGTGGCAGAGGATTTACTCCTCGTTTGTCCTCAATCCTTAGGGTGATTTATCGAAAATTAAACAGTTAAATGGCATGAGATCTATATGAATTTCAAACCGAAAAAAAAGAAACATCTGCATAGAACCGCCGGGTGTTACTTTAAAGCAAAATTTTAGAAATTTTTCAAAATGTCTCATTCATTTGAATTGCGTAAATGATGCAATAAAAAACGAAAGAAACAAACTGCGCGGTTGGGATTAATGATTTATCTCCTTCGTAGTGCAATGATAAATTTTTTATGGCAAAGAGACTTTTCTTCCTTATTGTTGGGTTTTTTTGGTTTTTTAAAAAATGAATTAAATATTTTATGACGCGCAGTAAAAATTCGAGCGCAGATCGAACTGGATTAAGTGTATTTCGTGGATTTTATTGTGTGAAGATGAAGATATAAAAAAAACCAAAATTGGGGGGATGATCTCGCTCGAGCAACAAAAAAAGTGTGAAAATTTGCAGCCAAGAGGGACCAGCACAAAAAATCGTGACACTCCAATTTGTTCCACCACAAAGTATAAGAATGAACTAACTAAAAGAAGAGAATATATAAATCTTTTATATTTTCGTTCTTATTATCTATCTTCCTTCCCTTAAAATGCAGCAGACCGTGCGGCTGAGTGTGTGAAGAAAATATTTTTTTTACATTTTTTACATTTTATACAGTTTATACAAGGCAGACAATTAGAAAGAAAATGATGATGAGGCATAAGTGGAAGAAGGGAAAAACATTCTGCTTCAAGTGATGGGATTGTAGCTATTCAGAAATATGCTCTCAATCGTTTTATAATGAAATCCCCGAGGTCGTAAAGTGGTAGGTGTACAAGCTAGGATACATTTGAACACTTAAAATGAAATTACCATTTAATAGGCTCCGGTGGCTGTGTGTGTGATTTCCTGCAGTTGTGAGGATTTCTTGCGGACTTAAGAGTGGCAGGATGTAGGTATGTTCCTTGGAAACGAATGAGTGCATTTAATAGATCTCAAGAAGGATGACGATCGGAGTAATCTTGGTCGCCGACAGTTGTTTTTCTCATCTAATGATAGAATTAGTCCTCTTGTCATTGTGTACTAAGACACAAGCAGAGGAGCAGAAACAAATGTTACTATTTCCTTTTGAAAGTGACTTTAGGGAGCCATAGAAGACTAAGGTCTATGTTTACTCATCGGTTTTAAGTATCTCCCAACAAGTAGTAACCAAAAATGATATGATAATTAAGATTACTAGTCAGATCTCAAGAGATGGAAGGAGCCCCCTACTGGCTACTGTTTTAAGTTAATGTTGGTCAGCCATATGGCTCCAAGTGAAACTAAGATAAAGAGGCAAGAAATACCTCGTCAAGATCCGTTAAGATGGCAACCTAGTGCAGAGTACATATCTGTGGACTATCCGACGTTATTGATTGAATTAAAGAGCCCCTCGAAGACTCTTGTGTTAACCACATCAACAACCTGAGGATCGTCATTGAACTACAAGTTAACTCTGATCGCCAGTTCAGGTTCTTGTTCTTGTTCCCTACAAGAGGTAATCCTAAAAAATTAAGAGAATCAGCGCAAGTAAGTATTAGTCGACATATTGTTGAGAGAAGAACGAAGGATCCATTCCAAGTAATGAGAACGCTAACAGATTTAAAAATGTACGAGCTTCGAACAGAACTATGATAAAAAAGTCAATATTTTGGTAAAGTGTCGTCAGTCCTTAAGAAGGGAAATAGAGTCTCAACAGAAGTTGAGGGATCCGGTGTAGACGCAAAGATGTTCATGAAGATATAATCCTGCTTTTAACTTAACAAACAGACCCTTCTGAGTCTAAGATCTACAACCACCTCAAATCGACAGAATGGTTGGTATCTACAAAGCGCAGTAAGAAGAAAATGAGGAAGATGTAGTGCACTTGTGTGTGAAAAGAAAGAACTGCAAGAGGCCCTTAGCTAGTGGAGTTCCTGCAGATTGTGCAACATTCGTCGTAGTGTATACCGAGCGAATACTCATGTATTTTAGCGGCTAAGCTTCACGATTTTTTCATCCTAACGACCGACCGACCGATAAGATCTAGGTAGGTACTTCTAACTTACATTTTCATTCGTGAAGATTCCTACAAAAGGAGAAGCTCACAGTTCTCGCTATGCCAATACTTTACTTACAAGTGAATTAGTCCTTACGTTTCTCTCCAGACCACATGAGAATGGGTCACTACAGAGGCTTTACTAAAGAGTCTACTACCTTAATGACTGCATAATGAAATCTGATAGTTTTTTGGTAATAGTGGTGAAAGATAGAAAGATTAAATGTAGCGGGTAGGTACTTTGTGCATGACACTGAAAAATTAGAATACCATTCCTATTTGTCCCTGACAATCTTTCACTCTAAAGTAAGCCTTGATAGACATTCCCTACCAGTTATGGTTTTCCTCTGGCATATTGGGAGACATGCCCTAAGATTGCGACTCTCTGCAAATGATTTCTGTACAAGCTGCATGGATGAGAGGGCCGTTCTTAACCTTCTATGTACCTGACAAGCTGTTTCTACTCGAAGGAGGCTACACCTAGGAGATTATTTCGATGACAACTTAGATGTAGCTCCTGATATAGACACCATCCTGGTTTAATGGGTAATGCCCGTGCTATAGTAGGCATTCTTTGGCCTAACCACTCTCCTGCGGCCTGCCATTCTTACCTATGATGGTAGCAAGGAGGTAGGGTAATGTACCTTCTCATTTTTTCTGTGTAGATAAGTTGTACATACACTGTTATGAATCAACATCAACTGCATCCTTTGCGTAAGCAAAATACTAACTGGCTAAAAGGCTGTCGAATGAATTCAAAGTTTATAGTGGGGTTCGGCAAGGTTGCAAGCTTTCACCGACATTTGTTATATCGATGAAGTGTTAAGTGCAGGTATGTCAAAGGTCTCTTACATTTAAATTCAAATGGTGACGAAACATATACATATGCCTTCTCTCTTACAGAATAATGGACCTTCAGTAAATGATATCATGTGGCGAGAGAGAGGCAGACCTCGTTAGGCTAAAAATTAACACAACAAAAATGGTCAGCCTGCGATTGCATTCAGTAGCATTCAGTTCTCCCTAGATATTGTGATCTCATTCACTGGCGGAACCAAACTGTATCGTTATAGCCAACTTGATATAGCATCAACAAAGCGAAATGAGCGCTTGAGATACATTTTGCAAAGTAATGCACTGTGGCTCAGTAGTTAGTGTTCAACTAATGTGTATGGGGTTCCAAGTTCGATAGCCAGAAAATACTCGTACTATCAACGTTTTTTCACGGAGCGTCTGGCAAACATCCGAGAGCATTATTGCCATGGGAAAACTTCTAAAAAAACATATGCCCTTTTGATACGGCATTAAGCGGTAGATCCCTTCTATACGTACGGAACAACGCCTAGATATGAGAATCCTGGCCTTGACAATGTAACTCATAGAAGCAGTATCTATATGTGGCGGTCTAAGAAGTACATGGCGCAAAAGGGTCGAGAAGGAAGCACAGCAACTAGGAATCAGAAGCTGGGGCACATTGCAAGAAGCTACACACATTTGCGTGTTGGAGTTGTAGAGGCACAAGTAACTACAAGCCATACAGAAGTTGACTACGATTCATCTTCTGCATCTATGCTCTCAGTTGCCAAAGAATTGTTTCAAGAAGGAGCCCAAAAAGAAGTTGCACCTACATTTTCAGAATTGCAAATGGAACGATCATATTGAAGTTCCGTAGTACAATCCCCTGTCATTTTCTAGACAAAGGTTATAATGAAGCTAATTTGCTTTGCCAATATTCATTAGTCTTGCATTAAAACTGCTGTTCTAGACAAATAACATTTTCCATTAGTTTTGCTGACACTAAAAAGCTGATTTTCAATTATAATTGCCATCCCACACTAAATAGGTGCTGTTGCACTTGTCAACACAGTCATTTCCTATTGACTGCGGTTTCAGACATATTTTCCAAATGCTCAGCCCATCCATGCAATTGTGTTAATTTACATAAAATCCAGTATTTCTCTATGACTGCACATCAGGTTAGGAATTAGTTAACCAGTGAGTAATTTGTTTTTTTTTTTCCCTCTACATACATATGTATTTCATCACCTTGTAAATTTTTTATGACAGTTTATGACGCAATTTTCCAAAGTATGTACTGCCATATACCATAAGTTGAATTACAGTCGTTAAAAAAAAAAATGCCCAAGTAAATACCGTGAATTCCGAAAAGACAATTCCGTTGCACTTGACATATTTTCGTGTCATTGTTCCAACAATATGTAATTTATTTTTTTCCATACTAATTGTATTTAGATACCTTTTCACATATGTTTAAAAAAAATAAATAAAAAAAATGGCAAACCTGTGTGTAACCTTGTTGACAGTCGGTTGCGTAAATCAAATTATTCTTAATTTATGGGATTCACGTTCTTTTCGATTCAGCCATTCGTAATCTTAGTTCTCACTATTAATTTCTACTTCAATAATGAATTGTGTCAGGTGTTTAAAAGATAGAGACATTCGTTAGGGGTGCAATTTGTTACGGTCAAATGGCGAGGGAGCCAAGGTCGCTTATCTGTTCTTTGATACTTTTTGAGGGTCGAGGTTGTCCCGGAAAATATAAAACCAATTATGTGTGTGTTCTCAGATGATTTTTTTTCGGTAGATTTTTCTACCTGAATGAGGCGTAACCAACCGTGAATTATAGCAGCTATTCAAGTTTTTATGTGAATTGTAATCATCTTCTTTGAAGTTAAACGATTGGACGTTCTGAAGGGTGCTCAGCTCACTATAAAGTATTTGATGTTGTAATTGATAATTTACGAGTAAGTAAGGTAGGTGTTCAATTTGTGCGATACACTTTGATAATGGCAGAGTCATTGGATTCATTTTTTCTTAAGGCCGTGGGAACTGATGGATAATCTTTATCCAGCCCACAAGCCTTTTGAATAAAGTATGAGACATTTAATTATTTCTTGTAGACATGATCTCCATAAATGTCCACTCATAAGCCAGAGAGTGCACAGTCACACTTCCTAATTAAACTCAATTAACAGCAGTTGAAGAGACGTTGAACTGTATTTTGATGAGAAAACGGGGTGTTAATACGGTCTAAAGTAAGTCCCTAAGAATCGCTGATCTTTGAATTAAGATGAGAAGGGATTAAGCAAGTTCTGAGCCAAGATCAAAGGTCAGTGAACAGACTGTCTGATCAGTGCATAATGTGTATGGGAAGGTTTCTGCTGAGACAAGGAAGTTCGTGAGGATATAGCTACCATCACTTTCAGTACAATTGCTGGCTTAAGAGATAAGGTCCATGGTATGATAGTACAGACACTTTCCCAGCATATTGGAGAAGAATCCGGTGACACAAAATGTCATCAGTAACTACATTAGATACGCAGGATAGTATGCAAAGCGCTGTAAGCCATAGTAGCATAATTCCCTACATTCATTTCTAGGAAAGAAGTCTTGCCTCAGCTTCCAAAGCTATGTCCTATCAATCATTGCTTGTTGATGATGATTGTAGCCGGGGATTCATAAAGTTCGAAAACAGCATCGACATACTATCCGACATACTATAGGTTAGGTATATGGGTTCCCTGTTGATAGAGAATGTCGCGGATTCATTCAGACCTCTGCGAGTCGATTGTGCCCAAATAATGTTGATGGGAGCCACCCAGATATGTGTATGAATCCCAGAAGTTTGTAAAGCTCTATTTTGCCTAGATCATCTAACTCCGAAAGGAAATAGCTCCCTAGAGTATCTCTCCTTTTTGCCAGTGCTGGACAGTCACACAGTAAGTAACGAATGAACGCTAACGACTGTTCGTATATCCCTGCGTCTTAATTTTATGAGATTAGCAAGTCTCCTTTTATCATAGACGGCCCAAAACGACTTGCCTCTTGTTTGTTAGCTTCTTTGCAGGACTCACTATCTATTTCCCTATTCAGTGTGATTAGCAGTGTACTGGCCACAGAAAGGGCCTACGAAGAGCTTACATGGAACCCTTCCCTGGCCAATTCATCCGTCCTTTCATCTCCATGCTGACTGCAACGGTAAAAAATACTGTGAACTACGAACGAATGAAAAAAATATCACATACAACTCTCTGCAGTCAATTTGGACACCACCCATGGAGAAATGGTGAAACCTGAGTTTCGAATAACAAGATACCAAGTCTTTCCGATCACTTCTTTTCTCTTCTAATTTATCCATCGCCCGTGCGCTGTATATAGGCCAGTTTCTGGGATTCGAATTTCGACTCCCATACAAAGTAATCCAACGAACTAGCCCTAAGCATTGGAAATGTACCTACTTACTTACAAACCAATAGTCTGTTCAGAATGTATTTGGAAGGCCATAAACGAGCTTCAAAATCTCCAGCTACTCAAGCCCTTTCAATAAGGAAAAAACTTGAAATCAAAAATCTTATTCTTAAGAAGTTCTTCAAGGAAAACAGTTTGCCTCTTACTGAAGATGATTAGGAGTTTAGTTTTCATTTGTGTCTATCCAGTTCCCTGTCATCGACTTGCCCTGACATTCGATTCATAATGGACACTCTATATCGACACCCCGTCGTGTTATCTCCCCCATTTCTCGACATGACAAATTATCCTTTATTCCCAAAGAAGTACCTACTACCCCACATTCCCTCTCATGACAGTTATTGCACAAATGGCACAAACAATTTCTATCACCTCCTTATTGACAACTTTGATAGTAGCAATCCACAATATTGACATGACACACTCTATGATGTCCTGCAAAGCTACATACATATGTGTACATATAGGCAAACATCCAACTAGAAAAGGACTTTTATTTTCTGTTAAAACATCATCATCACACTCGTCCTCCTGACATGACATGAAATTTTCTTCTAATGCTCCCTCTATTGTATTCAGAGAAAGTAGACTATGATAATAAAAATAAAAATAAATATCCCTCGCAACAAGGATAATCTTTTCATCTATCTGCAATCCACTATAAGTAGATGTATAGAAAAAAAAAAACGAAACCACTTACCGATAAATATAAATTTTGAAGTATCCATTGAATAGAGTTGAGTTTATCTGCCGATCCTTGCCGGAATGTTGGGAATTTCTTGCTTGATGTAATGAAGGATACCAACGAAAAAAAAAATGTAGATTCCAATAAAATTCTTCGCCCTTTTTCTTTGTTTCTAATCCTTACACACGTATGTGTTGGTTGCAACTACCTGTTTTGGGACAATTAAAAAGTGTATCCCTTTTGCAGAAGGGTTTTCTGTACTTGTCAGGGGATAGGTAGAGTGTAAGGGATTTCCCGCGTTTTTTTTTTTTGTTTCACTCAAATGCACAACCAAGTTTTGAAGATCGTCAAACTGTTTGTTTTTTTTTTTTTTCAACGATCACCTCGCTGGTCCAGAAATGGTAGCGAATTTCTCTTTTACTTCCTGTTTCTCTTCGTCAAAAATTTCGCGAACGCGATATTCAGGCAGAAAAAACACACAAGGATACGCGATAAAATTATGCTTAGACGCAAGAAACTAACGCGATCACTGATCTTTTTCTTCTTCTCTTCTTGTGCTTTTCCTTCTTGTTAACACTACCGGAATTTCTCTTTTACTACTATTTTTCTTCACTCGTAGCAGCACACACACATTCACTTCACCTTCTTTTGATTATTATTTTCTTTCTTTCTTTCCTTCTTTGAGGAGATCTTCACAAGCACAAAAGTGGTAAAAACGAAACGGACGATGGCGATGATGAAGGGAAACCGAAGTTGGAAGAAATAAAACGAAAAAATCTGTTAAAAAAAGGTAACAAAAACAACAACAACAACAGCAGCGACGATGTTGTATTATAGTGTAGAGAAGTAAATCAGAGGAAAGAAGTTAAAATCGAGAAAAAAAACCCGTCTAACAGGTATCAATGTGATTGTATTGTGCAGTGTAAAACAACAACAAAAACGTGGACAACGACGACGACAAAGACGTAAAGGAGGATGTTGATGACGACGGGTTATCCATGATGCTGGCCTCTTGGTGGTTCTGTAAGCCAAGTTTTTCTTCTTGTTTTTTTTTTCAAAGAAAATGTTGCACCATGAAGGAAATAAAAGAACAAGTAAAACTACTTCTTTTCGCTGCGAAAAATATCTTCTTTTCAAACTAACACAACCGACACAAGGATTTCACTTTAAAGGAAATTTCTTAAATTCGAGATACTTTACGATATTCCTCAGATCGTATATACTACTTTGTTGTAGCTTTTTTATTTTTTTTTGGTTCACTTGCTCAAAGCTAAATTAATCCCCCATTTTTAAGGTCGTTTAGTTAAAACGATGACAAGTTAACGGTTTTCGAAAACCGAATTTCGAAAGAAATAAATTCAAAAACGCTATGAATTCTTTGTTTTTTTTTGGTATTTTCTTGAGTAAAATAGCACGCTTTATAAACTCCGCCCGTAAACAAAATAACGTAGCTCCGCCGCAACAGAGATCTATCACCGAACTGATTCGTACAGTGGTGTTGAAAGTGTTCGTAGGTCAATTGCAACATTCCATACTGTGTACAGATTTGAATTTTGTATGTATTCAGCAGGCGAGCGAGTGTATTGTATCTGCAACATGTTGCATGATGCCTTCTTCTGTGGGTATTTGTGTGTGTTTACTTTTCTTGGGAGGTGAACAAAAAATTGTTATTTCTCTTCATAAGCATTGTGTACGCTATGAACCGGTCTGACTGGTTTAACAGGTTCAGTTAGAAACAAAACGGCGAAAAGGTTGTATTTCATATAAACATATTTAGCTGGGTTTTGTTGGAAACATTTTTGTTGCCAGAAAAGTTGTTGTTGACCAAGTAAGCTTTGGTGAGAGACAGAGAAATATAGAAAAAGTGTTGCTGTGGTTTGTGTATTATTTTAGTACGGTGAAGCGAAACATAGTACGATGGTGGTGAACTAATTGGAATGGTGATTGGGGGTGGGTATTGGCAACAAAATTGCAGTTTCATCTAAGCACTTTTAGTTATTGGATACAAATAATGTTTATACATATTAATAGGAATAGAAATGACTTCATTGAATTAGTTCTGAGGGAAAAAAGAACACAGAATAGGTATTTTATGCGTTTACCTTACATTGTCAGATTTATTACTTTTGCTAAGTAAATTGATACTGAAGTTATGGTGGCATGACTTGCTTCACTTGTGCAGGTTGTATCTCTACGAGAATTTGCAAAATCTATAGGTAGATACCTTCTCTATAATAGTTTGGGTTGTTCTTTTCTTTAGTTGACTAGAAACCACCTTCGCCTGATGTGTAAGGAACCATTTGCTTCTATGAAGGGATTCATTTTAACATTTGATACCTACAAGTGTATATAAAATGACGTTTGGTCTCTGCTTCCTCCTCGTTCCAGTAGCTTCAACAGAAATTATTGTAGGTGACACCTAATTGTTGTTTTGAGGAAGACTTCTCTTCTGTGTTCAGGACTTCATTCGTCTTCTTCCTCTTTGCTGCTCCTCCCACTTCCCTCTATTCCTACTGGTGCGACAACGTTCGTTGTTTCAGATCACTTCATCACTGAGGACAATCAACTGGTTTTTCGTCTGCGTTTTTTCGGGATAGGGCCTTTTTGACGGGGTTAAATGGGTCCTGCCTTTAAACATGACATCATGATGAGCCCCTTTGCATAGAGGTGGTCTTGAATCTTCGAACTTCTTATTCTATTAAGCCTTGTTACTCCTGCAGTCGTACGAAGTATCTTAATGTTAGCTGTCGTTAATTTGCTGTCATACATTGTCCAGCATTGTGACCCGTATGTGAGCGCCAGACACACAATTATGGTGTAGAGATTTGATGAGTATCAGTACCTCATTGTGAGTACTGTAATTAGTTTAAATATACATATGCCGGTGCTTCCCCAGTTTCGGATCAACTCTAGCTTAAAGATCAAATTTTAAAAGAGTCCAATGCATTACATGTCATTGACACATCCAACTTGTGGTTGAATGTTTTTTTTTCTAGAGCCCGCGATCAGACAGCCGTTAAAAGTGAGATATATATATTCCCTAAGATAAAGAAGAACTCTGCTTTTGCTATTCAATATTCTGCGCAACGAGAACTAACCCCATGAAAGGGGGTTTTGAAAGTTGATAACGAGAGCAGACAAAGGAATACATCGATTCAGCAAAACAGTTCATTTAAATAAAACAGTGCGTTGCGAAATAAGTGAATAAGTTAACTAAAAATATAATTAATTTCAAAGAAGCAAAATATGCTCTGTAAGATGAGACCATAACGCTTGAAGTGATGACGCATAGTTTTCTTTTGATAGATTTTTTAATGACGAATGATCGAAGAATATACAATATACAAGTGTATATAGATTAGACCGCTCGTAGCTAAATAAGCAAGTAACACAGTCGTATAGGCATTTTTCCATACTCGGACTATCTGAAACCGCAACTATGAGGAGAATAAAGAAGCATTCTGCTACCACTCTCTAGCTGCAGAAAGAAACAAAAGATACTAGTATCCCAGCGATAGCAGATCTGACACAAATTAGTAAGAAAGGAATTGGTCAGATACTAGAACAAGATGTCTTTTCAGGTTCCTAATACCAACATCCCCTCCCAACATAATTCCGATTCCGAGTAACTTCACTGGCCTTGAAACATTTTGGTGCTCAAAATCATGCATTCAGGAGGGCATAGCTGACCAGATCACAAGGCTACGAGACTATGAAATCTCTAGGTCTGGTAAGATTTAGAGAGATAGTGTAGTAACATCGCAGAAACAGCCCTCACTTGGATCTCAGAAAGTATCCCTTGTATTGCTATCGTCGAATCTCGAGGCTGAAAGTCAAATGGAAAGAAAGAAAGAAAGCAAAGTAAGAGGTCCGTCCGTCCGTTTCTTACGCTTTCGAAAACGAGCCTGAAATTTGCGTATATCTGACGACGGGAATATTCCAGTCCTGAAAAACATGACAAGAGATAGCACACGTCTTCCATTGAACTTTTCTTGTTCTTTCTCGCTTCCTTAATGACTGTTGATCCACCAGAATATTACGTGATAATTTATTGTGAACATGGCTTCGCTTGGTGGAGTCTCAGCGCGTGGCGGCGCGAGTGAAATGGGTTTAATAGCAGCTTGACTGTGCGTCAATTTCTAGGATTTCCACTTGAGACACATTAGCATGACATTGCCTGGTATTTCGGCTTCTGAAGAGCAAGTTCCTGATCCAATTTCTTTATTGGATTTGAACTCATCAGTGATGTTATCCGATTTATTTTGTTCTGCAAATCAATGGTCGTTTAGCCTGAACTCAGCGGATGACAGAAGATAGCCCATATCATTGTCTAGGCAAGCTTTCCTTGCGATAGCAGGGTGTCTCTAACATACGTGTGAGAACATACTAATATATCTCTAGGGGTTACTTTGAAGAGAAGTGTGTTCCAGTAGCCTTTCCAATGTTTTCAGAGCTAGTAAGGTTAAGATGAATACGATTTGTATGGGAGTCATATGCTCATAGCCTTTAGATATGAAGATAGCCTAGGTTTCTACCCAGAATTAAAGAAGGCAAGAACAGCTTAGCTTTTGAGGAGGTGGTCGCGAAAAAACACATTTGAATGCCGGCTTTTGAGTCACACAAAGCCGTCTGACATAAAGAATTTGAAGCAGCTATAGTAGGTCCATCAACGAGTAGCTACTAAATCTTACGCACAATCATGCCACCGTCGTGCGGTAAATAAGTAAAACTTTCATGACAATATTTAAGTTGCCATACAAAATGCATTTAATTCCAATCCTACTTAAATCCCAGTGAAATCTCCTTGAAAAAAGGGAAAGAATAAAGCCACCTCATGCATAAGCAACTTGTGTCCACTTTCACTTCTGGGCATAGAGTGAGTGCACCCACACGTCAGAGTGGAACGATCTCCCGTGTCAACACCACAACAGAACACAACCCCTGTGTGGACAGAAATCCACCAACTAATCCCAAACATGTTTACCTCTCTGTGATAGAGCTCTGGATGTCCTTGTGCTAGCTGGCCAGCTATAATATGCTTTCTGTTGCTCAACATCCACCTGCTCTCTGTCTTTCTCTCTCCCTCTCTCTGTTTCTCTAATGCGCGCAGGATAAATTGCGGCGTCGGATTTTCCTTATTTTCTCATTTTCCACCTCGAACTACTTTCTCAATCAGTGTCATAGGAAACTACCTACTACGAGGATGATGATGATGATGAGTACGATGATGCTGCTTCTCACACAGGACGACCTAACAAAAGCCAAACACAAACTATTTGACCGACATTTTCCAAGAGAACATCCTTCGACAAAAAAAAAAAAATAAAAACTCCTCGCAAATAGAAAAGAATAAAGAAGGCAAGCTCTGGATGCGGGACGTAAAAAAGAAAAAAAAAAATCACGCTGCCCCACAAAAAGGATGTGTGCTCTGTAATATGTGTGCTTGTTTGTGCAGCCAGTATGTGGGCGCTTTCGGGGTTGCTGGGGAGCCTTTTACAGGCATTTAGTACGATGTAATGTGGTTTTCGTGTTGCTTGTTTTTGTGATTAGATATTTGCCACGTGGGACTCTTAAAAAGCCAAACGGAGATGTTTGTATTAAGTTCTTCTTCTCTCCCAAAGACGGAATAATGTATGACAATTTATTGTTTGACGCTGGAACTTCGATTCGGTTTGTGTCTTTTCCTTGGTCGACTCGTTGGGTGCGCTACTTTTTCCTGTGATCTCTTTCAGCAGAGTGCTGCTGCTTTCGTTTGTATGCTCTCCTGTTGCCAATGGCGCATGGTGAATTATTTAAGTCCTTTTTTTGTCTGTATCTTTTTTTTTTTTTTGTGTTTTTTTGTGTTTTCATGGCGATAGACATTTTCAAAAGGATGCTCTGAGTAAATACGTTTGCATTTTTTATGAAGAATTACTCGTAAAAATGTAAAATGCAAAATGACAACACAAATTGAAGATACGAGTGCGGTGGTGTTGCTGTGCTGTTCGACTCTCCATATGAGGGAGTTAAACTGTTTGATGGTATCTTAACAATTTGGCTTAAATGAAGGATGAACTTGGTGAGTGAGGTCGTACACCTAGTTAGTGGTGTGAGTGTGCATGTAAGATATTAGGGACGTACGCATCAATCTTTGTTAGCCAACGAAGCCTAAACGATAAGTAATTCTGGCTTATTTATGGAAGCGGGAAAGATTTTTTGTCATGCATTTCGAAATCAAAGTGAATAGGAATCAAAATTTAAGCATAAAAGGCACGCAGGAAATATACGCACTTTCATTTCACAAAGGCTAAAGGAGGAATTAACTTCATTTGAAGAGGCGTACGAGTTTCATTTTGCTCTCTTGTGCTGCATTCTGTCAGCAATTCTATCAATTCAGTCTGTTTATATGTACTTCAGGTCCAACACTTGTTTACGTGCCCACCGTCAATGCCATGATTGTAGGGGATCGTTCGGAGAACTACTGATTCCCAGAAACATAGATTGGGCTTCTAGCGAAAGCCTGACATGGTAATTTCTTTGATTCCTCATGGTAGTCCTCGATCAACTTCATGTGTAAGTCCTTACACGGGATTACCTTGATCATGAATTCGAGATTTGGTTATACAGAGACCGAAACCAATCCTCGGAAATGAATGGAAACTACTTTCAACGTAGTGCTTTATGTCTGTAAGTTCTTGGCTAATGTACTCACACAAGGATTGGATTGGTTTTTGAAGACTCTCCAGACAGGATCATTCACACCTTTACTCCTTCACCCAGATCCAAAGATTCCTCCAACTGGAAGTAGTAAGTGCTTTAAGATGCACTTGAGAAGGTACAAATTCTCAACGCGTAGCACTCTATTGCTCTACTACGGAAGACATTTGGAAAAGCCCTCGTAGAGGCTTAATTTCCTTTCGAATATGGTACGATTTAGACAGCCAGACTAGAGTACGCTTCTCTTGCACACTGTTACGTCCTCCACTGAGGATTGGCCTAAACAAGAAAAGGAGACCTTCTACAACCAGTTTAATCTTCAAAGGCGACATTAATGGGGACCTGTCAATGTAACGAAGAGCTCAAACAAATGACAACGTCGAAGGATTGTGTTTTTGGAAATCCCATCGCCTTTGCATGTCTAGGTGGTTGTAAGATGGTATGTTGGAGGACAAAGCCTGACATAAAATAAGTTAGGTGTCATCAGGTAATAGGCAAGATGTTGGGAAAGCCCTCTGGCTAATTTGCTATTAGCTGCCGACTTAGAAGTACATAGTTTCTTAGACGTCGAACCAAGAAAGACAGGAAGCGGATATGCTGTTGGTTACGAAAAGACCTTCTTATGATAGTGACTTTGCTGATCCAACAACATAGGCACTCCCAGGCTCAACATCGATTGCACATAGTGCGCCAAGAACTATATAGGAGACCCTCTCTCACCTCGAATGGACACAGCTTACTCTCCGTACATATAAGACTATGTCTTAAAATGCTGTCAGTAGATCGCGGAAAGAAAATGCATGAAAACGAAGAAGGATCGATGAGCGAAAGACACCATAGAGCTCGAATTATAGCGACTCTAGCAGCAGGAAGGATCGAGTTTACAGCTTGACAAACGCAATCGCATCAAGACGCAGGGCTACAGAAGCAGCAAGTACATGCAGGATGTGATAGGACCTAATGGTGGTCGCATTTTCACCCAATAGCTGGTGCAAGCTCTAGAAGAAAGAAGCCCAAAAGATGAAAGGAGCACTTTGCCAAACTATTCCTCCTAATTGTTCGGAAAGCCTAGGAGGCCAAAAGAGTATTCCGGTTGAGTGGCAAAAAGGAATGAGCAGATTGAAAGCAGAATCCACATTATGGTTCATCTTTGGGTAGTTCATAGAAAATCAATCAGGGAACAGTGGGGTTCTGTGGACACATTCGTAACAACAAACAAAATCTGTCAGGCTGGTTTCAACTTATAAGAATCAATGAACATATGATTGAAGAGAGTCTAAAGAGAATTCAATATCTTGTCACGTATTCATTTGATGATGGAACTACACTGGCCAAAGAGAGCTGGATACCCAAAACCAAATATGCTATAAACTTAAGCCACAACGGCTGCTCAGTTCTAATGTCGTGCCTGTTCTGCGAATGGATACGACCCTTGAATTGATAACTAGAAAATGGCCAAAGTTCCTTGAAAAGGTTGATAATTTTCCAGTCAAACTATCCAAGAACCATTCAACGGCTAGGCGAGCAGTCAAACTCACGGAAGTGATGACACTAGACAGTGCGACTAGAGTTGCCGCTCATGTGATAAAGGATCTACAAGAGGATGACAGGCCAAAAGGAATTAGAAGAAGTTGTAGTTATCACTTCTGCTGTAACTGATGCTTGACATTTTCTTAAATCTTTCGTTGACCCATTTAATCCCTTTACTTTACTGCTTCCTCACAAGAATTCATCAATGCCTTCAGGATATTTATAACTCCAGCACAAGAGCTTAACTCGACCGAACCCAGATGCCCATAGTTTTCTCATTTTTCCCCTTTTGTTGAATTAAATTATCTGCACGTGCCCCCAAAAGCATATCTCCAGCTCCATCTCTCTGAGATGTATATATAGGTGTAGGATATATCCTTCTCAAACGGACTTCAACATTTTGTCAGAACTCATTTAGGCCAGCCTACCCCCCGAAAATTATTAATAAAACACCCTCCCGACAAGATGTTACATTTAATTAACCACCTCCTGTTACTTATGAACTCACTTAAACACACACACATACACAACACACAGAGGCACACATATGCATAAGGATACACCCTCCAGAGTGTGTTTATGAAATCATAAATCGATCTAATCAACATTATTATTATTATTGTTATTATCACAGCCCCATCGTACCGTCATCCCCTATCATCATCGCCATCAACGGCAGAGCATCATTGCTATGAGCCACTGCCATCGGCACCAGGGGCATCAGGAAGAACTTTATTGTCATTCTCTCTCTCTGGCCTCTAACCAACCTCGAGCTTGAATAGAAGAACGAAAAAAAAAAAAAAACAAAAAAAGTCAACCAAAATCCCCATCGGGCGCTCGCGGTGTTCCTTCCAAAGGACGAGGAAGAAAATCTCTGACAACACCTGCTTATGTCGCCAATTGAAAAACTCCTCACGTATGTGTCCACAGACCTGATTTTGCCATCTTCGCCCATCAACCCCCGCCGCCCAGCTCTCCCTTCGTAACCGCTCGGCACGTTATTGCCACCAAATATTTTGGCAGTTGCAGGAGGGACACAACGTTGACAACGAGAGGACAAAACAAAAAACAAGAAAAAAAACACACGGAGATAAAGGACTTCCCTCCCGCGCGCGTTGGCACATTGACTTGTGCCGAGATTTTCAAAAATTCCTGGACTCTTTTTGCTATACACAGGAACGCCTACACAACTATTACACATGTCACCTCATAAAATGTCCTTCAATTGTTCTTCTCGTTTCAGCAGAATTTTTGTGCCAGTCCACTGGAGTTTTTGTTTTTTCTTTTCTTTGCCACCTCTAGCATCCTTAGTGTGCGGCACCTCGCCTTACACGTAATATTTTGAGGAGCAACGCGCGTATGGTATTTACAGGATTTTATTATTGCAGGCCGCATGCATTTTATGATGCCGATCATTTGGGGAGTCCTACACTATATGTGTACGTTCTGCCACAAGGATATTTAATAATGAAAAGATATGTGTCCTGGGACTGCTGTACCATACGCGTGTAAGGACAATAGCATAAAGAGAGCCTCCGGGACCGTATTGTCACCTGTCGTTAACGAGTCATTTTCATTCTTCCACAGCTGGGCTGCTGGGTGGTGGTAATGAAATGGGATTATCCTGTGAAGCCCTGAAACACACAGAATCTCGGCTGGGTGGTATTTTTTTTTTTTTTTCCTTTTCATCTTGATGCTCCAATATGCCATCGTGCAACCTCCATTTGCTATGAATGTGATGACATTTTTTACGTTGTTTTTCTTGTTTATAGTTCTCCACACATACAGTGTTCGAATGTGTGTGTGTGAATCCTTGTGTAACTGTGAGCGGAAAATATAGGTACATGACCTTTGCTACAGAATGTAATATTGTGTCAGTAGCAAACAGGATATAGGCTGCAAGCGGCACAGTATGCACAAGCACAATCGTCATCATCATCATCCTTAGCGACCTAGAAAATGTTCTATAAACGAGAAGAGAAAAGCTTTAATTTCATTGTCCTGCCTAATGAGAGGGTAACTTTTGGGAGCCACTCAAATTCTCTCTGTATTTATCAAATTTGATGATTTACTCTCGCTCGCGCGTAGGATTTGTTGCTCATATGCGGGGGTGTTCTGGCGCATGAGCATGTTGCGAGGGTAGTCATGATGCATTAGCATTTTGTTGAGGAGCATTTTGTAGAGCAGAGACTATGGCGGAGCAACATGTGTTCGTTTGTTGCAGTTGTAATGAACTACATATACTTTGTTGAGTTAGGATAGAATCGGTGGAGTGCAAAGTTCATGTTGCTGGGTAATATTTTAGGAAATTCGAAAAATGTTTTGATTTATGAAATGTAGGGCATTGGGTGCTCTTATGACTTATATTCAAAACGCAACCAAACAAATGTGAATGACCATATTTTGAAGTTGGGTCCAGCCGAATGGGAAGGTTTGAAAATAAGTTTGACCCAAAATAGGCTAGTGAAAAAATCAGTTCAAGCTAAAAGCATACAAGAAATATATGCATTTAAATTCTAAGTTGCTCTTAGTTGCAATGATAAGCCATCTGTTGCTCTTCTTAGTTTTCCTTTGCCTCATAGTCAATTATCAAGAGTTGTGGCAAGACTATATATTGCCGTCTACACTCTTCCACTAGGACTAATCCAAGATAACACAATTGAATATCGATTGTGAATATAATGTATTCATTGACTTAAAAGACTTCTTCATGGTGGCGTTAAAACTTATCCAGTTGACTTCAAAACATGCATCGAATTTCCGCAAGGACACGGACTGTTATGTGGCTTCTTTAATGTCGTTTTGGAATAGATAGTACACAGGGTAGATACTACCTTCCACAAGTCTATCTTGTATCTGCTGGGATATCTACATCATCGTAAGATCTCGGCAACCCGTCGTTGAGGCGTTTTTGAAAATTGAAGAGCCGTCAAAAATGTATGTCTCCAGACTGCTCGTCGGTTAATATAGGTGTGGTTCAAAATGTTAACAAGCGTCGACTGGAAATAGAAAGCAATGACCAAGTCAATAGGACCTTCGATTCACAGCCCACAATTTTAAGACAGGGAGGAAGTCTGTATAAAGGCCAAGGATGCCAGAAAAGTTGGTCTACATAACTAATTTAAATGCACTTAGTCTACAAGATTCCAAAGATCAATGACTCAATCGAGTTTTTCTTTTGTCTGCATATAGAACTTGGACTTCCCTTGGTCTTGGACATCGGTTATTAAAAGACAATTTTACATACTCTATCGGCGTTACAATCAAACGTCCATATCAAACGTCCACTATGCAATTTTTTGACTCGGTGAATGTCGCTGTACAGCTTGTAGAATTAGTCATAGAATCTTCTCCTCTGAAACCCATCAATCTTCTTGCGAAGAACATTTTCCTCCAAGGGAACTAGGAACTATCTTCAATAAAGTTCATATTTCAGTGTCGTAAAGTAGGACTGAGATGATCAGGGTCATACATATATAGACTTCCCTTTGTTGTTCGAGATCTATCATTACCGCTGAATTGCCTTTTAAGCCCAAAGAGCAGCGATAGATAAGAGTTATTCCTCTCTCGGTTTCCTCGCTGATGGCATTCTCATATTTAAAAGCAGAACCACGATAGATCATGTCCTTTATAGCTGCCCACTGTGACGTTCTCTCCAATTCATTTATGTTCCTTGTCCTTTTCTGCTAGGGCCATTTTGGCTTCCTCTTCTACTTCAATGCTTGCAAACTCCCTCGAAGTTCTATCAATTATATCAATATCTTCGACAAGCAGTTGCAAGGCATTTTAATATACGCCTCTGGTGTTGGCTTGTGACTTTCGCACAATCTGTGAGATTTCTAAACACTCATACCACTGGTCCTCCAGGCATTCCCGTCAAGCTTTTCATCTCAACGGGGGACCTCAGGCTTGTGAACGTAGGCAGTCGACTAACGAACTTTACTCAGTATCTGCCTGGAGATGTTGTATGGTTATACTTTCGCCCAGTTTGTTCTGTTCAGTTCTTGTTAATACAGTGGACGATAAAGTTTGACTTAAGTATCAGTCATCAGTCGCTGTTGGTGCCGTAGACCTGTTGGCACGATATTTTCGTTAGTCTTACCATGCGAACGTCCAAAAGGCGTTCATTTTATAAACTACTTCTGTATTCCTTCTGTCCGATGAAGTCTTCAAGAGATGAAAATCCTCAAGCACCATCGTTGCCCTTGCCAGGGCAGGTGTTGATTTAACTGCCCTTTTAGCTGTATGCTCTATATGTTGCTTAAGTCTTGCATTTCAACTTATTCTAAGTCACTTCAACTCTGGTTTCTCTGGCTCTCCTTACTGTCTTCGTGACTCATTTGCTACTTATGAGCTATAAACGTCTGTCTGTCGTCAGGGCCTAAATCATCTCTTTATTACAGTCATATTCCAACTCTTAAAGGACTCTAGTCTACACAGCTATTGTGACTGGTGAAGCTAATTATTTTCAAAAACCTCGGGCTTCCAAGTCTGAGGATATTATACACTAAGTTTCACAGTTGTGGACCTAGTAGGGAGCCTTAGAGAATGCCATTGAGATATCGACTTGGACTTGCTTATATTCCAGAATCTGCCAAAGTGTGAAGATTTGAGCAGTAGTGAACTTTCCTGGCCTGAATCCGTACTGATAATCGCCAATGAGTACCAGACTGTTGACAGAAAAGATTTTGAATACAGCGTTAAGGACCGATTGATGCAGTTGAAGTTCCTCGTAAGCATATCACCACCATATAACAAGTCCCAATAAAGTTCAAGTAGCCAACATTCCAGCAGGAGTCCTCAAAGCCGATTTTGGCTCATCATCCCCGCCAAATACCCATTATCACAAGTTTTGTTTTCCGGCTTCCTGTGTACATATGACTAATAGTAATAAACGACAAAATGGATGACCGTAAAAATATCTCCATTAACCATTTGGTGGTTAAGTTTTTTTTTTTTTTCATAATTTCTTGTTCTCTTGTTTAAATAGAATCCTTTCCTACCCGCAGGTAATAAGGCCTCGTTAAAGGACTTCCTCTCATTAAATCCACCGGCAAAGGTAACCAAATGAAAAGGAAACAAACAAACAAAAATGAACCTCAATTTCAGTGTGAAATTAACAATAATCCACCGTAGAGCCAAACTTTACAGCTTCTCACAGGCCACAACTATGCAATTCATTTGGTTTTACGATGGAAGCCGTTCTCGTAGGCTTATGGGTCACGCAACTCTCTCAGAACGTATGGGGGAACTTGCATGGCTCTTAAATATAAAAACAAGACCATCAACCGACACGATTTCTCTTCTACTTTTATCGGGGAGAAGAGGGCGCTACGCTATACCCTTGTATTGCATACCCTCAACGAATGCAATTAGGGCCTAGTTTGTTTTCTTTTTTTTTTCTCTGTGCTATCCCCCGCGCTGTGAAATGAAATGCATTTCCTTTTCTTTTTTTTTTTTTTTTTGCTCTGTTTATGGTGGGTAATTTCTGGGCTTCTTCGAAGCCACCGAACCCGATAAAACATTTATAGGTGTAGCCTAGGTGTGTGGGTATTTGGCTTCAGGGCTCTCTAGGGCTATTAGCGCAAACACGACCGACTGAAGACACCATAAAGAAGGAGAGAAGAACAATTTTGCGAAGAAAGGGAAATCCGATGCATTATAATCCTTGTGTGTATGTGCGATGCAACATGTTGGTATGACCGTCAGGAGACGGATGAACGGATAGATGGATGGAAGAGATGTAAGAAATGAAAATAAAAATTTAAACATCAATCTACCATCACACCAGTCAGTGTGCAGTTTTTAATGCTGTTTTGATTTCCACTTTGTGTTATTCTCGGTAGTAGTCAACACTCCTTTGGGGGTTTTTTGTGTTTTCTTTTTGTGTAATAACACCTTCTTGGCGTTTAATTTGAATTTGTATGCAAATTAAGCATCGATCTCGTAAATCTTCGTTTGATGGTGTGTAGCGGTTGTTGCTTGCGGGGGTGTAGATAATGATGAGGTTTTATGCTTTATCTTCCGCTACGAGATGAAGTATCTTTGCATAGGTATCTTTGTAGGGATTAAAATGGGAAGTAATTCTACCTTTTGGTGGTGTGAAGGATCTTGATTGGAGGTAATGACTAATTTACACCGCACCTTAACCATCCCACAAGCATACAATCTCTGCTGGGGGAGTAACGATATCCCGACGTCCATTTTTAATTTCGACAGTTTGTTGTGCATAAACATAGGCATAGAGGGTTGGTTTGTCCATGAAATCTTGAAGGTTCTCTAGGAGTCCTTTGGAGGCTTTTAGTTAGTCGACGGGTCCTCTAAAGAGTGGTCCTCTATATTCTGGAGTGCTTTTAAGTGGCTTTATTTGCTGAGTCAGGCTGGTTATAGACATCGTGTCTATAGCCTGATTTCAAGAGCCCGACGGCTCAAGTTAGCGTATATAAAGGGTTGTCCATTAAGCGCTTCCTATCGTTAAGATTGAATAAAACAAACTGTGATTGAAATATTATTAAGATTTCTTATTTATTTAAAAAGACTTATGTATGCCAATAAACATAGGATATAACATCCTTCAATTGCCTATCGCCGCTTTGCTGGGTGACGCACATCCTAAATGTCCAATTTTTGATAACTGTGGCGCACAATACGAGCCTATGGCATACCAGAAAACCAGAAAAGAAGTCTAACGGGGTCAAATCCAACGATCTGAATGCCTCCGCGTGAGATATCCCTTCTCGCAAATTGCTCGTGCTTAATAAATGCACACTAAAATGTCCATAGTGGTACAAGCTGTTTAGTACGGAGTGTCGTTCTATTGAAACCACATGTCTTCGGTGTCCACATCACCTAATAAAAAAATAAATTGGTTATCATCGGCCAATACCGCTCGACGTTTATGGTTATGGCCTGGTCAACGTTTTTCTCAACGAAGTATGGACCGATGATGCCGATGGACAAGACAACTAGCCCTCCTCCCCAAAATGTTGAGAACAGTAGGCCTCCTTCACAAATATTGTGGTGAATTACCAGCTCGAAAACATGGTCAGGTTGCAACGCCCACTGTAAGCAGTTCCTAAGGGAACTAGGTACCGCTCCACTCAATGGAGTAACTCCCGTTCAACGAAGCTCATGAACTGAAGGAATCGCTTAAAGCATCAAATCGATAGTTGCGATGGCAGTCATCACTCCATTTCTCTCGAACGCTAGTTCAACACAAGATCATTTGAAAAACATAAGAAAAAACACACAAAATATAGAGCCATCACATGAATCACAAGATTTACTTCCAAACTATCCTTCCCTTATAACCAAAGTCATTTAACTATTTCCAATCAGAAAATGGTCATTTGCCACTCTTTTGCCAGAACTCTTTCCATTCCAAAAAACAAAAAATGTAAATTTACTTCAACAAGGCAACTCCATTGGGGGAAGAGTGAATCCATACAAGCCAGACGAAGCGCAAAACCCCAATCCAACCTCGTTTATTTTTTCGTTGTGTGTATTTTCAATTAAAACAAAAATTCATCCCCGAAAACCATTCGACAAACCCCAATGGAATGGAATACGTTTCAGAGAACAAGTTCTTTCCTTCGCGTTGGAAGCAAAGTTATTCAATTTGGTTACCCAACACCGCATCACATGTGTTAGTGTGTGTGTGTTGGCTTCGACTTGTGCTTATGTGGACGCGCCCACCTTTCTTTACCATGCCATATAACCGCAAACTAATTAACATTCTTGTACGCACTCATAGCAGCAGAGCTAAGGAACAACAGCAGCTCCCGCTGCCGCCGCCAACAGCCACCAACCACTAGAACCACCAGAGTACCCATGCTGCCTGATCAAGTCACACCGATTCGATTGCATTGCATTGAAGGACCACAGCGTCACTCCTGTTGTGCCACGACAACGAATACAACAACAACAACAACAACAACAACAACAACGACGACGATGACGATGACGACGACGACGACAACGACACCCCCAATCCTAGTCCCACTCCAGATACCAAATCACAGTGTACACCAGAATCCCATCCGACCAAAGGAAGGTTGACCATGGCAAATAACGCGCGCGCCGCCCTGTGTACCAACACCAGCGAGCGAAATTGTATACTCGATTCCGCTTGGCAGCTCCCCGGCAGCGTATATGTAGTAACGCGACGCAAATACCAGCTGGGATTTGAAGTGGCAGCATGAAACAGCGTGACTTTGGCAGCATGTCCTACGACACAAGCGCTATACACCGATGTGGAGTGAGATTTCTCTCCGTAATTTGCCTCTCGTTTTTTTTTTTTTTTTCTTTTTTTGAGTTTTAGAGAAAAACAAGTAGCACCAGTCTCGGAGGCTACTTACTTGAAGAGATTGTGCCAACGGTGTATGAATGGCAGGACGGAATGTATGCATGTTCCAGGTCCACTTTAAGTTTGTCCTCTACACAAAGCAGCGATGCTGGTCCGAGCTGAATCCACTTGGTTAGGCGAGACACAAAAACTTGATATTCTCTAAAGAGAACGGAGGAAAATATCAAAAGGAAGACTGAAAAATCTTCGAGAAGTGTCCACATAGCTCTAAATGCATTCGCTTAAAATGAGTTTATTTTGGTATCTTCTACTTCCTTTTGGTAAATTGTGAGACAGCCACTAGATTAAAGAGTTGTTTTCTGAAAGAAAGGGTATCCTCCCTAACTTCCTATCTTCAATGGGGCTTCGAGAAGCAATCAAGATGGAATGATTGATTTGATTGACTTGAATACCGCGATAGAGGTGCCAAATCTTGAAACACAGAATGGTCCAGCAAAAAAAGGAGAAGAAGAGGCTACTATTAGCAAGAGTTGCGATATATGGTACACAATATATGGTCTGCTTGCACGAAGACTCAGTCTTGGAGAAGGGAAATGGAGACAGTTCATTAAATCAAGACCAGCACCTTCTACAATGCTTCTGGCAACGAAAACAAAGAACCACCACGTCTCGAGGAATGGAAGGAGAGATGGTATACCTCCTATGTTGGCAGACGGAAGAAAAGATTGATACGCAATATACACACTTGGACCAATAGAAAGCAACAAGAGTTAAATTTGTACCTGACCTAGGAAGCTGTGCTCTAAAGCTTCATGGACTCCGATAAGATGGCAACACCCAAACAACCAGACACACCAGACGCTAAGAGAATTATTCTGAAGGAATAGCAAAGACGGAACGAAATGCGGACTAGCAGTCTGCCAACACGAATGAACTGAGGAATAAAGGCTGAAGACCGTCTCCTGGTAAGAAGGAAAACGGGTATAGTCTTCGTCTTTAAAGGATTCCCACCTTCCAAAAGAATCAGAGAGGAGATTGGACAGAATTTACACTCTCATGACATGACAGAAGTTCTAGTCTCGTTCTTCCGAAAGCAGGACACTAGCAGAGGATGTTCAAGCTTCTGAGACAAAAGTCGCGTTGTATCCCTTTTGAGGTTCATGTTGGTTGTTCGACTATAGTTCGGATGATACTCCAGATGACAAGACATACTAAACGCGTAATTAAGCCTTATTCCTACAAGAAAATCCTCCTGAATTCCACCTGTATACTATCCATTTATCTTTTGTCAGGTCTCCTCTGATCGCGTCATACCTCCAGTAGCCACAAAAGATCTACCTCTTGGAAGTGCTGATCTTAGTATTCTGCAAAATTACACTCAACATTTGACAGTGTCCTCGTAGACATACTCTAGGTCCTACATAATTTAGGTGCTGCTTGAAGTATGAACTGTTCGTCTATTACATATACATAGTACATATATGATTGACAATTTAGATTGAATCACTTGATCTCGTACGTTCAGGTTCATAGACTCTCTCATTTTAACATTGGCAACCTTAGCATATGAAGTGGACATACTTTGGACTGAGTGCTGAACGCATTTATCGCTTTCATTCTTAAAGAAGGTGCAATACTTTAATCAGAATATACATTGCCTTACTGTGAATTACAACTGAATACAAAAAAATACCAAAAGTCCCCATCAAATAGCTGTGACATCAACCATAGAAAATATGTATATACAGAGGCTTTTGATCACCCCAGTTTCCCCTGCACCAAAGTTGCCACTTGCCTTACAATGAACGTCATGTCGGAAGAGGTAAGACCGATAGATTTAGAGTGAGAAGAATAGAACGCAAAGTGCTTTCTTTTCGTCTTGGTCTAAGTTGAAAGTTTATACATGAAAAATAGATTCTCTCCCAGCGATTTGAAGCAGAAAACGAGCGTTTGGTTTGACAAACAAATGAGTGACGCCGAAAATCAGTAAAAATAGTTTTTAAAAGAATACCTACTTTACGTTTTGGAAGACCTTTAGTCCTATTCACACTATGAATGTACTTTGCCTCATTTGCATTAGCTGCCACCTGTGTTACGCCGCCACGCAGCTCACTTTTTCCAAAAGCCTACCCACTTCATGTTGGTCGTTAAAAAAATACAAAACAGTTTCGCTGAATTCTTTGGCATACCTACGGCTGCTGTCAGGCAATTAACGAATATTATCGATGTGACAAACGACTTAATCACACCGTCATAATTCCAGCTCTTGGTTGCAGCATAGAATCCAACCAACATACGGTCTTTGGCGAGAGTACCCGTCTTGAATTCATAATCAAACGGATGGTTCCATCGTTCCAAGGTCCGTCACTGGCAACTGGCCAGCCGACAGATACACTTACAATCGCAGGGTCTTTGGCACCGGTTTTCTTCGTTTCACCTTGACGTATTCACTTTATTTCTCGTTTCTCTGCACTTTTCTTGATTATAAGCATTTTATTTTTTGTATCTCCTTTCCTCTACCTTAAATCGTTCTTCAATGTCCACTGCGTATTCTGTTGAAACTGACCAAGGAGCTGCCATCCATCAACTACGACCAGCATACTTCTAATTGGAGACGGACGGACCAGGTGAGTCGCCGTCTCTTCGTCTTCCTCTTCATTTGCCTGCTTAGACATCATTTACCTGTGATCATATTCTTGGCGATTATTTTTTGTGTGCATGGAGCATAGAGTATACCCTCATCGTAAGGAGACCACTTATGGCTGCCGGCTAGGGCTTGCTGTGCAATAGTGCATTTTTTCTTTTTTTTCTCTCTCTCTCTGGAGAGGTACTTCTTTAGCTGGGGTTTCTTCTTTCAGGCTATTTTTCTCCTTCTTCCAGGGAATTCAACTCCAACACAGAAACCGAACTTGATTACTTGCTTCGAGATGCGATAATGCCTCCTGTTTGTTGACGCTGTTGCGCTTAGGCCACCAACCCAACACACAGGAGGATATAGCAAACAGCAAACAGCAAAAAAGAGGAAAGAAAATGATGAAAAGTATCTCAACCCTGATGTTATCTGACATTTTATAGGACCACAGGCAACATGTGTTTCCTGGTGTTTGTACGAGTGTGCTTTGAATCGAAGGAGGCCTATATGCGGCCGCTTACCGGAGCCAGCAATCTTGAGCGTTGCGATGGTACTCAAGTGGTTTCGCATTAAAGTCCTCATTCAGACTGGTTGCAAGGAGGCGGAGGAGGATGTCTGTTTTTGTTTTGTATTTTTTCTTTTGCTTGAACGCCCTCGCATTATTTATTTCGCCAGGGAAGACTGGCTGTCTTTTGAGAGGAATATTTTGTATTTTTTTTTTTTTTTGAAAACTTCAAGCCATTAAGGGTTTAAGTTCTGAACAAAGAGAAAGACCAATCGATAGGATCCTTCATACTTTGTTCATGGCATGTATAAGAGTGAGTTCCGGTTGAAATTCTTTTGGGTGAACAGACTTCGTTTTTGTTTTTTTAGTGTGCGTAGGGGTTGAAGTATTGATGACCAGTAAACACCCGAAAGGGTTACACTGTTTGAGTAATTTTCGAACAATCGTATATGAATGGATGAAAGTTGAAGTGCTTGATGGATTTTATTTACAGGAAGAGGACTTGAAACTTTCATCATTTTTTGATTGAATTCCACAGTAGACTGCCGAAAGTAGGGCAAGGTCACGTAGTTGATGGGAGAAAAATTGTGTGTGGGCAACGCCTATGGTAGGTATACATTTAATATAAAAAAAGATCCATGTATCTAAGGATACAAGTTTACTTTCATTTGAATCTATATAGAGTTATGGAGATTTTCAGTAGAGTCTTGCTTTTAAGTAGTCTGTCTGTCAGGGATCAAAAACCATTAAATGCCCGTTCTGTAGCTTTAAAGCTTGTATCATTAGACGGCCATTATTCTCTTGAATGGCAGGATCACGTCACTGCAGGGACACAAGTTGAATTGTGTTTTCAATGTCACTGCAAATGGCAGCTGAGTTTCACGATATTGAAGTGTCAGATTTTGAAAATGTCGAATTTATAGACCAGCATTAGGGGGACTCCAGACAATTATGCAATGAATTTGAATCGAGATTGATCATGGCAGTCCAAATCAATGCCTCTTGTCGGAGCGAAAGAAATACTGTGAATCTCAATTGGTCCATGCTTTTCACTTCTTCCTTCCCGATGACGGTGAGGTCTAAGACGAGGAACTGCGATCCGTGATAGGACCTCGGCGATTGTGTTGTCCTCGCTCTTTGTATGTCCAAGTTTTCAATTCATATCACCTCAGCGTTAGTTAGCCATGTTCGGAAGTAGGTCGTGCAAAATATCCATAGTGACACGGGCTGTGGAGCACGTAGCGCCGTCCTGTTGAAACCAAATGTCGTGGGTGGCCATATCATCCAATTGAAGCCAAAAGAAAGTGGTTTTCATCGACCTATAGCGCTTGCGTTTGACGATGAAGGCCTGGACAACGTTGTTTTCAAAGAAGTATGGACCAATGATTTCGCCAGTTCAAAATCCACACCAAACAGGGACTTTCTCTGGATGAATTGCAATCAGGTGGATCTCGAGTTGAATGTTATCGTCGCAAATTCGACAATTTTGCTTGTTGACGAACCCATTCATAAAAAATGAGCCTCGTCGCCTTTTCCACCTAAATTTGGGGTCAACTTTCAACTGCTCAAGAGCTCAGTCAGCGACCAAACGGCGTTGTCTATGATTATTAATTTCGAGCTCCTGAGTCAGTTGAATCTTGTGTGGGAAATGGTCCAAGTCTTGACGCCAAATTCACCAAGTCCTGGTCTGCGAAAGACCGGGTTGTTGTTTGGGCGTGAACTTGACTGCTTCGGATTCTCCTGCAGCCTCTCACGGACAGAGGAGATATTTTCGGCAGATCTTCTATTTTGTTGACATTCTGCTGTTGACGGATTATTCACTGACTCGGTCGATGCGATTAGTCCTCTCAGAAGGACGATTATGGCAATCGTAAAATAGGCGACAGAAGGCCAACAATTTAGTCATTTGCATATGTTGTAGAATGCCACAGCTCTTCATCTTAATTTGGCAAAACAGACCTAATAAATGACAGCTATTTTGACAGATGTAGCTCAAACAAGATGGCTGCAATCATCTATCAAAGTTTAGAAATCCCTATTTGAAAACCCTTGGCATGACAGAAAAGTTGCATGCGTGCATTAGTTTCAACTGTTTTGCAAAGACTAATTCTGTTGAGTACTGCTTCACGAGAGTACAGACCCTCTTCTCAAAACATAGGATAGACATTATTTCCTTAAAGGATCGTTAATTACATCTGAAATCCTTTCCTAAACGAAAAACGCAACCATCCTCTCACACCCAATTGCATTTATCTCCCAGAGTCATCAAAGTGATTATGGCCCCTTTTTCGTGGTATAAATCCTCGTTAAGATTGAATCACTGATGTACTCTCTCGCTGCTGTTAATTAGTATTTTACAATCTAACAAAAAAAACTCTCTCTTTAACACACGGTCTGTACGTCTCATTTAAAGAAGAAGAAGCTTTTTTTACTCCGCAAAATTACCCCTTTAGGCAGCCGTTTAGTCGTTCTTTTTATGTTTTCCTAACCTTAGATCACATCAATGACTTTCCCTCAGCCTTTTCAGTATGAGTAAAGCATCTCGAAACCCAATAGTTAAAATATTTATTACAAGGGTCTCTCTGTAGATTAATTGCAACATAATTCAGGTCCCAAACTACAGTCCCTAGGGGCTAATTGCAAAATTGACAAACTGCTACTTGGTCCTTGGCAAACGAAAAACGAAAAACGAAAAAAGTAAGTATCGCATCTCTAAGACCGTGGGGCAGATGTTCCCTTCTTTTGTAGTACATTGAGCCTTGTTGCTTGACCAGTGTAGTATATTTTTGTGCTCATACCCGAAGCGCGGGCTAAAGCAATTAATTATACCGCCATTAACAACAGCCCACCATAGACGCAGACCCGTATTATGATCCAATTCAAAATGAATCCCAAAAACCCTTTAAAAATAATCAAGAAGTAATTTGCGAATTAATTTTCCCTCCATATAACCATGCCGGTACTGTTTTTCTTCTTCTCCTGTTTTTTTTTTTTTTTTTATTTTTCATTTTCATATCCCGATAATCCTTGGATAATCTCAACTGCGTTTTATTTCACCCCCCACCCACCACAGTTTGGAACAGAAAGTGTGCAAAGCGGGCATCAGTTCAGGAGGGTTGCTAAATGGCCTGCAAATAGGGTTGAGAGTGCCGTCAAAGCCATTTCACGGCGTCGTCGGCGGCACCGGCAAACGATGTAATTCAAGGAGTTTTATCACTTACAACGACTGGGAAATCCTTTTTTTCTTTTTGCTCGTGCTTTTTTTTGCGTCCACTTCCGCCATTTGATTCTAGGACCGAATGGATTTCCGAAAAAAAATTTCCATTTTCAAAATCAGATATTTCAGGACACCCACACACATATACACACACACGTGAGTGTGTGCTTTGGGGGGTTGGCAAAGGCTCTAAAAGGCTCTCCTAATAATCACAGGCAATTTTCTAGATAAAAGGCGGGGGTAGAGAGAGAGAGATAGAGAGAGCGCGACCGTTAACCCCCGGGGGCCTTTATCCCATTATGAAAGGCCATAAAGAGTCGTAAATTTAACGATAATGTGAGTTGGTTTCTGGCCTCCATCACTTACGGGGTCCCAAACCTAGACACAGTCGTGTCGGTTTCAGTATCTAACTTAACCGTTACCGCGCTCCTATTTGTTCTCCTCTCCTCTCCTCTCCACACCCCCTTTAAGCGACCTGTGCTTGTGTGTGTATACACTTGGTCTTATTATTTATTGGGGTTTGGCTTGAAACGCATTTACTACCCCCTAGTCGACCGACAAACGACCATAAAATTAAAAAGTGGCAGAAAGGAATAAAAACCGACGACGACGAAGAAATGGCAAACATTTTCAAAGTCACGGATCCATATATTACTTTCTTTGAAACGGGAAATGTGCCAGGAAATACTCTCGCGCTGCCAGGATACAATATTGAAGGGATTTTCGACTGGTGGCGCACTTGGTAGGGGGTGCGAGAAGCAAATTTTTCCGATTGACCATTAAAGCTATTTTGATTATGATTATTATGGTCTTACGGAGGCTTTAAGGAGACCAAGTCCGTGGGAGAGTGGACAGGAAACGAATTTATGTTTCGTAGTGAAATTGAATTGCTATTGATTGGGAATACAAAGCACCTGCCTTCGAATTAAATCCCTCAATTGGGGGTTTTTATAGCTAGCTAAAGAGTGTCAATGAACAAGTTGTGAAAAGCAATGAAGTTTTCAGCTAAACCATTTGACATCATTGCGCCACTTAAAGAAGAGTGACAGTCAAACTAAACAGGATACAGAGCAAGAGTATTAAGCTCAACTTGAGACCCAAATTAGTGACATCAATTGCATCCCTGAGGATTGGGGATATCTTATTATAAGTCTCTTCTCATTACGAATCAGAAAATCTCAACTATGACAAGTTTTTTGGCCGCTTGTGCTTACCACCGGACATAGTCTTTCTTCTTGGGCACATCCTTAGTGGACAACTTGTCTCGGGTCACTTTTCCAAGTACACCAGGCTCTTGTTGAGACGCACTACTGGATTTACCACCTTTTGACGTGGGCTTACAAAAAACTATTCAGCAGCTTATGAGACGTGGCTTTGATGACCTTGTGCCTATCCTATTATATGGCTCTGCTCCTATGGATATGCCGTCTCAAGAGATCAAACCGAGCCTTCACCTTCTGCAGTGAAGTTACGAGAACGACTTTCCTCTGTACTAAGCTACGGAGTGTAGCCGGACGACTTTAGCAGATGGTTTCAAAACCAATCAAGTGAGGACAAGCATGTTTTTGTCTTCCTGAGGGAGACTTTTGGCAATCATAATGACCAAGAGCTACATTTGTTGGGAGTAGATGGAAAGACTGTAGTTTACATCCTTCTAATGACAGTGAAGTTGCATTGATCAACCGACGAGGGAGTTCTAGAAGACACCACCCGCTTTCTTTGTCACTCGCCTAGACCCTAGAATTCCAGAAGTAAATTCGTCGGTAACTATTTCTTCCGTAGCCTTAAAGAGTTGTCCAGTTTATCTAAGGACATGCTGCTGAACTTCATCGGGGTATCAGAGTAAATAGTTAAAGTAATTTGGCTTTTAAAGGCCTTCATTGGGTAAGGAACTACCTTTTTCTCCCCATGGGTAACACAATGAGGCACTACTGTCCTCAATTCGGCAGGAGTCTTTTCTTCCCGTCAGCCTGCCTGCCTAACCTGACCTTGCATACTGCTCATCTCTGTTGAATGCTAGCTTTTTTGCATAGGAAGGTGATGTGAACATTTTAAGGACTTACTTTTGTCGGACGAAATTTTAAAAATGAGTACTTTTAACCAAGTCATAAGAGTATCTACCTAGGCTATCCTCCTTATCCTTGATACGGACTATCATGAGATCCTCCTCCACATAAAATGCAAACCAAGTCCGAAGAGTTGCTTCCATTTGCTTGAACCATCACAACGCCCTTCCAGGAAGAGTCTGATATCTCCTTAGCAGCAGTCGTTATTTGTCTAGCTACCAGCGCCGCCGGTCTAAAAATTCCACGTGCGAACTTAGAGTCGACAATGAAATCATGTCTATCTTAGCCCATTAGTGGCCTCGTAGCTAATTTTCTTTTTACAGTATCTCTCCGGGTAAGCAGCTGCCATCAACATGTACAGAAGCGATCCTAAGTAATTTCAATATCACCTCCTTCACATGTGAAACGCTGTTTCTCAACTAATTGCTAACTCATTTACGATGCTCATGTCTAGTAAATCTATTTTTAACTCGACTCATGCTCTCATTACTAAACATGCTAAGTCATAAGTTTTTATTCGACCATAATATAGTTATATACACTTGTTAAACTCCAACGCAACATGGTGTCCCTGGGGAATCGTTGTTCACGAATGAACTCTTCCTTCTTCTTCAATTATTACGAAACAAAATAATTATCTGTAATGATGAAATAAAGCATATTTAACATGTCCTTGTAGTACTTTCTTAACGAAGCTGTCACATTTTCTATCTACATCCTCCAACTCTTGTGTTATGCCACAAAAAAGTTTATATTTCATTAATCCATCAACTGTACTGCCCAACTGCTTCATTTCGATTAGGTAGCTCTCATACATATACATATGTCTATACATACAACTCACGTACATGTGTTGAAAACCACATTCAAGTCCGCACGAACAATCTCATTCATTATCCTTTAATGAATGCTTGACCTTAATTATACTTACTAAAGAAAATTTGCCCTCTTCGCCTTTGAATGATTCTCTCACCAATATAAGGAGTTATGCTGTAACATAAGGACACAATCATCTACATCTTTTCAGACTCAGTATTCCTTTACAACTCTTCTGTTCTCCCCCTCTCTCTCCCTCTCCTTCTCTCTCTCACACCATTCCGAAGGTCTGGCCTAGTGCGAAGTCTACTTCCCTATTGACTGAGTTGTAAAATACTCATATATCCTGGAAATAAATTTTTCGCATTTTGCCAGAAGTACAATGCAAGGACTTGCTGTAATGTACGTCTATGCACATGCACACACATCTTGGCAAGGATAAGGCAAAACACACACACACACTAGCACTGATACGTTCAATTCTCCTTGTGGCTAATATGAAACTAGCTGCCAATTTTTAGGGTCAAGAAAATCCATTAGACAAAGTTGAATTGAATCCATTAGTTACTCTATGTGTAAGGAGAACTTACAACATATCCTTAGAAGGATGAAAAATAGTAGTGGTGTAATGCCTGCTACCAATTCGTAAACCAGGTTACGTAGTGTTCAGTGAAGAAGGAGTTTTTGGATAGAATGTGACTAGTCGTCTATAATCCTGCAAACTCTACATTCTGTGGCAGGGATATAGAGTCGCCTTTTATGGTGATTATTTAAGGAACAACATCTAAAATTTTGAGAGTTATAGAAGAAACTTAGATTTCTATTTGCTGTGATGTGATAAATTTGTTACAAGGCTCAGAAGATCATTTTGGCAGTCCCTAAATCTTGGATCCTCGGTCAGAGCTTCCATTTTTTTTTACAGACTTCCATACTTGAGTATTCTATAGTACTTACATAAAGAGACTTGGAAGCAAAAGTTCTTCTAGCGCATCCGTGCGAGTTTTGTAGCTCATTACCTATAGACTTATGGTAAAAATTGTTAAGATAATCCAGAATACTTAAGTATTCGACAGTACTGTAAGATCATATTCATATATCCTTTGCCTTGTAAGAATTTTAAGAATTATCCGGCGATAGAGGATGACTTTTTCGAACATTTCAAGTGTAATTTAACAAGCACAAGTACTTGCGAGTATACTTAAGTATTTTGAAGTCCGTCCCAATTCTGGTATAAGTTTGTATTAAGCCCCAGAGCTCGCATCAATCTTATTTACTTCAGCTTAAGTACTCGTAAATATTGGAGTAGTTACTCGAGTATTTTCGAGTATATACTTGCGTACTGGAAATCCGGAGAAAATTTAAGACAGTAGCTCTTCTAAACTTAAATTTTCCGGAAGACACGAGAACACGTAATTGCGACACGATACTTCAAATAGCATAAGAGCAGTTAGAGATACTCTAGTATGTTCAAGTACTCTTAAGTAACTTTCATTATATTTCATTAAATAAATTTTCGGTGTATCCAACCTCATGTTGTTGACTGTAATATCCATTGAACTCCACATATGGTTATCAATAAAACTCCTTCAAAGTACTTGCTAATAAGGGTAAAGTTTTACCATTCCCAGCTACCCTTAAACATTCGAATACATCGACAAGACGAAGGATTACTGTCGATGATAATGTGGTTATTGTTCCTGTAGCTGTTCTTGTTGTTGTTTTTTTGAAGAATGTTTTTGTTTTCGTGCAAGTATGTGCCTTTTATTGGCCATACAACCACTTTAAAGTGCACCATGTATCGAAATGACTTTGAAAGAAAAAACTTTTGTTTTTTAAGAGCTCAGGCGGCGGCGAAGGAAAGCGAATCGAACCACAAGAAATGAGTTTTTAACAATTTCGTTAATGCATTCCATGTGCACGCAATGGTAGCAAGTGAAAGGCTTCTTTCAACCAATGGAACGACAACTAGGATCAACATAGTTCGAAGAGGAGTTTACTCCTTTTTAAATCACTTTAGCATGCTTTTATTCGTTGAAATGAAAATAGCTGAATGGAACTAATTGCATAGTAATTGTGTTCGCAGTGGGATAGAACGTGACCTGGACCTGGTAGTAGAGAGTTAAAAATGAGTTGAAAATGTTCTTTCAAGCACGGGATTCTGACAGAGAATCTATGTTATACAAATGATAAATACGAACACCCGAAACCAGTGAGTCAATGTATGGTCTTCAAATCAGAATTGAGAGACTAGGGTCAAAGGAATCATATCAAGAGGATCAATATACAAAAAGTGACAATTTTAAAAGGCGACAGGTCCATAAGCCTCCGTAACCACAGGATGGAAACCATTAACTCAGGATAGCAGGATACGCAGTGGCCAGAGAAATACATAAATGTCGGGTGATAGTTGAGAATGCAATCGAGAAAGAAGCACGGCAACTGGGATGAAGCTGGAGAGATCTGAAGCTCATTGTAAGAGGCCGCACACAATGAAGCGTAGCCATTATTCTAGGACTCATAAGGAGGTCGCATTAATTAACAAGATTTTTGGTATAGCCTCTAACTAACCAAACCCAAATGATCAGCTGAGTTTACCCTCTATCTTTGTGGACCAATAACTATGAGATCTATTTCTAAAGGGATCAACATGCTGGATAGGAAATAGGTCACTTTATATACTGTAGCATCTCTTCCTCAAAGCCTTTCAATGCATACAGAACCAGTTGAATACCAACAGATGTTCTTGCTTCAGCATAGAGTAGGATATTATAACTGCGAAAGTAACTCTGTTTATAACCTTTTCACGGCTAAACCCCTGAACCGATTACAGCAAAATTTCATACGGAGATAGGCTGCAAACTGGCAAAGGACATTATTGATGTCTTACTATTCTATCATATTCCGAGACAAAAGCAAAAGGAGCACAAAAAGCTTTCACCATAAAATTGGACCTATGTAGTTACACAAGCATAATGCTTACAGCTGCAAGAGTCTTTCGATCTTTCTTCCCTTTCTGTATGTCCTTAAAATTTATACCAAAGTTCTCCTGAAATTTAAGATGAAATTTCCATCGCTTTAAAGTGAGCCTACTAACCTCATACCAATACCAGCAGATGAGACTCTTTAATTAATTTACTTTGTGGACTCATCTAACTTAATCGCATTCAAACCAACATACAGATGTATGTATGGCTATGTATATAAGGGATTAAATCTGGATTTCAAGGATATCATAACCACCTAATTATGGTCGCAATACAAAGCATATCTCGCACACAAACACACACCCAAAGGAAACTCTCTCTGTTAAGCACCTCCACAATGAGAGCTTTTAGTATCTTATGCTTGCAATCTAATTTGTGCGAAACCAAAGCGTTGCCGGTAATTGAAACTTTAAAGATTACAATTCAAATCCTGAAATGTAAAAGCGCTTCACTTAAACCATCTAATTGTCCTTTTGAAAGTCCAATCTGGCAAGAAGCAAACCATCCGCTTCTTCCATCTGCCTACCGTGTCGCCATTCGCAATCACCACATCCAATCTTGCATATGTAATTATCGTCATTTGCCATCATCATCCTTAATGCATTATCATCTCCTTCTCGGGACGGACGGTTGTGTGGAACTTTTCCAATTCATGTGAATACCCCCACTATACAGAGATAGGACGAAGATATCAAACACATTACCAGCGTGTATGTAGGCCGCACATATACATAGTTATAGAGGGATAGATGACAATCGACTGGTAGTCCTCTTGGAGCTCCTTTAGGAAATTAAGTAAAACCAAAGCTCGACATATGGTGGTCTGTGGTGGTACAGTACAGCACAGGAGTACGAGAGGACCATCATCACAATCAAATTTGTTGCCAAACCTCAGTTAGCAATTTGTAGCTAGTTCCGCTTGCTGACTGGTGGCAGCGAGTTAGATAACTCTTAGAGCTTTGGCTACTAAGCGATGCAGCTCCCACCGCCCAGAGGCAGCTCATTAATATTTCAGAAATCCGAACCCAATGGTTCCAGGAATTTCTGTTTTTTTTTTCTGTATTTTGCTTCCACCCTCCAGGATGAATTCCCATCAGTCGAGGATTGTTGTATTAGGGGTTTTGTCAGAAGGAGTCATGGAATCATTTTCACTTCCAAGGTTGTTTTCTGATTGGTTATGTGGGTGGCGGCGATGGACCAAGGATGAAGTATTTTAATTAAACCTCCTTTGGGGGTGTGGGGCCATCAAGAGATTGCATTCAATCTCTGTGTGAGGAGTCATGCAACCAAGGAGATAGCCGCATTAGTAGCTGAACTTTAGCCACAATTCTGTGTGTGTGTGTGTGTGATCTATGTTGTTGCATGAATCACCACAATGGAACCACAAAATAAATTACCTTTCATCCGATTATAATCGAAGAAGCACTGCTGAACATATAGTGATTTAGTGGTTTGGTCAGCTTAAAAGCCGCAAACCTAAGTGGTACTATCTAACCTCTATGCTTCACTTTAAGTAAATTCCTTAAAATTCAACGAAAATGCATTCCTGTTTAAGGATTCGCTTTTAAATTGACTTAATGGCTTACACCAGTTCGAAGTCTGTGAATAACTTACATATTTAATGACAGGAACATGTTTGTAAGTCATCTTAACACATTATTCAATGATTGTATTACCAACAGACATATGCATGCATGCATGTCTGTTCAGTATGTAGAAATGTCTATAAATTATGCGTAAAACATGTCGAGGCAAGTGTACAAATTGGGAATCTCTTTCAAGGACTCCATCTCCTATTGAATTACACTTCCATCTCAGTGAAATATTCATCCAGGTGGATGGGCGATATGCCTGATGTAGACGTTACCTATTGCTAGATCATGAAATCAATCAATGTTACTCAATTTTGACTGGGCTTGCAGTCGAAAAGATGAAGAATATTATAATTCATTAGAACACATGTCAAGTGTTAAATAACTTGAAGTGATTTTCATCTAAGAAAGGACACAATTTGAGAGGCGAAAGATTCTGCAAATGGGTTTTAAGAGATAAAAGATTTTGCTGGGATGTACTGCAGGAACCACACTAAGATTACTTCCTTTCTTTATCTGTGGATTTTGGGGCCACACAACGTCTACGCGCCATGTGACAAAGCTTCACTAACTGGGTATCACCGCTCAATAGTCTGGAGTTGAGATTCATGAACGATTTAGTCTGGATGACTTTCATCTTTCATAAGCGCTGTGTCAGATATCTAGAAGACTGATTGATGAGAAATGGTCAATTGACAGCTGATTGCGGCCATCTTGTTGAAGCTACATACATATATCTGTCAAATTGGTTCTCATTTATTTAACCCATCTTGCCAAATCAACGTGAAAGAATACAGCGTGTTTTATGCAAGAACCGACATTATGCCCATTTTATGGTCGCTATAATCGTCTTTCCGAGAGGACTTTTGGCAACATGGCAGGTCAGCCGATTCAATGAAGAATCCGCCAACACCCGTAGAATCAACGAAAAGCAAGATCTGTCCAAAATAAAGCCGCTGTCCGCGAGAGTGTGCAGCAGAACTCCGGGCAATTAATTCCGCACTGCACCACGCATAAGAACTTGGACTGTCGCAGACCACAACTTAGGCCTACATCCGTACAAATTCAACTGACCCAGGAGCTCAAAGTTAATGACCATAGACAACACCGTTTGTACGCTGACTGGGTTCTCGAAGCAGTTGGAAGTTGACCTCGATTCCGGTCGAAGAATCATGATGAGAAACAAGGGTAATCCTGTAAGAACGAAGTTGGCTAGGCCATCAACGTCAACGGCGAGCGTTATAGCATTTGAATGATGTTATATTCCATACATAATGGCATACATCAGCCTTCCTAATGTAATTTAAAAATTTAATAATGTCTCACTAACAGTTTATTTTATTCAAATTTAAAGATAAGAAGCCTTTAATGGAAAACCCTTGCATGTGCCCCATTCAATCTAACAATAGTGGTCACTTCACTTTTGCATACTTGATACGCCAGTAATATTACGACCTGCAGTGCTTGTGTTGAGGACATTTAAATGAACAACATGAGGTTTGCTTAGCTGATACCACGTCCCAACTGCATCTAAGTACTCCAAGACCCTTTCGTTGCTGAATCGACTCCAAAATCAAGTTTGAATGCCATTCCTTATCTAACTTTGCCCTCATCAAACATGAGCTATCACACACACTTACAAATTCGATATCAATACGAGGACGAGCCTCTTCTGGCGGTCGTCCTTGCCTGGTGTTTCAAAAAAAATTACTTTACAAAATCCAAAATAAGAACACACACCCATCACCGACTTACAAGCGACAAATTACATTTTATTACGCAATTTGTCACCCATTGTGGGTGCGTAGCGTGTAGCGTATGATGTCGACTCGTACATAAGAAACTCTCAACACACCGCCGATAAATTAGACGCATTATTCGGTTGAAAGTTCCCAGAATTCACACTCTTCAGAGTGTATTTAGCAGCTTGGTTGTATAGTCTGGGGTTAAGCTCAAACCGTTAGCGCAATTCGATTAAACTTTCATTTTTTGCATGGAGAACTTTCTCCTACATAAGTCCTATTATCCTTTAGAGAAGGTACGAACCCAACAACGCTCATACAAGGTTTTTAATCAAAACCAACTGGCTGAAGTTAACGACATAAATTTCTTTTATTAACTTCACTCAAGGAATAACAAAGGACTCAACACCCACACACAAATACAGATAGCTCACTCGCATAAAAATGCTTAGAATATATACAAAATATATATGTGTTTATTCAAAAAAAAACTGAGTGTATATACGCTAAAGTTCGCAGAATCCGCAGCCGCCTCAGGGCGACAGCGGACGGCAGGATGTCTGCGTGCGAACAAATCCATTTTAATTTGTTCTCCACATCCTTTCGCTCCCTTCTCATTGGTGAGCTAGAGCCTATCTGCCTTTCCAGTTTATGTGATTTATTTTTCTTTGGGGATGACGAGCAAAGCAAAAAAAAAAATCAAGAACAACATTCAGGATACGAGGACCTCAATGTGATTATGGGGCTGCTGTGTTATATGAATAAAATTTTTGCAAATTAAATTTCCCCCCGAACCTCCCGCCTGACGTCAACACCACTGCGAAATCGCGCAGTAAATCCTTCGTCCTAACGTTGAGGCTGACGCTGAGGTGAAATGAAGAAAAAACAAACTTTTTTTGAAAGTTCTCTTCCATTTTTTTGAGGAAAAACTCTTGAATGAGAACACGTCGTCGACGTGCGCTAATTACATAGATGACTGCAACTCATATCGAGCGAAACGAATCGATGTAACACATCTATGAAGAGGAGGAGGGAGTGCCTGCCAAGACCACAGGAGTGCCTGCAAGAGAATTTGAAAGCTTCGCTAATGGTCGCGGAGCGAGGTAAGGACGGTTTGTGTAACAGCAGCGACGCAGTGGCGGTATGAAATGATGATGGCGGCACAAAAAGGATTTCCCGGATCAAAACATTCAACGGGAATAAGGAAACTCAAATTGTTTGACGTCTTAAAGCTGTCTTAGGCAGTGGATGATTTAATAGGATTTCACTCGAGTAAGAGTTGGCAATTTCCCAGCGCGTTAAGTGGATGGTACACGCGTCTGCTTGTGTCTGTTTCGTTTCGGGTGGGGGTAAATCTTATCTTGACGGAGTTAATTTTAAAATAATTCTTAAGAAAATAGAAAAAAAAAACAAGAAACAATTCGCGTTTAATCGTCCTTGATGAGAGATGTAATAAACAACACGAGTGCCCGATTTCCATTAATCTGATTAGAGGATAGCACAGGAAATTAATAGATCGCCTCCTCGTGTTACATCCTGGCGATGACAAAATGATCTATCACATGCAGAGGACAGGTCAGTGAGAAAAAATATCCTGTTAATTCATTGCAAGCAAGAGCAGCAGTAAGGAAGATATTATGACCAACTTTGTGCCGGAATATGCCCCTAAGAGATGGGTGGTATAAGTTAGATTAGATTAGGATAGGAGAACACCCAAAGTATGTCCACTGTGAGACCAAATGTTCCTAACCCACCTGTTAGAGCAACAGAAACTTACTACGAAGCGCTGGAGAAGGCCGATGTCTTTCGCAAGCAAGCCCGCCTAAATTGTGGAAGAATTATTCCAAGTTTCCTTCTAATTGAGAAAGCTTGTCAAGTGCATAGAAGGTTAAGAACAGTCTCCTCCTTCTCCACATTCAGGCAGCCTCAACAGAAATCATTTTCAGGGAGTTCCAACATGAGTTAGTGCCACCCAAAAATAAGGTAATTCTTGCACTAATGTGAGATCTTTTCACTCTTCGTGCAGGACTCTAGTCCACCAAGTACTAAGTACTAGGTGTTGGGCAAGGTATAAGTCCCCTGGCGTATTTTACTGCTTTCTTAGATGTCAAGCAATCTTTCAAGTGTTTTCAGAATGAAAGAGGTACCTATGGCCTAATGACTTGAAATCTTTCACAGTGCTTTGACTAGCCTTGTCTGCCATGAGTGATTCATTTCGAGGTACTTTTTTGACTGTGAATTTTCTGACAGATGACGCGTGTAGCGTGTTAATTTACCCTAATTACATTTGTTCTATATTGTTTGACATTTAATCATGGAAATATTTAGCTCGCCACAGTGTCTACAAATGATCCATCTATATTACTAAAATCAGCGTTCCACGAGGAATGTGTTTTGTGCACGTAGAGCAACTTATGGTTCAAAGCTATAAAACATGTTTGGCTTAAGTAAAACAAATTTAAAAGAAATGAATGTTAAGAATTGGTCTTTTATTTGGTGACAAAGTCTATACTTAAAATAGATACTTTTAATATTTTTTACTTTTGAAAAAATACCTTTAAGTGAATCACCTTTTACTTGAGGCTACTACAAAATAGTTCTTTGACTGATGCGATAGTTGTAACAACAATTTCAGTATGAAAGAATAATCGGTATACATAAGTCCTGAAGATTTATAGGGGGAGAACGATTCACTTGCACACTCTATTCCATACTCTATTACTAAATCCTCAGGGTGACCCGTTTCTATGTGATTGTTATTTTCAGTATCACTACGTAGAAGTGTCATAGAGTTTGAAGTTGCCCTCGATTTGTCTGCTATACATGATTGTACACAACCCAGATTGTAATCAAAATTTGAGACCGATTTACAATCATCCCAAGGCTTGCACCAGTGTGATTTTTAAACACAAGACACAATGAACTTTGAACAGCAGTCACATACCTCGTCTTGAACATCTCTACCCTGCCCCTTTAATTTATATATTTTAGAACCATTATTCTGTCAACAGAAATCAACTTAAACCACTCCCTTTAATGTCAAAACAATTACCTGCCCATTGTAACTTGTCCAACTAGGTACACCCTGGCCAGATTGAAATCACTTGCATTACACTAGCGCACGCATGTTGATCTACACAATAGTAATTAGATTCCCGTAAAATGAAAAGGTAATAACCCAACTTGTCAGATTTTATTGCGTGCTCCCCAACCTCAAGCCAACTACGACTACGTCTCTCTAATTAATGAGCTGTCATGAGAGGTAAGCTGCTCCCGCGTGTTACTCCTCCAAAATCACAAGCGTTCCTCCAGCCAACCCAAAAACGAAAAATTAGAGAAGACCCTCCCGAATATTTCACCTGAAGGAGAATTTAGCCAGCCAGCCACATGGTCTCCCAGAATGACTCAGATACTTCCGTTTCCACCCCTCCCCCTCGCTCGATTGAGAGGATACCATAAATTAGTCAGTTGAGTCATTGGCCTAGCAGAGAGTTTTGTTGTGACTGTGGCGACCTCATAAAACATTTCTCGAGGTCCTCCCTCTGCGTACTCCGCGTATCTCTCTCTCATCTTAAAATATGGAAATAATCGGAGCGCACCGGTTCGTTGGAGACGTCTTCCGTCATTTCTTTTGCTCGTCCGTCATGGTTCCGTGAACGCAATTGCATCTTGGGAGGAACAATGTCTCATGCATATCATTGTGAGGGCGATTCCATCGCCAGATCAGGTGCAGAGTACCAAAGTCTTTGTTTCCAATTTTTTCCCACAATTATTGAGCCCCTCTTCAAAATCATCACCCCCCGTCTATGATGGTGTCGTTTTCACCCTCGTCGCGTCACTGTCATATGTGCAGTGCACTGATGTTTTGAGGGATGTGGTGAAGAGGGCTTCATACGGTCGATTGGTGTGTTTGTGTGTATCGTGGGCAGTGGCGGAGGACATCAACCTGTTGCTCGTGTACTAAGTATATTCTCCCGGGGACGATAGTTAACACACACACATAGGAGGGGAAAAAAAAAGACACCCACTCAGCAGCATTTACCTGTTGATGTTTGACAAGGGACCAGGAGCAGAGTGGTTAGGGTTGGCTGAGCTACGTTCGGCGGTTGTTCTTTTGGGCCAAGACGATGGAATTGATGTTAATGTTGATGTTATTGCTTGCGGTTATTCCACCTGCTCTTAAATTAGAAAAGGTGTCTAAGGGATGATTTTATATGAACAAACGGTCGAAGGGGGGGAGCGTGTTGCAGGGTCGTCGATAAATGTGAGAAATTTTGCCTGCGAAAATTAATCAGAGATAGTTCAGTTGTAACGATCTGATCTAAGACGGGAAGGAGCAGGGAAGTGAAGGAGGAAATGGTTTTTGCACCCTCAAGGGATGGTGTTATGATACTGAAATAAATTAGAAGTGACTATATCGATTGGAAGTAAGTGTTGGAGATGTTGTAATTAATTTATAGCCTTTGGCATGATGCTGTTGCACTTAAACGTGACTTATTTCTACGTTTCACATGTTTCTTGGAACGGGCGGTCTAACTTGTGCCACGTGATATCCAAATTAATTGAGATGCGGATGATTGGAAACGTGTATTTTGCCCATTCATTTTGGTTATATGCTCAATTGATGGAAAATTGAATTTTGGATTTACAATTTGGACAATGGTAACATTAGTAACATTCGCTTATGTTATCCTAGAATGCTTGCTACGTAAGACAGTAGGTAGGTTTCCAGATGAATTTGACTTGTTCAATAGACATATTGGCTTATGCAACTAAGTGAAGTATTTTCTGAGTAATCGATGCCAGGAATTCGCCTAAAGATACACACTACTGCAACCATTGTTAGGTATTACTTTATGGAGCTGGTTAGCAATTCTAAGATTCACTGGTTTCGCCATTGAGTGCAGCGTGAGGTACTAGAATCTTGTGGCAAAAGCTTAGAAAGTTACGATACTCTCTTCTGTAGTCCTTAGGATTAGATAAGTGCGCTTTGCGTCCTATGGCTTCTCTTATCCCATTTCGAAAACTGCGACAAGAAGAGCTAAGCAAAATGGCAAAGGGTATAGTCACGTGAAGCGTGAAGAGCAGTAGGTCCCATCAAATATCGTGCCTAACAATACATAGGACAAAAGTTTAGCACGTGGCAAACTTATCCGGAACACATCCCCACAATGATGACGGATGAACGCACGAAATAACGTATAGGTAGGGAAATCGACGAAAACAAGGCGTCTAGCCTAGCGGTCAAAATGTCCGAATATAAGGGCCGTACCTTTTCAGCTATCAATGCAATGGTGTCTTAAGTCATCTCGTGGTTACCATGTTTTTTCATCCTGAGTTAGCGGCTTACTCTGGCCTTTCAATTCGGCTGCCACTTCTGTTCGTTTGAGATACAGTTTGACAACAAAAACTGCTGTGTTATATGGCTTTCTTTGCCGATTCGGCGGGCTATATACAGTTCGGTTCCACCATCAGTTGAGACTATTGGAAACCATTGATGTGGATACATGAAGATCGAGTGTATGATATTTTCCACCTGCTATTTGACTCGGTCGAGGAATATTCTGGCTATTTATTATATCATCCAGAGCAAGCAACACACTGTCGCGTTTAGACTGCTGGACGACCATTCCCTTCTTTCACTCAGGTGACAAGCTGACGATCTCAAAGGCCTTGACAAGAAGTGTGCCCAGTAGTTCAGCTGATGTGATTGTCGCTGCTACACAATTCTCCACGGATTTGCCAGCAAGCACTACAGCCCTTTAAGTTATAGTTTTCGAAGTTCAGCGTTGAAGTTACTACACCTTTCCTATAAAAGTGCTATGAACCGATTACATAATTCGATTACTAGTGCACAAGTGTAGTGCATTGGAAAGCCTATAGACATCCAAGCAACCCTTTCCATCCCTTTTCATTAAATCCATGAAAATTCGACGCCTCCATCCAGACTTGGGGCATTATTACACTTGCCACTTAATGCATTCGTTATTTTGTGGAACTATTCCTCCCTGCCTGTGCTACCCTTACAAAAGAGATGTAAATTTAATTTGTCTTCCATATAATTGGCATCAGTAGCACACCATCTGGTGCCTCTGTCGGAACATCTCTGGATCAGAATTCTCATCAACTATAAGCCATCAATCCCTGTCTTTGTGTCGTAAACAGGCACAAGAGAGCAAACGAAATTCAAATTTACCCTCAGTTGCGTATCAGGTTCCACAAAAGAGGCTGTAACTAACCAATCAGCCCTCAATGTGTGTGCGTTCCGTAAACACAACAAGCACAAGCTGACCCCCAAAATTCGATTACACCTTCTCGAGTTTCTTTACACGAATCTGCCTCGATATCGTACCATTATCGGATTACTCGAGACTCGACCGCAGTGCGTGCTTCTAAAACCCCAAGACTTTTGTTCTCATTATATAGATACACATTTCATTCAGATACATCACTCAAAAGCTATTCCAATCGGTTTGCAATTACTGCCACTTTTTGATGGTTAAATTGTTTTCTTGGACCTAGTAGTAGTGGTGACCACCACGTTGTGGTTCCTCTTTTGGTTGATCCCATTTGAAAACCAAATTGTAGGTACCAACTCGTATCCACAGGAAGTAACACCGATTGTTGGCCCGAGTTTACTTTCAATTTCATGGCAAAAGATGCGCTCAGGCATTATTATGGAAACTCTTTGTTTGATGTGGAAGTTATGGTCCGATGCACTTCTTAGGAAAAGATGCGGGTGATTCAGAAAGATACTTATCAGATTTTTGGGGTTTTTTTGCTTATCACAATGGGGAGAGCAGTTATACACGAAAAATAAAAGTGAAAACTATCAAATCTGTTCTCATGCCACAACCGAGGGAGGGCGATTGGAATTAATTACAATTAATTACAAGTTAGTGCACCCAGCAAGGAGTTCTTCTTTTTTTCTTTTTGCGGGGTTTAATGGCCAGTCAATTACTTGGGTAATTTATGTGAGAACTTTCTTTATGAGGTGTAATAAGCTTCTCTTTTGTGGGCTCGGTGAGGTAGTAGTAGTTGGTTTTCATATAACTTTGGTGATTTACAAGGATTTCAAGAGCTAATCTGTTGCGATGCATTTGCATATTGAAGAGATTGGATAAGTATTTAGAGTAAGGGTAATTATTTGCTGGGAGACTTTAACAGCACAAAGTGCTCTTAATCAACTTGGTTATTAAGATGTTCCAGGATAAGGCCTAAAGTTGAAATGAATCAGAAATTTTATTTTGTAATAAAGAGTACAGCAGTAAGCTGAATAGTTTTAAAAACAAAATTATGGACTACTTTTGATCTTAGGCTTAAGAAGGCTGATGGGAGTAAGAACTAGCTGTTGAGCCCTTTTGGTAGCTCATTGATCGCAAGTTGCCATGTCTATGACTATGTCTAAAATTTAGAGTGATTATGAGAATAACTTCTTGAAGTTAATGATAAGATGGCTAGCTCTGTACTTGGCAAACAGCCAGCAATCAGACTTGCCATGCATGGGAAGTTATGTTGAGTGCCTTCCTCTAACGCCTGAAAGTGTTGTACTTCCGGGTAAAGAGGACGGACTATTTCTGATTTTTGAGGCTTCTTTCCTAGGCCATATTGAAAGGCCCTTCTGGTATGCATATTGTGTAAGGTTCCTTAGAGTATCAGGGAATTTACCAGTAACGACATCGTCAACTCCAACAGTTAATTGAACTGTTCCAGAGAAGTGGTGATAACACTTCACCCTGTGGGGTGTTACGACTAACAGGTCTACGAGCTGACGCAATGCTATGGTTTGTGTTTTCGATTATACTAGTAGATTTATGAACACCCTAGCTATGCGTCAATTCCCTTCCTATCAAGTGCATAGGTAAAGGCTCCCAGTATATCCAAAAGGTTTATCAAGGAGAACTAAGTTCTTGACACTCAAGGAGCGCCTTCAATATTGCGCACTTAGACATCTTCGAATGTGGAAAATAGGCTTGAATCAATGGTATAGTGGATGTAAATCAATCTTACCAGGAAGGAAGACAGACTAGTAGATTTGAGATCTTTAGGACAAGTATGAGTAATCCTATCCTTCCTTGGGAATGGAATCAAAGACTTGACTTCTGTCCAAATCTTGGAGATATGTACTAATTCCAAGTAACCCCTTAAACCTCAAAGCTTTCGAAACAGACTGATGTAGAATATGTACCTATAAAAGTCAGTCAGCCAAATTATGCCGAATATGGAACGTATTCGCATTCCAGCTTAAACTCGATATCCCATCTTAGACCCGTTCATCTACACCACTTTCCAAGGATTTAGTTTCAACAACTTTTCGGAATTAAATAGTCTATTCCAACACGAACGCAAACAAAATCTGTGAATTACAAACGAATGCAAAAATTCAATACAATTTTACCCCGTACGTAGCTTGGACACCATCTACAGGAAAGAAAGAAAACCTGATTTTTGAATACTGCAGCACTGCTCTCTCGTATATAGTATCACTTCTTCTTTCTATCAATTTCTGAGGAACAGAACTAAGAGAGAAAAACTGTCTACATATTGACATACATAAGTGCTCGCTAATTATAAAAAAAAGGACTCTTTACACTTTTATTTCACTCATATCAGTTTTAATTGCACTGTATGTACCTGCTTCCTTGAATTGAAGACTTTACTTTGACTTAACCAAAAATTGTCCATCCAAAGATGAATCAGGAAGCAGAATGTCATTAACGCATTATACCTACATTTTCGTTTATATCAGGAATGTTCTTATTGGATTCACATGTCCTTTTAATCAGATTGGATGATTTTCCTGCCAATTTTCCTAGGGCCACTCAATCCAATTCAATTCATATGAAATGACGGCTGTCAAGGGGAAAGCAAAAATAAAAAATAAATAAATTCATCCTTTCCAATAATTTTTTATTCTGTATTTCCTGATTGAATCCTGGCCGTCATAAATAACCACACTGCTGCCAATTAAACTGGACTACAAAAAAATAAAGTGGACATATGTAAAGCAACTCCACCTTCAATAAGTAAACTCCACCAGTTAATTAGGCCCTCAAACATGTCAACAATTAAAATTAACTTCAGCAATAACAAAAAAAAAAGGAAGAAAACAATTACATATTATCCTTTCTCTCGCCGGAGGCATTCCGTGTCGCAATCGCAATCATCTGTCAGTGGCTCATCACATCGCAACGCAGTACGTATACAAACACAAACACAAACAGCCAGCCGAAGAGACAGACAGACAACAGAAAAGATGAAATTGCCTCCAGTAAACAAACAGGCGTGAGCAATCAGCAATAAAAACCACAACAGCAGCATCATTGAACGCGGAGGCAGACACAGCACCGCGGCAGTACACAGCAGACAACAGACAACAGACTCCAACCCACACACACACTGCGTATAAGGACGAAATGAGGGAAGGAAAATTATGTTCATTGCCTGAAATAATTGTCCCCTAAATGATTTTTCATTTGTCCTCGCGATGGTAAATCATATTTTCTGCATCACTCTCTCCATGTTTACAAAATCAGGACACGCTCTCTTGTGAATATCACTTTTTTTTCTGTATTCACTCAACGTGCCTCGTGTGTAGTGAATTATCCTTCAGTCCAATAATTGTCCATCTGTCCGGTGTCGATATTTCACGATATTTCAATGGTTATGCCCACATCAAGACGAAATGACTTTGGTCATCCTACTTTACCGCATACTCTGACACTCTTAATGAGCCCGAACGGAAAAAAAAAATTCAAAGGAATTCAGGATAAATTGAATCATTCATACTTACCTATGGAATGTCCTCGTGCAAGTAAGAATCACACATCTATACAAACGTCAACGGCGGAAATACAATTAAAGTGATTGAATTATTCAGCGCCTCCATTAAAATTCATGGGAACTTACTTCCGGTGAGGTCCTTGCCAGCACTATACATTCGTAAAACAAAAAAAAAAAAAAAAAAACAAATTAACTGGCCATAATTGTTGGTGTACTAATTCAATGCACAGTGAAATGATTCATTTCGACGTTGTGCTCTGATTGGCATCTAGAATCAGTCCCCCAAAAAGGACACGCAAATAGACAATAAAGTGAGGACAGACGCATTGTTGTGTATGTATGTAATCCATTGACAGAAGAGAAAGGAGTACAATTTGTTTTCGCTCTCATCTGTAAAGCTGCTGGAATTGTTTATCAGTTAACATGCTCGATTCACCAGTGAAATGTGGGTGGAAGCGGGTGAAAAGCTGTAAAAGTGAATGTGTCCTTGAGGTGGTAAATCTGTCATTCGATGACCATTGATTGTTGGACAATTAGTGGGAATTCCGAGCAATAATGTTCAAATTGCATGGCATTGCGATGCGGTCGTTACTATCGTGGTCGTATTGAGGATCCGACTAAAGTTAATAAAAACAATATTATTCACATGAAATGGACATCGTTTTCGGAAAGTCCTTTGGCCTGCTTTCTCAGTAGTAATTGGATTTTTAATTATTTTTTTTTTGTTTTTATATAAAATTAAAAAGGGATGACAGTTTGGGTATTCAGCTCCGAGAGAACTTTTATTTTGGTCTGAGGAATTCTTCAAGGCTGCATACTTTGACCAACATTATTTTTATTGGTGATAAGCGATGTGCTGAATCGATGGACCCATAAATCTGTATTAAAACACCTTGAATAATAATAGGGCTTCACCAAATGACAGAAAATGAGAGCAGAAAGGGAAACAGATGTTGGTGAAATTTGACACCCTACGACCGAATTGAACTCATAGATATGTTGCTTGACAAACGGTTGAGAGAGTAGAGAGTTCCTAATACCTTTTAACTAATGGCGAGGAAGCAAGCAAGTGTTCGTTATATATAGCTGCCTATATCTTAAGGATTTTCTGGCCAAACCGTATCTCTACCGAGTAACTTTATTAGACAACGGGGTATTACTCTATAGGCACAATCTTAGGATGACAGAAGTGGCAGTGGATTGTTCACACTCTCCGAAAGGGCGACAATTCGTACAGCTAACCACGCGATGCAATGAAACCCGCTAACTCAGGATTGCAGAATACGCAGTGGTCCCAGGAGTACTTGACACAGAAAAGGCGAGAAGGAAGCATGGCAAGTAGTAAAGAGCTCAGGCATATGTCCGGAAAACGCTTACGATGGCGTATAGGCATTGTAGAGGGCTTAGGACCAACAAAGGGATGTAGGACATAAGTCACACACACAACGCATAAGGTACGAAGATAGTTTGTTTAGTTCTCAAGGCACTGGTTCTGGATAATTCCGCCACTTCTTGCCTTCTCCCCAGTTGAGTCTGTGAACTAGCAGCATGTCCATGTATTTGATCTAAGGACTCAATTCAGTAGTATGCTTACCAGCCTGTATTCTTTGCAGAAGCTCGAGGAATGAGGACGAAGAGGAAACTATCGCTCATCTTCTTTTGACCCTGCCTTATCTTCAAAAAAGGAACCTCCACCTGGGGTATTACTTCTTTGATGACAATCAACTTTGCTTTGTCAAGAGCGAAGGTTAGTTCTTTGTCTTGTTTTTTTGTTGTGTTTTTGTCCTTCTTCCGCTCTTAATTCCCAGTCGCAGTTGGCTGTGTCAAAAGCATTCTTGACGACTACCACGATACAGTACTGCTGTGTTCTGCCATTTCCTTTCCCGTTAGGTGCCATGGCATTCGTGACATTCTTAGGGTTTTCTTTTGATATAATCCTTGATAAGCCCATATTGGCTACCATATGTCCAAGTACTTCAATATCTATGTACGTTGCTTGATTTCTATCCCACCTTTTGAACTTTTCGAGGGAGTTTGCATCGCTGGGTCTCGAAAATAATGCTCTGGTGGTCACTGTTCGTGTACAGCCCTGAGGCATGCCATTTCATCTTTCTCTCAATTGACCTGCTGGCGAAAGTCAAATAGACGATGGAACATTCTCTTCCATTGTCAATGGGAATCACTTCCATTGAATGATTGAATTCTTTAACTTTTATCTTTTTTCATCCGTGGGCTTCTCTGTACCATTGGATATTTGATATGAGACTATGAAGGTTACAATGTCTCTGATTAGATTTGGAGAACGGTTTGTCCTCTTTGACGCAGACAAGGTTTACAACTGGTGGTATCGAGCTTGACTGGAGAGAGTTATGTGTATGTAATTTTTTGCGTTCACTTGTAATTCACAGTATTTTTTCGCATTCGTGTTATTATATGCATACTAAGTGTTTTTCATGCGAATTTCGTGATTTTCTTGCTGTGACAATTGAATAGATATAATCGATATCGTCATCCTCTGCGCTCCGTTTGGAATATGCGAGCGAGACCGCACACAGTAAGCTTCTCGAAAAGATTTATTTTTGTTCACATTTTTAGTAAAACCAAAATCAACGAATTTCAATTAAGGGAACAATTTTATACCCGGAAATTCGTTACATAACTTAGTATGTAGGTACATATTCAACTTCGAAAAAATAAAAAAATAAAATATGAATTGCAACCTCATCGAGTTGCACACCTCTTCGCGGTAAGCCCAAAAGCATGGGTTTACGTGTAATTGTTTCGCCTCCAAGCCAAGCATTCACTTCCATTATACTGCATTCTGATATCGCTGCATTGGCCAGTAATTCCCGTTATTTGTTAACAATTTCCAATAAATTGCAATCCAATGTACACATCATCCCTGTTCTGTATTTTAATTGCTTTGCTTTTGCTGTATTCCTCTTCTGGAAGAGAAGAAAATTCAACTCCCTGCCCTGTGTTGGATGAGCGGGCGAAAAATTTTTTGACCGCAATAGCTGCGCGATGATTTATGAGCCCCATATAGCATCCCATCGCACCTCTTGGACAAAATGCAAACCAAAGAAAAGCAAACCCAAAACAAGGGGCAAGAAAAAAAAAAAAAAAAACTGGACCAACACGTTGTGCCCAGTGGCACTCGATTTTAATTTATTCCACGCACTGGAATTCCTTCTTTTAGCCTTTGATTGCAGTTTGCCTGGTTTTCTGTTTTTTTTTGTGATGATTTTTGTGGAATTTTCTGGGAGAAGGAGGCGCTTTTTTATCGCTTCAGGCCCATCGAAGCAGTAACTGTCCTAGAATGAGTTCGTTCGTTCGTTCGTTCGTTTTTATTCGAGCTGGACTCTATCTGAACGCACCTCGGCTGGATGCATCGACGGCGACGCCGCTTCAGCGCTTCAAAGCGTAATCAAAAGTGGTAGTGTGGTACCCGGACCGCGAAGCGTCGTTAATTTATGCGTAGCAGATGAATCTTAAATTTTATGTAACCGCACGGGCATTCATTCACTTTGCAGTTCAGTTTGGTCCAGCGGCCGATGCTGTCCGACCATATGAGTGAGTCCACTTATCACGTCGCGTGGTATGTGAGTGTGTGTCGGTGGTCGGTGGCGGCGACTGAGTCGTTAAGTGGTTACGGTCATCTCATCAACATGGTGCCGTTACATGACCTCATATCATCGGGACAAAAACCTGAATGGCTGTGTCGTGTCTCGTATATACATATTTGTGTTTGGATGCAAGCTCCAGCTTCATCTTAGAATGTGCGTTTGCTTTTTGTGCCTTCAATCAAGTTCATCAGTGTAATGGTGCTGTTAGATGGAACTTTTTTGTCGTTTTTTTTTTTGTGCTCTTCGTGAGTCCATCGTTATAGGCCAGACGCATGATTGTGGTACGCACTTTGGTTAGAGCGTTGTTGAAGCTGGTGGTAACTGGTTTTGTGATAGATGTCTGCGCTGAGTTGGCCGATGATGGAGCTGCGGGGTGCGAGAGATGTGTGCACTTGATTGGGTATGCACGCAGACGGGTGAGGGTGATTATGATCTGCTGATGGAACTGTGATAACTTTTTGGTTAATGGAAATGGGCACGTTGTCTAAAAAAGGCAAACAGACACTTTGTTTGCTTTGTATCGTTTTCTAATGGCCTATTAAGAGTACTTTATGGTTTGCTGCGCTTATAAGAAGAGAAAAATAACGCCAGGTGATTTATTACGTGGTTTATGTCTACAAGAAGATGTGTCGCGTGCTGCTTATATGTGCTCCCATTGTACTCGTTCTAGAAAATAAGTACAGAAGTATGACGTTGCAACGCAGCAACTCTAAGCTTTATTTACTAATGTCCTCTATCCTGGGTCCTAGGGCCACTACAAGGCATAAACGCCGTCATATACGGTTTTTGATAAGTTCTCCCCAACTCTTTCCCAGTTGCCGTGCTTCCTTCTCCACTGTTCTGCCCCAGGTACTCTCCGGACGACTGGGTATCCTGCCTTGCTTAGTGGATTTCATTCTATCTCTTGGTTAGCTATGTCTTTTTGAAAGTGTAACCAATCCACTGCCCTTTCGTCATCGTATGGTTGTGCATATAACCCATTCTCTGATAAACCTGTCCTTGGAGATAGGGTCTGCCGTAACTCTTGCTAAGAGTTTCTGCTTTGGTCCACCAACATTTGGCATGATCTTTCCCAGGACAAATGTTGCTCTTTCGGCTCTCTCAATAGCTTGCTGTAGATGGTTCCGAATACCTCCATCTATTGTAATGCCAAGGCACTTGAACTCTGTTTCGTAAGCTACAACGTTACTCTTTATTGTAGTTTCCGTGTCTAGGTTTCTGTTGAAGACCCATGTTGACTATCGAGTCCTTATCGATCCGAATAGCTACTCCAACTCCTCCTCCACAAGTACCTTGTATGTATTTATGGAGGTCTATCTGGCCTTCTCACTTCACAGGCCCTTCCAGCTCCTTGCTTAGCTCTTCCCATTTCGTCAGGCTTTTCATTAGTCGTTTGACTTCAAGTTCACTGAGAAGAAGCATATTTAATGCTAAGTACTTTCACATGCACCTCAAGTCACTTTAAAATCTTCACTAATTCCACACACACACTAAGAGATGACTTGCCGAATAAATCCCAATCAATATTGCCACCGACCTTCAAGTCGAAATTGCCAATTGAACCAAAACATAGTACCTAACCCTGTCGCACTCTCAGATAAATCTATTTTCTAAACAAGAACCATGAGTCTACCTCCACCTCCTGCCACCCCTGCACAAAATGTCTTTCACCCAACGACAATGGCAATTAAAGCCGCCCATTTGAGGCGCTTTTCAATCAACTCTCTCAATTAGTTCACACATTCAATCACAAGCTAACAGTTCAAATTAATGCTCATTACGTTGAAAGCCGTCGTCCGTCCGACAATTCAATCCACGCGTAGATAATTGCACATTCATTCAACCGATTTATGATTGTTTCCCCATTTACAAACACACAACAGGGATGTGAGTCGGGTTCGTGTCGTCACCAAATGGCACACGAGCATTCGTTTAACTAAATAGATTGTAACACCACTCTATGAAAATCTGATTGCGAAATAGTAAAATATTTATGTATGTAAATAAAAACACAACAAACTATGTATGACCAAATAGGCCGGAATGCAATCAACGGTCACTAGTACACTGTGTTCGACAATAAAATGGGATGCAACGCGACAAAAACACTCGAAGCAACAACAATAACAACAACAAAACCTACGACTAGTAGATGCAATAATAGCGATTGCTGGTGTTTTATAAGTTTACAGCCATGTTTCGAGTTCGTAATTGTTTGTTGTTATTGAATCCGTCGAGCCAAATCCTAGCTTGGATGGGGGAGAGAGGGAGATCCTTTTTTTGTTTTGCTCGTGCCACACAAATGGATAAACCACATCCTCAACTAGTGCGCCCTCTTTCTGTTTTTTTAAGGGAAGGTTATAAAAATATAAAAAGGAACCAATTCTGCCAGAAACGTGTGTCGATTGGTTAGGTTCAATGGAACAAGTGTTCCGGTCATTTGTTTTAATTATTGCTCGTTTGGTCAATAGGCTGTGTCGGCTTGTATCCATTGATTTTGAGATGTGCGTCGAGTAGAGTAGGGATGTTTAAATTGTTTAATAGATATCTAAAGATTTGGGTTGAAAAATACTAAGGGATGAATGAACAATCTGTAACGGGATTATTTTTATTGGCTGATGGAATGCCATTCTAATTCAAACAGTCGGGGTCAGATGGAGGTAACCCCATTGGGTGGCAACGGATGGCACGCACGCGTAGCTCGGCTAAGCTCGTCGGATTGGGGGGGAACGTGTTACCACATGAAACCGTCAAAATAAAACTAAATTCGTGCCATAAAACAAAACTAAAGCAGTATAATAAATGAACTTGAATCTCTTACATCTTTCAGACACCTGATGAATTTGGTATCTGCGGTAGGTCAGATGGACTCCTACCTGGTCATGCCCACAACCATTGAAGCTTTTCGCTTCACACCTATGTCAGCGGTTGACCTTATAAATTCTCGCTGACCCCTCACACTATCACTTTTCTATCACTTCACTTCATGTTAATCTTCCTCATCCTTACCCTTATCATTCTCTTTTAACCAAACTAACTAAAATCTAAACACGCATGTTACAATTTAAACCACAAATTTTTATTCATTTCAAAAAAAAATAATATAGTACGTTAAATTCAGTCATACTCGCAATAATTTAGTTATGTAAGCAATGAAAAAGAAAAAAAAAAAATGCATGTTTCTATGTACGAGAGAATACTAAACGAATCATATATAGAAAAGAAATCAAATAGAAAAAAAATGTCACTTACTTGTGCTTCGATGTTGTCCAGTTGTTGTGATCACAAAAACCTTCTGCAGCACTGTTGACCTTATCACTACTATACATATTTATCATCACTTTAATATTCTCAATACTTTTGAAACTTCACTAAACTTTATACAATGCAATTGATAATAATCTTAGCATAGTTATATGATAAGACAAAAATTAAAAAAAAGGTAAACAAAACGAAAGCAAAAAAAAAAGGTAACACTTAAACTGAATGGATAATCAAAAAAAAAGCTTTGAGATTCCCACGTGCATCTGTGGGGGCGAAGAGGATACTATCCACGGTGCGGTCAGCGAACATGTGGAGTTCCACACCTTTTCTGCTTGTGGTGAAGCGGGAGCTTTGGACACTTGATTGGAGCGGTACACTGCAGCTGGAGACGATGATCGGGGGTAGTGAGAAGGAACACTGAATATTAGTCCTCCACGCTGTGCACTATCTACCGTCGATGATTTTGTAATTTCAATCGATCGTAGATCAATAAGCAATATTGGGAGTAGTACAGGGGTTTTTTTTTATTTGTAGATTGTGTGTGCGCGCGCGGACAAAGTCGAAGAAAACTTTTTCTCCAGAAATTGCCCGCGTGTATCAAGGTCTGGGAAAGTATTTTTTTTACAAATTGAACAAAAAAAGTAAAAGCTTTACTTACTCTTGGACTAATGTATGTATGTGAATAAATTTGTAGGTGAGAATTTGCAAATTGCCGATGAAAAATTGTTGAGTTTTAGTTTTATTAGTTATTTCTGTTTATTATTATTATTTTTAACTTTTAATAAAAACTTGTAAACTTTTTGTGATTAGGATACTACAGTGTAAGATAATCACATTTTTTGTTCTTCAGCTGCCCAACCTTACTCTGTGATGGTTGAAATCGAAAAGAAGGAGCGTGGGTTGATCGGATGCGAACAAACCGATATCGCAGGTGGATTTTAGACCACTTGTTCTAAATTTGGGCTACTAATTGTAGCAGATTGTCAAAAATGGGGATACCTTATGGGGTGGTTATATTTATGAAGAAGAAATGGATAATTTCAATCGCGACTGTACGCTACAAATCTTGAGCAACTGAGTTTTTATGCATCGAATTTCTCTAGGCATTATACCGTAGCCAGCAGTTCTAAAAATAAGTTTGAGCCCCATCTCGAGATAGTCTCTTGTAGTTGGAGCTTGGGAGGCATCTAACGCAGCCCAACAAAATCTCAGTTGCAGTTGCCAAAGCAGTTATAGTGCAGTAGCAAAAGAGGCTCCACAATTCATGCTTTTAAAGTACAAGTAAAGGATTAGCTGAGAACTAAAGGCTTTTCCAATAGACATTTTCGAAATTTGACAGATGATTGCGGCCATATTATTGAAGCCGTTTCTATCAAATTGACTGTCATTACAAATGTCAAAGTTTGCGCTTTAAATAAAAATAATATATTCCATAAATATATTGCGTTTTCTTATTCATTTAAAATGATAGCTCTTGTTGGATCCTCTAAACTGGATTTACTTGTATACGTCCATTTCCGTGAGAATATACTATAAAACCTACTCCTATGAGCTATTAATCACAGTAGGTTAATAAAAAAATTTTAATATCCTATAAATAATCAATCTTATGCATCCAGCGAGACCAAGCAATTTGTCTGTTACTTTCAAAGCGCTTGCAGCTACCTTAGCGAGATCCTTTAAGAGAATATTTATTGTTTATTCACACTCATAACTACGTTCCATAAATATTCGAATTTATTACCGTTCAATTCGTTCAAAACTTCTATCCTCCTCTCTCTCTCTCTCGTACAAAGAATATGTATCTTGCATCGTTTGCCGCCAAAAAGGTGAATATATTAAAATTCAACGTGTGTGCACACTGCACAGATGCAAATGCAGAAGGGGAATTGCACCCATCTCTAGCTAGACGACCACCCCTCATGTAAGTGCCATGCAAAAATCATAAAATCAACAGATTGCTACACAGAGTGAGTAGCTAGTCGGTTCCCCTCACCGTTAAGTGACACTTCTTGAATGACTTTTGCCTCGTCGATATAGTTAGATACTATGTATGTGCAGTCAACTGAGCGAGGAGCCTCGCTTTCATTATGAAGCGCCCGCAATTGGCTGCAATCAATACCAGACGTCGGTGTCGATGATTGAATTCGAGATGCTGGGGAGAGGACTACTTCATCTGTCATTACCAGTCGTCGTGATGTAGATGTGTAGTGAAATTTTGCTCTTCAATTGAAGTCGTATTGATGAAGCGGTTGACCTAGAAAGTTATTAAAGAAGAAGATACTAATGTAATTCGAGCGCGAAATGTAATTTAAAGATGGCTTGGTATATAGATACATTGGTCTTCACTTTGGATTAATGCTGAGTTGTGTGTGTTTGGGTCATTGGTCCGACTTGGGTTTAATAGATGCAATTGCAAGGCGATCTGGACTGATTGTCTCTGCGAAGATGATATGTTCATATGTGGGGACGATGCAGAAAATAGAAAGCCTGCTGTCAGCAAGAGATTGAATTTTCACAACATTCGGCAATTCATTGATGATGAGGGAGATTGCCTTCTTTTTGAAATAGGTTCTTTTCAAAACTTCTCTGGAGTGTATCACGAGTACCTCTATTCAAGTCATAGTCCAAGCGACGCACGTAAGATTATAAGTTTGGCATACATCAAGCATGCATACTTCTTCCTGATAGATGAATCTGTCGAAGAATTTATTCCTCATATGAAGACCACTGTTTTGAGTCAACTTATCGACTCCCTTGTCACCACACCCCTCTCTAGAGGGCCGTTTCATTGCTTGGAACTCCTGCGAGGGTGCGCAGGGATTTAATATCTTTCTTTTAGTCTTAGCTTCGTTAAAAGTGAACGTTTTATGCTTGAAAGTTCCTTGTCCTCTTTTGTAAACGAAACTGAGCTCATACTCTGTAAAAATCTGAGATTTCCACTCCCTAAACCAACCCTGCATGCTACTACTGCATTGGTATCAAGTATTCTCATTACCAGCGAGCCTTTAGTCCTAGGTTCTCGGCTAGTCATCTGAATATCCTTGCTTCACAATGGTTTCCTCAGTGTTGCTTACTGCTTCCTACGATGCTCTAGATCTGTCTAGTTGCTTAAGGTTATCCAGTTTATTCGTTGTTAGGTGGAGTTCTTTACAAACAATATCGTACTCAATGGAACATGATCTATCCTGCATCCTCGTTTGCTTTTGAGTGCTTTGAATCATCTATATTCCTGATCTTGTCGGGGTAACACACAGTGGTGGTGCCTTGGTCTACCAGGTTTGCTTCCTAAATAGTATTTGACTTTAAACTCTTCCCTTACGCATATTTCTCCCGTCAGTGAGTTCGTCTATAAGACATTTGACACCAAGCGAATGTCTCGATGACTGAGTACCAAATCTCAAAATTCATGACAGTGTTTACTTAAAATTTTTGTGCCTTTGAACATATTTTTAAGTGAATTCGTGTAGAAATATTAAAATTGTTCTACAAATGCAATGATCACTCATTAGTGTGGCATACAGTCAACAGAAAAAACTTTTTGTTGCATACTTATTTGATGAACTCACACGATGATCGGCTAGATCGGCAGCGAAGAAAAGTTGCATAATTTTAGGTGGTATATATAAATGTTGCCATTTATGTTTTTTACTTCTTAAGAAATGGGAGTTTGGAATTTTCATTTAACTTTTTTCATTTTATTTTATGCAAAATACTGTCAAAGCATGAAAGCTTACTCTTCTTTCCTACAAAAATAATGATCTCTTTCATCGACTAATACTATAAAATCCAGCAAAATGTCATTGTAAGCCCTTGAAATGCAATTTCATTTGGGAACTGGCGAAAGGCTTCATATGTATATAACGTAGCCAACCTTGTCCCATATGTCATTTTCTATACAAAAAGCACACTCTCGAACGCATCATTAAAAAAAACATTTTACGTAGGTATGTACTTTTCCCCAATGTGAAAAGCAACCCAACTCCTAGATGATAGAATGGCAGGATCTCTTCCAATTGCGCGCAGCATTGCAACGTGCGTTGCATACTCGTCGCTGCCAATTTATGTGATGAATAATACAAAAAAAAAGGATACAAAAGCCAAACGCGAAACGAAACTGCAACCACATTACGCCCCGACCGGGCCGCCACGCACAGCCTTTTCAATTAAATTGATTACACATAGCAGGGAAAATTTGTTTCGGCTAAAGTCCTTGGCCGACTACTCACTGTGGTGTACTTTCCTTTGTTTCATATGCGAAAGGATATGACAGTCACAGCAGAGAAAAAAATAAATAAAAAAAAAAAACAGAACACACTACATTTATGCACTCTCTCATCAGTTGTTGTTGTAGTTCCTGGCAGCAGTGTTGTGTGTTGAGTAAAGCTAAAGCACAGACCAACCACTTGACAAATTCATTTATTGGCAAATGTCCTTTTTGACGGCCGGCGCGGTGCGGTGCGGTGGTCTCTCTCTGTATGAAGTTCACTCTCGCAAGCAAACACAAACACATTTGTTATGCCATCCACAGTTGTACATGTCACAATTAGTAGAAATCGATGTAATTGAATTTCAAAACAAAGGGGAAAACTATTTATAAAGTTTCTGTCGATGGGTGGGCACAGGGAGTCCACAAAAGGTGCACGATCGACACTCAGTGGAGTCGGTAAGTGGCTTTAAAATCGAAATGGTTTAGATCTAGGAATTGTAACCTAGGAGTGCCAATTTCCATAAAAAAAGCAGACAAAAGGCCAACAGGATCACACAAAATGCAAAGTGCTCTGGTTGACCTCCTTGGCGAGAAGCCTGCTGCCTACTTAATGAGATTAAACCGGCAAACCCTTACAGGCGGAACAGTAGGAATGCAGTAAAACGTCAGGGTCTTCGTCATTGTACTCCGGATCATAACCTCGACTAAAGAATAAGAAGAAGAAGGAGCAAACTATGGAGTGTACCTACTAGGTAAGAGGTGGATGGTTCCTTGTTAAGGGTGATTCCATCTTTATTTAGAAACAGACGTCGGGTCTTCTTGCTTGAAAGTTTTGTAGCCGTTTGTGATGATACTGGCATGACCAAATGGAAGTGATGATCGTTTCTAGAATTGCACTGAAGTTTAAGTACCTTGGAATCCTAGTCACGTTACGAATGACGGAGAGAGTAATACCGAGTAATTCTGTAGAATTGTATTAAAGTGAGAGACAGTCAGCTTAGTCTGAAAATTACGGAGACATTTGCTTCAAGTTCCCCGAGCGGGATGTGAATTGACACTGCAAGTGAGCAATGGAGGGCTGTGTCTTGCCTGGCTAGTTCTGCGGCATGCTCGTTCTGCCTTCGTTGCTTCTTCACTATTTCCTTTACTGCCTCCTAAGCTTCTTATGTGCTGACCATCATCCCGATGATTTTCTCTGGAACATTATTTACTCCACGTTTTTCATTGCTTCTTCGCTCGGTGAACAATAAGGGTCGTCTTCATGCCCAAATTTGTGGAGGTATGCTCTGAAACATCCATGACCAGCAAGAATTCTGCATCCATCCACCTTCGTCAGAAGACTTGCATTTATCTTCCAATTTTTCCAGCTTTGTTTGTTGAATAAATCGCACTAACACAGCGTGTTAGCCCCACGACGCATTAACAATTTTGTACTTAAGTGTCTCATAATATTTTGTTCGACAACAACAACATGACTAGTTAGTCAGTCGTTAGTCATACAACCTTTGTATCTCTTTTACAATGTAACTACGTAATGTTGCTTTCACTGCAATTAGTAACCTTTGTATCCCATTAAAAATCGCTGAAGATCCAACCTACAGGTTAGTAGATCATAACAACGAAATCTATCTATAAAATAGCTGCGACAAAGTATTTCGACCCCAAAGGTAATGTATTTAAAAGCAGTTTATTTATTTTTTAATTTATAAGTGAATTTGTAAGGTATAATTTAATTCAGTCTTTGAAAGTCGGTGATAGATATAGGAGGGCGGAGTTTGTTGGTCTTTTAGTATATTAAGTGCATGTAAAATGTGTCAGTGCGATGGAGATTCGAAATTTAGTCCTGTCGTGGAAAAAAAGCCACACAAACGTGGCAGCGCGAAGGAGTTCGTAATTCGAGACTCGCACTATACGATACTATTGAAAAATGATCAAATCAAAAGTGTCTATTATATTTGTGTGGCTATATTTATTTTTATGCTTTTGGATAGCATAACACATGACCTACTGACCAGTGGCAGGTGAGTTCTATGGATTAAGAGTTTGAGTGGTTGTGAGATTTTGTGGAGGGCGCTTAGTGCTCGGTGTAGAAATGTACTGATCCTATGAATCCCAGGAAAACTTTTCAAGAAAAAGTCCCTTCGTAAGTTGGTGCAAATTTTAGATCTGATCTCCCTCGTCATTCATACTGATTCTCAACTCCAAACAGCAGAATAGTTGGACGACCGAGAGGTACCTGGCTTAGAGAGGTTTCATTGCCAAAAATCGTACAGCTTGTGGACTGAACTAGGCCTCAATCAAATAAAAATACTGTATGCTCGTGATGTTATTACCGGAGCTTATACTCGCAAACATCAATGTCATATTGATAGGTTCTTCCAATTCGCCCTTCAATTGCTTTGACTTGGATTGCCCCCCTCATAGCGGTCTTATCGTTCTGTAAAGTGGTTCATAAGTTCGCAATTGTTCAATGTACTCATATTTGGGAAGTAAATGTTGCAGACTTTTTGGCCATCCTGAGTGAACTTTACCTAATTTCATGATTGATTTGTTTACCTGTAACTCACCCCGTCCATTGCAGACTTTTCGGCCTCTGAACTGTGGCGATCTATAGCATGACAGTACGAATACGAATACGAATACGAAACCTAGCAACAGATCATGAGATCATGAGTTCAAGTCTATTAAGCCAAAATAAATATGAATACTCGTCATGATACGGGTTAGGTCATTTTAGCTACTTAAAACAAAAAGCTATACCTTTTGACACATGATTTTAGCAATAGCATGAGCTATAAAACCAAGAAGCTAGGCTTGGCTGTCATTTATTTTGTGCGTCATTGTTCGCAATAATTCAAGTTGATTGTCCTAAAAGTAAAGACATTTATTATTTTTAATAACTTGACCCATAATTTGAGAGAGCTAATTAAGTGTGCTTTTATTACTGCAACTCTCGAAAGATAATTATCCGTCAGGGACTATAAAAATAGAGAACATTTGTACCTATTAGAAATATTTTAGAACTATAAAGTTTGTCGCAAAAATTCTTCTTCTTGAAGCAATGGAAACTGTTTACATGCGAGCCGTGAGATGTAATTTGAAGGTCAGTCGTACTTAGGACTGTCTTCCATCCTCTGCGGTTAAGGGCACCCTTCTAACAGTTGTGAAGATAAATTTTTCTGACGTGTGCAATAGTCTTTGGGTTCGTTCTCTATCTTTGGCTCGAAACTGATAGAAGCGATTCAAAGATTCGCTTAGTTAATGTATTGTTGTCCATTCGGTTCATATCACAGAGTTCGCGGTTGTATCTTTTTCTCCATTCGCCGTCTTTGCATACCTTTCTGGGTTCGAACGCTAAACGATATTTTGTCGTCAAGCATGCCGATCAAGCAAATCGTAAAATATGAACCCTGCTTTTGGGAAGTGTGTTTACTATCACTCTGTCTATTTGTTGTACTCCAAGCAATTGCTGAAAATGTTGCTGCAACAGATTGGATTGGAACAGGGTCAACCTCGGTGGAAGGTTGCCTTCGCGATAGAGCGAAGTCGCTAGACTCTACAATTTCCTTGAGCTGAAAAGCTATATGCTCTCTTCTCTTCTTGTTTTACCATTGTCTTGCGCTTTGTTGTGTGCATCTTCTATTAGACTCTTTCGTTGAACGTACTCATTATTATACGAAGGGTTACTTTTTGGTGGTTGTAGTTGGTAGCCAAAGATGGTCATGGCTACTTGCTTCGGCAAGACAGATTCAAGTTTGTGTGGTAGGATAGCTACCTCGTCGGGACTAGGCTCAACTTCTAGTGAGATTATTAGTCTATGACTGTCATAACTTTCATTCTGTCCTGTTGTTCGACTGCAGCACCGCCAATCAAGATTTTTAACTTTTTGTCGAGCTTTTTGCAGAGCTGCCAGGACTTTCACTTCTCTAATTCTCATTGCTCGTTCCTCTGTACGCAGTTGCTTCATCATTCTCGTACTCGTCAACGATAAGGCCACCTTTCGACTGCAGCTTAATAAGGATTTGAAAAGATCCCTGTATAGAGACCATTTTTCAACCTAAAACATTATTTTACATTAAAAAGAAAAAGAAGAAGCTCAAACAAACCCTTTTCCAGAATATATCTCGGCCTGCGGACAATCAAAAAAGGCTTCGGGAAGATTCACATTGGCCTCGCTGTATGGAGTCTCATGCATGTACAGATAATAGGCTTGTACTATGCTCTTCAGATCTGGGCTCAGATTTTGCGGAACCTAACTCCATGTAAGTAAATTGAATTTCCCATCCAAGAGTTGATTTTATTTACTATAATTTCAGATGCGTCCTTTCAAAAGTTTTGGAATCTCTCCTGCATCGTGTGTCTTGCTGCCTTTCAATTCAACTTGCTCTATGTCGGCACTATGGCTTGTGTTAGATACGACTTCCCTTTTGCCACTTCCGTTGCAATGCTTATGGAAACCTTCCGACTCATGATGAAGACTTATGCTTTTGTGCGGACTAATGTTCCTAGACTGCTGGCAGACAAGTCATTCCAACTTGATCCAATGGCATCCTACATCTACTACCTCTTTGCACCGACATTTATCTACAGAAACTCTTACCCAAGGACAAACAAGATACGATGGACATTCGCTCTTATGAATCTATTCGAAGTCATTTCAATCATATTCCTTATCAGCTTCATTCACGAGAGGTATTACCTGAAGCATTTTGAAAACTTTGGTACCGAAGATGTTGGATTGAAAGATCTAGTCGAAAAACTCTTTGCACTATCGCTGCCCTCGGGTATGATGATGCTTAGCACGGGATATCTGATTCTACACAGTTGGTTGAACTTCACTGGAGAGATCCTTCGGTTCGGCGACCGGATGTACTATCTTGACTGGTGGACGTCGGCAAATTATGAGGCTTATTATAAAACCTGGAATGTGGTGGTTCATGAATGGTTTTATGAGTTCGTTTACAAAGATGCCTCTAAGTATGTTTTTGGAGGATCAAGGGTGTGTTCGTCACTGCTTGTGTTCTACTTGTCGGGAGTGATGCATGAGCACGTGCTTGGATTCGCAATGCGAATGCATTATCCTGTGCTGTTCGTCTTTTTCTCAGGAATTGGAGTGATGTTCTTCTTTTTGACCAGCAAACTGCCAAAGACAATTGGGAAAGTATTCTTTTGGTGGACATTTTTCTTTGGCACAGCACTCATTGTATGTTTGTATGCAATGGAGTTTTATGCGCGAAAGAATTTTATGCCAGTGAACAGTTTGGATTGGATACCGGTGTCTTCAAGCTACAAGTTCTTAAGTAAATCGGGCTTGTAGTTTATAACTTTTCTGATCAATATACTCAAAGTACACAATGAAGAATTTGTATTTTATTTTTTGCTGAGAGGTTTTTAGTGAGACACAAAGTCAGCCTCATTCTTAAGTCTGTGCCTTTGGCTTAGCAGTGTCGTATGTCATTCATAAGTTCTGGACTAAAATCTTCAGCGGCTGAGATGATTTCCCCGTCACTCTGTATTCGAAAATGCACTCTGAGAGCTTGAACGTGTTACAGGGTCCAAACAGATCTGTGGTTTCCTTGACTATGAAGGACTTCGGTTCAAGCTTCAACGCTTGTTGTTTCGTAATCATCTTCTTTGTTTTTAGATTAGACGCAAACCGGATGCCATCCAGTAGACACTCTGGCAGACCGATGACTGTAGGGTCAAAGAGAACCTTAAGAAGCTAGTGGATTCGGCTTTGCTGACATTGCTTCAAGCACTCGGTCCAATTTTTTACGTCTTTGCCCAAAACTTTCTTCATTATTCCGACAATATCATCTCGAATGTTGCTACCGAACTCATCAAAAGTTGGCTTGTTAGCGTAGGCTAAGAATTTGATGTAGCCTTATTTGAGAAGATAATTTTTTGGCCACAATCCGGAACTCCGGTAAACATTTCCAGCGCCCAATTAGCGAACTTACGACGTTGTCTATGGTCGTCCGGATTCAAGTCTTGCCTCAGCACAATCTTGTATGGACGTAGGCCCAAATCCAACCGCCAAATCAACTGGATTGACCAATTCAACTGATCGGCGCCAAATAGACATTTCTGGGTCTTCTTTGATGCTGGCAACTATAATGGCTTTTGTACTTCGCGAACCTCATTGAATACTTTGACAGCTGGATGTTATTGATGTCTTTGACAGCTGGGTGTCATTGATGACTTTGACAGCTGATGAAACATACCAAAGTAGCAGTTGAAGAAATGAACTGGCACTAGTAAAAAGGATTTCACTAAGAAGGCGGTAAGAAAATGTTGTTAAGAGTAGCGAGAGCTCAATATGTGATTTAGTCACGGTCTCACACTGTGATTTACATGTCAAATAAATTGCCTTGTTCTACAATGAGATTCTGTACAAGGACGTCAGATCTTGCAACTACAATCACAGAAACATGCAGTCGTATTTACGTCCATACCTAATGCGTGACCATTTGTGAAAGTGTACTGTGTCTCCTGCGACTGGATAGAAATTGCGATTGCGATTGACGTTTGTTGTATGGATTTTCAAAAAAAGAGCATGTCGATATGTTTTGAGAAGCTTCTATTTATTTTCAGGAAAGTAGGAAAGGAACAGGAGCGGACATTTTTAAAATCACAATCGCAGGTTGTGGTCACTGTGATTCGAAAATTGCAATCTCTCTTGCACCGATGACTGCCAAATAGAAATATGAGGCTGAACAATAAATTTGTACTCACTAGGCAGTTGAGTAATTCCAAGCGCATACGAGCAGCGCTTCAACAACTTTACAGAAGTTTTGGCCTCAGCTTACTTTTTCAAAGGTCAAAGCAATCGATCAAAGCCAACAGGGTTTTTTCACTTTAAACTCCCACAACTGGCTTTAGCCCAATCAAATTTAGTTTTTCCTCATCTCATTGAGCATAAGTAGTACTGAACTTATTTGGCCCACTTGAGTTCCCTGATTGGCCCCACTCGCCATAATTCTAGTGAATGACATTTCAAAGCCATAACCGAAAACTTGTACCTATAGTTGATTTAGACTGAGGGGTTGTGAGGTGTAGTCTGGTGCCCCAAACCCAAACTCCGGACGCCGACCGTATTCAGTCGGAAGTGCACACGCTCCAAATGAATTCTATCGATACAATGTCCATCGATAATTGTTTGCGTTTGAGTTCGAGGATTGGTTTTGGTGATGTGAGTGAGTGTGAGTTTATTTTTCTTTTTTTTGTTCCTCATTCTTTCTGTTGTCCTTCCGCTTTCGCATTTTCATCATTTTTTTTTTCCTCTGTTTCTTTATGTTTTCATTGCGGAATGGGGCGAGGGTGCAAGCAGGCATACACTATCGAAAGGACGTTGGGTTAATTCGGGCCATCGATTGGCGTAATTGGTTTTTGTAAAGAACGCTGAGTGTTTCCTTTTGATTGCGATAACCAGCAGGATATCGGGGCTGGGTGGAACTGTCACCCATTGATGATGGCCGTCCATGTTGCGGACGATTGTGGACAGTTGCTGCGGGTTAGCGTGTAGCGTGTATATACCTCTGTGTTTGTTTGCCTTTGGGTTTTATTATTTATAGGAAAGGATAAGTGATTTTTACCCATCTCTCGAATCGGTGTATCTTGTCGTGTTGTTTCAACCAGTGAATTTGAATGCGGATCGTCCATCGGTGCAATTTAAATGTCTATCACGTTGAATAAATAGTTTCTGTTTCTTTTTCAGTTTGAGAAAGGTGCTCGGTGTTTTGACGATGACAATGATGATGATGATGATGGTGGTGGTCGTGGGTAATAGAGTAGCCTGTATTGAAGGGGGTTAAATGATGTTCTTTTTTTTTTTTGTTCGAGTGGTTTTGAAAATGAGAATTTTAAATACATACACTAGGTCATCGCATCCTTATGCAATATATAGAGAGCAGCAATAAGTAGAGCAACAAATTTATTCCAATCCAGAACCAGCTACGATGTGGGAGGATTGTGAAGTTCAGAGTCAAGTACGTCAGAGGTGCATAGAATCCATTACCACTGCTGTTCTTGATGGAGTTAACTGTTCACTTACCTAACACTTGGACTACACTGCTGACATATGACAATCTTCTTCTGATGATCTAGATATATCCCATCCCGTCAAAAGAGGGCTAAACAAATTTTGTTCAATGTAAGCCTGAAAATTTTCACGTCAAAAATGAAATTAGAGGTAGGCGTAGGCTCAGGACTCTATATTTAGAACCTACAATTGCACTAAGATGTGCTAAGCAGGTGACTTTTAGCGAAAGCAGAAGACGCACGAGGGCTATCCATAACACTGATTTCTAGTAATGAATGACTTACTTTGACAGGTAATGGTAATGCTGTCTCGAGGAGCTCACAACTCTCTCCCAAACATCGAGTCTCGAGACAGAAGGGTATCCCAAAAAAAGGCAGAGCTGGCAAGAAATGGGTTTGAACAAAATATGTCAAAAAATGTCCAAGCTTCTGTTGAACTCAAACAATAAGCAGATACATATGAGTTGCTTAAGGCTGACATCAAGCCGTTTGCCCAAAAAGCTCCAAACAAAATACGACAAAACGAAACAGACAAAACTTTGACTTTCTCTTAGGTATGAATTGTCATCGGCCACAACCTGTTGGCGATCCCTTGAAGAAGACTGCGACTAAGCATATATAGATGATGTTTGCGAAGACTTTGTAGTAAAAGGATTCGGAACAGCGGACATATCCTCTGCTGCATTACAAGAAGCAGCTCTTCCTTTGGAGTCTTTTCAGCTTCTTTCTTATAGAATTTCTCGCACGCGGTGAGTAGAAAAGATTCCTTAGAAATCCCATAAATACCTTTAACCTTAATATGTGCTAGTTAAAAACTAAATCACCAATCAGGACTAGATATACATAAGTAAGTACCTTTGGAATATCTCTAAATATAGTATCTCCTTGAAATAACCAAGCAGTAGTGTGAGGACATTCGATGACTTGTTGATTTTGGACAGTCCCCAAGTTCCGTTCGTCACAGTCATAAGTAACAAGTTGTAATCTTTCAAACGGAACAACTTCCAAGGACAACGGAAGCAACTCCGTCTTTCGCTTTTTGTTCAAAAACAAAGGAAAAAGGACGTTTTTTTATTGTCCAATATGTCACTCAGTCAGGTGCATTACCGGCAATAATAAACTCAATTTCCTTGAAACAAAATTGTATGGATTACTCAAGAAAACAATGACCTTCCAGGAATTTATACATTTTCCCCCGCCTGCCCCCTTGTGCAAATGTACTTAGAATTAGATACAAAAATAACTAGTCATTCTTTGATGTCAAAATCGATTCGTCGAAATCGTAAATCCCAGCGACAGCTACTACATCATCATTTACCATCGCTTTAGGACCCTCTAATTGAATTTCAATGAATTGCTACTTTTCAATTCCAAGTCAAAGCCAAACAAAAAAAAAAAAAACACCGTAAAGACGAAAAGACGAAAAACTTTGCATTGTCACAAATTGATTTCTTCCTTTTAGACACACCCACTTCCTTCCTGTTGTGTGTGTTGAGGGTGTTTCTGTCTGTCTTTGCAAGCCAACTAGAAAATCCACTTATTCCTGGTTCCGTTGAAATTGAACCCACCTCTCGACCAGATATATTGTATAAACAAACTAATTCACTGAATTTGATTGACGCTGATGTCCTTTTGCCACAAAATAACAACCTTCGACAGATGCCTCCTGTGGTGTTGGTGGGCTCTTTCTATCAGTTATCCAACGGCGAAAAGGTTTCTTTAAAGCACACTTACACAGATGAATATAGTGATTGACAACTTAAGTATACCGGACGCTAGATCTATTTTACTTTCAATCTTCTGTGTTCTGCTACGACTACGACTGGCCGTGTGACTGACGTTTATGTAATTTTCTCAGGACACTTTAAGGATAACAACCTCAAAAAAAAAAAAAAACCAACAGCACAAAATGTCTAGTAAAATATTTCAACTGTCATGTTAGAATGAAATTTCCCTAAACACAATTAATAATAATTTATCTCTCTCGAGTCCTGACGACGAGGACGAGGGGAACCAAAAAAAAAAAAAAAAAAAATTACGTATACGCCATACCTTTGGAACAAAACGAACCTAACAAGGCGCATAATTAATGGTTCGATGTTCATCAACAGTCAGCATGTTCGCTGCCACACTATACCTTTGAAATATTATCCACTTACATACTTAGATACATGAGTAAATAAAACCGTCAAGGAGGAGGGTGTGCGAGAGTGGGCCAGTTAAAACGGAGCCATTCGCAGCGGAACCGGCTGATTTAGCTAACCCTTAAATTCGAGCTGAAATTTCCTTCCGGCCGACATTATGGCAGTAGAACATAATTTTTACCACCGCCCTGTCCCGCCCCGAGACAGGTAAATTAATTTGCATATCTGTCGGTCGCTTATTAAAGGGGTGCAATTGCACTGCGATATGTATCTGCCAGCAAAGTGTGTGGATGTGTTGAGAACGTGTGTCGGTTTAGCACTCGACTCTCTCCGGGGAGGCGCTACACGGAAGTCGGTGTTTTGTGCGCTTTTTAGCTTTTTACCATGCTGACCCCTGATATGCTATTGACCAAGAGAGAGAGTTTTCCAGGGTTGATTGGTGGCGATACCAGGTACGCGATGGCTGGAGGCACTAACCTATCTTAAGTTGAAAACAAAGATGCGGTGTTTGCATTTTACATGCATCCAAATGTTAGCTGCTATAATATTACTAAATTTCCTTCAGGGCTTGATATGGAAAGAGAAACAGTCTGAGGGGAGTGTAAAATATGTTGCCTGACACACACACACAGGGTCCTGGAAGTTATGAAAGTCGCAGGGTATAAAATTTATCCACAACGAAATGGGAGATCAATTTAGCAGAAAGTGCCGAAAAAAGAAGAAGATAAAAACTTCCTTTGGCAAATGAGAAAACATATGTCCTTTATAAAAACTAATACTTTATCAGCGGACGAATATTTTGTGGTGCTTCACTTCGAGGTGAAATGGATAATGACTATTGCAGAAGCAGCAGAGACGAAGAAGAAATCGAATCTATTTGACATCTATTGTGTGACTGTGCTTCCCTATCTGTCAGAAGAAAGCGAGCTCTTGGTAGTCATTTCTCCTAGGAGCTGAAGGACTTAGGCAACGTTGAGCTGATGGTCTTTCTGAGATTCATATCACTAAGAGAGCATTGACTTTCTTGTCACAAGGCACCGGTCTACCAAACTGAGGTACTTCTTTAGTAATGTAGTAGAGGTGGCTTAAACGAGACAACTGAAGGATCTACTCAATTATTGTAGGCAAATTAAGTGCTTGGGTTTATTTTTATTTCTGTCCACTCTAGAGATCGCCCATTCTGGTGCCTAGTGTTCTTATATGATAACCTCATAGCCCGAATTTAACCTAGATGGAGAGTCACTGCCTGATATATGGCTGCCTTCCATCATCTGCTGTATGCGGAGGTTTGGTCCTTTACGACATCTCAAATCCGCAAATGCTCATAGAGTTTGCTGTTGTATCTTCTCCTTTATTCACAATTTTAGCATATGGGTCCTTATATTCGACAAAGTCTTTCCATAGCTCAGAATTCCTATTTATTGATCAGCAACTAGATCCATAGACCAGAATTGGTAAGATTCTAGGCCGTGCAATCTTTCCGTGATGTCAATCTCGACTGCGCATCCCAGCTGATAATGCTCTCCGTGCTTACGTCTACTGCAAACGAGCTGCCCCAACACAATTTCGAAGAAGTTAGATGAGAGCGCATCTCCTTTATGAAATCCAGTATACGTTTGGCAGTGCTCCTGTATTCTCCAGTGCTATCCGACACATCTGGATAAGTTTCGATGGTACCTCGGGTCATAGCCTTGTAGAATTGAATCGTATTGAATGCAGTCGAATTCAGTCAGTCACCTCTGTCTACTTCCATGAGTATAAACACACCTTCATCCATAAATACTAGATCCAAAATTAGTTGCGTGTATCCTAGCATAGCTCTTGCATTTGGACAGCTAAGCTGTAGTGTATACCATTGGATTCAGTGGCTTCTTTCTTTGGCTTACTACGTGTATGTTAAGTGCTCAGGAGCTCTTGCTACCCCAGTCGTCTCTCAACATAACACAAAGATTCCTCCTCTTGGGTATCTAATTTACGTACCTTGGCTGTTGCGGAGAGCCTGCGTTCCGGGCTCTTTTGTACCCTTTTAAAGCCACTTTTAGTCCCCAAAACTGGTAACCATCCCTTGGCTATTAATTATTGAATAAACAAAATAAAATTTCCTGCAAGTTCGCGAGAAACCAAAATTAAAAACATAAATTACCTTAACTTTTCCAGGAAAAAAAGAATACCAAAGGGTTTAGTAGGTAACTTCTTAACAGTTTCATGAATCCTAAAAGTCAATGACATAATTCTGAGTAGTTAGTTCGTTAAAAATTTTAAAATCTCAAACATCCCCCCACGAAAACTGAATTCCAAGTATTCCCACCTGTACCGCAACAAAAACGCGGTTACAACATTGTTAATTAACGTCGAAACACGACTGAACTTTGTCACTCTCTTTCCTACTTTCTGTGTATGCGAGTATCTAAGACGAGTTTTGGCAGTTTAAAATGTAAGTTTCACTATCGCCCTGGGAGTGTCAAGATGGGAAACTTTAAACCTTATCCAACATTCGGTATGCGTGCGCTACCCTCAATGTCACTACGTGTAGCCTTGAGATGATGATGATGATGATGAAATATTCGCGTAACATATTTCTCTTTTGGAAAACTTACAGATTTTCATTGAAAAAGATAGATGAATAGATGGATAGATGGACGAGACCACGTTTGTAGACGGACGCGCGTTTTGTCCCTTTTTAATATTCTACCAAGGTATTTGCCATTTCTGGTTGTCAGTCACACGGTCCTTATCCTATCAACTCCTTACGGGTAGCGCGCAACCTTAGGTCCATAAGCAGTGTCAATGCGTGATTTGTCGTCGCTCGTCCTGTTAGCCCTTGCCGCGCCGTGCGTTGTCATCGTGTCCCAGTCCCTCGGCAGTAAGTTGGTTGCCGTCTTGGAGTCATTTCAAGTTGATGTATTTGAATATTCGTCTCGTGGTGGTGGCGAAGAGGAAAACTTTTTAACAATTTCCCGAAGCATATGTACGTGCCGGTCATATTACTTGTTTGGCTGTCAACGGTGTCCTATGCGCGTTGGTTCAGGAACATCCAGAATGTAATGGATTTTTTTTTCTCTTCTTCTTCGTCCTTTCAATTTGTAACCGAGGAAGTTATAGGTAAGTTAGCTAATGATGATGAATTGGGGGAGCAAAGGTGACTCACGTTTTGCTGATTTGATTTTGTGACGTCAAATTGAAACTAAATCTGATGGAGTAGATTAAATTTGAAGGATATTTTCGTCCATCGAGTATTTTTTTGCCTTTTCTTTAAGGAGAAGGGCCATTTTTAATGTGACGACTGGGGGTAACATGCTGAGAAGACCATTTTCACATTAGGTGTTGAATTGCCTTGTCAGTTGATTTCAAAGAAGACATAGGCCTGAGCTTGCGAAGATCTCTGCAGAAGGTTCGAGACAATAGCTTTAAGGTCCAATTTCAACGACTCTAGTACTAGAGATTTAGCCAAATCCATAAAAGATGGGCGAAGTAGCCTTCTGTCTGCATCCATCCGTATTCGTTCATTCTATTGTGCATTTTTCGCTTTCGTTCTCATGCAGTCGTTCCCGTCTATTTTCGTTCGTTCACCTCCATCCGCTTGGAATCAAGTTGAAACGGAATTGAAGAGGAATTTAATTGAATTGAATTACGTTGAATTAGACTGAATTTACGTGACTTAATTCAAATTGACTTGAACTGGTTTGAATGAATTGAAATTAAATTGCATTGACTTGAACTGAATTTAATCCATTCGCACCCGATCATTGTCATCCACATTCGTTCGTTTTCGTCCTTGGAATGGAATTGAAATTAAATTTAACTGAACTCACTTGAATTGAAATGAAATTGGTTTTAGTTGAATCAAATTTAATTGAACTGAATTGAATTGATATACATAAATCTGTTCGTCCTCATTTGCTTTCGTAATCACGTGCCACCGGCCCGCCATCCACATCTATTTCTATCCAACTGCATAAGTCCGTATGATTGAAGGAAGGGCTTGATCTGTTAGCTGCAGTCTGCAGTGAATATGACTTCGTTCTCCGGCAAGAAACACCAGAACACAAAGAGAACTCAAAACTAAGTAGCTACGTCTCCAGCCAGAACACTCTAAGCTTCAATAGTTTGATCAAGCAGCCGGATTTGGAGACGCTTGTACTAGGTACTATCTTGATCTACCTGGAAATAGATAGCTGGATAATTTTCACCACCTATCTCGTTGCTGATAAGAGAGGGTCAGTGCTTGTTAGAGGTCAATGGCAACATCATTTGATCGTCCTTTCATTGCGAGAATCATAAAAGACAAGCTGCTCATTGAAATGATGAGAACCGAATCCTTCCAGTCTAATCCCCTTAATTGGCGAAAATCATAGCCATCCAACTCATTATTATTTACTTAATTCAACAAGTTTAACATAAGAACTTGTCCTTAACACCCTTCAACGCTACAAAGCTTCTACTTTCTAATTTATAGACTTGAAAATTACAAAAAAAGAACAGAAAACTTCTCCTTAAATACATTTCCATTCAAATGGTCCTTTAAGGATACATTTAATTTAGAAAACAACGCAATACCATCCATAAACACTCCCTTCACTTTAGACAATAAAATTAAGCCCTCTCTTGAGCGCCCTTTATTACGAATTCCTCCCCATTCGGTTAACTTCACCGTCTAATGGAATTATTGAAACAATTTATTTAGAAATAAATTTCCCAAAAATTGGTTATCCTTTTTGGCCTCTTGCCTTACAAAGCACAAAGGCAAAAAGGGCACCACACGCGGGACAAAATGTTGCACAAGCAGTGATGTCATCGATAAATTTAATTTCACTAAACATCCCAGAAAAAAGGACAACCCATGTCCTCTTCTCATATATACTATATCTACGTAGCACCGGAAATAAGTCGTGCGGTGAGACCATCACGTACAATCAAACCCAAAATGCCAACAGACAGTCAAGGAGGCGTAAAACTGAATACGATAAAGAATCCTAGGTCCGAAATGCAATTTTCTCAATAAGAATGAAAAAAATTCTATGACACCACGTCCATCATTCGCAAAGTCCATGACATGATGGTACACACCCTTACACTGGCTTTACGCTGGATAATTCTATTTGATTCGAGTCCTTATTATGTATTCCCCATGGAACATTTCACAGTTAGCAAACAGAGCGATTTTCAAGTGTAACATTGTGGAAAAATTGTAGCAAGCGGCCGCCGCTCGGCTTGAATGTGCATAAGGACGAAATGTAACAAGTAACAGGATTTTGTTTTGAAAATGAAAATACCCTTCAAAGGGATTTTACACTCCCCCAAGAAGACTGCAGTTTATCCCTTCGATGATTGCCACGTAATTCGTTTTTTTTTTCTTCTTCTCGTGTTTTTGGAAAGGAATTCAAATTAAGAGAGAAACATGTTAAGAAGCGAACCCCTCTTGAAAGATTGAAAGAACAAAGGATAACGTTGGAAATTGCAAGTATGCAAGTTTTGCTCAATTGAAATTTTCATTTTTGAAATGGAAAAATTGCACCAAAGTTGGGGGGATGAAATCTGTTCTGCTTCTAGGACGTGTGAAGCATTGGGGGGCGGGGGAAAAGTTAAGGATATTCTAACCAATTTACCACTGGCCAATGGCAGGTAGATAAGGGTTTCTGATTCTTAATGCATACCACATTCAAACGCATAGGATAATTTCTCGTTCGTAATTGTAAATATTTATGAAGAAGACTGCATGTTGATTGCATTTTATACGTGAGCACTTTGGGATGATTTCTCTTTAAAGGATTTCACAATGAAAATCAGAAGAATTTTCAGAAATTTGCCCAAAGGATATTAATAGACAAGAAGGCGCAGAGGTGTAATAAGTAAGTTAGTTGGTCTTTGTAAATTCTCATTAGTTTTACCAGGATCAAAGCATTTCCCCTAGACATTGATCCGACATCAGCTAAAGGGAAGAACTTGATTCTTAACGAGTACTGATGGAAATTTCAACTGAAACATGAAGAAAAGCCTCAAAGATATTTCAGAAACCAGATAGTAGAGTTGGAGTATTAAGAGTTGCTCAAGTTGCTTTCGATACACTTGTAGCCAGACATATTTTATCAGCAGCCACTAATGTCCTGAATAAAACCCAAGGGAAGATATGAAAATGGCAACCTCGAAGTAGAACTACAGTCGGTGCTGGCAATATGGAAAAATTACTTCTGCAAACTGTATAACGGCGAGGAAGACCAATATCTCCTTCTCATGGCCTACCGGCCGAGGAGAAAACCGCCTTTCACTGCTGGACCAGCGTCAAGGACGAGGTGGCAGATAAAATGGGCTTGATAGAGGCCTAGCTGTGAATGAGGACGGCTATAGGCAATCATTTAACCCTGGACGATTCTGTAAAAAGAAAGTCTACTGCTAAAACCACCCAGATAGTGACTGAATCTCAGAAGGTGCATCGACGTTACCTAGATCCTCCTAATTGCCAAGAGTTCTCATTCTTCTTGGAAATAGGGCAAGACAGTCACACAAGAGGTGATGAATAGATTGATTGTTAGACTTGTTATTCATCCCTGAAACTAGTTATGCAGTACACCGAGTTGCTCCGCGAGAAGGCTAATGGCACCATGGCAGGTTATTCTTGCTAAAGGCTGGCCATAGCACTCTGGCTGTTACGCTTGTCTGCAGATGAACCCAACGTCTGTTAGCTCGACTGATGGCTTCATCTTCTTACTTCTTCCAAGAGGAACTGATTGGGGCTGCCATAAAGGGAATGACTCGCGATATGTGCAGCGTCGACCCTTTCAAACACTTGTTATACCCAAGAAAATAAATCTAACTCTTTAAACTTCACACGTGAAAGCACACTGTACTCCTAACCGAAAAGGTAGTGAAAGGTTAGTGACAATTGGCAATGCCTTACCCCACTCATTTGGGGAAGACTGGAGTTTGACTAAGTCTACATCGGAGCTATAAAATGTTGATAATTCAATAAGAGGCCAATTGTTTATGGTGCAATTGACATCGCTTGTCATTCTAAGTACATATGTTGGTACCGACTCTTTTTTTTTTTTTTTTCAACTTTTATTCAATCCCCAGCGAGCAATTAGCGTTCCACTTCACTGGCAATCCATCACAAAAATGAGGCGTGGACACAGTGGCCAAAAAAAAGGAAAATTTAGATTTCAAAGTGTCAAAGTGGCATCACTCTCAAAACGCCATCCAATTAGCCAGCTCGGAGAGTGTTTAGTTCATGTGTGTCACCAACGCCCCTCATGAAATAGACTCGTCAACCATGTCACTTTCATCACCTCACGGACTATGCAAAAAATAAAAAAACACAAAAACAAAATCGCGGGTGTACACAGGATCTCACACAGGAGTACGATAAATCATTCGTCGAGTAGTGAAGCACATTCGCGGGACTGCACTGATTGCTAGCGACGTGCTGATTTAATTTTTTCATGGCATGAAACTTTAATATGTACGAGTATGTTTTCCCTCCTCCTCTCCTCCATCAAGTCGTCCTTCTTTAATTCCATTTCATTCAAACATACATCCCGTGTCGTCACCCGGCCATCATTGATAGCAGACATGGACGATGGAACGACGACTGGCATTTGAGGCTATTTTCACATAAATTATGTGTGACATGCCAGCGTTTGTACACATAAACGAGAGAGAGAGAATAAGTTAGGTGGTCAGCGCGCAGCGTTAAGTGTTACACAAGGCATTAATACCCGCTAACCGAACAATTAAGATTATCCCAATCCCAAGAATACCCAACACACCTCACACTCCACATATGTACATATATGCATGACTCTAATCGGAACAATTATTGAAATTAGCGCAATGAACTTAGCATGTCCTGCATGTTGACTAGCAACTTCCAGGAGAAATTTCACAACCAAACTACATAATTGAAGCCAAATCGGATGGAAGCAAATGTCCTCTTGCATGCTACACCACCTGCAAAGGAGTATGTCGTCCTTTGCGAATATCGTCGTCGATGGCATTTGAATGCGAGAGCGCGGCTCCCAATATACCGGTCTGAAGTGAAAATTAAATTACAAATTAGCTCAGTTCATGGGATTGTAGTGCGAGAGATGCATGTTGGAGGCCAATTTAGCAGTCGGCAACTTGTGCAGCTTAATAGCGAAAAACTCCATCGAATTAATCACGTTCTTCGCATGCGAATGCTGCTGCGTGGGCGGCGGTTGGGTGCGAAGTGTAAACAACGGCGGATAGGCCTACCCGATCGTCGACGGTCACGCGATGCGGACAATTCGCTTAATTAGGGGGCACGTATAATTGTTTTAAGCGTATAGTTTTGCGCGATTCAATATTTATGGAATCTCGCTCCAGAAGCCAATGGTGTGGTAATTTCTGGAGCTACCTGTCGCTGGGTGGGAGCCTAGATTCTATTACAGATTCTTGGAACAATACAAATATATACTCTAATGAAATTCAAAATGCAAATGGATTCAAATGCCTCTGTCAGCAGAAATCCATTGATTAAGCCTTTTTTTTTTTTGGAATCGACTGAGAGTCTGAATTGTAAATTTGTTTTCTGGGAAAACAAGTCTTATGTGGTGATGAACATTGTAAATGGCTTTCGAGAAAATCACACTCTGCTACTGACATATATATGTGGAAGGAAGAATGAGTTAGCAGTCTGTTTCTTCATGCATACTCAAGCTAAATTCCAAATCATGTTGGAACCGTGGTGTGGATTTTGCCAAGGATATTGAATAACTTCGTTCTACAAGTTCATAGGTAATACTGTTTTAAAACCACAATTCACATAACTTGTCGGAAGCAAGTCAGGCTTTGACCTCTATGGGTAAGGGAAAAAAGAGGAAAGGGTCTTCGCATGAAAGACTCAACTTCGCACTACAGCTAGTGTAGTGCTCACTAGGAAAGAGTCAACGCTACACCTATCGCGGGCCCTTCCTTTTGTCCAATCAGTTCTTTATGCAAAAAGTTAGAAGATGAAGCCATCAGTCGAGCTAACAGACGCTGGGCTCATCATTGGCCTTCTCGCGGAGCGACTTGGTGTGCTGCAAAACGATTATCGCAAAAGTTGTTGGGACGAAGAATAAGTGAAATCTATTCATCACCTTTTGTGTGACTATCTTATCCTAGCCGGAAGAAGAATCAGAACTTTCGGTAGTCATTTCTTTTCGGAGCTGGGGGACTTAGGCAACGTTAAGCTGATGTACCTCTTGAGATTCATATCACTACCAGGTCACATAACGTGAAGAAGACTTCTATATTTTTACCTCGAAAGCTAGGTCAAATACGGTGGAACAACAAAAAACAAAACAACAACAAAAATAAAATAAAAAATAAATCATTTCAATCGCGAGATAGGAGTTTTAGTTGCCATGTTTTAGAGTGACCTGGATAAAATAACTCGTGCTTCACCAACCGGCGAATGGTTTATCGGGAGTGGAGTCCTGTGTACTCAAAAGTTTATTTGTATTTTTTTTGCATAGGTTCTTCAAAGTGATGATAGTGACAAGTTTGACAAGTCTTTTTCATGGGAACCGTAGCACACATGAACTAAACACTTCTCCAGTTGGCTAATTGGGTGACACTTTGAGAGTGATGCCACTCTGTCACTTAACAAATTTAGTTTTCTTTTTGCCCTCGCCTAAAGTTACTTTGATGGATTGGCTCACTCATGACAGAGGAATAGTGTGATCTTTGTAATGGTAAACTTTTAGTAACTGCGTAAGTAGTTATACTTTTAAAAGTTCAAATAAAAATATATAAACTAGGACTTATTAAAATCCTGATATAGAGCTTATCTCAGTCTAATCGGACAACTTTTTGTTCGTAGGAGTAGATATCGCAGCACCTCAAGTTAGAGGAAAATATTTACAGCTGGCAAGGTTACTTATCTGCAAAGCTTATTATCAAATGGCTTACAAATGACTCCGCTTCTTATCATGGAGACTCAGGAACAAAGAACTGTTTGCTGCATAGACTAAACGGCACCAAAGGGGTATAAATACGTATGAGGAGCAGCTGATAAGTTCATTAGCGATAGGACCAACTGCGGCACGCTTAATATCATGTCCTTTTAATAGCCGTCTTTTCAAAGTGGACTGGATATTGACAGATACATAGATTTCAGAGTAGAGTGAGGAAGGACAACTTTTGTTTCCCTTTAGGCTCCGTCTCAACCAAATGACTAATTGGGACATCATAATGATGTTGAACGATCTCAATCCCAAGGTAGGTAGTGACAATAATTTGACGAGCCACTTAATGGGTGCCCTCGGTCTTGGAGACCTGAATGACAATGGTAAGTGGTTTGTGAACTTCTGCAACACGTGACAAACGTCAGTATAACGACACATTGGCTCCAAAGACTGAAGAAGCTGCAAGGAGGTACGACAGTAGTCGAAGCTGAGGCGAACAAATTGGAGCTCAAATAACACAGCACTCGCGCTCAACTTAACACTACTGGACAGGAAGTCGTCAAAGTTGCCAACTTTCTCTACCTATGCAGCAGATTGGTAAGGTTATTCTCTGCATTCAAACAGCCACTATGCAACTATCGCGGTCCAACCATAAGGACTGGCCAAGAATCTATAATAATTACTTTGCGACGGAGAGCGTTACAGTGATTGGTAACACCTTACGTCGGGATGACAACTCCACTGATATCCACTCACCCAAGAAGACAGAATAACGGCATGATCTAGACAAACCTGGTGCTGAATATCCGAGGTGAATCAAGCTCTTTAGAATTGAGTTGTAGACAGGTCAAACGTGTTAAAGAAGTTCGAACAAGACGGCGCGAAGGCGATGTTAAAGATGTTAAGAGTAAGTAAGTAAGTAGCATCAATGTGGATGCCATGACTCAGTGGCTAGTGCGTTGGACTACTGGGGCATAGCATGCGGTTTCACGTTTAAATTTGCCTCACGTATTGCGAGCCTCTGACATCCGAGAGTACCTATTGTTGTCATGAGAAGGCTCCTCGAAAACCACCTGTGATGTGGATGAAACTCTACTCCTTTTCTATAAATCGCGTCGTGGTCTTGAAAAAAGGAGAATCACAATGGAATGCCCATCCTATACAAACATATACAAGTTGATAAAGTACAAAATGAAGTCACCAAAATTTTTCTTAGTTTCACAGTCACTGGATAAGTATTCAAAATCTTCCTTATTCCCATCAAAATCATTAGAAATCATTGCTTTCAAGGAACTAAATAAAGAAACACTAGGTCCATGAATACGTCTCTACCCCAAGTCAGTATGACAAAAAGAGGAAATAAATTCCAGACATTCTTCCGCTTCTTAGCTGCAGACTGTTGGTAAACGATTATAATTACAGCCCCTCTCCTCCGTCTCCGTCCATTATTTGCAGAGAATTCCAGCTTAAGTCCATTTAATTCTTTTTAACATAAGTCTTGTGCTTTGAATTTATTGTCACTCCCCCGGATAGTATATGTTCTTCACGTACGTTCAAAACTATCAACCCCCTCCGACGCCATCACGATTTGCAACGTTAAGAGAAAATGTATTTAATTCCAAACCATTCCTCGATACAGTGGGCTTTAGTTTTGAATCTAACGGTAGGGGTTTTCGGGGGTGGGGTTGACACAAAGCATTTAGTTTGCCGCACCATTTATTGTCAGTCGGAATATTTTTCCTCTTCTGTTTAGGGCTTAGACGTTATCGCCTTAAAATGCTTAAGGCCTTCACACAATACCTATATCGTTTCACTCTTTTCTTCGCTCTCCTCCTGTGCACCCTCTTAAGAGTTTGCAACCCTTTATCTTCTGTTAAGTGGAAACAGAGTATCAACAACAATAATGCAATTGAAAGCAACAAAGCAACAATCAACTGGATGAGAAAAGACGAAGGAAAAAAAAGGAGATAGAGAAAAGAAAAAAGGAGTTGAAGAAGAATGCTGTCGTCATGCTTGAAGACACAGCATAAATTCCATCATCGTTTAGTTGTACACCAAGGCGTGGGCGGGGACGGAGGGCTTTGCACAGAACAATCCTAGGCAATGGCAATTAGGTCAAGTGATACCAATGAAATGCACCAGGGCTTCTGTGCGAGTAGGCTTCCGAGTGTTGTTCTCAATTTAAACCGCATTTAGAGGAGAACATAGAAAAAAACAAAAAGCGCTGCACACAAACTAAGGGTGGGGGTGTAATGGCCCGGCATACTGCGCGAGGCTAAAGGTTGTCACATTGAGCAGTTTGTGTAGTGTAGCAAGTCGAGTGATTTAGTGTTGTCCTCTTTTAATTCTCCTAATTGCACTTTTTTTCTACTATTTACTTTGGTTTTTTTGTAGATTGCACCAAATGGTGTCTAAGGAGGGGGATGATGGAGAGCACTGGTTCCATTCCAGTGGATTTAGTTTAAGTTGACGGATTCAAGTCAAAAATTCAATGGGTCACGTTTCGCTGAGAGACATATTGAGGTGAAGGTCGTCAGTCTACCATGTAATTAGTGTTTAAAGTGAGCGAAAGGAATTGTGCTTACAGTTTGGAATTTAGATGGAATTGTTTCATTTAACAAAAGTGCACTGGGTTAAGCTCAGAGTGTCTGTCGACAAGGATGTTAAAGGGCACTCGGGGTGCTTTCAGGCAAGTTGTCTGTTTAAATGGTCTCGTGAATGATTAAGTAGATTGTTCCTTTAAAAGACCCTGTTTTGTTGAAGAAAGAAAGGGGATTGTATTAAGTCGAAAACAAGCTGGCATTGGAATAAAGTTCTTAAGAAGTGAGTAGGTACCTCTTTGATTCCATGGCTATTTAAATCTGGAGGCAAAGAAATCAGCCACAAGAAAGGACACCGCTTCGAGCTCCTTAACATTGCAAAGAGCCGTATTGTGTGACTATGACAGTGTCTATAGGGAGAAAGTAGTCAGGCAGCCGAAGAGATCAATATGGTTTGCTGTCAACAAGAAAGGTTAACAAGAATTGAACAGAACATCACAGTAACAGCTAGAACTTCAAGTTATTCAAGGACTTCCTCCACCTTGGCTCTGCTATTAGTACTCCAATCAATATCAGCCAATAAGGGAAGTCAACAGTAAAGCCCATACTCCGATAGCTAGATAGCCCCTATACAAGACCCTGATATTTAGTTCTTGGCTAAACAGAGACTTATTCTGCTAGGATACAGACCTTGGCATATACATACATATACATCGAATAAGAACTATCTTCTTTTCCTCCTAAGGTCTAGTCTGATGGCGTAATATCCTTTCATTTAGTGTCGCGTCATGATACGTACTATTTCACTAATGGGCTGTCTCTTTGCCAGATTAGTTAGTTGAGCACCTAACTATACATCTACTGGTCCACCAATGGGGTTTAACGTCTGGAAATATCAGCGGGCTTCCTTGGATCCAATTATTTTATCATTGAGGCCAATCAGATGTCCTTTCTTTTGAGCAAAATAACTTTCCAAGGCAGGTTTCTATTAAACACTACGCTTAATCCTGCTTGAGGTTGGGAGCTACTAGCCAGTCGAAGATCTTAAGATCTGCTTGTCTATCCACTTGTCTTGAGAAAATTCCTTTTACATTTGAGAGTTGATTTCGAGTGGTATAGTTGACAAGTAAAATGGCTATCAAATGTTATAAACTAATCAACTAATTAGTACTTAATTTCTGAATGACGGAAGATTAGACGCATATCTTATATTTTTCATGCAGAAAGCTTGGCGACATATGGTAAGCAATAGAACTAACTTTATCATATAAAAGTTAGGCTAGGTTATGGCTCAATAGATGAGATAATTGGGGCCTGATAGGGGATAGTATTTTCAAGGTTAGACACACACAATGCGATAAGATGAGATAAGAATTCTTATTGAGTGTTTGGGAGCTCTATAGGAATGTCTCTTACCCATTTTGTTTTAGACTAATAGTGTTCACTAAGTAAGCTTCTTAAATATGCTGCCTGATATGACCAAGGGCAGAACAATCCCAGAGTCGCAGTATTGTAACCTGCTCAAGTATGTTAGGAAAACGCAATTCGTTAAAAAGTTATGTGCACCATTTTTATATAAGAGATAACCACGGCTTAGTTCTTATTGTATACGTCCGCAAGAAGTCGTTTAGTTAGCCTACACTCAGGGCAGTCATGATACATCCAATCTTCAATAGAAGCCCTGACTGAGGATACAAGTAGGTCCAGCATAAGCCTCTCTAGCAAGCTTATCGGCTATCTCATATCCCACGACCTCAGTGTTCTAATTCCAGGACAGATATAATAGAACTTAGAGAACTCTCACATTTACCAATGGGTTAAATGGTTGAACAATTCTTTAACCGTAGCTTGTCTGTCACCATAGACACCCTTTCACATATGCTATGTAGATGGCTCCCTGACTTGGAGCCAGTGGTATACTGTATGAAGCAAATCTTGGAAGAAAGTGTAAACTTATTTCTTGTCTAAGTTCAGTTGGTTTATTCATTCCTCTATTCTGCAGGCAAAAACCACTAACTCTATGAGCTGTACGAGCATGTGGATGTAGTCTAACAAGCAAAGATACGCGGGCTAAATTGGCTCGGCCACATCGAGCGAATCCCAACCCCATTTCGAGACGGAGAAGAAGACCGTACGTCCGGTACAAAGACTAAGCTGTCGCTGATGCCCGAAAACTTGCTCTGCACAAATGGAAGCAGCGTACCTCAGAGGATGGAAGCCAACGATGTCTCAGACAGGGACTGTACAATGACTTACTTAAGAAAGTAAGTATTCTGCAGGCTCTCAATTCGGTTTAGACCTAAAAATTTGTGATACCCTCACCTCATGTATTAGCCAATCGGCACTCCAATATACACAACAATTAATTGACTGATTAAACACGTGAATTCTAATCAAACTATCAATTGTCTATGTACAATTTATTAACTCATAAAACAAGATTGACTTTCGATTAGATATCGTAGGTAACATTTATTTAATCAGCCGACCAAATCGAACAAGCCTAATCTATATTAGCTTAACCTGCCAGACAGCTCGACGCTTCGTTACCCAAATCTTAGAGCTGAACCTACCCTACCTTCGATTTGCTTCATAAAATTCCGTCCGATTGCTAAGGTCAGTAGATAAGACTTGTAGTCCCATAAAAAACCACTCAAAGTTATTAATCTCATAAACACTTGAACTGATTGCTTTACTTTGATTTCAAGCAACTGCACTCGATTAAATGTTAAGTGCTTGAGATATGAAAAGTTGTAAAGTACAATTATCAATAGTTGTCTTTATCTAAGATTTCTAGCCATGAGTTATGTAGCGATGTTTTTCAACTGCTAATCGATTTCCAAAGCTAAAAAGGGTAGATCTATTTACAAGCACAAAATTGATGGAATTCGTGTTGAGGACCTTTCTTTTTCCATTGAAATTGCCTCCGTCTTCCTTCTGTATGACTTTGTTTTCATGGCACCAGTCCACATTTGGGAGCCGTTGAGCATTATCGATGTCACTTATGAGTATCAGTCACTTCTTCTGTTATGGGCCTCGGATATTTGACATGGTCCTTGCCAGAAGCAGCTGTTGCCTTCTCAGCTGCTTCAGATGTTGCTTAAGAGTTAGTCTTCCACCTACAGTTTTGCCAAGGTATTTTAACATTAGTTTTTCCCTGTATTTTTTAGGCCTGATTAGTGGTTTGAAATGTTCAAGCCACGGGCTATTTCGCTGGGCTAGGCTGGGCTATACGATATACCTATACATTTCTAATAATGCTCAGTGTACCCTTTTGGCACTGGGACCTCGAATTCTGCCACGTAGGCAAACAATGATTCTCTCAATTGCTTAGAATGAAGTCTAGGTAGTACACCAGGCAGCAGAGGGGTTAGGAAGCCTTATAAAGCTATTTTTCAGATTAAAGTGTTCTTCTATATCTATGACGAGAAGCTAGAGGGGATCTTCACGGGACTAGTCTTTTCTGATCTGTGAAGAGAATGATAGCCAAACTAAGAGGCTTCTTATATTTAGCACTAATGTTGTTTGACTTGTGGGTCTATAAGGTCTATCTGGCTTAATAATGAAAACCACATTAACTTGTCTCCAGAAGATTAGCCTATAGCTAGCTAGAACTGAGGTACTTCCCATTGTAGCCTCAGTATTTTCGGATTGAAGTCAAGTGGGATTAAACGTTCCACAGAAAAGTTTTTCCTATGGGTACTTATAGGTAAAAACAAGGAATGAGATAGCTACTAATGTAAGACACAGAACAACACTCTGCTCTACTGTGCATGAGACTCGATATTTGAATCCCGGTCCCTTCTATTGGGAAAGTCTATTTTCTAAGCGTCTGCACCTCATACCCTTCCGTGGATTGCTGAATCAGATCTTGTTGGAAACAGTGAACATTTTTTTCGGAATATTAAAGTGCTGACTTTGTTTGTGATTTGAAAATGTAATGCAAACGTTTGGTATCTTTTAGTTGTAGGCGCTGAACACGGACCAAAATAAAGGCTTACACCATCAAGTTCCCTGAAGAATTGGAGACCGACATTTGAAGCTACAAAGAAGGATTGCAGTGGCGGGCCATACATCCAAACCTATCACTCTGATTGAAGATACTATGCCAAACCTTAAATGCAAACATGACACAATCTGTTGTACAAATATTCTTAGAATATTTTGAAACATTGCATTTTTTTCTAACTCACAAGCTTCCCTTTCATGTAATTTGATTCTCAAAAGACACCCCCCCAAGTGGTTACAAGAACCCTACGACGTTCTACATTTTATTATGCAAGACTTGCAGGATAACTTTGTCTTCTAAAGCTCTGCCGATATCTTAACCGTGACACAAATGTGCTCATATGCAATTAATCCAAGGACATCTCACATCATAAAAGGACACAAACATTGCCGACAGAGCAGGAGTTTCTTTTTATACATTTTTTTTTTGTTACACTCTATCAACGTCATCGCAATACAATAAAGTGGAATTTGTTCACTTGGCTGTTGGCTCTTTCGCAACAATCTCGCCATATCGTCCCCCCAAAGCGAAACACACTCGAGAAACGTGATTTTGACATGAAAACCGTGCAGCAGCAGCAGCAGCAGCAGTGAACTGAACACACCTGTAGGTAGGTGTGTCCTCATGCTTTAATGGATCACCACTTCTCGAGCCATAAAAACGACAATGTACGTGCATCCTTCATCTGGAAAATGATGTCGGTTTGCAAAGGATGGTGTTCTCTTTGGGGCGGTGGAGGGGACTAAAGGAGGCGAACTTTTAAGTGCAAAACGAAAGAAGACGAGTAATGTAAGCGCATTAACCCTTCTTTTATTTGAATTGTAAGTGCGGTTTTGTACCAGACACTCCTTTTGCTGATACGTGTATGTGTGTGTCCTTGTTCTTAGCGAAAACATTAATCGACTCGAAGATTTAAAAGCTAAAATGTCAAAATTGCTACATTCACCAAAGAGAGTGTGTGTCTCGAGTGTTTTAATTGACTCAGAGTCTCGAGTGAGAAGAAACCTTAGTTCGTGTTCAAGGTTAGGATGGGGTTCAGCATAATAAATGACTCTTATGACACCAAACGACGAGTAATGAGTGCTAATGCTATTAAGGCTCAAGGATCTTATTGCTTTCATGTTCTTTTCTTAATTACGTGATCCAAATTGATTCGAATATTTGAGAAGAAAAAATAAAAACCAATCTCTGTCCTTGCTCTGGAGAATCCACAAGTTTTCTCCTTATCTCACAATCAAATAACATAATTTCACTCCCCAGACCCAAGCTTTACAAAAAAATACACATAAGCTCTCTGTATAGAGATGAAAAGATATCCTGTTTGAAAGCATGTTAGGCCAATAAAAGCATAAGTTTCGTATCCCCTTGTTTATCCTTGTTCCGGCAAAAAGATATCGCAAAACAAACTTCACACACACACAGAGACAGACAAACAGAGATAAGCAACCCTTTTATAATAGAAAAGTAATATCCACATGGCCAGGGTCATATCCATAACTTTCATAGCGGTTATTTGAATAACACTTCAGATTCGTAAAAAAATAAAAGAAAAAACAAAAAAAAACCAAAACGAAAACGAAAACCCAGTCTACTTTCACTTGAAGGAGACATTTTTCAGCGTGATGCTTTTTTTGTGTCGTCCTTTTGAAAGGTACTTGTTGACAGTTCTTTTAACCATCTTCAGGACGAAAAATAGAAGAAGAAAAAAAAGGATAACTCTTTTTTTTCCAGCGTCTCGCTCTCATTCTTCAATCTAATGTCAAGAATCTGGTTTCAACCACTCTTGGTCGAGATGCGATGGTGGAAAAAGTGCGGCACAAGGGGTTGTTTTACTTTTTTTCTTTTTTGCTTTTTTTTTCTAAAAAAGCCTCATGGCTATAAACGGGTTAAACCATTTCTAAGGGTCTACCTACTTGTGAATTGAATTCAGTCCTTAACCTCTCGCTGCCTAGTGTTGTTGGGGAAGTGTTTTGTAAACACGTTATTTGGGGCGTGTACACACATGCACTTGGGGGGTTGAGAGGTACCCTCTAGTGTTAAAAACTATTTCGGCGTGAATTGACCATTCCAATTGCTTTGAATGTGTAAAAGTTTTTTTCTTCCTTCGGGGGTTAAATGTTAATAATGAAAACTCGGCTAAGGGAGGCACATAAGAAATAGGGGTCGGTGAATAAGTATTTGCAACTCTTTAAGTTAAAGTTACTTACTTTGGGGGCGAAAAGTTGATGGAAAAGTTTTGTTGCGTGTAATACCATATGCCTAGGAACTTTGTAGACATTACATTCAAAAGGTTTGACTAAAGATGTTGTTTGAAATGGGAAAATGGGACCCAGCTAAGGTAGGCATTCGAACTACTTTTGAAGCAAGACATTTTGCGATGACATTGACCAAATTTGTAGATAAAGGAAATGGTCTTTTGGTAGAGAAAAAGAAAAGAACAAGACAGAGAATTGTGCCTCTTAAGGATGTTAGGTAGATACGTCGAATGAACAGTGGATGTTAGGACTTTAGGCCTCTTCAACGTCGCGTAAAATAAGGTTCCCGCGGCCGGCGTTAAAAACCGCTCTGTTTGACAAGGGCTTTAGGTTCAAAATAACTCTAATTCAAACCAGGGTAGAGTTCATCACAATCACCAATTACACTCCAATTCAAACCAGGTTACAGCTCAGCACCATCAGCAGACTCCAGCAAAGAAGCCCAAAAAGCTACCAAAATCTAAAACACTACCGCATGAGGTAGGTACTTATTTTTTTAGAGCACACAAACTCCCTGAGGATCTGCTGAAGCTCAGCAACTTGTCGGTGCTTGTACTAGAGAGTTCTTCTAGGCTTCGATAGAAGTGTTTACCGAGGAATTTGTTTCTGAAATGCTGGAGTCCAGGGCATTGGCAAAGAAAGTGGGTGGTGTCCTCTACATCTTCCTCATCGCCACGTCCTCTGCAGAGTTCTTCTCCCGTTTAGTTTTTTTCATATGGTACCGCAGAGTGTTATGTCTCGTAACGATCCCCACAAGAATGGAAAGGGATCGTCTGTCCTTACTCATAAGTCTATCTTCGGCCTCTGTTCTATCCAAGGCTGGCTATAGTCGTCTTGCAATGTTGCAAGTCTCCATAGAATTCTACCTTAGGTTCGCCTCTCTCGTGGCTAGTTTCCCTGCTGCAAGCCTGAGAACGCAAGGCGGGATAGCTATAGAGAAATCAGTTTGTTCTAGTGGATCTGATGAGGCTTTTCTTGTTAATTCATCTGCTTTTCCATTGCCCGGGACACGCTCGTAACTAGGAGCTTAACAGAGCAGACCCTTGTGCTATGTTCCAAGAACCTTACCCTTTTCGCGACACACAAGCTGGAATTTGATCTCAGCAGCATCAATTGCTTTCAGAGCTGGCTAGCAGTCGATAAAGAATGTAATACCTTCTGGTGGTATTTCTCTTATTGTCAGGACCTCCGCTTGGAAAACACTGCTGTTATCTGGGAGTCGTATAGAGCTGTACATCCTCAGTGATTTAAGGAAGTTTCGAGGCTCTACGTCGGTGTCCATTCTTGATCCATTGGTATACATATATCGCAGTAAGCTGACGTTTTATGGCGTTTTAAAGTCTAGGTATGGGGTGGTGTAGTCTGTAGTGGGCACATGGCGAAAAAATCAATTAAGAAAGTCCCGCCACAATTGACGTCGCTGTCTGATTGATTCTTAGGGCACTAATGGCTACCATTTCTGTGGTAAAAATATGTAGTGGAGGCAGGTTGAATATAGCCTCAAGGCCTGTAGGTGGACTTGTTCTCATCGCACGGTTGGCACCAATGTACCCTAGTCTTTCTACTTTGGTGAGAGCTATTAGGTAGGTGGTCTTATTATGCATTGGCCCCCATACGAGGTTAGATCGGGTCTTACAATAGCAGTCTGCATCCAAAGAATTATGTTAGGAGAAGGTCACCAGGTTCTCCCGAAAATTCTGCTGCACGTTTAGAAGGCTCTGCTGGATTTTCGATTCTTTTATTGATATTTAATTTTCAGGTCTTAGGACTAAAGGCTTGTTTTGGTTGGTTGGTTCAATTGGCTGACTGCAGCCAATGTGATACCGACCGGTTTGAATATCCTCAGTCTATCGCTTTTAAACTTGCAGGTGCTGGCTATTTTGGGTAAATTTGAAAGTTTAAAAGTGAGTTGACTCATTACATCGAAAACTATGCCTTTCATAAGAAACTATACCAACTTTCAAAGGCATCTATGATGCATGTTGTTCACGAACTACAATTCGATTCAATTTCCATATACAAACAAAGAATACTAAGAAAATAAAGCCAAATGCATAAACCAGAAACAAGGACATAGTAACCCCTACCACACAATACAAAATCAATCTTCCTTTCAAAGTCAACACACTGGCATTTGAACTATGTCCTTTTAAAACCCATTGACATGTACTATGCCATTTTACGACCTTGCTATGGTAGACTTTTTTTCACCAGAAATTCAAATCGATTTGTTCCTTAATTACCTGGCCTATCAATTTAACTCAATTCCCCCAGGGGGACCAACTGAATGCCTATTATCCTAATGTAATACTCCTGCCAGCATCAATGCTTAATTCCATTGAATTGAGTTTCAAAAACAAAATTCAATTCAATCCCCCAATGAATAGAACAGAATGCCTGTAGTGGATTAACACCCCTTCCTCGCCCAGTATGCGGCATCAAAAGCGCATTACACATCGACTTGTGTATGAAATGCCAAAGTAATATATAATCGATACTTTGGAAACTTACACGTCCATTATCCTAGTGATTTGGTTTTTTTGTGTTAACCAGAAGTTCTCTCATGCATCAACGACACCAATGCGGAAGAACGTGTCAAAAACTCATACCTGTGGGACATATCCTCCAGAGCTACCACAACGTCGTCTCTGAAAAATTTGCCACGCGAGCTCTCAGAGCGAAACACCAAAAGGACACACAGAGAAGGAAAGAAAAAACCCATTTTTCAATTCGTCAAACGTTAAAGGCTCAGGCTTCGCTACTTTTTTATTAAATTTCAGGATACACACGCCAAAAAAAGCATGTCCCTGCCTGCAGAGACTCTACAGTCTACAGCACCTTGTTAGCACTTGTATCTGCTGCCTATGACACATTCAGTCCTAACTTATTCATTCGCCATTCACTCAATCCTGGCGTGCCTCACTCGATCCGCTGGCACCCTGCCTCTGGCATCTGTAAACAGGACTTCGCCATTTCAATTTCTTGTAAACTCGATTTTTTTCCCTCTCTTTGCTTATGAGAATGCCCACCATCACCGTCCTGGCCAACATATTAAGGGATTTGTAAACAACAGTCAAAAGGGGGTGGGGGTACCACTGGCAGTGCTCTATAAAAACTTACAATGTAGACCGTGGAATGAAGCAGCCATCGTCAGCAACAGTAACCATTCAGTGTTGTCTTCTCAACAACCCCTTCAGACTTCATGTACAGCTAGCAAGGGGGTGAGAGAAATTTCTTCTGTTTTTTTTTTGTTGTTGTCAAGCGTGGGTGGTTGAATTGCAACCCACATATCACCTGGCTGATGGAATTTAAATTGGTAACGTGGATAAATTATGCCTACGACAGAGTTGCTGCTATAGCGTTGGGGTCCTTTTTCTTTTTTGCACAAAGGATGGGTGTGTGTGTAAGTGTGTCTAATCAGAGGTAATCAACTTGTAAAGTTGTTGAAAGTTGGCCAGGGGGCGATATTGAAAAATGTCCTATTGTGAACGTTGGTTGGTGCACAACAGTGCATGGGGTCTCTATGCTGATGGAAAGGTCCTGTCACAAAGTTGATTGTGAAATCTGTGCTGAAGGATCTAGTTGAGCATTATATTTAGGTGAGTTATTTACGGTTTGATTATCAGTTGCTGTTGGTACATAAAATATACAAGGAGGTATACCGTTTTTTTTGCATTTTGTTCAGGAATTAGACTAATGGAGACTGAATATTTGACGAAGTGGTTGAGTGGGCGAGCGATAAGCTTTTAATTTTCTACTTTTTTACTTCCTGATTAAGTATACACGGATTAGTTGGATGTTGGATGTTGGATTAATATTATAATATTCAATTTCTTTTTTTGTAATCAGCGAAAGGGGTTATGAATGTCCTTGTACTGTGGGAAGAAGGAACAGGAAAGAGTTTGTGAGGTCGCATTGGACATTCGAGTGGTAGTACGTTTCGATATGTACTTTTCATAGTCTATGTCGTGATAGTGGGAGTGAACTTTGCATTCGGTTATAGTTCACAGTATTTTTTTCATAGACCCATTGGAAAGCCCTTGGTGTTGTTTTGAGTGGCTAACGGGCATTACAGAGCTCTTGGTCGATGGTTGCTCAGAATTTGAGTATTTTCTAGCTGTTTCATGAACCATTTCGTTGCCATGGAAGGACATATGTATCGGAATCCGACAGAAGGCGATTGTGTACCTTATTCTTCAGTTTTCTCTCATAGAGGTCGATAACCTTAAATTTCCCTACAGATTCTAGATAAGACGCCGAACTGAATGCTGAAAACGTCTCTACCTACGACGCACGCCGAACTATGTTCAACCGTGTAATATGATGCTTGAAACAGTAGGGCTCCGCGACCTACGAGTATATGGTCTGTACTACCAACAGAATGGTAAATCAGCAGCAATATTGCGGCTTTTGATCCACGTCTTAAGGATCTACGTACCCTCAATAGATAAGGTGCACGAGCCAAGGAAAATAGGTAAAAAGGCGAGCTCGAAGACACGAAAGTGACAGTCAAGTTGTGGTCTATGAATTCTTTAGACAGATTCAATTCAGTGACTCTCTTTTGCGTTCCAAGCCACGGGCATGTTTCTGTCATGCACTAAGAGGAACCTTTTTCACACTATACGCCATCGGTCAGTGATTATATACAGGGTTGGACTACTTATGAGCACACTATCCAGGGATGGTGTAGATGGAGAGAATGGTAGATAGAGATATACTGATAGATAGAGATATACCCAGGACTAAAGACTGCAGACAAGTTACGGAGCCTTACACTTTGACAAGTGAAGCATGTCAGGCCTATGTGGAGGCTCTATCTGCGATGCAATGGCGACGATACTGCTGATACGCTCCATCTTTGATTGTCGTGCCTTTGCTGATATCAGAGTCTGTGTTTCAAATGATGATGCGATGAATCTTGTTCCTGTACGGCAGCCACTCTTAGACTTGTTGCTAAAGCCAGTTGAATGCAGGAACCACACTCTTTTCCTGACGTGATAGAACAGCCTCTTAGAGGACTCTAATGCAATACATATAGGATACGTATGTCATTTTCTTCTATGCAGCTCTGTTCTCTGACGTCGGAGTTAAATAAACAAAAACATACCGCCTGCAAACAATGTCATTATCCTTCAATCATCATTGATGTCAGTTTGAAAAATTTAAGGAAATCTCATCTGTCTTAGGCTCTGTACAATGAACTTCATAAGGAATTACTTAATTAGACATTAATAGCCAGAGAATGCACCAAATTTCATTGGAAAAACATTTCAACATGCACACGTACGATATGAATCGAATACCTCCAACCAGTAACCCAATCGATGACAATCAATGTCATTTCCGGTGTTCAACCGGACATAACATACACCTAGCTAGCTCCTCTCCTGCCATAGAGAGACAGCAGATAATAATTTCACTTGAAAAGCTCTCTCTCTCTCTGCATTTAGTATCCTGAACCATTATTATTGATGGTGTTGGTGTAGGACAGAGACTATGCACATTTTCTGCAAGGATATCATATTGACAGGACAGACTAACGCTTTGATAGGAGTAATCTTGTAATAAACCAAAAAAACATGACAGCTCCATGTCCATGCGAAGATTTATTCTATTTACTTTCTTGTCTAGTTGCACGATTGATGGTCCTGTTGGCTATCGGTTGTTGTTGTCGTTGTTCGGATCCTTGGTCACTATTGAGCTCCGAGCTATGGAATTCTAAACATACATCACATTAAAGTTCTGAAAGATAGAAAAGAAGAAGGAATACAACTTCTTCTCCTCTGTATCAACAACATGATGGAACACCAAGGACCACAAGGAAGAAGCTCCTCAACAGCATCAGCTTACAGAGGGTAAATTGTACGGTATAAAGAACCACTTGACAAATCACTTTGTTCTAACCAAGACAACTGCTATAGTATGTCATAATAATCCTTTTGGTAAACTGCACTAACAACATGAACGAGCAACGTCACATCATCATCTTCTTCTTCTTCTCCTCCTCGACCCAATACCCAACCCAGTACAGACTAGATGGAGGCTATCTCGGTGCATTAAAGCCAAAAACATCTTAAGTTCATCTCTCGACGGGAACATAGTCTTTCTGATCCTTTTTATTGTTTGTTTATTTTGTTTTTTGTTTCTTAAAGAGAGAACACCCTCAATGGTTTGTTCAGTGTCGGATTTTGTCTTGTGTGTGTGTTTTGCTCTGTGCTCGGATGCAAGTCTACAACTGGTAGAGTATGTCCTGAGGGGTATTATGCACTAAGGATTTATGGATGACTTAAGATCTCTTTCTAACCCTCATCCACTTCGCATAGATGTGTGATTTTTTCATTCACAAGGATTCACGTCGTTTTTATTTGATGTGTGCGATAAATAAAGGTAAAACTGCATACAAACAGAAAAAGGAAAACATCTCTGAGATCGAAGAGGCTTGGCTGTGAAGCACTGCATCGACATGAACGTGTGAAGGCATACACTAGGGTGTCGCAGCATATAAAAGTGGTTAAGGGGGTCATTTCCTACGTCAAATCTCCACACTGGGTAAGAATATACCTACATATGTTGCTACTTGGCGAGGAAATTGACTTTGAATGACTGTTCAAGTTTGGAACAGCGGAAGGCTTCAGAGCATAGTGCCTTCGCTTTACAACCACGAGGATCCTAATTTTGCAGAGTGAATGGAATAGTCTCACGGATTTAGACTCAGCAAATAAGCTGAGTTATACAAGAAGAACTGCTGTTAAGCACCAGGTGCGGAATAAGATTCTGGAAGCAGCTTTATTCGCAAGATCTTATGTCCTTAAAGACGTCACACAGAGCTATTTCCGGGTCTATTTGGTGCGGCTCCCAAAAGGATATATTAAACCACCTGGACGTCTATTTTGCCTGCCAGTTATGGTTAGAAAAATGCTGGAAAAAGTCAGATACAATAGACAGTTACTAGTAGGATAGAGGTGCTTATACGGGTTCTGAAAAGCCCGGTGGTATAACAGATGTTGCTGCTGCAATGGAAGAAAATGGGCTCGAAAGTCAGTAGACATCAAGAGTGCTACGTCCCCTTCTATAGAATACCATATAAGACGATATTTCTTAGCTGTCAACGCCAGGCCAGGACAGGATGTTCATGAAGGCAATAAATGAACCGCTATTGATCACCAAAAACAGTAGCGAAGTAGAAGGTGGAACCATCCACAAGAAAGAAGAGCATATGAAGACCAAGTGATTCAATCTAAACAGGCAATCAAATTCCCAAGTCTAATCGTAGAGAAGAGGTTGCGCGTTAAGCCGCATTCACTTCCGAACGTCGGTGCTCGACGAGTCTTCTTTCCAAGCTAGTAAGTAGTGTGAGCAGCATATCTATACTCATCCCCAGTGTGAGCTGATGCTATGAACTCAAGAGAATATAGATGGAAATCAATAACTGTCAGTAGACTCTTAGGTGTCTCGCGCATGGTGTCCCTAGATATTCTTCTGAATGAGATGAAATGAGTATACAACAGGAGATTTATGAATCGACAATAGGAAGGAATCAATAAAGTATAACCAGCCATTGGGCAATGTCTCAACAATGAAGTGGAGCCACAAGCTCAACGTGGAAACTTGGGTGAAAGTATGAGAGAATAGAACCTACACATGAAAGTTGTCCACTTTGTCCGCGCGATGATAACTAACAAGTCCCCAGAGAGCTTGTTAGTATATGTTTACTGATATAGGTACCACCAAGGTTCGAAAATCTGGTTCTGCTGAGGCTTGGACATTCGCAGAGGACGTAGGCTGAGCTTAGATCTGTGTCGCAACAGCTTCTGGATAATTGCGATGTGTCGGTCTTCATTCTTCCTAGATGGGCCACCAGTAAGTATTGACCTGCGAGAATTCCTATGAGGAGAGTCAGTTGTGGTCAATTTAGCGCCATGAGGTCCTGAAACCTTTGATTGTTTTGTTGGGCCCATGTCTTTCTTTCTTTTCTGACACTCGGTATGAGGCGAATGTATACCACTTTTCGTTGTTCAGGTTGTAAAATTTCAAAGCAATTTTAGAGGAACTAGGACCGTGCGGTTCATTTGATTCTGCACCTTCCCTAGTTAGCCTCGGAAAACATTACTGAAGTTTTAAGTGTCTTACTTGGATCGCTCCTTTTCATCGTCTCGGAAATAAGCCTCGGTCTCCAACATATTGTGCTTTGCAGAGTATCATGCTCCTTCAAACTCCATATTTCCCTAAGATGAAAACACATTGCCTTGAATCTCTTCTAAGTCTTTTGATGGTAAATCCTTCATATCATCAGTGGAAGTAGGTATCAAAGCCCGTGTTACTCTGAAGCAATCTCTTTTTGAATATGGCCAACTTCCTTGGCCGCTTAACCACAATAAATCCAAAAGAGTTCCTATCGGATTTGGTCTCCATATCTTGAAAAACTTTCCCGAAACTCTAAGAATTCATGTGGATTTGGAAAGAAAAAAATTAAATCAAATTCCATATCCCAACAAAAGACTCCACTGTTGCCGACCGTGAAATGAAAACTCAGCTCAAAATCCTAAATGAAATATTCCCGCCATTATATTCGGCTGGATTTGTTCAGATAAAATGGAGAAAAATCCAGCTATGCAGTCAACCAGCACATTTGTACGTCGCGCCGTCATCATTTCGTCCTCGTCGTGGTAGTCATCGTCACCGCGCTTCAACATCGTTTCAGCTATTATTTCCCTATCCTATCGAGACTCTACTCTACTCTTATGCTGTTCCCTGTTCCCGTGTGTTTGCCAGGATGCAAAAAAAAATCAGAAACTACCTACATAATAGGTAAATTTAACTCGCGTGCACGTCCGGATGAATGGATGGATAATCATCATCATCATCACCATCATCATCACCATCATCGTCACCATCATCAACATCGTATAGAGTCGTCCTCATCGTCCTGTAACAAACAAGGCGACAAACTGCACAACAACAGCGCCAACACAGTGACTTGAAATGGAAAACCAAGTCGAGGGCACACATGCTGAATGTTTTCAATTGGAAAGCGATGACGTTGTGCAAAATTGAAAAGGATCCTGGGTCAGTACTTATACTTTATATTTTTTTGCAGAATTTTCATTAAAGCTTCTCTTTTTTTTTTTGGTTTTTTTCATCCTTCAATTCACCGCGACTGCATGTGAGTCTACTAGAATATTTGCATTGAGAATGTGCACCCACATGCAACGAAGGATGCATCCATAATCCTGCTAATTAAAATTAATTATACGAAGCACAGCGGGAACTCGATTTCATTTCACCATTCCAGTCTGTGCGAGAAGACGAAACCTTGCACATCCTTAAAGCCAGGACAGGGCCAACAACATGACAGTGAATTTGTTTAATTTTAGCGAAAGAAGCGCGCGTCAACCGGTAAAATTAGTTGGCCTTGAGAGTCTCTTGATTTTTGGTCGTTGTTTTCTTTTATTTTCCTAAGATCACATCGACTTACCGTTAAGCACATGAAAAAAAACTTCTCTGTATGTGTACGTGACATTCATGAAGTTGAGTTCAAGGATACCATATTGAGGAGCATAAATCATTTGTGTCTTGGATTTGCAGAAGATGTCAAACGCTTAATGGCGATAAATCTCGTTTGGAGAAGAGTTCCTTTTCTTCACGCTTCGCGAATGGAATGAGTCGTGAGTGGGCGCGCGAATATGCTTCTTCCTGCTTTTGTTTCGTTCCGGATGTCATGTCTGCGGAAGTGACATTATTTTTGTTATCCTTGAATGTTGTTATTTTTGAAATTCAAATATTAATGTGGATTAGATGGGGATTTGTTTTGTTGTCTCGGGGTAAGAAAAATGAATAGGCATTTTAAGTGGAATGAGAGATGACGTTACGCATAATAATAATTTTGAATGAGAAGCTGTCGAAAGGATGTACAGTTTTATATATAAAAAAACAAAAAGTTCACTGAACTTGTGAAGGAAATTAAAAAGTATGAGTACATGTTGGAGATTGGAAAATCAACGACAAATTTCATTCAGAGTTTTGGAAACTACCAGCGAGATCAAGACTGAAAGTTGACAGGCGATTGTGGCCATATTGTTGAAGCTGCAACTGTCAAATTGACTGTCATTTATTTAGTCAAAATAAACATAGAGAGTTATAGCTTTCAGCAACATGTGCAATGGATGAAGCGCAAGATCTGCTGAAAATATCACCACTGTTGTCACTGTCTTGAACTAATAGGCGCAACCATACAAGGATGGTCGCTCCGGGTTCCACAAAGCACATGGCACAGAATAGATGAAAAAGAAGCATGACAATTGGGGAAAATTTTAATAGTATAGAGACATATTGCCAGAAACTGCACACTATATCGCGCAGGCAACCTCTAGGGGACTCCAAAAGAGGATACTGGGGTAACTATTCGCGAATGGAATCACCTATCGCTAAAAACCACAGTCTCTACAGATCCATATTGTATGAGTTGATAGCCAAGAGGTTGTCTACTTCATTGACTGCCAGGCTGTAAGAAAGTACAGACATACATATAATCATCATAGGTTCCGATTCAGTCCCCTCCGAGTGCCGGTATATAGAAGTAAACGGAGTTGAAGACTTTAGTTTTGGTTTATTTTTAATGCTTTGGAGTGGAGGACTCTTCATGGATACTTGGCAGCCGGTGCTTCGGAATTATATCTAACTCCATGGTCCTCTAAGTTTATGTGGTAAATCTCCAGTGACATCCCCTTCTTCTGCATGATCCTCGGAACTATTGCAAACAATGTCTCTACAAGATTGTGTCATATGATGATGGTGCTTATATGAGTCTACATAGACAAATCCCCAAGTCTATTTTTATAATTCTTTTGTGGACGAGTTGAATTTTAAAAGATCGATGCCCGAAATATTTATCATTTTTGGCGAATCAATTTAAAAACAGCCGTTGATACCATTATTCTCTTATCAATATTTTTATTTTCTTAAGCTGAACTTCTTATCAGAATTTTCTTTGACATTGTCATGAATGATATAGGGTGCTGCAATCAAAGTTCGGTAGTGAATACTAAAAGAAACAATAAATCGAAAGAATCGATCGATGGTAGGTTATGGCCACAGATTAGACTGTTAACTTCGGGTCATTTGACAGTTTTGCTTCCCAAGCTTAAAACCACCCCAATATGCATTTGTATTTTGGCGTTTCAGCAAAATCAAATGAGACCTCACACACACAAGTGTAGTTTTGGGTGGCTCGCTTGACATTGACATTGTGCACATGCTGAAAGAAGCAGCACTACAAAATCTTGGTCCTACACATGTATTCAAAGCTAAGACAATTTAGGGTCTTAGGAAATACGAGTTGACTGTGTAATTAAGTTCATGAGGCTTAGCATGTTACAATGGTGCTCATTTACTTAACTCCTTAAACGTTGTAGAGATATAGTAGTTGGATTAGAGCCACCCAAATAATGAGTGCATTAACTCCTCCATTAAGTCCTGGTAGTTGGAATCTTGTCCAGTAAGTTTGTCATTAAAAGACCCTGTATTATGCTGACTAAACTTCAACAGCGAAACGCACAGATGTCTTCTCCTTAAAGAGCTACCACGGTGTCCTGGTTGCTACGCATGCATACAACGTCTAACTTCTGATAATCTCATGTTCTTTTTATATTTTTTTAAAGATCTAATTGGGATCGCAGCAAGAAAAAAAAACTGCGGAACTTACAATGCTGACCCTTTTCCTCCAAACGCGCCCTCTATCTACCTCTTCCTTCAAACCGAACAGACATTTACGTGATTTCTTTGTTTACAATCGGCTTGTCTCAAAAAGAAGATGAATATCCTCACACTAATACTAAGCGCACGAGCTTTGGAAAGATTGGAAAAAACAACAAGTGAAGTCATATCCTAACCATTCTGGGGGTTCTGATCCATATTCTACTGACGTCAGTTATTATCTGCGCTGCCTTTCGCGACTTCTCAATGATTTACCCTAAGGAAGTAATACTTTTTTGTATTTCCTTCTTCCTGCATTCGCACGTACGAGTAGGTATATAAAGCCCAAGTCAACTGCCCACTTTCCATTCACTCGCCATGGCTGTCCTTCCGACTATAACACTTCTCTTGGGTCTAAGCGACGTACTCAAGTTGAATTTTGGATTACAGACTCCTGCCTTGGAATTTATTCAACGAGCCGAGATCGCTCGAATAGAGGACTACCCTTACCAGGCTTCGGTGCGCATAAACGACCGACATCATTGTGGTGGCTCCATCATATCGGACACCAGGATCCTAACAGCAGCTCATTGTGTCAAAGATATTCCCGTCAAGGTGATAAGTGTTCGTGTGGGATCCGATAAACATTTCGAAGGCAAACTGTATCCAGTTCGTGAGGTAGCAATTCATCCGATCTACAATGGAACACTCTTAGATGGTGACATAGCTTTTCTTACACTAGCCAGCCAATTGACCTTAGGATCATCTGTGAAACCAATCGAATTGGCTGAAGTACGTTCACCAGATGGTAGCCTGGCAGAAGTTATCGGCTGGGGAATGGTAACTGAAGATCGTGATCTTGGTCATTCTAAAGTGGCAACAGTGCGATTGGTGAGTCAGGATGCTTGCAGACTCTTGTATCCTTATGAGAAAATAACAAATCGTATGGTATGTGCTGATCAAGGAGAATTCGGAAGATATCCTTGTCATGGTGACTCTGGCAGTCCAATAGTGGATAAGTTAACTGGACAGCAAATTGGTGTTGTGTCATGGGGTGCATGTCCAGATCGTGCATTGCCATCGGTGTATGCCTCGATTCCAGAATTAATTCATTCAAAGGAAGTTTAAGTGATATACTCGATGTACTGTGATTAGAAAATAAAGAATTAGATTTATACTTTTGGGTGATGTCTATGGTGTTGATTTAGAGAGCTTCAGTGGTCGCTGATTACTTCTATCAAAAAGTTACTCTGAATAACACTGTTTAACTCCTGTTTTTACTGCACTCTATTTTATTATTTACATAAATGTTAACTTTTTAAGCCAATATTGTGCAAACACAAAGCATTGAGTGGGTCTGATACCATGGACAGAGGATTATCTCTCATACTTCCACTCCTCAAGAAGACAGACTACCTTAACTTATTTAGACTCCAACAAAATGAGTGGTACAAGAGTCCGTCTATATCCTCAATGCATATGCTCTGCTCACGTTCAATCACCAACTTTACACAGTACATGTGTATCTCGACATTGCCAAGAAGAACTCACAATTGTGGACTCGAAGCATTCATTTAAGTACTCAGACCCAACTAGTCCTTTATACTGCATATATGTTTGTCTTCCAAAGAAATCCGAGTATGCTCTTACGGTTACAACAAAGTCAGAGCTATCGCAATTTCATCAGCAATTTCAACCTCTACCGAGAGAACGCTCGATCCTTAATATTGCAGGGATTTAACCAACAGATGGCACATCAATGGACGGAGCTTATCTCTAGAAGACGTAAAGAATCTGCTAGCACCATCAAGATCTAATGCAACAATCATTGCTAACTAAGATTAAGAAGCGAAGCAAGAGGCATGGTCAAGACTTCAAGTGTTATACGACGCTACTTAAAGCAATACCTAAATGAGAGGTTGAGTTTTGAAGGCTCATTTCTTTCTTAAAGCGCACAATAGGACACAGCACTATACTACCAACTACCTTATGCTCCACATTCAATAGATCAATACACAGCAAAAAAGGTGGCGTCATCCCCTATGGCTATGACTACCCTCGCAATATCTGGATAACCAAACGAAACTACTCCAAGATGTGATCATAAACAAAATCCTAGAACAGAACGAATGCAACACCAAGCAGTTATGTATCTCCAATTTGACCCTCTGGACTTCGTTTTGTTGGGTCATTTGAAAAGCAAAGTGGACGCTAGCAAGCCTTAGTCTATTGACAAGCTCAGTAAAACATTTGTGCCAAAATCATTGCTATACCGCCCGAGATGCTCAAAAAAGTAGTTTAAAAGGCCACATTTTTCTTTGGCAAATCAGACAGAGACCACTAATTTTAGCTTTATTTTTTTTGACATTTGATGTTGGCGTTCGGTTACATTATTATTATTTCCAACGTGTTCTGACTGCTTGAAAACCTTTTTACAGAATAAACCCATCTTAGCTCCTAACTAGATCCACAATTCAGCTGCGTAAAAACCACACGACAAATCACCAACAATAGGTTCACAGTACATTCGAGATTAACTGTAAATGTCAGTGCCTTCCGCCGAAAGAATTCCTGCATTCCATTGTGATAATCCTTCGCTTCTGTTGAATTCCATTTCCAATTAAAATGAATTTCCACTCCTGATCCTTGCACCTTTTTACAATGCTTCTATGGAAATTTATTATTAGCCCTGTAGTAAGCATTTTTTTCTAAAAAAAAAAAAAAAACAAAGGAACATTCTCCAAGCTCTCGATTCCGGTCCCCACAAATCCTCAAACGCAGAAGCAACGAACAAACTCAGAATTATTGCATAAGCAATCCTGGCCAAAATTAAGTTCTCAAATGCCAAAAGGCAAATACATATAATAACCAACGGCAACGAGAAACCAAAATTGAACACACACGCGCAAAATGCGCTCCTCCTTCGCGATTCGACTGCAATTTTAATTAAATCTCCGTTCATTATTCCTGCCAGAAAGGATTTTCCTAAACAGAAAACCAACACACACACACACATGTATGCATGTACCTATAAATAAACAGACTAAACGTAGAAAGAGAATCTACTTCAGCCCTGAGTCAGCACATCGTAATTTCGGGTTGCACTTAATGGCAATTAAATTTCCAACCCTCACATCCATACACTTACAGACACACACACACAACAAGAACCTACAAAAGGATTTCCCCACACGAAAATCCACGTCTGCGGCAAGTGTCTGCATAATTACATACTAAGAGCATCGTAAGTGCCACTCGTGGCATTTACCCTCGAATGTGTGCAGCACCCCCAACCCTCTGGGCTCTTTACAATGACATCCGTCCGACGACGCGACGCAACCGTGCCTCCAATCGAGCGTACATCCTCGACTATCCCAGCCGCATAGTAATAAATCACAGTGTATCTCTAAAGCAAAAAAAAAATATGTGTACACCAAAAATTCGGTGTCTGGTAATGATCACAGAACCCACCCCCGGCGGCGCTAGCTCACATATGTATGGCTATGGGGTGCGCTTCCTTCCGGGCAATTCGAGTCCCCTTTCGCCCTAGTGCAATGTTTGAGTTTGAGATTTGATTATTTACGCATCTCACAAAACGCCATGGCGAACGATATAAATTGTAACAATTATTTTCCAACAGGACCGTTGTCCAATTGAATCCAACTAAGGGTTGCTTTTTGGATGGCTTTTTCCACTCTTTTCCACCGCGAGTGTCACGCTGCTGGCGGAATGAATGATGCTTTTAGGCCTCATCCTCATTTGCCATTCAAAAAAAAAGGACACGTGCCAAGTGACTGCGCGTCGTCAGCTACCAGTAATTTTCAACCCCCTATCCATCCTACCGGACTGTTGTGTGTATTGAAAATTTATTAGGAATCTTCAGAGGAGAACGTCCCGTGACTTGCATAACTCATTGCATTGTCAAGAGTCCTTTTGCACATTTCATATCCTTTTGGGCCCATCCACCAGCGAGACAGCGAGATGATACATTCTGGCCGCGGGCGGCTTAGCTTGCCTTTAGGGGGACGAGCTCATTTAGTCGCTTTGTGCTGTCTATCTTTCGTGTGTGTGTATCCACCCCAAAATGAAATTAATTTATTTCACATGAATGAATGTCCTGATCCCGTTTTGTCAACTCTATGAGTCAGTTGATAATTATTTTTTATTATTTTTTTAGGGATGTTCATACATTTGAGAAGGATGTCCAATGAAGTCATCAAAAGGATGAAACGGTCGCTTTAATCGACGGAACGTGCTTGTTTGTTGGGCAATATTTTACCGAGCGGTGATCTTAATTAAAAAAATTTATTTCTTCTTCTTATTTTCGCTTTTTTCATATTTTATTTCAATGTTATTAGTTTTTTTGTTTTTTTTTTAAATTTAAGAGCTGCGAGGGAGTTTGACATTTAAAAGGACTTTATTGCGTTAGGTTGAATGCGTGCAAGTGTTAGGTGATAAAGATGGATTGAAACGAATTAATGGGTATTTTCTTTTTATTGAAGGACATAAAACTTCAAAGTGCCTAATGTCCACATTAAGTGGTGCAAACTTAAGTTGAAATGATTGGAACCAGAGGTATGATATACTACTACTCCTGCGTCACACTGGTTTTAACATATGTCTTAGACCAGGTAGGCGTGATCCCTATATTGAGTCCTAAATTGTACAAGAAACTTAAAGTCTAAATCATGTCGTCCTAGAAATTGAGTAGGTCATTCGGTTGGTTACACGAACATACTTCTTCCAGACTAATAAAAAAGTATCTGCCTAAATGTAAAAAACAATTTCCAGAAGTGCCTTCACATTCACACAGTATGTGCATGATATCCTCTGAGGCGTGAGGATCCTTACAAAGCCTACAAATATCTGATTCTGATAGCCCTTGTCTACTGGCGTGCCTTCGCAGAAAACAATGTCTCGAGAAGATCCCGATCATTGTCCTGATTTGTGTTCTCCCTAGCTTGATAATTTCACCTGATCTTTGCTCTGGATACCCTCCAAAAAATCCCATCTGCGGTAGCCAAGTTGCATATACAATTGGTAATACCTCTTCTGGCAACACACAGAGGTGCTCTGATGCTGTGGATGACGTTCCCAGGTGGAAGTTCAACAGCTTCTCGGGCCAGTCTATCGGTGCATTCATTACCCTTCACAGTGTCCGGGTGCCCAAAAATTAGTCCTCCAACATGGCACGACAGCGAACTCCATTGACCGTAACACGACGATCAAGTACAGTCCCCGCATCTGTATGGTGTATACATAACTTTGTATGTAACCCAGCAGATTCTTTCCTGGCACGTTGTAGTTGCTGCTAATTCAGAAAGTATTCTGAGCATTTGCATTACTACATATGAGTAGTCAAAACCCCAGTTTCGGACTGTACTTCATGCGTTTGTTAAAACGGCTGGCCGAGAAGTATCAGCGTGCTTGGCTACAGTGTTAGGTGTGATAGGGCGCTCAGGTCCCTACTATATCCATTCAATTTTCAGAATAAGAAATATAAATAAATAATTCGCTCAGAAACACGAACGCAAAAAAAATACAGTGAATTATGAACGAATGCAAAAGCAGCATACATTTCTCCCCAATTGACTTGAGCGCTATCTATAAAGAACAAATATTAACACCGCCAGAGTTTCATAGAAGAAGTAAGTCGAAGCAATGTAACAAACAGAGAACAAAACAGCTGTCAAATTGGTTGGCGCTGGAGAAAGTGTTGCCAATTCGAAAAAATAACCAAATTAATTTTAGAAACAGCAATCAATCTTTCAAGATTAGTTGCTCGTTGCGATTTAGTTCTTCAGTATTCGACGCCATTTTTGCAATCTGTAACATGCGCTTATTTTTCTGGCTCTTTTGTTGGTGATAGCCATACATAATGTTACACCATTTTTATCACAAGAAACTTAGGTCCTTATCACTTATACAAACTAGTACTTACATAATTTTATACTTTCGCTCTTGAAAATTCATCAAAAGAAAAAAAAAAAAAACAGTAAAAACCACTTTCATTTTCATTTGTCACACTTTGCCAACGGTCGGTGGGTCGTCTGGTTGTGTTCCTATCTAGCAAACTACTATGTATTTACCTTGCGCTAACATTTCGCATGTTATATCCTCATAAAACATCCAAAGTGTAAAAAGGACATTTTCACGAATTATTTATTCGCAGTCAAGGATCTTGGACTGTCAACAGGGAGAGACCACACAATTTACGGAAGTAAATTCCATTTCATATTTTTTTTTTATTTCAATTTTTTTTTTTTACGATATTCATCATGAATACTATGGTAAAGGTGAAAAACGTGCAGCACGCGATGTCATTTATTTGAAAAAATTGCAAAAAATTAAAAGTGAAATGAAATGTGTACTTACTGTGTGTTTACAAAAAAATTAGATGTGAGAAATTATAACATTAAAATGTGAGTAAATATCACGAGAATAGTATGTAGGAGATATAGCATTTAGCAATCAGTGCATGTAGGTTTTTTGAAACAAAGTAGTGAGCTACTGAAGACTCAAAAGGCATTGCCTGCAAATGGAAGGATTTTCAATCAGTAGGACCTCATGGCTTCGGCCCTGGGCAAGGCCTATGGGGAACTCCGTCGATAGATCATTAAAAGATTGAGAAGGGGTAGGTCGTACGAGTATACTGAAAACCTTTTTACTCCTCTTCGAAACATTTTAGACCTGTTTCATACTTACTTATGCCCTGTATCACCTGAGCTCTTCAAAACATACGTTCGATTATGACAAAGAGATGAGCTGTCAGGTGACTTTTTCAGCCGTAACAAGTTGGTCTTGTTCTCAAGAAATAAAATAATGATCTGTCCAAAACCTTGGTCTCTGTTAATGACTACGATACTTGAAGAGTTTACCTACCTCGGAGCAAATATAAATCCCACAAATGACTCCTCTTTAGGGATCTGGCTAAGCATAATCTTTACTGAACGCTGAACGTTCTTGAGCACCAAATCCTTTATTCAATGGCACTTTATGAGCTGTACTGGGATTTGGGTGTAATCTTGGAAGCCGGACAAATGGACAACAGCCAAGAAGATCTTCGAATCACAGAACCCAGGTTCAAAACGACCAAAAATAATTAAAAATAATTTTTGGACTTCTATGTTGGCTCCTTCAAAACTTTGAGCTTTCTGAAGACTTAGCATGAAGTAAGCAATTATCTGTCGTCTGAATTTAAGTTAAGTCTTAGAGGAGGAACAGAGGTTTTGACTCTTTCCTGTCAATTCATTTAGGCTTAGTGCTAGCGCCTAGTGCCGATTCGATGTCGGACTATACCTTCGCCGGTTGGATGACTGCTTCAACGTTTAGGCTGAAAAAGGGGAATACTGAGTGACGGTACCTTTTTGCGCCTAGGTGATCCACTTCATTGTATTGGGATGGTCCATTTGACCACATGGTGGATAGAGAGTTGTCATTACTGCAACTGCTAATTCCTTTACACATAAGTTTAGTGGAGTGGAATGGTTTCAAGTCTCTGGGTTGTTGATATTTAAGGCTTTCTCTGGTGCTGATCCCCAGACTGGGCATCTATGTATATGTTAAGATGAGTCTTGATAGCAGTTTTGGGCCCCATTTTTCCCCAGGATTTATTGATGAAAAGAATCAGTTAACATTTCACCAAGTTGATGCTTTCCTCCTTTAAAAATTCAATTCAAAAGACAGACTACCTATAAAGAGATACCCACATTCGCTCTAATTCCTCAGTTCTCCCCATAAAATTGATTGGCACATTCCCTTATGCCACTTACTCGTAGTCATATCGCATTTGCTTACCGCATTATTAGCGCTCTCCATTTGAAAATCAAATAATAACACCCTATCGCTTTCATCTAATTAAAATTGCATGCCTCTGCCCAAGGGTGCAATCACGTAGTGGTGAAACATGCGAAACGAATTTACTTTTGAATCCTTCATGACTTTCCCAAATCCAAATATTATACACACGCAGAAGAGTAGCCTATAATTTACAGCTGAATTGTAATAAAATTGTCTGACAACATTAATTCCACCCCAACCCACAGTTGCCGCCTCTCTTGTCCCGACAGGAACATAATTCTGGTTACGTGCTGATGACTGATATTATGTACTGCAAGGGATGGTCAATAACCTGAATTTCAGTTTGATTGGCAGTGATGAACAACTGCACCGATAAAAGCCCACAATCAATGCCGCAATAGAGTCCTGTAAAATGCTGCAGGAGCTTTAATTGAAATTTCGTGTACCTCGTACAAAAGTGGGTGTGAGCTGAAAGCTTTAAGGCCCAATTAAAAATGCATATTGCATCATTTGTCCCAAGTGAATGGACCATGTTGACGAGGTCAACATCATCAAACACACACTGAAACCTAAACATTTACCAAACCTATTTGGACTTGCAAATATTGACCTTAAGTAGGTGATATTCTGTTATGGCAACATTGACAAAACCCTAGCTAGCTAATAATTAATCCCTTCCCGTTGTATTGTGTATTGCCTGGGCAAACATACACAGAGATTAATTTGAAATGTTCAGTAGGTAGGTAGTAGGTCCTTAAAAAGGACTTGATTTCAGATTGTCCTCTCGTCTAATTTTAGCCCCCCCTGCTCGCTTTCTCTTCTTATTGATTCACTGTCTAAACAAATCACATTACAAGCTTGCTAATGGGTTAATCGAATATTTATACTTTCAAGTCGGCAGCGGATTCTGTAATTAGATACAAATTGCATTGTCGGCTTTGTTATAGCACACACAACCATATTGATCGACCGACCGACTAAAGTGCCAGGCAAAATGAAATGAAATCACATTTTGGAATCCGTTCCGATTTCGTTGGCCTTTGCCGCAGGAGTATCAGTATTCAAAGTTAAAACTTTGGCAGTGTAACAAACAATTTGCATTAGAATTGGAATTTCGAATTTGCCATCGATACAGAGGAGGGCTAACCCCTTCTGCCTTTTGCCTAATGCTTAATGCCTAATGCATTTCGAAAAGGATATACGTGTGCTTTTTCTGAAATGAACTACAGTCCTTGATACTCTGTATACGAATTTAAACCTGTGTTTGACATTTATTTAGCGTATTTAGCGGTGCAAATTAGAGCTTGAGATTGAAATACAAATTCATTAGAATGTTCGAGATTGTATTTTAACCCAGTCATGACATGCATACTATTGCTACTCGTATGTAAGGGAAGGATGTGCCGTCATATGGACAGATAATTTTAGGCTGTCACAGCAAGGTTGTGAATGGATAATTTCAACGGAAACAACAGTGTGTCAGTCGGAGGAAATTAGGCAAATTTCAGTGGAAAACATTTGGCCAATGCAGGATATGGCTTTTAGGTTCAAAAAGTACGCTTACGAGCACTTACAACAATTTGTGTTCTTCTGTACTTTTAGGGGTTGGGTAGGATAAAATACATACTAGGTCTAGGAGATGCTTACACGCTGGTCATGTGGTCCCTGTCAGTTCTTATAATTCCCTTCCTAAGGCTAATACACGACTCGGTACTATACACAAAGGGCTTTAGTTTCTATAAGGTCTTTAGTTTCTATTAGTCTACATCAGAACAGCTGTTGGCGTCAACGCAGCATACTTTGTGATAGCTAATCATGTAGCAGAGCCATAACTATGGTAGAAGCAGGAGACACTACAAGGAATAAGGATCCAGGTCGAATGGGCGTAAACCATTGGTGAAGCTCTAAAAGGAAAGTTTAATGATCCCCATAAAACTGGTCATAACCTCCCCGAATAAAGGTACGAAAGAGGTTTGTCTACAGGCAAATTATATACAAATCCGGGGATAGATAATCAGACACAAAAGATTCATTTCACTATCTGTATTTGATCCACTGCTTGGAAACTTTTGATGACTATTACTTTTGTACTATAAGTGGTTGACTGTATTCTGGACAGTGCCTCGAACTTGCAAACCTTGGGTCAAAGCAAACACACTATCAGCTGCATCGTTGTTGTCCACAAAAATCTCATAAGTGAGAGTCTTGTTTCCAGGGCTAGGGGGACCCGGTCAAGCTTCCAACACATGCGACAGTGGACATGCTTTAGTGAGAGTTTCCGAGCCTCTTAATCTCTTACTTTAGTCATTTACACTGTCGATTTCAGGTTCAAACTTGGGCGTTCTAAGCGAACAATCGACAGAGATCAGATGACACTACTTATGTTCAGGGATCTAGCCGCTTTCATGATTGAATATTCTATTTATCGTTAGTGAGCGTGCGGAGTTTGACGAAGACTATAATCCTAGATGGGTATAGTTCCTTTGCGTGTATGGTCTGTGCTCCTTTTTCTATGGCTTGAAAGATTCTACAGGAGAGTTTGTATGAAACATGGATGCTAAGTGACTCAGAGAAAACTCCACCGCATGTCCATTTATGACAACTTAGTAGAGAATGGAAAGTACTGTGCAGTAGTTAGCGCTAGATTCCCCCTCATGTCTGTCGGGGAATTTTCGATTCAACTTTTTAAGGAGGGTTCTGGGCTTTGTAGTTCCTGGCTTTTCAAAAAACGGCATCGTTTGTCGCGTTTGGCCAGGTTATTAACATCCACCAACTTTCTTTTGTCCACAATTCGATGATATGCAAGCCGGCGATATATGCTTTCAACAGGACGGACAACGCCAACAACATAGCCACTGAGATCGTGCGATTTGGACATGATCTTGTGGGGTTTTCTTAAGTCACAGGTCTAGGGCGATAAACTACAAACCACCACTGCCTTGTACTCCAACAAAGTCAAAGCCAATGGTCAAATTCAGCATGATTTATGCGCCAGAGTTATGGAAGATTAGACGTTGCGGATGAGCGCCACCCAGCAAAGTCGTGGCAGACATTTGAATGATGTTATATTTTATATAAAATGGCATACATAGATGTTTTAAATAAATAGAGAAATGGAATGATATATTATACACAGTTTGCTTTATTCAAATTTAAAAATAAACAACGCTTAATGGATTACTCTTTCTTTCTTCAGAAGAAAAGCTGAAGAATTTTGAGGACGGCCCATGGTTAGGTTTGTCATACTCACCGGATGACAATCATTCTAGAAAACTGCTTGCAATGAGGAAGCTTATCAAACCTAAAGAAGAGCTGTCGATAAAAAGTGCAGACTTCAACATCGCAAGTTTTAGAAACAGTCCTAGGGAACGAACTACTAGCAAAGGCTTTTTAAGTCATCTGAATAAAATAAAATTTAAATAAAAATTAAATGTCTTCATAAGCCAACTCAACAACTAATTCTTCTTATTTACAAACAATCTCACTGTCTGGAAAATCGCGTGAAGGTATTCCCCTCATCTTGCATTTTACAAGCAGCTCCTTGAAAGAGTGTCCTTTTGTGTGAATATCTTCCCTTTCTATATGAGAGAAATTAAACTAATTCCAGTGCTCTTCTCAGGGACATGAGTATGCTTTTATTGGAATATTTTTTCCTTTTAGTGGATAATAAATGCAGATCCTTCCTTCTGTCAAGTCGATTGTTCTAATAAATAACCTCTTCCTTATAAGTTTATACCGTTTGTCAACATCTTTGTGACATTTTCATTTTACGAGCCATTTCCACTTTTCATAGTTCATTATGGTATTGTCATCTAGCATCTCATCCTCAAGGATTCACATGCACATCTGCTAACCGATGAAGTATGAGATTGCGATTGTAAAAACTCCTTACATTGTGTCTGTCTGCTGTTAAACTGTTCAAAGGAGTTTTATGCGTGTAGAAATAACTTTTTAACGGGTTTCTTTCGATAAAATAAATAAAGCAAATAAAATATAGAAAGAAAAATACATTGCTGCTCAAAAATGTGTCCTGAATACAAAGCATTCCGTTTCCATTACTTGATTTCACACACGAATACCTCTCGTTCCACTCTTACTTATGCATATATGAAAGTCCTTATCTAGGATACATATATGTATGTAATTTTTTTTTGAAAACCGAAGGTCATACATCTCTAGGAGAAAATACATATATAACGTGTACCATGGCAAACGTAATACAACAAACAATTCTTCGCCTCCAAAGGATGTGTCTCAACTCACTTGCGAGATAAATCCCTGTCGCAGAGATTACACCAATGGAATAGTCATCTCTGTGCCATAACCCCAACGACGACGAATAGGACGTCTCTCTTCTATATGTATCTCGTCCTGTCTAGATTTTGGTGTTATACATTTGTGTGGTGCCGCCTGCAGTAGAAAGGATTCCCAGACCACGAGCGAGCTTGAAATGAAATGCTTCCTCATTGTATCCATTCTACTGCTCATATTAGAATGATTGCGTAAACAAAAAATATTTCATTTTTATTATCCATTTCGCTGACACAGAGTACGTGCGACTGAGTTTGGGGCGACTTTCCTTCCTTCTTCGGGTGTGAAGTAGAAAACCAACCAAGAAGAAGTAGAAGAAGAATGGCATTCCCCACAACGAATCTAAGGATATAGCCCCCCTGCAAAATATTCGATTCATGGATTGACCCAGTTTCCGACCAAGTCTCTGCCAAAAAAAAAAAAAAAAAAAGGACTCTCTATCGAGGGGCTAACAACACCACATAAATTATGATTTCTCATATTCTTTATATCCGAAGGACGAATTCGCGGAATATTAATAGTGTGAGTGTATTAAAATAAATACGCAACACACAAAGGAGTGTCGCTTTGAATAGACAAGCAGTTTGTGCGAGAACAGTGTCAGTGAAAATTATGCAATCCTTTTTATAGTGTTTGTCCTAGATAAATAGGACATCTGTAGTTCAATAACTGAAGAAAATGGACAAAAAGGACGATATGACGACGAGGACGCAGACGACCATTCCACAGGATCAAGCGATGGTTGATTTATTTTCATAAATTTTTGCACAGAATTGAAATCCTTCTTCTTCGGAGGAGGAGGATCTGTGGACTATTGAATTCAATGCACTGTATTGAAAGTGCTGGCATTCGTCATGCGATTCAGAGCAAGGATGAGTCGAATCGGTTTCACTCTTGGATTGGAAGTTTTTTCTTTTATAAATTTTGAAATTCAACGCAAAGGAAGAGTATTTTTCTGTGTTAAGTGTACTTGTGACAGTTGGATTCGAAAATTTGTTTAGGTTTCAGATGACTGATTCCTTTGGGTGACCTTAGTTACAGGAGATTATCGGGAAAGTGTTCTGAAGTATGTTCGGGTAACAGAGCTAATTGCAATCGGTCGCTAACAGGAGTTTGATCGATGGAAAAACTTTTTACAGCTTAGTTAGAAATAACGAGAAACCTTCACCTCGATGCTGAAGAGAGTATAAACACCGTGAAGGCGCTCAACTATTCAGTGGAAAGGATCAAAGAAATATTCAGGTTGACGTCTATTAAAGGGCAGTATAGGTGCAATTATGTACCCCATGCATAAGGTCTCATCGGATTCTAAAATGTGAAGAAGATCTTTGAGTGGGGAAAAGAAAGAATGCACAATGTCAGATTCCTCCAACTAGACAAAGAATTCAGAAGACATAGGCTAGACATTCTACAGACTAGAGAAATGAGACAGTTAAAAGCAGAGGAATACACGTCCTTCAACGCGTAACACTGTATTGCTCTATTTGGAAAGACCAGCGGGAAGGTGACAATAACTACAGCACGCAAAAGCCTAATATCCTGGCAGCCATAAGGCGAAATGATTATTTCCGACTAGAGTACGTCGCGTCACCATCATCCACTGTTCCACCCTAATAGAAGCCTCGTCTGAGGACGTGAATGAGGCCTTCTATAACCAATTAATCGCAGTCCTCATCCCGATACCAAATGGAGCAGTGATAAGAGATTTGAAGAGATTTGACTCATGGACATCCGAAACAGGCGAGTACTAGACCCAAGCTCAACATCGAACTGAAACTGAAATGTCTCAGCACACCGATATGCTCCCAAATGAGACGAAGTTGCCTGAGAAACAAAATACCCGAATACGTACCAGAACCCTCAGTAAAGATGAAATCATACCGCAATCAAACCACTGAAAAGCAACAATGTGAAAGGAGTTGACGGTATTTTCACTAAGCTCTTAGGAGAAGCGCCAACAAGTTCGTTACCAACAAGATCGTTTCCAACAAGACCGTTTCCTCTAATTGAAAAAGCTTCGGAGCCTGAGAGGAGAAAGGAAAACTTCATGGAATACGAAAAGAGGAGAGCTATCTGCGTTCTCCTGAATAAATGTCCAATACTGATGCGAACTAAGCAACACTTCGAACGCTGCCCAATAACCATGATTTCGCTTTGGATCCTCCCGTGTTACCAACTCAGAACCCTGATGATGATCATCATCAGCAGTACGTTGCATATCCATCGCCACTTCACCTGCTGTTCATCGATTTTAAAAAGGTCCTACACAAAGCAAGGTTAGCATTAGGTTAGGTTATTCTTTCCCCAATACTATTCCTTTTGGTTATTGGGTGATGTGCCTCGAGCAGCTTTGCCTAACTGAAGCATATTGATCATGTTGATGATGTATGCCTACTATCTCGGCAGAATTATGGATCTTCTCCAAATGGTAGCAAATGGGGAGAGGAAGGCAAGTGTTACCGGTATAAGGACCAATCTGTCTTGGCTACTATAGTATACTTAGAAGTGGAACGTGACCGAGAATGTATGCAGATTAATGCCGGGTACTAAAGAGCATTAAAGCCAGTCGTGTCTCTGACAAGGACCTCGCAAGAGTTGTGTGATCTCTAAGAAAGGAAGTAGTGTTCTATTGGAAAGGAAATGATCATTTCAAAACCACGTGAAGTTACTGAAATGTCTATTGTTTGTTAGCCCGGGTCTTCAAGCTCAACAAAGGCGATGTAAAAAAATCTATGAAAAGGTGAGGTTAGGGAAAATATACATCTCGAAGAATCTTCATTTTGACGTTCGAGGTAAGCTGTAGGGCATCTTCCTACTAGAAATCTATGAGACAGCTAGAACTTCTGATACCATTATTATTCCACACCAAATTGTGTATCTAGTAAGGCTCAATTGAAGCTGATGTGAGGCTATCAGAGACTTCCTTCGTAGCGATACTTGGAAACTATTCAAGTGAGAAGAAAGCCCACAGCATCTTCAATCGATAAGGACTGATCGAACTATGATTGTTCCTGATGAAACAGGAACGCCTAGGGTTTCAAACATTAAATTCTCTCTCGGCAATCATCGCCATTTTGATTTGTGTCGCCATATTGAATGCAAATGTGATTATTTCCCGTCCTTCGAACTGCTGCCGATCGTAGTAGCACTTAGTCCTTCCGAAGAGAAAAAGTAATCGCATTTTCAAAGCGCAGATCTTTCTTAATTAAATTTCATGGACCAGCATCAACAGGACTTTGTGTAGGCCACAATGTTTAGATTGATTTTTCAATAGGCCCATTCCTCATCTGGTCGAATCTGTTTATGGTACACAAAGATTCCAAATTGCTTTAGTAGTCCTTAATTAATTCCTACGAGAGTTGCAATTACTCTTCACTGGCCTATGAAGAGAGCAACATATGGCAGGATATACATCCATACATATGTGCGTTTTCTTTCCCAGATAAAGGTGAACTCGTAGTAATTAAATTTAAACACCATACTCTTGCTCCGATTAACATTTCCCAAAATGTCCTGGTATAAATTAAACACCATCGCAAATAAAGAGAGAGAGAGAGAGAGAGCAGAGAGTGTGTAAGACAGATACTGATACGGCAGCAGGCAGCAAGCACACACAAATGAATGAATCCATATCCTGGATATGTAACAATTTACCACAGACACTCTGCATACTCACACTTCCTGTTTATGGTCAGTTGAACTTTTCGACATTGGCATCTGTTGTATGGCTGTTTAGTTCATTTTGGGGTTTATTCCCTCTTCCCCCAACCCGTTCAAGTCGAGTCCCAATGTCATGACACCTAGGCTGGATATCCGGCTATAGGTGCTACAATAGTGGCGGCTATAACTATAAGGTATAAAGGGCCACCAACAACACATGTTACATCCAAAAGCCATGAGACCAATTGAAAATGTCAATTAATAAATGTGCTCGTAACTCTGTCGCATGAAGTTTAGTTTTGGCTTACCCCGGTAGTATAGTAAGTGTATACATAGTGGTCAAAGGACCAAGAAGGAGGTATAGTGGCGAGCGGGCGGGCGGGCGAGACACAAGCGGCATTGCTTGTTAGGACGAGGGTTGGGCAATAAATTGTGCATGTCTGACGAGTTGTGCTACTTATCGTCGCAATAAATCGCATTAATTTATTGCCCTAGGACAGTTAAATTATTTAGTGCACACCTATATGTGGCCCCGGAGCACACACAGGTTAAACATTATTCAAATGTCCAACCTGGTCTGAAGGGCTGAATTGTGTATTTTATATGGCATGGCATGGCGCATATGTGAAAGGGCATATGTAATGGACAGTGTGGATGACAAAGTAAGAAGGAATGATACTAACTTTTTGACATAATTTTTGTTCAAAATTTTTGTGCTGCTCTAAGTTTACTTAGCCACGAGACTGGCTACTTTCCAACACTCAAGTGGTCTTAAATATGTGCCTAGTTGAAGTTGGAATAAGAGTCTTGGCAACTCTGTTTCAAAACGACGACAAAGACTTATTGTAATCGCAGTTCGTGCCATGTCATCTCTTACGTGGCTGACTAAAAATTGATAGATATTGAGAAGAGCTAGGACCTTTTGGTACATTAAGACCTCAACTCAAGCCTTGGGGAATTACAAATATAGCGCTTTTTATGCATACACTGGCACAATGATCCCTTTCAGAATCAAGTTTCGTGAGCTTTGTACTATTCCCTTGCCTTGGTAAGAGGAAACAGTTTTAGAGTACCCCATGTTGTCCAGTCCTCTAGTCTTGTTGTGAATTTTGAAATTAGAGTTGGTTTTTGAGCCGCGATGCTCCATTCGTATTTGCCCAAGTTTTTATGCCTTTTACTTTTTCAGGGTAAAGAACCAAAGGCACGTATTCTTGGATCCTTAAGACGTTCTTCAGTATATCTAGTCTTCTAGTTCTCTTAGTCTTCTAGCTCTCCTAGTCTTCTATGTAGTTCTCTTCTCTTTAAGTTAAGTGTGCCTTATCAAGAAATATTTTGCCTCGGCAAGAGAGTCAAATCTAATCAGACAAGCCAGATGCATGCCAGTCCTTGTCTGTCTCTGCCTATGTAGTCGCTCCATTATGTCATCGTTGATCTCACAACAGCAATGAACATCCAACTAATGATAGCTAAGCTGCATTGCCAGAATTTGCCTGCTGGCCTTCGACAGATCATTAGACCTTGGCTGGCTTCCCTCCTACCCAGCTTACTGTCTAACTACTGTCACTAGAACATATTTGTAGTAGAATACTTCTGATGACTTAAACCGCAAAAAGGTACTGGTTACCTCTACTAAGCGCCCTCTGGAACAGATCTCTGTCACTATTTGCCGGTCTTCTGTATGAGGTCTGGTTATGTCTGTCATCCTCCTTAAATTTAGACGTCAAAAAGATTTACACCTGTCAAAGGAGTCACGGTGATTAATATTGGGCATGTTCCGTATTCTATTCATACTTTTTGAGGTAAAGCTTGACATACGGAAAGCAAACGGTTTTTGATAACATTGACATCCACTACCTCAAAAAGAATTACTTTGCATCCAAAACTAAATCTGAATCTGATACTTTATCGCCCAATCAGAAAAGTTTAACTATCTAATCACTAGAGTACGGAACGCGCCCATTATCATGTTTAATGTCAGCTGTCACTTCCCAAATGGGGTTGATACATTGTCTCTTTCTCCTTCTGCCTGTTAGTGTCTCAACACCTTTCAAATTTTCAACCATTTGACATGTAGGGTTGAAACAAAATGGCACAATATGGCGGCTCAATCTTCTCAGATCTAAGAAATCGTAATACCTCTTGCAGGACAAACTGTAACCAAGGAATTGATGTGACATTCAGTGTAAATTCTTTGCTATCAGCGTACACTATAAACGTGCTTCTCGGCAAACAACTACGACGACGACGACGGAGACTACAACGACGACGACAATGACTTCACCCCAATGTGCAAAAATTTCTAAACGATTCTTATCAATTGGACATATTTATTCCAGGACATTAAAAATTTATTGCACCTATGCAACCTAGGTATTCCACCACCATTCCGATGGCTCTCTAGACCACTGAGCAGAAAGTATAAAAAAATAGAAACAAAAATTAGAAGAATACTATTTGCGGTTTGTGCTCTGAGTCAGTGTCCTTATTTCTGTGTTTTCTTTTGCATAGCCCTAAAGATAAGAAAGTCCTTCTCAGCAGCAAATGCGTTTGTTCGTTTGTTTTTTGTTTTTTTTCTGGCTTTTTGCAAGCTTCTTGCAGTTGGCGGCGATGATGTTCCATTTGGATTTATTGCATTCTCGTGACAAAGGATAATTTGCTTTACGCAGATGGACACTGTTTGCGGAAAATCTCATCAAAATAAATCACTTTATAATGGATTGATATTGTTTACCAATTTATGAATCCTTAAATCTCGTTAGAAGGAGTTTTTTTTCTCCTTTTGGAGTTTGTGCAGCTCGGGCTCACCTAGGGTAAAGAAAACTTATTGAAAAGTTTTTCGTTTCACCGAAATAGATGCAACGGGTAGTAAGGTGCAAGTCCTTATGAAACACTTTGCTCAAGAAAATCGTGTTTTTTTTTTTTTTTTTGAAAGATTTTGCAAAGTTTACCAAGGACACTGGTGGCTGGTGTCGTTGTCTTTGAGGAAGGGAGGAATAACAAACAGTGGGAGAAGACATTGCTACTGAGGAGACAAATTAAACTGTCGCATTTGGTTCAGCGTCGACGGATTATTCCATTAAGAACAGCGGTAGCAGCGTGCCAAAGACTTGTATGGTGCTTTAGAGAATGGAAATGCCATGAAGATATTGTCAAAGTTTTAGAGTGTTTCCATTTTGATGACAAATTGCTGTCTTGAACTTGAGAAAATGCAAGAGGCGAGATCGTTATCCTGTCTCTTTTAAGACTGTCCTAAAAATAAACAAAATCAATGCCATTGGTCAAATTCAGCCTCTGATTTGTGCGCCAGAGTTTTGGAAGATTGGACGTTTCGGATGCGCACTACACAGCTAAGCTGTGGATGACATTTGAATGATGTTACATTTTATATATAATGGCATTCATGATTCTTCTAAATAAATAGAAAATATTAATAATATCTTACTCACAGTTTGTTTCATTCAAATTTAAAGATAAGAAGTGCTTAATGGAAAACCATTTAAGTACAGACATTTGTTGAGACTTCGACGACATAGAACACTAGAGCGTTAGCGAAGCGACTATCTGTCTTAAGAGTCCTAGAATGCAGGAGAGTTTGAGCAGGATTCTTTGGAGATTTAAGCTAAGGTTGCAGCAAAGTAAGTGTGGCAATGGCCAATGGTGTTCGCTTGCAACTCAATGTGTGCAAGTTCGAGCCCCAACAGAGAACATCAACGTAGCCATAAGAGATCAACATGTATCCTGTTGCCCCTAGATCTAGGCGTGGCATTGATTAAAGATCTGCTACCCTTGTAACTTTCCAGTAGTCATAATACTTTTTTAATTTTTTTTATAGACAAACTTGTCTCATCACTTCCTATAAAATCTTATCAAATCGTAAGACTCAAAGGACTTACAAGTAAGTATTTATTCTTTTAAACTTCTCAACGTCAAGTAAAAACTTTGACGAGGCTTGAAAGTATGTAATAACAAAAAGTTTGTAATGTAACGTCGTGTGTGTGTTCACTAACAACCACTGTGACCATCCATGTCTGTGGCAGAACAAGTGCAACCGTATAAACTTTCCCCGGACTGTCGTCCTCCAGAGGACGTCAACTCCAACACGATGGGTTACTCCCTGCAACCACCTCGTAAGAGTAAAGTTTATAAATTTACAAAATTGTTTGGCAATCCGGACGTACTGGCGTTTTCAGTTTTAATTGCTGTTGGCTTGCTTCTTCAAAAAGTTTGTTAATTGAAAATAATTTCCATTTGACATTGCGATGAGAATCGAATCAGTATAGGTGTGTTTCTCTATCTGTACACATGTGTCAATTGTTTTTAATACTTTGAACTCTTTTGAGGAGCAATCGGGGAAGTAGATCATCTTGGATTGAGTGTCTTAGGGTGTAATTTACACACGTAATTATGAATAAAAAGCGCAACCTTGGAGTAGACTGTAATCTACTCTTGGTTGTAGGCAAGCTAGAGTATTGCTTTTGGAAGCATTAAAGAATTTGTAGGTCCCAATGTTCAGTCTTACTTGTGTGTAAAGTCTGACCTTATAATAAAAATCAGATCAATATCTTGGTGGGATTTTAGATTCTAAACTGAATTAGACGAATAATATCGATGAGTGGCTAAAAACGCAAGCCTAGCCTCACCGGTAGGGGTGTAAACTTTTAAAACATGTGGCTGACTAGTGAAATAAAATGTTCAAACCTTAAAACCCCAAGAAGACCCAGAGTTACGGCGTATGCCGATGATGTAGTTCTGGCAACGAGAAAATTCTTCCCTTACCTTAGCGTCCTAACCAACGATTCACCAAAGACCCTAGTACTGAAGACCCAGGAAACGCTGTCGTCTTAACGCTTGCATTACCTAATATATCGATTCAATTATCTAGACTCTGGGCAATTTCCCAGTGGTCAGTTGAGTCTTTCGAACTCAAATTCCGAACCGATCCAGGGTTCATCTACTAACATGGTGACCATAAGTAATTAAATTTTAGGTCGTGCAAGAGATTGTAAGGCCTCCCATCAGCAACTATAAGCCTATCGTGTTGGTCTAGGGTTATTTGCTGCAAGGCTGGGAAATAACATAACCAGACCGACAACAGCTTTAAGTTTAACATTTAATAGGAGATTCTCTACCATTATACCTGACAGAAACCAATTGGTAATCCAACCAGTCACCAGCAAAGAAGAACTGACATTCTATGCTCATGATTATAAAATGGACATATAAGTATATATAAGTCTATAAGAATTCTACAAGGAAACCTCTGGAGTTATCAACAGTGTTTAGGATTCAGCATTTATTCTTTTGAATGCTACTCTCGGTGTGAATTGTCCGAAACAGGAGAGGCCATCGATCACTTTCAGGCTTGACTCCAAAAGAACTAGTAGGCAATAAATGTCTCTAAGTGACCATGTGTTAGGTAACAGTGCTCACGAGAAGGATAATAAGTTGACAACGAATGGTTCGCTCTTCAATTCGTTTAACGTTCTATTAAGCTCTAGCACTGGATATGAGGTCACTAATATACGGTGGATCACAGGACTAAACTATATAATAGAAACAGAACTTCCCACCTGGAAGTGGTTGCTATGAAGAGCCAATCTAGTCACTGTACTATTGTTATCCCCACTCAGAATATACTGGGAGAAATGAGATCCAATCAAGACTTGAAATATAAATCTTAAGCCACACAACTATTCCACTGATTTGTTAGTTATTCCTCTCTCATGTACCATCAAAAACTCAGGGCACAAATAGTCCCCTCTGATTGGAAAATGCATCAGTTTAGTTTCAATTATGTACAAGCAGAATGTAGTCACGTTTTTGGTAACTATTTTGAGCATTCTTTTCGATTACATGAACATGAGACGATTTTATTACCAATAAACACCTGCCGCCCCAAACTTGGCAAAATTGACATCGTTAAGGACTAAGCACAAAACACCCTACACTTCCGGCAATTCTACTTACGCCCATTCTACACCCAACGGCAGCCACTCAGAACGACCCTACAAACGACGACGACGTATCGGCTTCCAATCCACTATTCGTCATGGAACCGGATGTTAAAAGACTGAAATTCCTACCAACCAATCCGACTCCTTTTGCAGGTCGTTGGTGTTGCAAGTTGCAATAAAATTGCAAGCAATAAACGTGTCAATCATTCAGCCAATTGCCGCAATAATTTTTGTGCCAAAGGAAATTGCACATCTAAGCACATTGCAGGATCAAGGAGAGACGAGGTAGTAGCTGGTAGTAATCCTTAGAAGGGCAACCACTTGCGCTTGTTGGTGGGGGCACCCTTCCGTCGAGTACGATTTGCCAGCTCAACAACTTAATTTGCATATCGATGTGACTTGTGAAGGGAGCTCCTCAAACCCTTACGTCTTCTCGTCGAGTGCAGCTTACTTTGTATGTGCGAGAGAGATTTACATAGAACGGAGAAAGAAAACGGGGTGCCTAATAAACTTTTCTAATATGTATCTGAGAGCATGTCAATCAAGTTAATTCTGCACGAAACAATCGTTTCCTGCATTTGGTTGGTTGGTTGGCGGGCGGGCGGGTGTGAGAGCTAAGAGACTGTTTGTCACAAACAGATATCCCCTGTCGGCTTAGCTTTTGGGGGTAACCACCATTACCATCCTTTTTCGGATTAGAATTCACTACAAACGACGAGTGTGCACTCCATTCATACGTAAAAACAGGTGCTTTTTGGTTTGACGGAACGGAATAGTGAGTAGAGTAACTCACGCTCACTTTGTATGAGGGATCGCGTGTGAAATGTGTGCCATGGCCGGGGCCGGGTATATCATAATAAAGTCCTTCGTCATGAATATGAAATGCAATTTCCTCGTCGTAGTGGCATCAGCGGCTGTTGTGGTAGTGGTGGCGTCGTCGGCATTTCGAGGAAGACGAATGTGCGCTCAGGATAACACCGAATGTGTTGACACATGAAGTGGTGTGTCGGCCGATTAGTCCATTGTGAGCACAGCAGGTGCTGCAGATGGTAGATGATGACGATGATTATGACGTTTATGGCGGTATAAGCTGCAGCGGTTATGTGGGTGTTGTCATTCCATTTACATTTGTCCTCGTATTATTATTTCTTGCTTTGCAGGGATAAACGAAACATTGTCTGACAGAAAGAAGGAGAGGGATTTGGGATATGGTTAAGGTGGCCTGTACGCTAAAGCTTGGTCTCTGATAAGTAGAGAGCTTATGTCTTAGCATTGAATTGTGATTACTTTATTCCTTTGAGGGCTATAAGTCGCTTGGTCTTGGTAATGGTAATGCCGTAGCCATAGGCAGCTTATAGAGCGTCAAGACCTAGCTTCTCATAACTGAACGTGGTGTGCGTGGTATACATTTCTCCACATACAAAAGGACCTATAGTTTTATCCCGTAACCGGAGGGCAGAGGATTCTTTGGGACGCTTTCTTATGACAGTGAAGCCCTTGGAAGTTTTCTGGAACTCGTGATTCGAGACCCATGCGAAGCTGTTCAACGTCCTAACAACTGAGCCACTGTGCCCAAGAGGCACGGACAAAGGATACCCTCAGTGCTCAAAAGCACAAGAAGAGACTGGTCTAAGGAAGAATTGCGACATGAATAAATCTCTACGACGGCTGTCATAATACAAAGTCATACAGAGAGAAGAGGTAAGCAGCAAATCAATGCGTTGAGAGTAAGAAGCACACATCTCCTAATACAGTGACGGGCTTGACACCAATTGACCTTCTTGCTAAAGAACAGAAATAAACCGAGTACAAAAGCTTGAGGTAACACGTCTAAGAGGAGAAATACAACTAGTGGGTCGTGTCCAAACTGACAAGAGGGAATCGTATGAGATTTTCTCATTCACTTATAATTCGCAGTATTTTTTCGTGTTCATAGACTTAGTCAATGGGACTTGAGCACCTAATCTTTCACTCAATGACCACTGATTCAATAATAAAGTGGCTTTACTCATGATCTTATCTTTCACTTATCTATCTTATATCGATAAAAGTTTTCCTCTTATCGCGATCATAAAGATACAGCCAATCACAGCGCAATCAAATTGGATTTATCAAAATCGAAAATTAATTACTATTGCTTGATGTTTGTCCACAATCCAATAACTGTCATAAATTCGTTCTATAAAATTGCAACTTTTACGTTTTGGTCTAAATGATAACGAATTCACGATAAAGCCCATGTTCGAACCAGAAAATGTATATAAGCGACTGAGTGCAAAAACTTATCTCCAGTTTGTGTTTCTTTATACCGCGAAATGCAATCACTTTTGATCTCAGTTTCGTTCTTTGCGTTAGTAACTTGCGCAAGGATAGAAGTAAATAAAAAACTACCATCACTCGAAGGACGCATTGTCGGTGGATTCGAGATTGACATCAGATCCGTTCCATATCAAGTTTCAGTTCAAAAGAATAACAAACACGTTTGTGGAGGTTCCATCATAGCTGAGGATAAAATTCTAACCGCTGCTCACTGTACAGATGGCAACACTTATACACAATTGAGCATTCGTGTTGGATCATCGAATCATTCGGAAGGACTATCCGTAGCCTTAAGTGGATTACAACAACATCCGGCTTACAATGAATGGTATCTTATAAATGATATATCCGTTCTGTACCTTAGCAAACCATTGACACTTGGACCAAGCATTCAACGAATTAAATTGGCAACAGTTCGTCGGGAGCCTGGCAGTTATCTACTTGTCAGTGGGTGGGGCTCAATTGTTGAAACTTCTTCGAGCTTGTCGACAAAGTTACGAGCTGCCTACGTGCCAATCGTAAGCCAGGATGATTGCGTGAACTCGTATCCTTATGATATTATCAATAACGTCATGTTATGTGCGGGATTCTTAAGCGGCGGCAAGGATGCTTGCCAGGGTGATTCTGGAGGACCTTTAGTGGATTTGCAGACTGGAGAGCAGGTGGGCGTTGTTTCATGGGGATACGGCTGTGGTAATCCGGGTAAGCCTGGAGTGTATGCTTCCATTCCAGATTTGAGGGGATTTATACAAGGAATTTGATGATGAAGTGTTAGTGATTTTTGTAATAAATTTCTTTTGGAAAATATTTGTCTATGTGAGTGGTTTTGGTTTGGCTTACACAAATTTCATGGCTTAACACGCACATCTCCCACGCGTTCGGGTTCAGTGAACAGAGGCTACATATGTATCTAATCTGAAAAGCTCTTTAGCGTCTTCGTTGTAGAAGTTGAGGATGAAAACAACCCCTTCTATTTGGCACATGCCCAGCGCTAGTTACTGTCAGAAAGAGACTTCTAGGAGAATACTTCTTTGAAGATCCAAGCGATCATAACATAGATTCAGATCAACACTAACTGGTTCAGCAGATACCAACGTTTACACTTCTTCGCCTTACAATGGGAGATAACATCTAGTAACACTTGACACATAGCAAGAGGATACATTGATCCATTGATCCAAGAGGATCAAGGTTGACTTTGTCATTTTGGTCAACACCAACCCACAACTGTTCGAGTCACTTACCAAGGGCAGCAGGCTACAGTCTCAAAACCTACTAGACTGGGACTAGTAAACAAATGACATCACGTATGAATATCGGTAGCAGCGATTGATTAAAACTTAACCACTTTTATGCCATGCACCCTTACTTCCTTTGCGATGTACAAAGGACTCCATTGAATCAGTCAAACTATACCTAGCCAACAACAACTGCACAACAGTATCAAAAGTTCAATTGAATCAGTCCATCTAATCGATTCAGGGTTATCAGTGAATACTTCTGGCAAGAAAGTGAAGTCTGATTCATTTTGAGGTACTTTTTTGTCAATGAATTTTTTGAAAGACAGTGCATGAATTGTATCAAAAAGACAATATTTTTATTTAGTATTGTTTGGCATTTAATTGTAGAAAAAATTAGTATACCACAATGTGTAAAAATTATTCAGCTGCGTAACGAAAATCGGTGTTCTGCATAACGCTACATGCGCCATCTGATAGCCATCCCTACAATAAAACTTAAACGGCATTGCCAGCGTTTATTAAATGCTACATAATTATTATATACGTTGGTACGTTGGTTTATGGTGAAAAAATTCTAATATGAGAGTATTGATAAGCGAAAATTTTATCAATATTTTGTTTGACAAAATTGAATTTTAATCGGCCAAATAAAATATGAACCTGATCAAACTGATTGCTTCTATCAACATCATAAACACAAATTTCAAATTGAGCGTCTTAAAATGTAGATTTGAAATCGATAACGATAAAATTAACGATACAAGAACGCCTATACTTTAATGGATTTGGAAGCTAGAAAATATTTGATGAGAAGTTTTTAAGCCAAACCAATTTGATGTTACCGCTTAAGGGGCAATGCTATAACATACGGCAATAAAAAAAAACATAAGAACTGAAATGTAACGATTAAAGAAATCGACGACCCAAGAGATTTCTGCAAACTAATATCTATCTGATTGATAACTATTTGATATTGCAATCATTTTCAAGGATTTTGATGTTGACTATACCTGGTACTTCCAGGAGGATAAGTGAATGAGTGAGAGGACTTTTCGTTAAGATATTCTTGTCTTAATTTGTGGTAAGCAAAACTTTTCTGCTAAGTTTCTAGGTCTAGACTGACACATTTTTGGACGAAAATTGGACACTAACTACCAAATATTATGCAGCATAATATATGGCACTTTCAAGTGCAAACTCGAAAACCATAAGTCAATAGGTTTATTAGAAATTATTTATCGGGTTATCTTAAGATTGTAAACACAATTTCTAAGTAAACAAGATCATAAATCATATATATCACTTCTTTGTCCTTGAGCAAAAAACCAGCTGATATCAGGATAATTAAGATTCGTTCTATAATTTACACCTTATCGAGGTATAGATTACTTTTTGAACCGATAAAATAGGGGTATAAGAACCCGAATAGCCCAACTTGAGCTCATTAGTTACTTATAATCCGCCAAGTCGTTTAGAATGGCTTACATTGCGCTTCTAGTATCGGTTCTTGTGTTAGCCTCTGCCAATGGTAAGCCTTCGACCTTTGAAGACGGACGTATAGTTGGCGGTACCGACACCACGATTGAGAAACGCCCTTATCAAGTATCACTACAACATTATAGCAGTCATCGTTGTGGAGGTTCCATTATTGCAGCTAAATCAGTAGTGACAGCTGCACATTGTGTTGACGGTGTAAGTGCATCAGGTCTTACCATTCGCGCCGGATCTGCTACTCAGGGTTCTGGAGGTGATCTTAAAAAAGTCTCAGCAATATATAAGCATCTCGACTATAACAGTCTTACGATAAACAATGATATTGCTGTTTTAGTCCTGTCAGAAGCTTTGGTATTTTCTTCAAAAATAAAGGCTGTCACGTTTGATTGGATTCGACCACCGGCTGATACAAGTGTCATTGTTAGCGGTTGGGGGGCATTAAGAGAAGGTGGGTCAGGTCCCTCACAACTACAAGAGGCTACTGTAGAGATTGTAAGTCAAGCATCCTGCAAAAGGGCATATGGCAACAACAAAATAACCGACCAGATGATTTGTGCTGGTCTACCCGAGGGTAAAGTTGACGCCTGTCAGGGTGACTCTGGAGGACCTTTAGTAATTGAGGATGGAAACAATTTTACACTAGTTGGAATCGTTTCGTGGGGCAATGGTTGTGCACGAAAGGGTTATCCTGGAGTGTATACAGACGTGTCAAAATTTAAGAAATTTATTCTAGATTACATATCTTAAGAGTAAGATTTGTCAGTAAAAATTTACTTGAATAAAAGCAAGTTATGGACATGCGTAAAAATTTGTTTATTATTTTGGGCGAGTGAATATCAGTGAGTCTCTGCATTATCTTTATCATTATCTGCGGATTTCCTTTACTAAGCTCCAGGCCTTTGTCTGTGGTCTACAAGATCGGTTGACTTGACCAACACGGTAGCTAGCTTTGCTATTGTGGGTATTTATGTAGTTTTCTTATAGAAGTATCATTAAAAGCCAGCATAAGTTTAAGGAGCTTTGTAGGTGCTGGTCGAGTGTACTTTCCCTGGAATCACCTCTGGGAGTAGTCTCCTTTGTCAGAATTGATCCAAGCGAAACCTCCCGATTGAAGAACATCCAGATTTCTCCGTGAGTCCACTGCTGCACATATCCACAAGAGCGGATGTGTCAGAGTCAGAGGCGTCCATGTCCGCCTACCCAGAACTGACACAAGTCCTTTGGCTGAATATTTACAGTCATAAATGCAAACCGTAGAGGGGAAACCTGTACCTGTAGAGGGGAAACCTTCAAATACCACCTTTGACGGTGGTCGTATAGTCGGTGGTGAAGAAGTCGATATTAAGGATTACCCATACCAGGTGTCAGTACGATACAGTGAACAGCATATCTGCGGTGGCTCCATTATAGGTCCTAAAATAATATTAACAGCAGGGCATTGCATTTTAACCACCATGTCTCAGCCTTATACAATTCGAGCGGGATCTAGTTACAATAATCAAAGTGGCCAAGTTGTTCAAGTGAATTCTATTGTAGGAAATGAGAACTATAATAGCGGAACAATGGACTACGATATTGCCATAATGAAGCTAGTTTCAGCTCTCTAATATAATGAATTTGTTCAACCAATTCCAGTGCACAAGTCTGGTGCTTTGCCAAAGACCGCTGCTGTAATTGTGAGTGGATGGGGAACAACTCAATCCGGTTCTTTTCAGACTGAGACTAAATTGCGAGCAGTTACACTTTTTCTTGTGGATCACGACGTTTGTGAAAATAATTATGCACCTACAGCTGTAACAGCACGCATGCTATGTGCTGCAGCTAGTTTTAAGGATAGCTGCCAAGGGGACTCTGGAGGTCCTTTAGTCTATAAAACCAGCACTGGCACGATGCTGGTTGGAATCGTTTCATGGGGCTATGAATGTGCTGATCCCGATTACCCTGGAGTGTATAGTGACGTGATGGCATTAAATAAATTTATTGAACAAAATGTATCATAGATGAATAAAAGTATATTATGTGCATAATTAATTGGTTGTACATTCATAACATAACACAGCATAATTTTATTTAGAATAGGATGCCATGCAATGGATTCCGCTCACCCAATCAGGCAGAACAGCGGGCCTAAGGCTCGTCTGATAGTTTTCCAGTTAGGATAACCCTTTCAAGTTTAGGAGACCACTTCGTGTAGGCATGTCTCCACCAAATGGTTTTTCACGCATGTGTAGTAACCGCTGCAGATGGTCCTTACCATCGACGAGTTGAAGCTCAAGCAAACATATGAAAGAGTTGTAACTGTTCATTGATTAGACGATTGTACTATCATTTGCGACAACACCACCTTCTACACATCAGATGTGATAAGTAGCACCAGGAGGATGTCGTCTATATCAATTGAGTCCAAAGCAGAAGAGACAGCAAATGTTTTTTAGTGAGTTCATTTTCACTAGTAGCGGCCTGCTGATAGTTCTTACTGGCCATAATCCACAACCTCAACTCAACCCACTCAAGTGGAAGATTATCAGGATTTACTGAGGTCAAAATGGTTGCGATACTGGCTCACGAATAGTGTGCTACCACCAGTCAAATCTGCTGAAAACAAAACATCTTTCAAAACAATACCACTACGAATCTCGAGTGCAGATACTAAAATGCCATTCGTAAAGTATCGCTTCGACAGGACCCAATCCGCAATTGTTAAACAAACTCTCACCTCAAGAACAGCTAAAACCGCACACAAAATTCCAGAGAAACTTTGTCTTTTTGGTCAACACCAACCCACAACTGTTCGAGTCACTTACCAAGGGCAGCAGGCTACAGTCTCAAAACCTACTAGACTGGGACTAGTAAACAAATGACATCACGTATGAATATCGGTAGCAGCGATTGATTAAAACTTAACCACTTTTATGCCATGCACCCTTACTTCCTTTGCGATGTACAAAGGACTCCATTGAATCAGTCAAACTATACCTAGCCAACAACAACTGCACAACAGTATCAAAAGTTCAATTGAATCAGTCCATCTAATCGATTCAGGGTTATCAGTGAATACTTCTGGCAAGAAAGTGAAGTCTGATTCATTTTGAGGTACTTTTTTGTCAATGAATTTTTTGAAAGACAGTGCATGAATTGTATCAAAAAGACAATATTTTTATTTAGTATTGTTTGGCATTTGATTGTAGAAAAAATTAGTATACCAATATGTGTAAAAATTATTCAGCTGCGTAACGAAAATCGGTGTTCTGCATAACGCTACATGCGCCATCTGATAGCCATCCCTACAATAAAACTTAAACGGCATTGCCAGCGTTTATTAAATGCTACATAATTATTATATACGTTGGTACGTTGGTTTATGGTGAAAAAATTCTAATATGAGAATATTGATAAGCGAAAATTTGATCAATATTTTTTGACAAAAATTGAATTTTAATCGGCCAAATAAAATATGAACCTGATCAAACTGATTGCTTCTATCAACATCATAAACACAAATTTCAAATTGAGCGTCTTAAAATGTAGATTTGAAATCGATAACGATAAAATTAACGATACAAGAACGCCTATACTTTAATGGATTTGGAAGCTAGAAAATATTTGATGAGAAGTTTTTAAGCCAAACCAATTTGATGTTACCGCTTAAGGGGCAATGCTATAACATACGGCAATAGAACATACGGTAAAGAAATCGACGACCCAAGAGGTTTCTGCAAACTAATATCTATCTGATTGATAACTATTTGACATTGCAATCATTTTCAAGAATTTTGATGCTGACTATACCTTCCAGGAGGAAAAGTGAATGAGTGAGAGGACTTTTCGTTAAGATATTCCTGCCTCTGTGGGGGATGATGCTTTTCTGCAGTTCCTAAGCCATGTGATTCTTGAAACATTTTTGGATGAAAATCGGACACCAAATATTATGCAGCACATGGCACTTTCAAGTACAAACTCGAAAACCATAAGTCAATAGGTTTATTAGAAATTATTTATCGGGTTATCTTAAGGTTGTAAACAGAATTTCTACGTAAACAAGATCATAAAAAACTTATATAACTTCTTTGTCCTTGAGCAAAAAACTAGCCGATATCAGGATAATTAAGATCCGTTCTATAATCTACACCTTATCGAGGTATAGATTACTTTTTGAACCGATAAAATTGGGGTATAAGAACCCAAATAGCCCAACTTGAGCTCATTAGTTACTTATAATCCGCCAAGTCGTTTAGAATGGCTTACATTGCGCTTCTAGTATCGGTTCTTGTATTAGCCTCTGCCAATGGTAAGCCTTCGACCTTTGAAGACGGACGTATAGTTGGCGGTACCGACACCACGATTGAGAAACGCCCTTATCAAGTATCACTACAACATTATAGCAGTCATCGTTGTGGAGGTTCCATTATTGCAGCTAAATCAGTAGTGACAGCTGCACATTGTGTTGACGGTGTAAGTGCATCAGGTCTTACCATTCGCGCCGGATCTGCTACTCAGGGTTCTGGAGGTGATCTTAAAAAAGTCTCAGCAATATATAAGCATCTCGACTATAACAGTCTTACGATAAACAATGATATTGCTGTTTTAGTCCTGTCAGAAGCTTTGGTATTTTCTTCAAAAATAAAGGCTGTCACGTTTGATTGGATTCGACCACCGGCTGATACAAGTGTCATTGTTAGCGGTTGGGGGGCATTAAGAGAAGGTGGGTCAGGTCCCTCACAACTACAAGAGGCTACTGTAGAGATTGTAAGTCAAGCATCCTGCAAAAGGGCATATGGCAACAACAAAATAACCGACCAGATGATTTGTGCTGGTCTACCCGAGGGTAAAGTTGACGCCTGTCAGGGTGACTCTGGAGGACCTTTAGTAATTGAGGATGGAAACAATTTTACACTAGTTGGAATCGTTTCGTGGGGCAATGGTTGTGCACGAAAGGGTTATCCTGGAGTGTATACAGACGTGTCAAAATTTAAGAAATTTATTCTAGATTACATATCTTAAGATAAAGATTTATCAGTAACATTTTACTTGAATAGAAGCATATGACGTGCGTAAAATTTGTTTATTATTTAGGGCACAGGATATGCTTGGCTACTACCCAGCTCAGAGGTAATGTTTTCTTTGCTGGGCACACATTCTATTCGGTCTGAGGAGAAATGATTTACTCTTGTCTGTGCCTAGGGCTCGTCTCATAGATTTCGTGTAGGCATGTCTCCACCAAATGGTTTTTCACACAGGCTGCAGACGGTCCTTACCAACGACGAGTTGTAAGCTACAGCCAGCATATGAGAGGGTTGTAACTGTTCATTGATCAGATGATTTTACAACACAGTTTCCGACCATATCACCTTGTGCACTATAACCAGATGTGATAGCACCAAGAGGAGGTCGTCTATATTACTTGAGTCCAGAGCAAAAGAGGCAGCAAATGTTTCTTAGTGAGTTCATTTTCCCTAGGAGTATCCTGCTGATAGTTCTAACTGGCTATAATCCACAACCTAAACTCAACCCACCCAAGTGGAAGATTATCTGGATTTGCTGAGGTCAAAATGGTTGCGATACTGCCTTTCGAATAGTGTGCTACCACCAGTCAAACCTTTCAAAACAATACCACTTCGGATCTCGAGTGCAGATTTGAATCTTAGAAACATCCTGCTGTCAGATACTAAAATGCCATTCGTAAAGTATCGCCATGGTTCAACAGGACCCAATCCGCAATTGTTAAACAAACTCTCACCTCAAGAACAGCTAAAACCGCACACAAAATTCCAGAGAAACTTTTTGCATTTATGCCCAAATAAATATATCTACAACATCCTTGCATTCAGTCAGTCATCTGTCAAATTGGTAAGTAAATTTCTTCGTTTCCGTCACTATCGCTTGCCAATGCTTGGCGCACAAGGATCCCACAAACTTTAATTACAAAAGCCGTAAAATTCGAAGAAGAAGAAGATAACTTCCTCGAGTGAAGACGACAGCGACAGCAACCCCATTGTCCGTATTAACCATGTCCTGACAGATAAAACGGTACCACAGTAATTCATCAATACGAGGATGTTTTGTTCAAAAAGGCGCATCTCCCACATAGCTACACCGATGAAACTTGTCAGATAGAGATTCTCTTCTTTGGCGCTTCGTCGTTGTTCGGTTTTATGGCAAAACTGTACAATTTTGGGGGTGTTTTTGCGGTTCTGCGAAGGACTTCAGGACCAAAAAGTTCCAAATTAAATATTATTTTATCGCTGATTGGTGGTGATGGTGTTTTGGTAATGGACAGAAGGATGGTTATCCACAGAAGCAAAAAAAAAAATAAATAAAATAGTTTCGACTGTTTTTGTGCACAGGGAAAGTTTGCTCTTAATTATTGGACGAGAGAGAGAGAGAGAGAGAGATGAGAGCAGGGTGGCAGGAGCAGCAAAAGCGAAACAACCATCAACTATCGAGAACCACCTTCTGACAAAAGGTCAGATATGATTAATGTGAGCACTAAGTCGGCGAACATAGGAAATGATGATGTTCTGATGTAACCGCACATACCCGCTGCTCCGGAATAGAGCAAGGACGAGGACCCTTGGAGCAACACGACCGCACGACCCAAATTAATTCTGACAGATTACGATTGTAATTGAATGAAACATCTTGACTTAATGATTTCAGTGTTACTTCGCGTTAGATACGTATAGTATCTAGTATCGGCGGCATCTGGATAGAAGGGAGGATTCTCTTCTGTGTTGGAGGCAGGCACGCACGCACGCACTTGCCATCAGTTTGAGGAATATAACTTGTACATAAATATATACAACTGGTGTGCTGTATAGTTACGCACACACACGTTGGACAGTAATTTGATTTTAATTGTTGCGGACTTCGTTTAGTGTTGAGACAAGCTCACAAGGCGACAAGGACGAAGACGTTTCTGAAGAAACTGACATCGTAGTAGGGGGGATGTGAAAGCGAGAACGTGCTTTGCATGGGGATGGAAGGATTTATTAGTGTTATAAGGGTTCGCTCACTCTTCAAAGGTGCGGGCCAAGGCGGCGGCAGTGAATGTCTAAGTGAAGGGTTAATGTCATATTAAATAAATTTCCGGACACTGGGTGCGAGTAAGGAATTAATTAGATTGTCCTGTTGACTGAGTGATGACGCACTACTAGACGCACAAGAAGTTTTCTTCTGTGTGTGGTTTTGAACCCCTTCGACCGAGGGGTCTTCACCTTATTGTGGTAAATGGAAGCAAAAATAGCAGCATGCTGTTGAGAGGGAAAAACTTCTTAAAAATAATACAAACAGAGGAATTAAGACTGGGGTCGTGATACGAAGCCTGGAGATAGGAAGGAGCACCATGCGCCAGAAAGCAGAAGTCGCCATCAGAGGCATAGTAATTAGTAAAAAATTTACAATCAAGAGCTCAGGTCAGCTCGCTGGGTTTGAATTTAAATGCCGCACGCTGTTGGATGCAGGAACATACGAGTATGGGTCGTCATCATGAACTGAGGATAGATGTAAGGTTTTATCCAATCATGTGAATAACACTACTAGACCTAGAAACTATTCTACCTTTTTGATGTAAACTCTACCAACAACGACAGATGCATTGAAGTTGGCTTTGGGATGAGCTAGCGAAGCTGCATAAGTCATAGGACAACCAAGAGATCGTTATGATATGGTTGGCAGCAAGACTAGGAGGAGTCTCAAAAATCAAAGTGCACATGATCATAGACATGTATGGGAGAACAAAGACAAGAGTAGGTTGATCCACAAGAGTCACGGAAGAGCTACCCAGGGAAGAGTCCTCAGTCCTCAGTTTCCTCCACGTCTTTAGGCAGCTTTTTTTAAAGTTCTTGTGGTGTAGTTCATTCAGCTTCACAAACACTAAGCCTCGCTGTGTATCTTGTTGCATGTCATTCAAAGTATCTTGTCTATCTTGAGAAGGGGTAAACCTATCATTTTTACCTCCCAAGTGCCACAGAAGGAACTATGGACCCTTTCTACAGAATAAAATGTGCGTGCGAGGTGTTCGACTAACTCTAGCTGAAGTAGTTAAGGTTTATAGGGCTTTGCTGATGATGTTGCGATTGTGACCATTGCCAAGCGCATTAATGAAATAGAGCCAATCGAGCATGAAGCAGTTGCTAGAGTTACTAATTTGTCTACAAGACTGTAAGTTACGAAAAGAAAGACCGCTGAATATATGGGAGGCTGAAGTTCAAAGCTAGCCTGAACCTAAATTGCATTACAGACGCAGGTGGCCTCTCTATGCTTCTAAAGCCTGGGCGGTCTTCCAATACGGAAGAGTGTCTCGTATGCATACAGACTCAACGCGCTCTGAGAACGTGGAACAATTCGATAAAAGGCAGACCATCCCACAAGCTGATTCCCAACATTGAGACTTAAAAAACGACCCCTGGTGACTGTAATAACCACCTTATGCTGTCCCTGTGAGAGCATGGCACCTATCAAAAATTCACCCTCAGATTTCGCCACGGCAGCTTGCCCTTCTATCCAAAATGAAGAAAGACGAGGATACATTTTCCACTGCAGACATTCCACAGACGGTAAAATGGACCTCGAAGTTTCTAACAACCCACAAAATGCCGTAAAAAAGCATCTGTTTGGAGATCTGTTCCTTTGTGTGCAGAACGATCTCAGAAGAGTCATTAGATAATGAAGAGCAAGAGTTGCTTAGTTGTTATAATCCCGCGACGTGATACCTAGCAACAGACCCATGGGGAGAGTGGTGCAGGTTGAATCTTGTCCCAGATCATGCTGCTAGCACATGTTTCCAGTACCTGCTCGCGTCTTACCAGCCTTCTTAAATCATCTAATTCCCCGGATATCTATATGCTCTACTACCCAACATATTCACTCTTTTAGCAGAATTCCTGTCTAGCTATATAGGTAGTTCCAATTTCGCAATGAAAACGTAAAATAGCATGACCGTATACTGTAGAATCCAATAGCAGTTTTGGGAGCTATACTAGCAGATCAGACAAAATCAAGCTGGGTATGGTTTCCTTTCAGGCATACACATTGTCCTTATCGATTCCAAGAATTTGATACGATTTACAAGCTTCCCACTTGAAATATATAACCAAGGGCCTTACATCTATGCATGCCAAAGGCTTAGTCATGAAGCAGTCCATCTATAACAACACTAACCCCACCTTCCCAAATCAACCTGTTCTTCCAAGAAAAATCCCAAAAAATAAACACCAAACAGTTTGAGGAAACAATTTTTATTCTCCTCCCACAGCAATCACTGCAGGTCGCTGTGTTGTCACCACTTCATAGAGCATTCTGTCACTATCACCATCAAAATCACTCATATTCCTCTTCCAGGGGATATCCTTTTTCCAATACTTACGCTTTGGCAGCAATACCTTCCACTTGTCATAAATCGCTTGTGCAACCACATAAGCATCGCCCACCGCCCGCGTTGGGTACTCCCGTCGGTCCACACCAAATGGATCCTCAATGTCCTTAAATACTTTCAGCCTAAATTCAGCCGAATTAAAACCATGCCCCTCGTCCAGCGCCCGCTGCATTGTTTCCAAAAATAACCTCCATCGCGGCAGATGAAAGTCTCTTATCATGCCGGACCACTGTTTTGTCGCATAGTCCAGTATCCTGGCATTTGGTCCCCACGTGGTTATTTGATTGCGTGCATTTAACTCGAAGAGTATCTGTTCCAATGGGTTCGTTGCCATCCGCTTGGCACTGGCCAGCCACCTGCCGAGGAGGAATTTTTCATGTGTCGCCAGGATGCTCTCCATGTCGTACAGAATGTCAATCATGAAGGTGCTGAGCTCCCGAAACCGTTCTGAATTCTTCCGCCGATAAGCATCCATCAGATTGATGTAGGTTTTGTCGCCCATGAGTTGGAGGAATTGTCGCGTCACATCGACCAGGTCATGTTGCCATATGGCATTCGCAGATAGGTTCGCCTCGAGCATTTGCTCCCACGCCAGACGCACTAATGTTGTGTTATACCACACCCACGGGGACAGATTAGTTGCTGGCCGCCTGACCACTGTGTATTTTCCGCGAATTTTTAAAATTCCTCGATAGGAGTAGACAGATTCCCACAGATACTGCCAGGCAGTTTGTAGGTGCACGTTTTCACCGACACCATAGCGAACGTTCGCGTAAGTTGAGAACCAATCGGCCAAGTCGAAATCATCCTTCGCCCAGCCGCGCTCAAGCGCCAGCGAATACATGACATAATTCTGATCGATTCCTTCCGGAGTTATACCAACTCCCAGCATAGTCGAACGCTGCATGTCACGGGCCTGTCGTATCCTGGTATTCACAATACCTGCGGAGCCGTGCATTCCCAGTGTTCCTCCGAAGTTATGCAGCATACACCAGATGAACGGTTGGCCGTAGTACGAATTTGTCAGCTCATACTGGGGGAACTGTTCGCTTTGAAGATCCAGGATTAGCAGATGCCCTAGCGGTACCGCTGTCACGAATGATTCAATGAGTTGGTTCGTCCAAAGAGGATTACCCACAAACATCCATCCTTGGAGAAGCCATACAGCATACGGATCCACCGTTGAAATTGCCCGGTAAATATTCGCCGACGTCTGCGATAGATAACCCGCTTCCCATTTGGCCGGTTGAATCTCGTTAAACGGATCGGCAAAGTAGATGTGATCCGTGCCATATGCCTCGATGGTGGCTCGTAGAAATCGTTCGCCAATTTCTCGAAACAGTTCACCATTGGGGTCGGCAAATAGCGGACAACAGTAGTTATCCGGGAAACGATTCCAACGTTCGACTTCCGTGAACGTAGTATTTGGATATATCCTTTGCATAGCTGTCGGTAGATGACCAGCGAATGCGGGCAGAGCAACGCTTATACCCAAATTTCGTTGAGCTTTAATGATTTCCTTCTGCAAAAGTAATTGCATTCGCCGATAGGTGTGGGTTAGAGGGCCACCCCAACCACGGATGTTACCCATTCGTTGCCTAACAGGACGACACATGAGAGAGGGGCCAGAAACAAAAATTAACATACTCACCAGGCAAGGAATCCTGCACCAGAAAAATGATCGTATATCTCATCATCCGTCAGGCCGTAGGTCTTATAGACATCGGTCCAAATTTGCTCCTGTATTGGGGCGAGGGTAAGCGATATGCCCATTAGAGCCATCCAGTCGATGTGACGTCGCCAGTCTGTCCATGACCACCAGGCAAAACTGTAGCTCCATGTACAAACATTTTGGTAGTAGATGAATCCACTTGCCGACTGGGAGGCGATTCCATTGGGTAGTTCCGGCAAATGGGTCGGAATGTTATCCAATTGATTACCCGACCATGATACGTCCGAGTGTAGGTAGTACTTCAGGTAATGATGGAATCCTTTCGTTGCGGATACACCATCCGATGCGAGAATACGAATTCTGCCGTCAGCTAGTGACTCAAGCTGCAAGTAAACAATATCGATGATGTATGAGTATTATCTTTTACTGTTAATGGATGGTCATGGGAAAGGAACTGGAACAGGAACAGGAAATTGCTTTGATTGAAAAGGAATTAAGTTTACACTAAGGACGAGTACGAGAGTGTGCGGAAATAATCAATGTTATTCAAAGAGATCCTAGATGTCTGATGAGGTGGGTGACATTGTGAAAAAGTCTATACGTAGATGGTATTATGGACTGAATGCTAATGAATGGTGGAAACACAGTCACGCCATACTGATGCTGTGTGGGCGAAAACTTCCGTAATCTCATGTCTAACGCACTAATCATGGTTCGTAAGTGGGACAATAGAAAGAGACTCTGACTTGTCCAGAGATATAGGGCGAAACCACTCGGCCTTCCAATTAAGCCTAACACTTAAACCCTATAAAAAAATCACAGCCTCCTAGGGGCGGCCACATGCAGTCTTAATTTCAAGTAAGTGGCCAAAGTGGTCAGTTATTTCAACTGACTTGGAAAACCACACCAAAACAACTGGGCAAATAGATCTCGTTCAAGAGACAATCATTGTCGTTTCGATTAAGCTGAGCAACAGCGGAATGTGGACGCATTTCTCAGGCTTACCCAAAGCCATACACTGTCCAAAGGTTCTTTCCATAAAGTCTCGACCACTTGTCAACAAAATGTTGCCTTCCATTAAGTCCGGCGCGAGTACTGGACTTAAAGTCCATTGGTACAAGCTCAACCAAAGGGAGGAGGAAAGGTGCACTCATCTACCAAGTGCTAGCCATCAATTTATTAAACTACCACCTTGGCCAGCTACAACAGATCTTTACAGTGCAGACAAGGCTCCAGCAGCTAGTCACGGTAACACAAAAAACATGAGGTGGGACATGACGTAAGACAAAAGAGAGAACTCGAAGATGAACAAAATATTGAGGGATGCAATGTCAACCTAGTATTTTTGAAGCTGGACCAGGCAGGATACATTTAAGTTGAAATTAAGCAAGTAATTTCAGAGTAAGTAAGTCGATACTACAAGTAAGTCAGAAGATTAAGTGGATGCGCTGAGCTGAAGTAATCATCGATGGACTGACCTCCTGGTACAAGATCGCTGGTTGACAGCACTAACCTACCTCACTAAAGCAAACTAAACATTTGAATGGACAACACGGCAAAAAGAAATATTCCAAGGACTTAAGGAGACCTTTAGCAACTCACTGGTTATGCCAAATACTATTGATGCAACCAACAACACGTGTTAAGTTAGTTCTTTCAGACTGCCACTAAGATTATTCACGGCCAGAGTACCACGACGTGTCGAAGAGGTTCGAGGATTTTAGTGAAGAGAACTCGATCAATTGAATCATTCTTTTGTCCAAGCCTAAGTATGTGAATGATCAGGACAAATCATGTCTCGTGATATATAACTCAACAACCAGCGGAAGGCTGGGACGGTGATTGGGTAATATTGGATAAGGATCAGCTTAAGAAGTGGGATGCTCCTGCATTTTGCTACGATTTGAACCGTTTCTTTCTTGGACTACCATGGGTACGTTTAACAGAAAATGTGATAGAGCTTACTAGCTAAGAATGGCTGGATACACGACAGAAGGTTTAGTGCACGGTGCAGGGCATACCAGAAGCCAACATCGCAATTGGGAAAGAGTTGGGGATAGCTGAGACACATTGGCAAAAACCGCACACGAAGGTGCATAAGCCTTGTAGAGCCTCTAGAACACAGAAATAGACACAGGACATAAGCAAAAGTAAGTGACGGGATAAATTATGTAAAAATGAGACAAAAATATCCAGTAGTACGATCTATAAGCTAGAAACTTATTCTGTTCGGTACACACAACACAATACTTCTCAAACAAGAGCATCAGTCATACTTAATTGAATAGGGGATTCCCCCCATTTTATGAACTTGATACGATGTCTACAGATCTTAATTGATGACTTATGACCCTTGGACCTAAAAGATTCCATCAAAATCAATATACGTACTTGAAAACTTCTCAATGTCATATTTTTTTCAATTTCAACTTCAAATAGATACGCCCGTTTCGGTATCAATCTCATTATGACCGCTTCAGCTGCAGCCTTCTGAACCTCAGCCGATGTATTTGGCAAAGCATTTCGCACTACTTCTTCAAATGCTGCAACAAAACAACAAAATATCAACACAAAATACAATTTAGATATGTACACCAACAGCCTTACGATATCCACGCACGGATGTCAAGTATAAACAGAGGATTGACCCCAAAAGCACCACCTTCCACATGCTATTTTTTTTTTTTTTTTGACAAAAAATAAATCTTATAAACTTAAATTAAGATTGAAATCTAAATTCATTGCCACACTTTGCGATGAAAAAAGAAGACTCTCTCATCTAAAACTCTCACTAAGACTGAAACTGCTTGTCGTTATCATCATACAGAAGCTGAGATGATTTGTCTCCGCAAGATGGTACCACTACATGCGAATACTCCTCGATCAGATAGTGGTAGTGGAATTTTTATTTTTTTTTGTCTAGATACTAATGTATCTCGATTCGAAGAAGTACCATCGCTCTTATCAAAGTTAATTCGATTATACTGACGGATGTGCGTTCTGTGAGGCACACAAAATAAACAAACAAAACAGACAATCATAATAAACACAACCAACAGTTGTTTTGTGTTGGTTTTGAGGAACGTCGCGCGGCACACGGGGGTGGTACTTTAGTATCTGTAGTCACTTTGTGAGTGCGATTCAGATTTAACACTCAATTAACAGATTACAGCTCAATTGTTATCTATGTCAAGTGCAAGTTGTGGGAGAAATGCAAATGCGATTTGTTTTCGTATTTGTTTTGCGGCAAATGTATTTGAATGGAGATTTTTTCGAATTGGTAGGTAGTAGACTTAACAGTTCTTGGTATGAGGACTTACTCATAGGTACTGATTGAAGGTTAGACACCTGTGAACGATCAGTGTACTTATGGAATCTGTCCTAAAAGAGCTACGTAAAGGGTGTTCCATTAAGCGGTTCTTATCTTTAAATTTAAATAAAACAAAGTATGAGTAAGATACCATTAGAATATTGTTTTTATTTAAAACACCTATGTATGCCATTACTTATGGAATATAACATTATTCAAATATCCGCCACGGTTAAGCTGGGTGGAGTACATCAAAAAGGTCCAATATTCGATAACTCTGGCGCAATAATCGGGCTGAATTTGACCAATGGCATTCGATTTGTTGGCTTTTAGAGCAGTGGTGGTTAGTTGTTGATTGGAATAGATCTGTAACTTAAGAAAACTCATAAGTAAGAAACATAAAAGGGTCAAATCGCACGATTTCGGTCGCCTCCGTGTGAGATAACCGTATTCGGCAAGCGCTCGTGCAAAAGGCACATAACGCCATCCTATTCAAACCACATACTGTCGGTGTCCATATCATCCAACTGATGCCAAAATAAATTAGTTATCATCGACCTGTAGCGCTCGCCTTTGATAGTTATGATGAATTGGCTGCCTCCTTGCTCTCAAGGACAGTGGCGCATTTCGGCATATCTTCCGTTTGCTTGACGTTCCGGTGTTAGCTGATTGTTTACTAAACTGGTGGACTTAAATTTCCCCACCTTTTTGCGAATAGTCTTCTCAGAAGGACGATTATGGCGACCGTAAAATGGTCGAAGGGCTCGAAATGTTCCTCGAACAGAAGGCTCACTTTCATAAAACAATTTAATCATTTCCACATGTTATTAAACGCTATTACTCTCCTCGTTGTATTGGCAAGATAAACTTAGTTAATGACAACCAAATTGACACATTTAACCTCACCAATATGGCCGCAATCTCCTGTCAAAGTGTGAGTTTACTTCTGACACTTTACGTTGTCATTTGCTGCACTGCTTATTTTCTAGACTCTACTCATTCTCACCATTATTTGTGTCCAACTTCACTGCAAACTTTCACTTCTCCATTTGCTTCTGTAAATTAAAACGTAAAAAAAACTTTCGCATTTTACTATTTAACTCTGCCAAGTATAAGCCATCTAAAACCATTTTCTAAAAATAACTAAACTTTTTCTCGAATATCTATGCGCATAAATTACTTTTATTTCAGACTTTTAGCTCGATGACTCTTGTTTATTCAGAGAAAAGACAACACAACAAACCCCCGGGATGTCCTGGGTGAATCTATAAGTGCGTAATGGTTTTATGTGTCCCTTCTATGTATATGTATACTCGATTCCTTTCACTGACCAGAGAACATATTTAACAGCTTAACGAGTTTATAAAAAGGTCAAGGCACCTACAATTTTCCACTGGACTAACTTTCAATACCCATTTTATTGGTACCTACATATAAAATTTGAAGGGCCCCCCAACAAAGGCGTTAAGTATTTCGATTAAAACACTTTGAACAAGAATATTTATTTGCTAATTTAGTTCAATTGGGTATCAGTATGCATAACTAATGTTTGTCTGTTTACAAGAGTATTAAATTCTATTTAATGGATTGTGTTTCAATATGAATCGATGAGAATGGATACATATTATGATGGATCAAATATAGTTGACTGATAAGTCGTCATTGAGCTGGGAATTTTTGTTTTGAGTTGGTTTTTAAAAGTTAAGTACTCGTTTAGTGGATGACAAAGTTAATAAATTATAATATAAAGTAGTAACAATGGCTTTGGAAGGTAGGATATTCTGTACTAAAATATCGGTTAAAAGAACTTTGTGAAGTGCGAAGTGGTATGATTGAAGGAGGTTTCCTTTTACACAAAGCACCCAGAAGAAAACTTGTAGACAGATATCTCGTGCTACTCTACCAAAGTATTTAGATGAAACCTCCATGCGTCCACTCTTTGCCGAGATCTCTGGGAAGGCTCTAAGAGTGGAATTTTCTCCAGCGAGCCTTACACAAGCTTTTCTTTCGGTGTCCTAAACACTGTAGCATATATCAGTCGAAAATTGTAGTACTAAAGGCGGGTTTGTCGTAAAAAGTAAAATATTTATGAAGGACATCAGCATCTTTATTTATATTCAAACGGCTTTGATTGCCACTCCTCTTCCATTGATATGTCGGGCTTATTTAATATTCACCTCCGCCTTCAGGCCGTAAAGACATTCCAGGACATTTTTAAAGTTTCTGTTAAGGGTGGTGGGAGCATAGCACTAGGTGTAACATCTTCGACTAGACAGAGAAGTTTGTATACTAGTCGGAGTCTGATGAGCCTTTAAGATTTTAGCAATTACTCCAAGAGACACGAAGAAGATAAGGAAAGTATTAATCGCCTTCTGTGCATCTGTCCTGCCCTTACGAGTCTTAACGACTCTAGTTATCTTTTCTCTGTTGGAATCAGATTCGTCTTGAGCTTCAATAAACTCTGCTTGCTTGGAATTGCTGCTTTAGTTTAGTAGTCATGGCATCCCACAGTAGTGAAACTGAGCCTGCACGCTTTAACACTGTGGCATTTCCTTCCCTTTTACAACGGATCCTCGAGACACTGCCGTCAAGCATTTTATCGCGATGTGGAGGACTTTAGCCTTAAATACTAAGGTCATTCGTGTTGGAAGCCACCTGGCTCTCTCAGAATATAGCCAGAGCCTCACACGCTTCTTGCTTGCACAGTATCTGTCTAATGATGTTCTTTAGAGATAAGTCCTCATGCAGTTCGCCAAGCAGGTTACAGTCTTCATGATATAGTGTTTCGCTTCTGTGTTTCGTTCCTTTGCCTGCTGTTTTGCACATCGAAAAACAAGGCTTGTCTTCGGCACAAATCTGCGGAGTTAGGCTCTAATACATCCATAACCATTGAGCATATGCGTCAAGTAGAGGTTGAACTCTCAATGCTGTCTGTTGATCCAAGGGTATATATTCAGAATCAATCTCTGTGTCGAGCTACTTTTGTTAGAATCTATCTTGCCATTCTTTCAGGTTTGTTCTTCACTTCACTATCCTTCTGGAATGACATTTTCATTCGGCTTCTTCAAAAGGGGCAACATGCTCTCTCAACTGCCTTTGTCCTTCTGTATATTTTGGTCCTCATTGTATCAGCTCATACTCGAGAGCCGTTCAGCTTCATCAACACCTTAACTGAACTCTCTTCTTCTGTTTAGGTCACACAATACTTGCAATGATTCTTGCCAGGACAGCTGTTGTTCTTGCTGCTTTTTCTGTTGCATGCTACTTAAAAGCTGGTCTTCCATCTAGAGTAATCCCAAGGTACCTCAAATTTCGTTGAGAAATGATAACGTGGTCGCTCACGGTTACTCTCTTACAGTCTCTGTCTGCTGCTGATAAGTACTCCCCCCGTCTTTTCATCTGCTTGTTGTGGGTTCATCTTTACTAGCCAGTTCTATACTATGTGCCAATACCTCTCATTCTGTAAGTCTTTAATTAGTTTGACCACTACAACGATCGCAGGACCTCGGGCTTTGAAGTTTGAGGACGTGAGGAGCATGAAACCCTAGAGGACACCGCCTGTGACGGTTACTTAGTGTCTTAGTGCAGTATTCTATTCCTGTCATTACTCATGCCCACCGGCGGCGTTGTCATTGTGATGACTGATGTATTTGGCGCCCTTTATTTGCGGACTGAACTTTCAACCGGACAGAGCCTGTCTCCTTCGCCACATTCATTGTCACTGTACATCGTCCATTATCATTTGAGATAGTAGACATATGTACCTACATTGACGACTTCAGATATCAGAGCCTTCTTTTTAATGATCCATTAGTAAATTAGAGGTTTTTTCTCCTTCTTCCTTCTCAGTCTCATTAGAATGCTACAGTGAACGTTCGCTAAAAGACAACAACTTTTTTTCCCAAAAGAGCAAAGAGTGTACCCTGACTCAACCCCCATTGAATGTGAATCTCCTCGTAAACCTATGAATCCATGGCTACCCGACATATACCTTCTCTCATATTAACATTTTCTTCTCGCATCGCAAGTATCCCTTCATTAGTATGATTAGCTTACTCCGTTTCTTCACAAAATTTTTAACGGCACGCAAAGTATTTCACTCTCGTGATCCGCATAAAATTCCAAATTTTGCTTTCATTACGCCAGTCAACAATGTTACACCCGAAAAAAGAAAAAGGAAAAAAGAAAAATAGAACCACCATAAGCATTTGTTAATAGCCATCCCATTAAAATATTTGTCTGGATGAGTTTTCAACTCCATAGCCCACAAATCATTCTAATGTGCCCCATTAACGACTTTTCGCATGCAATAAACAATCCCACTACAATGTGTATCCCGCGAATTATACTCCGACAAGAATAAAACTGTAGAAATCCCGTCCTACCCCTATTCGCGTTTCAACTCTTGAATCCCGAACATGACAGAGAGCGTGCGAAGTACCAAAAGTACCGATGAAAACTTTTTCCTTTTCCTTAAAGCCTTTTGGAAGGATTTTTTTTTTTTTTGTCCCGCTACTCAAAGCTGATGAATAGCTTTGTGTGGCATATTCTTCTCATTTAGTATCGTATAGCTATATGGAATATCCTTGCGCATGTTGCGTATGGCAACACTCAGGCACGATGTGAAGTAACCGGGGCGACTACAATGACGTTGGTACTCGCTTTTCTTGAATGTGGAATGACTCATTGATGGGGCCCGTCTTTGTAACTACTTTAGCAAGAAACTTTTTAAGCGACGCGATTGCAGCAAGGTGTATTAGCAGGCAGTAAGGATGAGGGGGAAAATAAAAACCCAAACTTATTACAATGCCATCCGCGAAATTAAAAGGCATACTCCATCCAGTTTTAGGAAAAGATGGGACTATTTCTTGTGAAAGAAGAAAACTTTTCGCATTCTAGAGATAGTTATATCCGCATGCATTAGTATTTTACGACGACGAGACTTGACAGGAAGGCATCTTTCAATCTTTGACGAGAGCATTACCATGGCAATGTCAAGAATATTTTTTTTTCTGGAAAAAAAAAGATCATACACATACGCTGAAGGAAGACAAAGTTTTCATTGATTAATCTGAAACTATCCAGCGAAAAACCTTGTCGAGTCCTTGTGGGCTTTAAACAGTGGAAATGTAGGCAAAGTTTGAAGGTAATACTTGGAATCAATGTAGTGAATATTTGACACCTTAACTTACCTATTGGTTAACGATTTGGCTGTGGAACTAGACCAATGACAAATGGCTTGGTGGCAAAGGAAGTTTCGGCAGAACTGAGCATTAACAGCTTCGAATTTGCAAATTCAATGAAGATAGTTCTGGTAGTTGACCAGAGAAAGCCGTAGTGTGCCAGAACTTAAAGGCCCTCCTAATCGCTTCCGTGATGCAGAGAAGTGCTTGGCTAGGAAACAATTCAATGAATTGAGACTAGACGTAGTAACCATCGCATCTGGATCGGGACTATTGATGAAGCTGGTTGCAGCCGGAGATTTTATAGACATTTTTCTAGCATCCTCTTGTATTTTTGATTTGAACAAATCTGCCTTATCGGCATCCTTATCGCTATCCGCTAATCTCTATCGGCTATTTGCTATCCGCTAATCTCTGTCGGCTAATCGCTCTCCGCTACATACTTTGTCGCTATCAGCTAATCGCTATTCGCTAATCGTTTCCTGATGATCGCTATCCGCTAAAAGTTATCTTGCATTTCAGTTCTCTCTTATGCTTGCGCGTGATTTGGCACTCGCAATATTTCCGATCTTTGGTTAGATATTTCTTTACCGGAACAGGGTCCTTCTGTCAAACTGTCATGAGAAAGCTTCTCAAATCCCCTTTGACCTTTGGTAATTTGTGACAAAGTGCACCACACTTTGAACCTGAATTTGTTGGCGACTTCTCATTCTAGTCTCAGCTAGTTACAGCTCATACAATTGCTACAGCTACAGCTAGTTGGGTCAGGAAAGCTCAAAGTCTATTCCATCAAGTACCCACGTCTCCTTGAAGCTACTCACAGTAAGAGCTAGAAATGATTTGACTATTATAGATTCTACTTGCTATTTCTAGCTACTAAAGTTCAGGAGAGGTTCCATGCGATCTAGCTTGAGATTATAGCTTCAAAAAGTTAAACCTTGAAAGGAGGTTTAAGGAAAAGAACTGGAGTAATGTGTCCTTTGTACAATGTGAACAATATAAGTATGTAGTTGCATACCGATAGATTAGAACCTGAGGACAACAACTACCGATACTTCGAACCTATGAGCAAAAGAACTAACTTTCAGACTGAAATACTCGCCAAATGTCCCTAATAAGGGACTATATGTAGACTCAGACAAGCAGCCCTTCTGCTATCAAATCCTTTTGCGACTTAAAAATAGGAATACCTGTCATAATCAACTTTACCCAAGCAACTAACAGCTGTTAGTCATTTGAAATTGATCTGCTCGGCGCATAGACATCAAAAATAAAATGAAATCCAATTACCTTAAACCATAAGCCCAGTTAACCACCAAACAGTTATGTTCTGTTTCCCAAAAATCCATTTCTTCAATCCAAAAACCTCCCCCAATCCATGGAGTAGAGTATAAAAAGCCCACATTCCTTGCAAAATCGAAAAGAACACAGAAGCACCAGAGATATCCCAGTTCATCCAGGACTTAGTTAGAGCATCAACATTCCGGTACCTACCTCTGTGTATCTGAGTATCTTTTCCTATGAAAACAAAGAAGAAGAACCCCACAACGCTCACCACTCCCAAGGGTATCCTCTGATGGAATCCATTTGCAATCTCGTTTGTATTACATTAACCAGGTAACCACTGGAGGATCCGAGTGCAGAAGAATTCTCCCCAACCTGCCTGTCGATACAAGAAGAAAAAAAAGAAGAACTCCTTCGTCCAAAAAACCCGGTGGGATAACCGGACCGATTATGTATGTATCGGACGGAGAAGTGAGTTGCTGAATGTCCAGTTGACATGGCGATTGGGGACTATCAACGATGTCGGCTTTATATGTTTGGGATGCGGTTTGGAATAACATCCACCCTTACTCCTCTCATATCCTGGCGAAGTTAATTTTTGCCTTACGGTACATTTTGTTCTGCCATCATGTCACTAACTAGACGATGTCTTTCGAATATTTTTGGGTCTGTTATATTAGGAATGGTCGGTGGTGGTTCGCTGGCGACAGGCAGCAGGCGGCAAGCGGCAGGATGGTGAAAGTAGATCCCGAGATATGATTGGGGTTATTGAAGCTTGCCAGGTAGATAGAAGTCTGTACGTACTCCTTGGGATCATATTATCGGTTTGGGGATTTTCATCCAACTACCGATGGCAGTTTTTTGATATTAAAGGTCGCATCAGTGTCCTCTCTCGCTCCCACTCTCTTGTGTTGTTCTGTACATAGAGCATATGAAATGAAGGTGCTGGCTGGAGGTATCCCTACTTCGATATTGGGATTTGATGGAGTCGTCTAGTTAACTTTATACGAGTGTTTTTCTCATGTCGGGGGTCGTTTAGTTTTAGGATTGACAGTGGAGTAATAGAAGAAAATGAGAAGCGCTCACAGTTTGATGCCAAGAAAATATGTTTGTGTGCATTTGAAAAACACATCAAGGAAAGGGTGGAAATTGTAGGACAAGGACAGGCATTCTTCACAAGTGGTACTCAGGGAGTGTGAAGGTTGTTCCCGGACTTAGAACTTAAGGCGAATGTATACTTTTGAGTGGTTGTTTTCATAGGAAAAACAATTGGGACAATGCCAGCATCATGTACGAAATGGTTATTTGGAAGAAATCGGCTAACGGAAAAGGGTATTTTGGGCTCAGACATACAGCGAATCTTGATGGTGTAATGATTGTTGGAATTGAATAGCTATCGCCAGTGAATATGCAAGTTGACCTGAAGTATTAATTCTATTATTTGATATGCTGCAACGTGACCTATTGATCTACATATTGTGCTACTGATGCACAAGGTAGGAAGGATCCCTCATCAGGGTTTTCCTTTCTTTTATCTGAGCCAGGGACCCAATGTAAATAAACACAAACAAAGCCGTTTCTTCGCTGACTGGGCTATCGAGCATTGTATCCCAAATTGATCTTAATTTCAGTCCAAAAATCACACCCAAGGGCGAGGCTCATTTTTGGATGAATAGGTTCGTCAACAAGCAAAATTTGGGACGATAACAATTCGACACGAGATCCACCAAATGCAATCCATTCAGAGAAAGTCACATCATTGGTCTATACTTTTTTGACAACGATGTTGACCAAGCCACCACCATCAGCGGCGAGTGCTATTGATCGATGAAAACCACTGTACATTGGTATAGTCAAGCAACTTCCTTGCAGTCCTGTAATCCGCATCTCTTGTTGATTTGATGGCCAAAATTGCGAGTGAGAAGTCTACCCTGAGAACCTCAGAAGGACGCCCAGCAGAAGACAAGGAAGAACTAGGAACTTTGCTGCGATATACTTTCATGGTTTGGACAAACAGCGAAATTTTATAGACTCGACTTTTGAGCAATCTTCATAGACAAGGATGAATTGAGCGTAAGCTACCATTCTATTATTCTTGAAATCCCTTGAGAAAGCATTGCTAAGGACTACAGTAAAAGCTGCTGTTCTTTGTGTCCACATTTAAGTGGATTGGATTAGTATTCACTATTGTTATGCCCGTTGGTTCCTGATCCATTCTCTGATTACGAAATTAGGTTGAGAAGAGGCCCATCGGAGAAGCTCTTGTCAAATATGAGGAAACAGAATCATCAACATGACGAGGATGGATATGGTGCAGTGGGTACTGCGTTCACTCGTATCCCAATGTGTTCTGGTTCAAGCTCAAGTAGAAAACAGCAATATAGCCAACCATTGATCACAGAGAAACAAACATCACTAAAGTTGCTTGTCACTCTACTTCGTATAAAGGTCTCTGCCTGCTGGACCTGTTGAGTCTGACTACTCCGGCTGGTTCTATACGAATGCAAATGAACATACATTTGCGGGATAGAGTGAACTACTTGGGGAGATATTGCTTTAACAACTTAAAGACAGTGGGTTCCTTGAACCAATGCCCGGATTTTCTAGGAATATTTAACTTTTGGGTAATATGTTTTAAGGTTTCCCTAGTACGAGTCATGATGGTCGCCACTGTTGTCTATAGTCTTATAATGGCATGTCAAGAATATTACATGGTGGCTAACTAGCCATGTGTCCCTACCCACTATCTATGGGGATCGACGAGGGAGCTCTCTCTATAAGCCACCAGAATTGTTGGTACGACGCCTTTAATATCTCAAGTTGACACCGACTAAGCCGGAGATGCTTCTCAGCTCTCCATGGGAGGTATCATTCGTAGTTAAGCTGCCTATCCAGCTTTTTCGGCCACTTGAAAGATTATCGGCAACGCAATTCTATCCTGGATCAGAACTGCCTAATCATAATAGAGGGGGAACAAAACCCTTGGGAGAACAAAGCCCATAAATGCACACGCTATATTGGTAGATCGGTAGTATTGCGGCAATAAGCCCCGGAGATCAGGTTATTCATCGAGGTGCCTTCGAATCGCCTTGACTAAAAAATTGTCACAAGATCTCGTTGGTATAGAATTTTATGTACTGCGACTCTAGTGCTCTTCGTAAGGGTGAAAGTGCCTCGGGCTCTGGCCACATTTTGACATGTACGTGCTCTGAAAAGAATGGTTTCAGCTTCCAGTTGTCACAATATTGTTGAATCTTGTCTGTTCTCAGTCTTATAGTGGAGTCATAATTTTACTCACCCTTATTCTGTTGGATGTTTCTCAGAAGTTTACTGTTTTACTAGTTTTTTTTAGATCTTTAAACTTCGAAGGTATGGGGTACATGTTTAACTAAGATATAGACTTAAAGGCTGCCTAATTAAATCATAGCCATCGGCGCAATATTGAAAAACTAATCGCCATTGCAAATTGATTCCTTAGAGGGACTCAACCCTTCAGCTGAAGTCGTTTGGGAATTCCTCCCCATTAGTCGGAAATCCCCATAGACATGATGAAGCAATTTTCGTTTCAATACTTTTTATTTTTGTGTCTACTTCCGCAAATGTAATGAATTCCCGAGGTTTTTCTCCTTTTTTTTTTTATCCCGCTATGCATTGTGACTGGTGTTGTGACACTTCCGTTGGTCCTACATAATACATCTTCTTTTTATTATTCAATTTATTTGTCAAAATCATAAAAAAAGAAGAGGAAACAAAATCCCTAACGGTAGTAAATGCCTCGTTTCTACTTCCATATTTCGTCCTTTCTCCTTTTTTTGAATAAATTTTTATGACCCTCTCTAGAAAATGCACGCCGTTGAATGTATTCCAAATAATGACATATTAGTAGGTCCTTTGTGCTGCGGTTTATTTATCCATTTTTTTATCTCCATTTTTTTTTAGCTGACATTTTGTTTGATGTCCTTGTTTTGGGTGTGTGAAGAGCTTCGTTTTTTGTTAAAAAGTGAATAATTTATACGCCAACCATGATTGTGACATTTTTATTAATTTTACCACATCTTTGACGAGGATATGAATAAATGAATTGGAATGTCATTATTTGACAGAGATTTCGCTTTGAAAAATTGCCCGAGGGATTTGAATTAGAATAAAGGTTAGAATTTAGTCAGGTGTTGAATAATTCAATAGAAAACAATCCACTGGATAGTTCAATTGTCGCCCAAAAAAAAAAGCTATGATGTATAAAAACTACTCGGATGCAAGTTAGCCTGATGGGCCAAAAATATGCGAACAATTTATCCACCAAATATTCCCAACATATGCGGTGAATGCTAAAATTGGGAATTCCACATCACAAAATTATGCAAATTTTAGATTTAGGATATTTTTGTTCTTTTATTTGTTTGGGAACTAGAAAATCAGAGTGTAGCATCATCAAAATGACACTTGGCAGCTGCACAAAAAATTGCTTCCAGCGCCATCTCTTACATTCTTGTTAAACGCGATTGCAATTAAATTGCTTACAGACGAGAGATGGCACTGTCTTTTTAGACAGGTCAACATATGTATAGGAAATTTATACATGTACACCATGTAACAAAAGTTTCTTTTTTTTTTCAAAATGGATAAGGATTAAGACTGCCTCAAAAATAGGAGTACCAAGTCCTTTATAATAGTCAATTGATACTTCTTTTATAGGGTACACCAAACTGAAAATCTTCAAAAAAAACTAACTAGTTAAATATGTGTATAAAACATTTATTTACTCATACTTATTTAAGAAGATGAACAGGATACAATAAGCCTGCCAATTTCTCTTCTATTGCACTCTTCAGCTTACAACTGCGGGGTTAAGCGACAAACCAATATACGGTCTTACTCTGGTGACATTCAAGACTTTGTAGACATGAAAACTAAGTGCACTGTCAGAAACTGGTTACGAAACTTGATGTTGTAAAGTAGCTAGCGAGTTTTGAAAATGCATCATCCAGTCGGAAGATGTTATTTTGGCGCAACTTGAATTTCGGCGTAGATATCCTGGTGATTCTATGCCAACCTAGTCAAACTTAAAGAATCCGTCGATCTAACTATCATCTGACAACTGATTTGATTGACTATTCTTTCTGGCAATACGTCAATTGTAACATCAAAATTCAACAGAAATTCCTCGACGAGTTCTATGGGCTTAGGGCCTTAAGAAATTTTCCCGCTCTCCTCAAAGCGACATAACAACACCTGACAGAAGAGGTGCCCAAAAGTCTCGCAGTGTTCGTTCTGACGTTAAAATCGCCACTTTTACGGCGTGCCAAGTAATTGACCAAACTATAATGACAGCAAATTGACGAATTTGGACGAAATCGTTGGGGCCAATTTCATGAAAACCGGCTTTTGTTAAGTTGACTATAAGTAAAGTACCGTCCAAAAAAGTGATACCCCAGCACAAGTTAGGTAATCAAAATATTTCAATTCTACTCCTAAATTTGAGGTTTGATCAAAATCCCCTTACTGATTTAGGCTGTAAACTGGCGTACACACAGACCAACTGACAGATAGAATTTACAGACCCACTTTTTCGAGTTCGAATTCTTCCAAATTCGCATCTTACATATACGAATGTATACTCTACTAATCTTCCAAATATTGTATATGGCCCCGCCCTTTTTTTTTCTAAAAAAACGTTTTTCGTAGATTTCAATCAAATAATATCAATCCTTAGAAGCAATGCATATTTGTATAAATCTGCTCACTACCACGCCCACTTTTTGAAATAAAATTCTTTTAGAGTAATTTTATAAACAAAATTATATATAAATTAAGGCAAGTTTTTTGTGGAAAACATACATATGTATGTACGTGTATAGGAAAGGGATAGGGTATCACACGATTCGCTCTAGGAGCAGGAGTAGCAGTTCCATATGTCAGCAAAGCATATAAAGTATTAGCGTTGACTAATTACTTGCTCAGAGAAAGACCATCGGAAAAAACCCAAAGTGTTTCGGAAAAATCCCATCCGCGGAAAAAAACTTACATTTTCCAAGTTTAATAGATGGTTTTCCAAACTGTACGAAGGCGGTAAATTTGATAAACATTTAAAAAACATGCGCGAATTGTTCCGCTTGGGTTTTCCTGAGCTCGATTTTTTTTCCGCAAGCCACTGCCATGTTGAGATTAATTACGCGAATATTTCCCAAAAGTGGTGTTTTAGAATTTTTGGAAAAATTGTGTTCAGATTGTGATTGATTCATATCTCAATTATGGGCTTGATTTTCAATTAATAAGGTGGACTAGTTTTCTGATTTTGAACTGTACAATCGCGGAAGTACCTTATAGAAACGCAAGTTTTTGAGCGTCTCTTGAGATTCACTTGTCATCCAAAGGAACATGTTTTTAATTTGTGTTCTAATTGTGATCCAAAATGATTGGTTCGTGAAAAACACAGAGTTGGAACCGAAAATAAAAATAAATAATTTTTTTTCAATTAATTTATTCAATTACAAGTATTTTAATAGTCAACAACAGCAATAACAATATTTACAAATAAATTAAACTTAAACTAAGTCTTAGACTGACACAGCGCTTTTTTGTTTTTCCTTAAAAATGTAGTAACAACGTTTAACAAGGGGCTGACACAATTGAGTCCTTAGGAATTATTCACCGGCTCTATGACCGATCCGTAGAATATCGGCAGCTTCGTGCTTTCGTGCCGTACAAAGAACATAAACGGCGAGTCCACCCTGAACTCCACATCGAAATCCTCCCGGGATATACTTGATATGGTGGCAGCTGCCCCCTCAGTTCCGGTCTCATTGATCGTCAAGTCGATCTTATGCATGAAACCGTCTAGAGACACCTCATTATGTTCCGTGATTCCACTAAAGTCACTTGTTGCGCTTTCGAATGCACTTCCTGCACTCAACTGGCCGAGAATGTCTTTCAAATTGATGGTGTCACTTAGATGCATCTTTGGCAACGTAATAAGGCTCGTGCGCACTTGCATCTTGGAGATCATATCCTCGATGATGTCGGCTGTCAGAGTTGCTTGGAGTTTCTTTAATTTTTCACCGCTGGATTTATTCGGCAGGATAATGTACATCTGTGTGGTATCGCCTTTGAAGGGAAGTGCCATAATTCCACAATCGAATTCCTTCGAGTGGTAGTACTTGAATTCACCACCGTTGCCCATAGTTGGGACGAAAATCTTTTGTCCTTGCCGGCCATTTGGATAGAATGCTCTCCTTGCTGTGGCTTGCGGAATAAACGCAGACTCCCACAATGCTTTGAAGTGAACCGCACTGGCGACCATCATTCGAGTGGTCCTGTCAATGCCATCCGCAAGGATATTCTCAATTTTTCCATTCGTTTGCTGTCGCACCCAATCGTTAATGAATTTCGCAGCCACTGTTGGCTGCTGCTCGAAATCCAGTCCGGTGACTTGACTTTGATAAATTGCTTCCACGGATGTACGATAATCCGGTCGCATGCTGTAGCCGGTTTGCATGAAAATTCCATTTGCCATATTGATTTGTGATGCCTCGGCGTCGGATGTCGTTGGATGGAGAATGGATTCGAACATTTGTCCAAGCGCATGGTGGCGGTCTAGCTGACTATTGGTTGGGTGTAGCTTATCAAAGCCTAAAATGTGTTGCATTTCGAGATTGGTTTGACCCTTAGCGCCGAGTTCGAGAAGTGACAGGACAGCGGCGACATTGATCGGTGAGAAAACATTGAATTTGCCGGTCGGCTGGTGGTTGTTGTCCTTAGAAAGAATATTTGCTTGGATGTTACGTGCCATCTCAAAGATTCCTTTTGAGAGCTCGGATTTCAGTTCCTCTGTCACAGTGACTGCTGGTACTGGTGTTGTGCTTTTGAATAATGTTTGACGTTTTGTTGGTTCTGTGGACGGTGGCCGGGGACGTCGTGTGGTTGTACTTGGCTTTGGTGTTGATGGGGCAGGTACATCGTATTGTAGTTCCCCCATCAATGGCATTGGTCCATTGAAAAACATCTCAAAGGATGGATACTGCATTTGTTGGGACAGAGTGGCTTGTTGCATCATCGGCATTTGCTGGTGTTGTAAGAATGGAAAATAATTCCTGAAAAAGAGAAAGAAAACGAATTGTTAGTACTGTTCAAAGGTCCTTAGAAGGTCTGCTCTCGGACTTACCAAAAGACAAAGTTCTGTTGAGGTGAAGGTCTGGATTGCGTTAGAGCCAAAAGGCATTTCAAAATCACTAGACATATTGCTTCCATTGTAGTCCTTAGAGAAAGAACTTCACTGCTTGAGTTGAGTTTGTCGAATGATACTGTTCCTTTGGCTAGCCTTCGTTTTATACACGCTCTCAGGGATAATGACCGAGAGAGGGAGAATTTTCCGGTGACAGCATGCGGCGTGTGACTACCTGGGAACGTTACGTAGTTTTTGGGTTTTCGGGCGCCGCACGTTCGAACGGTTTTTTGTGTGAGCCATGGGAATATTTACTTTTATGATCCTGTGTGTACACATATGTGGACGATTGTTTGGATATACCACAATCGATGATGCGATTTTTTTTCCCCATTTTAGTTCCTTAATTGGGTTTCGATCCAGATTGTAAAGGTGGGGATTTTTTGATTTACATGGGGTTTTTTGTCGCAGCCAGAGGATTTTTCTGTTTGTTGATAGGGATTTAGTATTATTTCCGTTTGCCGATGGAGAATGCATTTTTTTTTAGTAATCACTTTTGTTGTATGTGTCCTTAGTTATGAATGGAAAAACAGCTGGTATTTCCAATTTAATAGATTATTTACCTACGTGTGTTGTTAAAAGCAGAGGTTCTGAGTTTCGTCAGATTAGATTAGATTAGATAATCCTTTTTATAATTGGATTGTGCAACTAACCATGTATGCATAGGTGTGCAAAATGAAAGGTACTCAGTAGAATCCAACTAGATCCTTCACTCTAAAGGATGTATTTGAATTAAATGTCTTACACATTTTTTACGACTTATTCACGATAGAAGCAAAAAGCTTTTTCCATTTGAACCATTTCACTGGAAGTGAAGCTTAGTAGCATTGGCTTCATGGATGCCTTGCTACTAGTAGAGTGGCTGTACACTAAGATCAACAGAATTGGGTCCAGCAAAGGAAAGTTAGTTCTCCAAATCTGAGAAGAAGTTTGAGTGCACGAATAAGGCAAGTTCTTCAAAAACCAATACCAATCTCAGAAGAAACGTCCATCAAAGGCCCGTCTAAAGAATCAGCTTCATCAAGAAAACTTGTAACGAATCTCCCTTTCCTCTCATCAGGAAAGAAGTTGGCCTTCCCTTACACTTGTTTTGGACAACCAGAATGCTCCAGATCCAGTGGAATGGAACTAAGCACGATTGCCATTGAAGCAGTCAGTGTTATTCGTTGACTATCCCATGACACTGATGCATATCGCCCTCTGGATTTAAGTGAGCCTTGTAGGTGGGTGACTGGGCCACCAGGTTCGAATAATATCAACGTTTTTTATGCTCCAACCTCTAGCGAGCTTCTGACAAACACCAGAGAGTATTACTCCCATGAAAAAGCTCATCAAAAACTCTCTGACTCGTGAGAACTTTCTATGGTTGAGTGTAGAGGGTTCATGTTGTCAACCAGGGAAAAATGATTTGTCCAAACCGATGGAAAGAATGTCTCGACCAGACTTACACTCTATACAACAACAATTCTGTTCTATGGTGCCGAATGCTGTAACGGTGAGAGTAAATATTGCTTACCTTCAAGAAAGATACTTTTGCTGCATACATGAGGAGTACACATGGAGTAAAAGTTTCTATCTCTAACTCTGTGAGCCAAATTGTGGAAGTAGTCAAAACAGCCACGTCAAGGGAATGGAGAACAATGTTCTAGCTATGTGTAGGAGTACAATAGAGTCACAGTCCCTAGGTTCGAGACAACGAAGGCCATCGAACCACCAATTCAAAATCAAAGCTCTGCCAGATACCAGTAAACTTGGTCTTAACAATTGGAAGCAGCGAACTCGGGCCGGGAAGGTCTCAGGTAGAAGCTCTCCAAGCTCTCGAGCTCTTCCAGAAAGTTAATAATTGTATTTCTCTAACATCCATCTGCTTAGAGATCCTTTCATAATTTGATAGGACCACTTTCTCCCTAAGATTCTAACAAGAATCAAAATCCCGATTCTATCCCAAGTTGTACAACAATATCTACTTCTTTCCACACCTTTTGAAGCAAGTACAAGAACCCCCAAGACCTAACAGCTCACATAAAGATAAGAGATTCCAAAACCCGCCGTATGCTAGCCATACACAATACATCCTGTGTTATACCTCAAAAACCCATCGTTTACGAGAACACATGTGATCATTGACGAGTTAGCGCCAGCCTAATGATCAGCTATTTAAGAAAACCCAACAGTTCCGGTACCCATACATCCGTCCATCTATCCATACTTGAAACATCTTTTGAAAAAGAGAAAAGAAAAACCGTTCATTCATAAAAAATTTTTGTTGAAGAGGAAAACTCAAATGAAAAGGATAAACCCATATTACAAATTAAATACAAACAACATTGCATTCTTCTCTCAAGTGGGTACCTTTGTTGAACTTCTAAATGCTGTGCTGGATCCTATGTAACGCAAGAACCTCATATGACGAACGACTTCCAGGTAGCAGCCGATGACGTGAATTTCCCACGTCTGTCTGTCCAACGTGAATCCTCTATTCGCTACACATTTGCGGGAAATCTGAGAAAATACTTATCGTGATTTCCAAATTATCATAAAAATTTTTGTTTGATATCCAGGATATGCAGGACATGCAGGGGAAATTTTGATAATTTTTCGCGAATGTGTTTTTTTGGAAATGTTATGGAGGGATTTTTTTTTTTTTTAGAGTTGATAGAGATTAGGTGCAATGTGTTGTAAGATTTGCAAGTTGACTTATGTCCACATGTTTGTGGTGGATTAAATGTTTTTTTTTGGGAATTTAGTTAAATTGATTTGGCGACAAGTTGTCGGTGCATTTGCTTGTCAGCCTATCTATGTTCTTCTGATTGGGTAACGAGAGAAAGAGAAAAAAATGAAACGTCAAAATTTGCTCAATCGTATTCGCATTTCGCTGAGCTTTAAACGGAACTTAAGGTCCCACCACACGTGATGGTTGAACATCATTGCTCAATGCATTGCTCAATTAGCCTACCAGCCAGAGTCATCTTTCTGACCAAAACTAGGGATCCATAAAGAGAAAGAGTAAATCGGTGGGATGTCAGAAGTTCTGAGTTCAAAAACTGCCAGAAAATTGGCGTGCTTCCAGAGTTAATCTCACGAAAACCGAAGCCCAGAATCTCTACTTTTTTACTTGCACCTAGAGTATAGAAAAAAGTATTGAATTCGTTTAAAATGTTGAACTCGAGGTGATAATCAATTCTGACTTTATGATGATAGAGAAGCTCCAAAAACTAGGTGTGCCGATTCTGTCTGCTGATCGATATGCAAGAGTGCAGCTTAAACAGCTGGACTTCTTAGCTCTGAAGAGTCACAATTCGATATGAAATCGCCTTTCAAATTTCCTCCCAAAAAAATAGAGGATCTTACATTGACTCTTTATTGGACTGAGAGAATGCTAAAGGCCAATTGTAGTCATCGAGCGTTTATCTCTATTTCGCCCCAATGGGGACTACCATTGGATTGACAGAAACTTATTACATGGCCCCGATGATGGCATTTGAAAGAAGATTCATTGAGAAAACTCCTGATAAAATGTACTGGAAGAACCAAAGAGCCATGAAGACAAGGAGTTAGTGTTCGAATGATATGATATCAAATATGCTAAAATTTTACGCGAGAGTAATATCGTTCGCAAAAGAATCATTATCCTCTCTATGTAGACAGCCAAGCAGCCGTTAAGGCTTGGAACTCTTCTTTAATTAGGTCGAGATATCCATTCTTTAATGAGATATCCAGAGCAAATGCGGTGACCCTCATAAGGAAACGAAGAGGATGACGAACTCTCTAGGAAAAGCGCTGCAATAATCATGGAGCCTTTTGTAGCAACCCCAATGAGTTCCTAACGAAAGCAAATAGAAGAAGAAGCCATCGATTGAGAGAGCTGAGAAACAACTAGACCACTATGGCCAGTCTTCAACAAGAAGTGGCCAACTTCTCTGGTAAAGCATAGTCGTTATAACACATGGGTCGTTTCTGGCATAATTACCGGTCATTATACCATTAAAGTGGCAGGACATTTACCTGATACTTCAGAAACCCGCAAAGTATAAAGTAAGTAAAAACAAAACTTAGGTAACTGAATCTAGAAGGCTTCTGTGGCACTATATACATGCCTTTGGGAATATATGAGGATTTAAGTGTAAAGTGGTGTACTGGTCAAGAAGAAATATCACCTTGAGAGTGCAACACTGATACAATGAGCAGACCGTCTTGCAGTGACGAGTTCGATGAGATCAACACCAACAGGAGCACTGAAAATAATATTAAATCTTCTTCCAATTGATATTCATTGGTTACGGCTAGGACTGCAAACCTGGTCTATGGAAGGCCAAGACGTATGGTCATGCCTGAAATCTGAATCCTGAATCGATCGAATATATCGAGACTCCGCATAGAAGCGGATTATATTATACCATTTTCAAACTGTGAACCGAGAGAATCCAAAATCCCAGCAGGGAGTAATGGATTATGCCTACGTATGATTTGTGCCACAAATTATTATGGATAGTGGTTGTGGTGTCACATGCAAGCGGTCGTCCTGAGGACAGTACACCGCTTAGCATATTGCACAGGGAAATAAGAGAGGCAGTCCTGCGATGAAGCCCATAAACGATGATGTCGATTAGACAGATGTGCTACAGCTAAATCGTTATGGCTCGTCGAAGGAACCTTCATTTCATGACCAACAATCTAAGTGCTCACAAGCTCATACTCCATCAGTTAAACTCAACTTGGAAATCAAAGACCGAAAGGACTTATTAGAACTATCAACTCACACCAAACTGTAGACCGAACTTTTCATATGAAAATCATCATTAAGTGCACCTAAACATACACTAACTTTTCTATTCAACCAAGTGTTTGCATTCATTCCTACACAGCACACTCGATGTTGATTCAATTCAATGAAACCTCTGCTAATTTCACATTCATCAAATGAATAAATAGAATATCTAATCATTCATATTCTGATATTTGTTCTTCCTACGTTCGCACTCGTATGCCATTTAAACCACCTACTGTTCTTAGTAATTAACAATTTCAAAGAACCCACAATCGACTGTTTGTTTCATTTGGAGGACGGTATGCACTACGGATTCGAATGAAATTCAAAGTAATCGAAGCACATGATAGATACAATAGTCATGCTACAGTTTTCCGAAACAGATGAAAGAGTAATAAAATTCCATTCAATTATCCTTGCTGTGTGTATGTTTGTGTGTGTGTTTTTTTCTCGTTCATACTTAATGTGGATCAATGTGGACATTGTTAATGGAATTACTCCACCAATTGTACTTATCCGGCGATATGAGTTGGATTTCCTGCGATTAATCGTAACCTACCACCAGTACTCCTACGGATTGTAAATACATACATACTTACATAAGTATGTACATATCTCTGAGTAAATTATTGCCACGCATATTGGAAAATAAGGCGAGAATATTTATTATTTCATAATTAGTTTTATTAAAATATTGATTGGATATATTGACAGGAAGAATGAGTAATAACTCCCGTTGTTCCGTGTGATTAAAGTCGAGGCGTTTTAAACGTTTATGGATCTTTCAACCAATAGTTAATGCATTCATATTGTATGTAGGCTCCTGTAGAGGGAGTGGATAAAAGGAGTGCTCATAATCCCCTTTTTATATAAATCTGTATGGTGGATAAAAAATTTCGACACTATAGCCTCGAAAATCTACTCAATGGAGTGAGCAATGACCCGATCCTAGAACTTTATAACGACGCTGGCATATCTCAAGCGAAAGTACATGGACTCGAGGAAGTCTATCAAGATCTACCAAGAAGTATCTAGACACTTACATAGAAAGTCAAGCAATTACCAACAAAATGACAACTGGTCAACACCTGAGCTTGTAGCTTAGGCTAGGTTAGATTGCCAGACTGCAGTGGGTGCACTCGACCTGATCGAATATCCTCAGTCTATTCATTTGACACCAGCAGAAGCTTATTAGGAAGCGGCGGATGTCCAAGTTGACGAGTTCACCCAAATTGTCGAAGAAGTATTCTCCTAAATGCAAGTTCTTTCCAATTGAGAGCGCATGGCAGCTGCACAGAAGATTATTATAAATAGTCCTCCACCTCGTCCATGCAGCTCCTTCAAAAGTCGTTAGAAGATAGGCCCAATCTAGTTGTCTCCCAATGATGCAGTGGTAGACTTCAACCAATTAGTAGCATTTTGTTTGACTAAAAGTGCACATGTAGCACGAATCATGTTGCGATTCTCTTTTTCAGGTAGGATCGGAAGAGTCTATCAGCTATACAGTTGCCCTAGATGTCACAGCTCGCAGATTACCACTGGTGGATTCTAAGACATATAGGCTGTCACGTCCTAAAAATATCTAGAAAATGCTCAAAATTAAACCAATCAAATTGTCTAGCGCTTATCAGTCTTCCCACATTCAAATTGGCTGTGGATTTCCAAAACCAGATGAATGAATACACTCACCTCATGCCATGCCTCACAAAATTATAGGAAGACACATGCTTAGGAACTTCTTAAACTAAACTGGTCACAACTTATTCTACACAAAGGCTTCCTTATAAACAATAACCTACTAGAGGGCCTTTTAAGGTGAAAGGGACGGATCATGAAGAGGAAACCTTGGCAGATGGCCGGCCAAGCCTCAACAGAATTCCTAGAGAAAGCATCTTTCGAACACTTGAGTGAATTCACAAACAAGATTCTGAAGAGCCGCTCTGACACACATTTACTTTGTTGCTTTTTATTATTTACCAATGGATTTTTTAGGTATCCCCTATTTAAATGCAGTGACTGAACACAGATTAAGATGTTCACGGCTCAATGTCAGTAGATGTTACAATATTTCCACCAGAAAAGCATTGGTGAGTCAGCTTCATGATACATCTTCGTAACCCTTGCACCTCTTATTTATCTTACGAAGCCTAAGAGCACACAAGGATGTGGGATGATGAATGAGCTTCGGATGTAGTATTAATATAGATTTTCTGGTATATTCAACTACAAGGTATCAACAGTGCTAGCGGTCTAGTTGCTCTGTAGATGAAGATCTAAGTGTTTCAACTCCTTGAAAGCCGAGGACACTAGATCAGTTTTCATCTGTTTAATGACAGCTACCAATACAGCTGAGTAGTTCTTTGAGAGCAGACTGCGTAACCTCGATCTGATGGTATTTGCCTGTACTTTCAACAGCGTTTTCTCTGAGCATGAGATTTGACATTTGCCCAATGACTACTCAGTCTTAAAGAGTTTTTAGCTCGGAATACTCGCATGCCAACCTAAGTATGTACTTGACACCAAACATGTGCCTACATACTTCAACCACTTACCCCGCGGGACTGTTAATAGTTACTACTTCTCGGGGCTGGCTAGCAATTTTGTGTCTTAATTCCTTCTGTATCAACCCTCGTTGCTGTGTCTTGCGACTTCTTGGTGTTACGTACTTTTCCTCGCAACTTCTCAAATTAGGAATTCGAGCCTGTTTACATGTGCTCTAAAGCAGTCATGTCCAATCAGAAGTTTGCTGGGAAAACATTATCTTTACGGTGACTCCGGTTCACTTTTTTTTGTATGAGTCAATAGGCCCATTTGCTCTTTGAAAATTAGCTTAATCTTCTCATGATCACCTGTCCCTCATCTGCAGCTTTCTATTTTCGACTGAGACTCATGCCATGCCTCAATTTGCTAGCCAATAGATCTGTTGATGGCATTCTCCACATGACACCATATGTGTCCACCATCTGACATCTTCCGAATCTTAGAGTGTGAATAATCAAAGCCACTTACATAGATTCCGACCTCACAGGAACCATGGCTAGGTACAAGGTTCGAGTACCAGAAAACAGCTTCTCCCAAACCATTGTTAATTTTTTTGTATGACTGTAGATCCTTTTAGAGTTGTATAATATACACGTATAGGTGTGGCTTCTTCATGGCCTATTTATGGTTTGTTTACATTCATATGTGTATGCTAAGGCCAGTTTTAAATTCCGTCCGACCCGTAATAGCTTCCACAGATGTTTTGCTCTGCGATTTTCGCCGCGAAATTATCTGTCACAAAAATACACGTATCCCCACCTTTAAGGTGTTTGGATTCATGGCATTTTCACATTTCCCTGACACGCTAGTGACGACTCCCAGCTGCTAATGTATATAATCCATCAGCACAAATTGAATCGACCATTGACCTCCATCCTAACAATGAGATACATTTTCCTTCTCAAAAGTACCTACACGAAGAAGCTTGAAATGAAAATAAAAAAAAAAATAACAAGAATCTCACGCAGCAGTTTTCTCTGTATGTAATCTTATAAGGATCCAAAGGATCTCTTCCATCATCGTTAAAGGGTTCATAAATTTTCCAGTTCAGCTTTCTTTATGTGTGTGTGTGTTGGTTTTCTTCCATTTTTTTTCTCTTTCAACGAGTGTGCCGCGCGGCATTTCGCTATTGTGAACGGGTGTGTGCGAACGAGCCTGTTGTTCGTTTTTGAATTTAGAATCCTGGGCGCACACAAAAGTTATTCATATCACGTGAACGAATTGAAATTGAAGAACGCAATTTCATGACACGGCGTGCGTCTTAAGAGGAAAAATACACAGCAGCAACAGCAACAACATTCTCGCCTTTTCAGTCATTCAAAGCCCATCACTAGGGAGTTGTAGAATTCATTCAAAGGAGTGCGATGAGCACGCTGAGTAAAAGCAAGAAAAAAAGGATATTTTTTGGTTGTCCTTATTTATTTTCGACTTTTTTTTTTCTGCTCTCTCTTAGCATCTGTGTGTGTTCGTCTTCGTCTTCCTTTAACCAGTTTACACTTTGGCTTGAAGTTTACATAGGAAAATGTCTCTGATGAGTGGCAGGTGGTGGGAGCACCGGCCCCCTGTCTAATGGGGTAGAGGGAGCAGAGCCAGGACCTTGTTGTGTTGATTGGTGGGACGAAGAGCAGTCGGTTGTGTGTTGTTATGCATTCAAAAGCAAACGGCGGGAAGATAAATTCACACTTTTACACATTTTATGAAATGCCATAAAGATGATAAATTTTATTGCCTTCTTTTGAAGACACCCATAAGTCATACGGGAGGGCGGCAGGGAGGAAGAAGGCTTTCAGTATTTTGCAACGGTTCGCGATGGATTATTGGATGTTGGATGTCATTGACTCGAAGAGCGATGCGATGCGAAGACGTTTGTTTTATACGCGACCTGTGAGGTGTCATCCCTTCAAAGCTTCAAAGACTTACGCAGTACAAAGTGTTGGGTTATAAACACAGAAAATACGAGTGAAGGGTAGAGGTACTAAAAATAAGTGCTATGATAAATTGAGGTTCTCAAGTTGGAGGGTTAATTTGGGAAGTGGAGGCCGCTGGAACGAATGATCAAGATGACACTTTGTGTGTGTGAAGTGTGCTCAAGGACAATGAGGGGATATAAAAATGGAGTACCTACTCTAGCTGGTTGAGCGATTCGCTTGATTTATGATTTACCCTAAAATAGACTAGTACATAGTAGTTTTTGTATCTAACTGTAATTTGAACTCTTTTGGGAGGATATTCTGTTGATGAATTAAGTTTTTACAATTGCTTTCTAGTTTTATATTGCAACTACAGAAGTATATTTGATTCAACAAGAAATGTCATTTTAAATTCCACACCATTGTCGAACTGTCAACATTCAACTGTCATTGCAATGACTTTCGTTAAGTTAAAGTTACAAGGTTAAGGGCCAATATATGTATGTGCAAACCTTCGTACAATGTATGAAAATGGTTAAAATTTAGTACAACAAAAAAAAAACCGTGAAAATATTTCGTAAAGCTCGTAATCCTTTTCGCTAACATCAATCGCGTTCTTGTATAGCAGCTATACATTTGATTGGCAAAATTGAAAGTCTCGGACAGATTACTGATATGGAGACTCTTACTCATGTTCGTCAGGGAAGATGGTCTAAGAATAGAGCCCCCGTACCTAAGAGTGAAAACCAAGTGTGTCTATTTCAGGACGTCCATAGAAATTCAGAATCGAAACTTGTAGACCTACACGACACCTTCCTTTCGTCTATTAACAAATCGTGATTTATTTCCATTTTTCCGGCTGTAAACTGTCACATCTGACGTTTCGTTAACTTAAGACAAATAGTGGAACAAGTTCTCCATCCACAAAGAGTGACAGATGGATGTATTTTTTTTGTATTAATTGGCAGTGTCATGAGGCCATTTTCTTTTTCTTTTTTGAAAATGTCATTGATGCGAGTGTCGAAACAGAGGCTTACTGCAACTGTATGCGGCTTTTCGAGGATATTTGGAGGGGAATCGATGAACGAGAGCTCTATTTGCAGAGACTCCAGCTTAAAAATCAGACGAAAATGAGGTGCCATTCGATGGGCTCTTTAATCTGAACTGGAACACTTCGACTACGCTCACAATGTATGCCTACTGTCTCACAGTATACTGGACCAGAGAGAAGCTTCAACACAAACAGTTGAGAGAGTATAGAGTTTCCAATATCGTGAAAATATTGCCTCAATTGATGGAGAAACCGAGCTGGATCTAATCAGCCGATAGACAAAGCATAATCTGCATTTGTGATGCTATCCACAGTTTGACGAAGTAATGAAAGTAGCTTAAGCACCAAACTACAATGCTCCTACGTTGAATCCGTGCTGCTATTTGGATGTGGTCCTTGGATAATGACCGCCACTAGCACGAGGAAGCTCCAAACGTTTGTCAATATATGCCTACGCAATATCCTAAAAATTTTCTAGCCTAAAAATTTTCTGGGCCATGTACCTGCAGGCACAATCATACGACGACATAAATGGCAGTGGATTGGTCAAACTACCTGAAAGGGTGACAGATCCATAGCTAACCACGCGATGCAAATGCTTACTCATGATACGCGGTGGTTCTAGGAGTACATGGCTCAATACAGTCGGGAACCACGGCAACTGAGAAAGAGTTGGGGAAAGCTGAGATACATTTCCAGAAACCGCGCAAGAAAAATGGTTATAGAAGCCAAAAAAGGAGAAATGCGACAACAGAACTGTTTATAGAATCAAATAAAGGCTAATTGGTGGCCGCAAATCTACCCAACACCTAGAGAAGGCCCTACACAGTGCTTTGATAACATTGAGAGTTAGTTCAAGATATGGAAATAGCATTTTGCTGCAATTTTCAACCGATAACTTGCCTGCAATATTCACCCAAGTCATACTAAGTTGTCCGAGGCAAGAAATCTCCGAACTCCCACCAGAACTCCAATTAATGTGAGCAAAGAACACATCCCTGATAGTTTATTTTACCAACGCCAACTGCAACATCTGAGCTGAAAGTGGCAGGACGATTTTTGAAAATCCCTTTCCAATTTTAAAGTGATCAACAGTTTATCTATAATTTCTGAGAACTAAGTAAGCAAGCTGTAAGCGAATAAATTGAACTGAAGTGTGTGCACCATAACTACCAAGAAAAATATAGAAACAACACTGGTAGTTAGATGGTGAATCTCATAGGTTAAACACCTCCACAAAGTTCAATGGATATGCCACTGCCATCCTTTTTGTTTCTGTTCAATTTTTGAAACTTGATACGTTGAAAATGTTCCAACACAATGAGCCAATGAGTTTGCGTTCCTCACATATTCCTCGAAACGAATTCTCTCTGGCTTATCCCTGCAACGATTTTAGACAAAAAAACAAAACATTTTCTCCGAATAGAGGTGGTGTCCTCTCGCATCTGTGAATGGCTTCAGATAAATACCGATTCCTTGTGCACACTTCGAATAGCAATAGTGAATGCACTCGTCTCTATGTGTATACATATGTGTAGGTATATCATCTACACCAATCGGCCATTTACGAAAATGAAAACAGGGACAAACCGATATTCCCAATGACCGAGTGCTACAATCATCCGTATCTGGGGATAAGGACATCGGATTTATCAAATTGGCAGTTTCTGCTTTCTACCACCCACCCTGACATCTCCTTGGTTATCAACACATACACACAGAACTACAGAACACAGAGCACAGAGAGTGAACCAATGTTTTTCCCATGTCCATTATCGGTGACAATGTTACCCTCAACCCCCATCCAGCCAACACAACAGGCACAATGAATTTTGTTGCTGTGCTGGCGGGACCCAGACAATTGCATGTGGTTACTATCAAAGTAGTTTGCATTTGATGATGGCAAATTATTCTAGGCCTCCTCCAATCCGATATCGACCTAAAGTTCGGTTGCCAATAATGATGATGGGGGATTCAGTTGGACAATTATTCTGCTGACGTTGTTGTTGATCCTGGAATTGTTGTTAATGTTGTCAATTCTTGTACTAGTAGTAGTACGTAGTACGTAGTCGTAGTCATGGCTAGGAGTTGTTGCTCTCACTGATAGGCTTGTTTTCTACTCTTCGTCGGCTCGATATCTTGTTACGATGACTCGGGCATTTGTCGATGTTCATTGGATTTCACAACACATAGTGGATTATCCTCAAAACCTTTGGAATGAAACGCTAATGGATTCGGATATTTCGATTGAATTCAGTCTAATGTATGATTGATCTAGGAAAGCGCACTAAATTACAATTTACAGAGTGAGTTACAGATGAGGGCTGCAATTGATACCAAGGAGTGGTTGAAAGAGGGTTTTTACATAAAGGAGAACCGCAATGAGGTGTATGAAGAGATAGCTGAGCAACTCCCTTCAGTGTCGAACTAAAAGAACTAGACTGAGGTCACGCCAACTCCAACATCTCAGTCCAAATGGTCCATTGTACCAGAATTTTATTGATTTAGAAAGAAGACTAAGTAAGTAGAAGGAGGAGCTAGCAGAACCAGTAGCTACTCACCACATCAGCCCCGAAAATTCGCTACATGATGTAAGGAAAGGCAGAACACTTGGACAAAAAGTGCTCCGCCTTTCTGGACTCTATGCAGATTGTAATGTCACTTAAGCCTAGCAGGATGAGATAAAAGAGTGCAGTCTCATACTGTGACCCCAATAAGTTGTTTGCAGGTTGTTCCGCTGATAGACAACAAGAATGTCTCTGATTTTCTAAAGACGTCATGGACCCAAACGCTAACAGAAACCCTTACCGAGGATGTAGTGAGGCACTATGTAGGCTCAGGATCTAGGAAGTCTTCCTCTGAACTCTGGGGATCACCATAGACACAGAGAGCTACAGCAACCAGTCGAAGTGATGATGAATTACCACGAAGAACAAACCTGGAATAATGTCAAAATAGATGGAATTCTTCTGACAAAGGTAAATGGATGCAGAGATTGATTCCCACTAAACACCTTTGGGTCAATAGGAAGCAGGAGAGCTGAACTTCTACCTGACACAGATTTGGGCATGAGGACCTTATTGTCTAATGCGCCCCAAAGAAGTAGAAAACAACCACGATACCATGGAAGCCATCAAACTGATACCCAGAGCACAAGAGGGTTGGGAAGTTGTAATTGGAACAACGAAGGCAGAAAGGTAGGTAGCTCTTTCTTTTACAATGGAGTTTCGCTCCAACTTTCCATAACTCTGGCGCATAAATCAGGCTGAATTTGACCAATGGTCTTGACTCTGTTCACTTTCAGAGCAGTGGTAGTTTGTTGTTTATTGGCATAGACCCTTAACTAATGAAAATCCCCCAGAATCGTACGATCTCGATGGCCAATTCAAATCATCTCCGCGTGAGATAACCCTGTTCATTTTCATTGTAATACAACGGAATAGTCGGCTTTGACAGCACCTCACCATTGGTATACATCAACGAACAAAGAGACAATAAAATTTTTCGGTCACCTGCTGAGTCAATTGAATTCCCTTTCCAAGCAAAAGGTGTACACACTTCTCAGTTAATTCAATTAAATTCTCTTTTTTAAAGCAGCATCATCTTTTACTCGAGTAACTTTTATGATAACTTCCTCTTCAACCTCGTATATCACTCTTCAACCAGGAATTACGAATTCCTCCATTCCAATTCATCTCGTAAGTAGATACAAGGCATTCTGCAAATACCAAGATTTCTTTTATGATCTCCTTATCATGGAATAAAATGACAGGGCAGCTCTTAAGGCGATGGCCATATTTATCGACGTCTCTTTAAACCCCACTGGTCACTCGTTAAAGACTCTTCAAAATGAATCACTGAATTTCTTCGTCATTCAACCATCGTTTAGCTCCCCCACATTCACATTATAAGCACTAATGGTCGAAATAGCATTAGGACCGGATCAACTTCATGCTTCGCCTAAACTCACAAATTCCGCACAACAATAAGCATCGAACACCCGTACAAAGACTCCGGCCATTGTCAAGGACAATCTGTCCCCTCCACATACACTATCTATGCACCCACGCAAAAAAAAAAGAGAGAAATAGAAAAATTCAATCTAAAAAGGATTAAGGACATTATTCAGTAGAGAAAGGAAGGAAACTGTTCCCTTCACGCTTTCCCCCTCTCCGAAAAAAAAAAAAATGTTGAACTTTATGCCAGAAATAGTTGTCAAGGACAAAAATCTCAGCTATCCTTCAGATGATAGTTCAGCATGAACTTTTTTCTTCCCCCTCCCATTGTGGTAAACCGAATCTTCTTCACGACACTTAAACACACGCATTGCGGTGGAAAATCCAACTCACTCTGCTGGCGCGCTTCCTCTAATGGAATTCTCTCCACAAAAACGAACGTGTAGGAGCAAACAGTTTTCGGGGTTTATTTTCGTCCTTAAAACCAGATTGAAGCCTTGTATATACACCATCACACTGGATGATGATTTTACGAAGCCCCCCAAAAAAACCACACAAATTAATTTCGCGGAAAAAATACTAAATTAATTACTTGATCCGTTTTATTGAATTTCATTCCGGTAATGGTGTGATTTTCTGATTAAAGGATTATCCTCGTTCCTAACCACGCTTTTGGGTTGTGTACGAACATCTAAAATTATTTAAAAAATAAAACACCGCTAATTGAATGTGCTGCCGTCCAGTAGCCTATTTAGGTGGGATTCTATTGAATAAAGGGATTGCCTGCCTTTGGGTTGGTGTGTAGTGTTTTTTTTTTTTGAGCTCGGGCTAATGAAAGTACATGGAAACCTTTTCATGCATGCATAATTGAGTAAGCGAATAATTAACCGTTAATTTAAGTTAATTTTATGAAAAAAAAAATGAAATATTAATATTTTTTTTTTTTTTTTTGTGCGTAGAGAGACGTTCAGATTAGCGATATAAATTGTTGAATGTTGAGTACCTAATTATTTTTTTTTTTTTTGATTTCGATATTCAGTTGAAAACAGATAGTTAAGTGGTCTTTGCTTTTGTAATGAAATATTTAATAATATTTAGTTCAATAGGAAATAAGCCAATTGATTTGGTACTTCAAATGAGAAAAGTTAAGTCTACTTTGTTCTTTGTTCCTTTGTGCTGTTAGTTGAAAATAAAAATATAATGTGAATAACATTTTTTTTTAAATTCTTCATATGTTTAAGTACCATAATTTAGCACATTTTTGGATTTTAATTCTGACCAAAATACATTGAGTATAAATCTAAAATGTGCAAATTTTTCCAGCTATTAAGCAAAATACCGATATACGCCATCTTGTAGCATTTCCCTGGACTAATTCAAATATGAAATTCATTCAAAATCGTTAGAATTGATTTCGAGAAAACTTACACTTAGAGCACCGCTTAGAGCAATTTTGGTCAAAAACGTGGTACGCAATCTTACAGCGTTAGCCCAATTTTATCTATAAAAGAAATTTGAATGAAATCGGCAAACCGATTTGTAACGATTTTGACCAAAATTTTGTAACCCATCTAAACTCGCTTCAGTTAAGTGTACACAAATTCGTTTCCCAGAAAATCATTTTTCTACCAATTTCGATCTAAGGAAACTACCGTTATAAATACCAAGAATTAGGTAAACAATCTTATAGCACTTTATAAAGTAAGTCCAAAATTGAAATTAAAGTAGAATCATAGAAATCGGTTTCTTGTCATAAATATTGATTTATGGAAAGTACCGTTAATATTTGACGAGTTTGATCAAAATCCGTTCACGCACTTAGGCTGTAGCCTCGCTGACATACAAACAGAATTGCCAGACTCACACCTTTATAAAAGTTGTGCCAGAATTGATCAAAATCTCGAGCTATATACAACGTTTCGTTGCAAGTAAAAATATGGGTAAATAAACAAAAGCTTTTTCTATTTTCGCTGTTCTCAGTTGTGATTTTGGTAGTTTTGATTTCTGCAAAATTTTTGTATAATATCAATCAAACTCTCATGAAAACTCGAAAATGGAAAACCAAATTGTTTTCCTCTTTTTGGATGTGTCCATGGAATTGCCAATTTTTCACTCGGAAACTGCATAACGAAGGAAACAAATCTACACCTCGCTCAACGCGATCACCACAATCCAAGCCGAGTAACTGCTCGAACACAATGCCATAGACGAACTAAGCTAGACAAGCTTCTTCTGTCAATTTGACGTTTGGTGTCGAGACTAGGTGACTTTAGTCCTGGAATGTGGAATGAAATCAGACTCAAACGAACTGGATCAGGAGACAAAGAAGCCAATAGTTTTAAAATGGGAAGTGTTTCAAAATATGGGCTCGAAATAATCACGAAATTACGGATTTGATTGTTGAACTACTGGTCTCATTCTTGTTTGACCGGTAGTTAACGTCTAATCTCCACTCAATTTTATAAGTTTCGACCAAACTAGAAGAAGCAAGATATTAAATGAATGGATAAGAGCAGACGTTGGTTAGAAAGAGTCCATTGTAGACGAAGACTGTTCAAATGGTTTGGGCATGTTAAAAGAGTCAAGTTAATCGCTGAAGTGAGTGTGGAACGAACTGAAGGAGTTAAGGACTAATTTCCAAGACTGGAGCAAGTGTAAAGAAATAATAGATATGTACACCGAAGATTCCATGATATCTATTGGGGAGTTAAAAAAAAAAGGAATCCTCACTCACACCGTTCAAAAAATCAAGACAAACAACCATTTTCCTTAAAATATATAAAATAGGAAATATTTATTAATAAGAGTTTCCTAATTTTAACCATTCCACCTCACTGTGTGCGTAGAGTTGAAATTCCTCTATCGGAAAACCAGGATAGGTCTTTGTGGTGACTGCGTGGCTCCTGCAACTGTTGATGATGAGAATGATGATATTTATGTTTGGTGATATGCGTATGGTTTATGTTCCTGGCAATAGCTATCGTGTACGATGATGATATTACCCTCCACCTCCTTCGCTGAGCTGCTGGGCTAACGTTAACTATTTGTTGGCCAATTAAATTGCGTAAAGTTCAAATTGGCATCCTCATCTAGTTTTCGGTATCAAAAATCTACTATAATGGTAACATTGACAGTTGTCGCTGATATTGCTGCTGTTGCTGCTGCTGCTGCTGCTGTTGGGCAAGTAATTCACCGATAGTCCTCCATCTATGTCCTTGTTGGTTGTCGGTTCTGCTGTTGACATTTTTAACGAGAGGTAGACTTGCATAATTAACATTTTCAACATGCACCCCATTGAAAGTGGTCTCTGTGTTTGGGGAAGATTGCACTCCTACTCCACTGCCACCGCCGCCACCGCCGCCGCTAAAACAGCCCGAGGGTCCTGAGTCCTGGCAATTCATTGAGATGTCAAATGGAAGCTGCGTCCGGTGCAGAGCCAGATGTTGACGAATCAATTGCTCCACGGGCAAATGAGATGCTAATATTGAATTTTAAGTGGGGGTAGAGAAATCTTTTTCGCTTATCTTTGCTCTAGCTAACCTGAATCTGGGACGAAGAATAGAAGACCAATACCACCGCCGTGTTGTTGGTGATTGCTTGGCCAGTTGAGAGGGACACTCTGCTGATGGACTGGCAGATTGCTTTGGTGTTGCGGTGTGGCCTGTTGTTGCTGAGCGCAGTCAGCGCTAGGTCCTGTGGCACCTTCACAATTAACCTGATTCAATATGTATCCTTGTTGTTGGGCTTTGAAAAATATGAAAATAATATTTTTATTCTGAAATCAACTCACCGGATCCAGCCGAACGAATAGGGATGGCGATGCCCGCTGAGGATCGCCACCGGGTGCTACAAGGAAATCATTGGGAAGTTGTAATTGCTCCTGAGAGTGACGGCGAATAAATGGAGGATGCCCGCAACCGTGCATTGGTGGTGGGGGTGATTGATTTTGGACATTGGAGCTGGGAGCAACTTGTAATGGTTCCACATTGGCTGGTTGCAATTGAAGTTGTGGTGGGATTATCCATGCGTAAGAATGTCCTGCGTCAGGCAGAAAATTTGGTGGTTGCACTATTTTTATGGGCAAACACAGTTCAATCGGCTGTTTTAAGACAACAAAATAAACTCACAGATAAGAGTATTGCAATGACTGACTGCTGGCCAGAGAACACAAACACAGAGGATAACTAGAGGTCTGTACATGATCGAAAGTAAATTTTGTCTGAGTACAAATAGAAATTGTTTTGACTCTACAAGTCGGCTTGAAATTCGTAGAGTGTGTCTACGATAAGTACGCGCTTAAGGAGAGCTATAGTATGAAAGGAAATATATTTGTGGCACCCTATAGAATTGTCAAGTTAAGCTTTCTTAGACAGTTGAGCTTTTGAGATTCCCTGAGATTTTTGCTTTCAAAACATGGGCACTATTTTGAATTGAAACCTAAAGTTTTCCTCCCTTCAAAGACTCAAATTATAGCATGAGATTGAAAAGAGAGAAAGTTCGAACTATGATTTACAGGTCGAGTACTTTGACGCAATCAACTTGTTATATTTGTTGCAAACTGTTGGATTAAGTAGCTATACCCTATGAAACAAAATACAAACATCTGAAAACTGTTGATAAGAGAAGCCACCTCTAGAAGCCGACCTTTGATAAGGAATTGTGTTGTGTCTTTGTTATTAAACGAGAACGGTTTCAACTAGATGTGCACAAGCGATATGGATGTGCGTTACGTGGTCATATGCATCGGTTCACGTTCACAGGATGTAGTACACTCTTTTGAATCATAAAGTACACTTATGGAGGTAAGTGTTGGCTAATTTCCCCATACGGGGAAAACGGTATCCTACTCTATTGCTTACTTCGTTTCTGCATACTCGTACCTATAGTACATGCCACCCTGATGAGTATCTTCTCTGTTATTACACCAGAAATCTGTTCGAAAGAAGAAATACCCGGAATACTGGAGTTCCAGACAGTAGTATCGGAAGTGGATTGCTTTCTCCAGAACTCCCTTATTACTGCAGCCTTTGCAAAGTTCTTCTCCTTCTGGTGTATATGGTACCACAGAGCATTGTGATGATTTCTAAGAAAGGATAGAAAGGGATCTTCTGTATTGCTTTGTCAAGTGACTGTCATAGGTTTCTTGTGCTGGCACATATTTCTATCGAGGTTTACCTCTTCCCTACATCAAGCCGGAGTGTGGAAAGAGGGATTTCTACTCATAAAGCGATCATCTTGTTCTACGGTGTACCAAGAACCTTTTAAGTAATTTAAAATGGAAAATAATTCGAACATGACTACAAAATGCAGTGAGATCAATGGAATCTCTATTTATTTGAATTGTAGCTCCAGTTCAATTGCTTAACTAAATGCTTTTGGTTGAATTCAGTTGAAAGGAAATTTCACTGTGTTACTAAATACTAAATATAGTAAATTTTTCGTCACAATTTTATATCTTACAGTGGAATACCATTCAAATAGAATCACTTGCAATCTAATAGAAAGCTTTATTTTCCTATGAAATGTCACGCAAAGTACTAAAGTTCCGGTATCGCATTTCACATTCTCATGAAAAGTTGTTTTCTAAAATATTCATTACATGATAAGGTAAGCTGTCAACAATTATCGCCGCCGTCAACATCAACATCTTCATTTTCAGTCTAAAGTATAAATTAAATAATTTAAAATGGCTATTCAATTAATTATTAATGATGAGCTTGTGCAGAAGACTTGCTGCTGAGTGCTTTTGGAACTTTACTTGCTAGTTTGACAGGTGAGAGTTCGAACTTGGATAGATAGAATAGAGCTGTATTCATCGTTCAGATTTTAAAAATGGATCTTTTAAGTATTGGTTGCATGAATACTTCAACAAAAGAAACACATGTATATGTTGTGTTGGTTCAATACAACTTTCATCGGCCCTTTGACGTATGGATTGCTAGTATCACTTTCATACTACATATTTTGTCTGTGGAAAAATATGTACTAACATCTCTAGCTGCTTTGTTTCAAAAGGCAAAAAATATCAAAATATCCAACACAGAAACTTGCGCCATCTTTGTGTGGCATTGACCTTTAGATAGTTTCAATATTGTTAGCGTAGATGTCATTGCATACAGTTTCCATATTTCCCACCGTGATTCAAAGGAGCTAGTGATGTTTGAACACACGTGAAGTTGTCTAGTTAGTTGAACAGTCATATACGGGTCTTTTGACACATTCGCTCCCCCAAGTCTAAGGTTCCCGATTTTCATAGTTTTATTCTGACGTTCCAGCAAAGTCACACACACACAAGTTCAAATTTCAGTGGCTGACTTGACAGCACTGTGTGCAGCCATTTTGTAGATAGAAATAGTTTCTTCAAAAGAAAAGAAAGAGCTAGCTCGATACATTTATAGTTAGGGCTTGCTTACACACTAGTTCACAAACATTCACAAATATGTAGCTCAATTCAGGCTCCGCCTATTTTCGGAAATGAGCGAGCATGAGACATGCGTGCTGACTCTCCGAATCTCCCGAATCCTCGATAATGAATCCAAGACTTAGCTTAGTTTGGGTTTGGTATTTCACAAATATTTCATTCATCTTACGGTCACAACGAAATCGTTCATCCAAGCAAGTAGTTTGAACATGTTTCTCATCTTCAGAGATGTTGTCGTTGTTGAATCAATTCACTATAGTGCACAGCAATAGTAGCTGTGTCCATTCACTTTATGAAACATCCTTTGCTTACAAAATTTCAAGATCCAGCTCGTAAAAGACTTGAGTCCACTTCATCATAGTGCGCGTTGTACATGTAGGGAAGTCTACGCCGATAAACCAGTGACTATAGAAGCATGCCAATAGAGTTAGGAAGATCTACGATACATTGCCAAAAATAGCACGCGATATCGCGTAGGAGTTGTACTCTCATGACCCACAAACCTAGCTTCTAATAACTGTACACTCATAGAAGGAACTTTCAGTTTTATGCCGAAGGGCAGAGGGATTTTTTTGCGAAGCCTTCTCATGACAGTAATACTCTTGGATGTTTGTCAGGCACTCGCAAGAGATAATGCCATTAAAAAACTTTGATGGAATGTTCCTGGGCTCGTACTTGGAACTCCATGGACAGTTGTCCAACGCACTAACTACTGAACCACGGCAGCCTCCCTCCGGGGGTATAGGACACATTTGGTAAGTTACTCCATATATGCCTAAGGTGATCCACTATTTTGAATGCCTAAATATGTAGACGCATTAGGTGAATCAGACGATGTGGTGAGATGAGATCAAGTCAGAGAAAAAAGACCAACAAAATTCAAAGACATCCTAAGTGTTGATGTCAGTAGTGACCTCCAAAACAGCTCATTTTGTCTTCTCATACAAAGAGCGTCCCAGGTGTACGACCGTAACCATGTAACCAATCTATTGTCTAAACTTATTAGCAACGAATTAATTAACTCCTCACATCTGCTTAAAACAAACCACTAAATAGTTTCAAAACTCTATTTCAAGCCCGCAACCAGAATGATAAAAAACAAAACCCAACACATCGCATAAAAACTACACTTAAAATCATATTTCAAGGTTAAACTTAGGAACAGCAAAAAAAAAAAAAAAGGCAAATAACTATAATACTAACGTGCACGCTAGCCAGCACAACTTCTGCTGAAACCTGAAAATCCATTTAAAATCGAAAGCACATGTACATTATATCTTAGTCGAACTCATCTCAATTAATATGCAACAGTGCACACAGTGCAGTGCAAATGGGCAGACAGAAACACATTCCCAGCGTCCGTTGACGTTCTTGAGGCAAATGTCCAGTGTAAAAAACCTATTTATAGCTCGTCGATATTGACAGACTCCATTCGAATGAGCGCACCTCCCCTATTCGCTATTCTCTTTAAATTAGTTCAGATTAATAAAAATGTATATTTGAAGTTGCCTGCACATGCCCCTCCGCTAGCCAATACAACAACCTTATAATGAAGGAGACAAGATAACCACTGCGTCATTTCGGAATTTTGCAGGTGATTAACAACAGCTCACCCTGGGATTTCCACTCACAGTCAAGTGAAACGACCGCCACCAGCACCAGTATACCAAACAAACAAGAACTTCTACGGATACGTACGAAGAAGGTATCATTATCAACATCGAACCGAATGCGAGTTCGAGTGATGGAAAATAAACAAAAAATTATCGCGGGAATACTCGAAAAACTAGATCATTTGCGTTGCTTTTTGAGTGGCTTAATAACAATCTGCACTTGGAGCACTTAGTTAGCATTGATACTATCAGTGAGTTTTATTTTTTTTTTTTGATTTCCAGCTTCCCATGCTCAAATGACTAATGACGACATACATCGGTGTCACAAACACGAAATAAGTAGTAGAAGTACCTTGCAAAGGCAATAGACAGTGGGGGCAAAAAGTGGTAACAGACTCATCGAATGATTTACAGAAGAGTGCATATTTCTTAGTTGTTTTGCGGTATGAGGTATGAGTCACTTCTTCTGTTACCTGGCTATTCTCTGCTAAAGGTTTTGATTTGAGAAACAGTTTCGCCAGATACACAGGCGCTTACTAACGAACATCAGCAAGTTTCTTTAGATATGAGAGGTTAGTCTCCAGGTGCTATATCCTTATAGCAATACGGATTCAACGTTGCAACGGAATTGATCACTTGGTCAAAGTTGGATAGCATCGATATCATAGATCATCGATAGCATAGATACCACCATAGGTGAGGACGACATTCCCAAGACATTACAAACCCTCTGCTCTCTCAACATTTGAACCCAGAAGTGCAATCACAGACTGATAACTTTCAGTGGACATGAGAAAGGGTTCCTTAGTTCTTCGCGCACTCTATGATCATTAAGTCAGTCGATGGCGAACCTTTTCATAATTGTGTCATTAGATCTCCGAAGGAACATTAAAAGTCGCTGTCATGACGCGGTGATTCGGGAGTTTACACAATGTCAACTACTCGTGTGATTTGACTATCTAAAAGGCTATTTCCGATTGCAAAAAAAGGTTAGTTTGATTGGAGGTATTTATTTCAGACCTTGTGTTCCAAATATAAACGAATCTTTCGCCCTTCTCATTGCTCCTGACTCTCACTCAGGCTTCATTGGATATATGGACCATCTCACAAAGAAATCTTACCTCATTCGGTATCGGTAAACTCTTTATTCGATACTCCAGTTGACCAAAGCAGCCTAATATTGGAACCCGGACTCGGGCATTTCCATGTCAATCGCATTTATGTATAGTACAAATCAAAACTTGTACTATAAAGTCCCCGCGGAAAGATTATCTTGATACACAAACAGTGAAGTTGTCAGTGGAAGTGACTAAGAGACTAATAATGACTGTCGACTAATTACACCGAATACAAACGACAATCGCACCAATCCTGACAGAAAATGTAACATTCTCTTACCGAATACATAAGGCTACACCAACCAACATTTTGTCATGCAATAATATTAAATGGGTCTTATAAATTCATTAATATAGTTTCCACTGACAGTATTATGACCAATCAGCTTGTTCAACTGAAACCAACCCTAAGTCCTCCTATGATGAAATTTCAGTTCAATTTCATCTTCCTCAGCAATGGGACTGTTTTGATCAACTGCTTTAGATCTTGTAACTCACGGCAATAATTTGGGAAATTCTAATTTCACGAAACAACATATTACCCGGATTGATTTATAGAATTGCCATCGCAAAGTGTTTGCACAGCACGGAATTGGTGTAAAAGCCGAGTCAAAAATTACTCAACAGGATTTCATGAGAACCATAAAGCAACAACTTATTTGAATTTCGATGCAACTAACCTTTATACCAGTAATATCCACATCCGGTTTTATTTTGTTGATTCGTCGGAATCCTTGAAGTAAGTATGAATTTAAACATTTGCAAGTTGTTGTTGATTTTCAATTAGAAACCAAAGAAAAGGTGATAAGGATATCTCAGCAGAGCGACATACTTAGAACCACTCATCTCTTAATCAAACAACTGCACAACCTGCCTAGAGCTGGAGTCGTAACACTGTACCTACACTTACTTTCTAGAGAAAGTCATACAATAAAATTGACTCCTATATTGTACAATCGCTTTATAAACGGAAATGTCAAGAAGACTCAATCGTTATTTCCCAACAAAATTAGAAACTTGAAAGGATTTCCTGTACGAATGATCTTCTTCAACGACCCGTAGTCCAGGTAGCGTTGAACTTGTACTTGTAAACACACAACGAAGAGTAGGCTTTTGAAACAGTAACCAAAAGGATGGTGTCGAAGGCGAATGGAGAAGGAAATATAGCCTCAATCTTTAAGGAAAATGTCACGATACAGCGACTACATCCGTTCAACCAATTCAAACGAATTGATAACATTGACTCAACAAGGAAAGTCAACAAAGACCACAAGAGCACTGAAACTGCGGTATAAGTACTAAATAATCACACGCAAAGAAAACTTTCTACTGCGTCGTCCCTCCGGGTTTAATTCGAAGACTCTGCGGGCTGGAACATCGAAGTCCAATCGCTTTACATAGACTAACCAACTTAGACGTAAAATACGCAATTTCTTGACTAGGTCAATGTTGCTGTACAGCTCGTATAGTTCGTCGTTCAATCTTCTCCACCGAAACGCGGGGACCGAAAATCTTACGAAGAATTTTTCTCTCGAAGCAACCAAGGATATCTTCATTTGCTTTCAATAAAGACCATGTTACAGTGCCGTAAAGCAGGACTGGAATGATCAGGATCTTATACAGAGTCTACTTAGTTCTTCGCTTGATTTCTGCGCTGGTTTCATTGTAAGAGTTAATAGCAGAACCAAGATAGACAAGGCCGATACTACCTCAAAGTTGAAGCTGCCAACTGTGGTGTTTTGTTCCATTCGGACCATTCCATTCACTGCAAATCAGAGCAGTGTTAAGTCAACATATTCAGCTACATCGTATGAACTGTTGCTCAAGTTGAGGGAGTCTGTCGTCATTGACTCTTCGAGTCAAGAAGCATCTTCAAAGCAATATTTTTTTGAGCACAATACAAAAGTTTATCTCCATATCGGAAACATTGTTTCAATTTCTTTAGCACCATATATTTTCGTAAAGCATTCCGCTGGTTCGGGTTACTTAGGCTAGATTTATGGCTCTATACTCCAGATACATGCAGTTGCCTGCGGATCAACACAAAGTAGTAAAGTAAGCAATGAATTACGAATATAATTGTTGCACTATAGGCCCAATGTTTTGGCCATTCATCAATCGGCATGCCAATCTCAGAACACCGGTTCTTTTATAACCCACAATAGAAGTGAAGGGTCATACAACCTCAAGGTTCAAGACATACGTCATTCATTACTTAACTACATAAGTACCTGATGAAATCTTATCCTGACGTCACCTTAAAGTAAGTAAGTCCATATATCCAAATTTATCTGGGAATCCCCAGACCTTGAAAAGAAACACCCCTTTTTGTCTCCACTGTTTAGCGCACACGTTAATTTTTCAACTCTCAAAATTCCCCCACAAAAAAAAAAAACGACGAACAACAACATCACTCGCAATGACTAATGACGAAATCTTCACTTTGTCACACGAACACACGACGCAGCTCAAAACTCGGCGGCGAGTGGTTTTGTATTAAGCCAAAGCAAAAGCCACTTTGCCACCACCAATCCAAACCACAACAAGTTAATTGTGTTCGACGCGAATTTCCACATTTCAGTCCGACTCGAACCTCTTTCGGTATCGAAACGGAAACGCAGCTCAATAGTCGTTCTCACAGAATCGCTTCTACCGCCGCTGCCGCTAGTCATATCGCTAAATCGTTTGCTCGCCGGTATATATTTCAAAGTGATTAAGAAAAAAAAAACTCATCGCTTCGCATAATTAAGGCGAATTTATCTATTTAGACACCTCACTGTCGACAGAAACACGCATTCGGAATTCTGATCTGCGAATTTGCTCACTTGAAATAGCCACTGGCCGCATAATTGGCATTTTGGCGCGCCAACACCATTGTGAGCTCGGAAATACCTTCGAAAGAAATTTTAAGAACAACAAACAAAGTCTACCTCAGATAGACCTTCAATTTGCTTATCAATTTGTGCTTTTTGACCTTTTGAGTGGTGTTTTTGAAAATCAATTCCGCGCCGGGGAACTACAGCTGACAGCAGTCCACGATCGCGGCTAATATTCAATCGGTGAGTTGGTATGCTTATATCTAGATACATTTTCTCAGCCGAAATTTTTTTTCTTGAAATACCCGTTTTGCTTATTTTTTACTTTTTTTTTTTGCGACGGACGACAACAACTTTTCGGGGTGGGGGCGGTAAATTACAGTGCTAATGATAAACTTGCATCAATTCCCGCCCGATTGGAGAATATTTTAATCAAAACTCTGACGCAGATACTTTATAAGCTCTCTGGCGGGTTGAATTAGAATTTAAATGAAATCAGCGAGAGCGCTTTAGTTAAATTGGTTAAATTTTCCTTGACTCTATCTGGTGTAAATGTGGTTGTGTTTTTTTTTTTTCTTTATTTTGTGTGAGATGATATGTTTTTTTGATATTTCGGTTTTAAATTTAAATGATTTTGTAATCATGATTTTGAGTTGTTTTTAGTATTTTTTTTTCCAATGAAATTGTGTGAGCTGGACAGTTTTTTAGTCCATTAGTTGGAAAACACTGAAATTCGTTAGCTCACATATGACTGTTTGTTTGTTGATGATCTTGAAAATATCACACAAGCACTGGATCAAGGTTCAGAGATAGGGGTTTTCCACAAACACTCGAGGCATTTAACAGAAAGCTCTTTAGTGCTGATGGACTTTTTATGAATGGTTCATTTGATTTAAATAGTTGTAGCAACAAAAAAAATTACATACATATATGTATACAGATGAAGCTTATCTGATCGTATGACTGTTTCGTGTTAAAAACTGATTTATTTGCATTACACCGATGAACTTCCATCACAGCAAATGTGAACATTATTAGAAGAAAAAGTTTCAATTTCACGCCATTTGGCTTCATATTTACAGCCGAGCATGTTCGACGAACAGAGATTCTTCGCGAAAAAAAAAGAGTTATAACTTACGAACATAGCCACGAACATATATTTCGTTGACAACTAATGTCGTAACACCGAAGTGACACTTACCAATCTAGGGATATAAAAATGTAGCTGCCTGCTGCGAATTGTCCAAATGAACTTTTCGCTGTGGAGGTTTCAAAAAATCACGACTAAATTTCCAGGTGAACAACATCTTGTGGTGAGTATCAAGAGCATGCTTTTTGTCAGCCCATTCGACACACACAATGGTCGAGTGCTTCAGTTCTTACACAAACTGAATCTAGTAAGCTGTGGCCTTAACTGGACCAAAAAGTTCAAATATCGAGCACCAGTTTTTGTCATCGCTTTATAAACTGTAGCAATGAAGAGGAAGTAGAAACCATTCTTATCCTTTCTTGTAGTCCTGCTACGAGTACGCTGAAGAAAATCTCACCTCAAGACATATTTCAAATCTGGCCCAAAATCCCAGTCAGAAATGTAAAAAGTCCGGTTGGTTCTGTTATTATATTTTTGGTAGTATGGCTAAATATACATAGCTAAGAATTCTTGTCTACAGTTGGATCTCCCAATGTTTGAAGCTATAGAAGTAGTAAACTTTGATCCGGTGGCATCACAATGGACCTACCATCGGTTTAAGTTGTTCGTTCTAGCTTGTTGTAGAACTATGACAACCATACTATGATGCAAGAATTTGAATGCATTCAGTGAACTTCAGACAACCAGTATTGTATCATGTCAAGTATCAAGCCAAGAACTAACTTTCTATGACTATGGACTAGATTTGAATTTGACAGCTGTCATATGGCAGGGATGTGAAATCTCATTAGAAAATACAATCCTTAACAGTATTCTAATTTAGAATGATCATCTTAAGAAATCTTGCATTGAAATGCAAATCGCTTTATAATTTCAGTTACTTAGAAGGCCGTCGGGACTACAGTTTCAATAATTGATTTGTACAGAGACCAAAAGTAATTAAAAGATTAACTGTCACTAAAAAAACACATTTTTAAACGATTAGACATTTAATTACAATAACCACATAAAGTGTACGAGTAGGTCGTACATACTTGTAGTTATTGTATAAAAGTAGAACTTTAATAGAGAAGAAAAGCACGGGATCATCTTATGCTCCTTATTCTCTACTGTTTGTTGGAAAATAAGATGACGGTCTCTAAAGTGTATGCTAAGAGATGATCCTGAGTACAATTACTTGACCCGTGCCTAATAGGTATTGCATTTTACAAAAAATATAACGAATTCTTGATCTGCCTGCTCTCTGATTCTCTCAGTCATAATACTGACTTTTAGTTTAGTAGAGATGGCAGTACAGTATTTCTAATGCGAAGAATTAAAATATGGTCTTCCGAGGTTTTCCTTTACTGTGCCGTTGATACGGAGATTCTTAGCTAGATCATTGGGCTCCATCCCCTCTACATGACTTAGCCATCTTATTCGCCGTATGCGAACTCTTCTAACCAAGCTGATGTCCTTCTCCACTCACCGTCTATGCTGACGGGACAAAAGATCAGTCTAAACACTTTTCTCTCAAAATAATCAAGGTCATTCTCATCCGATTTTATCAAACTCCATGCCTTTACACTATACAGCAGGACTGGGATGATTATTGTCTTATAAAGAGTTTCCTTTGTAGTTTGAGATCGAACTTTGTTACTCAATTGAGTTTTTAGCTCATAGAAACACCCATTGGTAAGAGTGAATCTTCTTTGGATCTCCCCACTGGGTTCGTTCGCGCAGCTCACCATAGAGCCAAGGTAGACGATTATGGTGTTCTATCAAAGTAGCAGATGTTAAATGTCCTTTTTTGTAAACAGCTTATACATATTTTGTTTTGCTTTCATTTGGCGCTAAGCCCATCCTTGCTGATTCGATCTCAATACTCGCAAATGCCTCACTGACTGACGGCCCGCTGAGTTCTGTTCTGTTAATGTTATCGGCATAAGCGAGCATTTGTACAGAAATGTTGTTGTTGACTTGTGAGTTTAGTACAATTTCCTCAAGTACTATATTGAAGACATCGCATAATAGCACGTCACCCTGTCTAAGACTCTAACATCGAAGGGTTCGGTAATATTCTTATCGACTTGATGGAGCAGCGGGAAATGTCATTTTGCACAGTCAAACGAGCTTGACAGGGATTCAAAGACTAGACACTGGATTTTAGATTCGTTGGTTTTTTCTGGGATCTGACGTAGTATGAATATTTGGTCAATGTTGAGCCTAAGACCTCACTGATAAGGACCTATCAGATAGTTGACGATCGGTCTTAGGCGTTCACATAATACGGAAGACAGGATCTTATATGTGATCTTTAGTAGACTTATACTCGTACCTCTGTAGTTGCCGCGATTTAGAGGATCTCCTTTCTTGAGGATCGAGCAAACGACACGTTGAGATTCCATTCATCAGATATACTTTCGCTTCGTTAAATTTTGTAGATAAGTTGGTGTATGCCATCGACTCCAGCAGCTTTGTTGGATTTAAGTTAAGATATCGCTATCATCACTTCATTCTAATCGGGTTGACGGGAATCTTAACTATCATCGTCACTGTTGAATGGCTCGTTCCGCCTGACAGTGGCATACCATCATCGCCGTTTAACAGTCTGTAGAAATGTTCCTTCCATCAGCACCGATTGCGATTTTTTAAAAGTAATTTATAGGTCACTATAAAAAATTTTAAAACAAAAAAGGTCAATGTCTTCTGAGCTTATGTTCTCGTATCAAAATTCATTATAAATTTCAATAATTTATTGAATAATTATAATTTTTATTTTTATTTTTTAGCCACAATAGACTAATATTAAATTTATTTGCACAGGTAAAGTGCACACACCTAATTTCCGCGAACATAAATACAAAGAAACAGGAAAACGAATATTTTACCAATTAAATCACTTAACAAAACCAACGAGTAACGACTCTTAAATTTTCATTCAAATAACTCAATTAATTCGCCTTTTGTTTGTTCAACAAGCTTATTGAATTTGTTTGTAAAAAAAAAAAAAAACTGAAAATTATAATAATAATAACAAAACAATTCATTAAAAAAAAATCTCAAATCACTATATTTCATGGATTTCTCATCAAAAACCATAAAAATAAAAAAAAAAAGATTTCAATCAAAAAATTAAACACACTCTTATGTATAACATTTTAATTGAAATCATCGTTAACAATAAATTCAATAAAAAAACACAGCATTATTCCTATTAATCATCATAGCGAGATAATGACCAAATATTAAAAGCGGAAAAAAGAAATGTTAATTTAAAATTAAAATTAAAAGCCGTCTGTCATATTTCACGCTAACACGTCAACCACCTAATTACTTGGTCATTACAGATACAGTACCAGTGCGGAATTCAAAATCAATGTAAATGTCACAAGTTCATTTCTTTTCATGTCCTGTGATGCAAATACATACATATGTATAGAGTAAACAATTTTGCGGTTAAATAACGAAATCGTACTATAATCAATTTGCGAGCATCGATTTAAACTGTCACAGGTTATTAATTGTATTTCTACAGTGCGGCGCGGCGGTATATGGAGGTTTGTACTTTGTTATTATCCCGAAGGATTATTATGACCAGGCAGCGGGGCCTTCAGTTTACATTCCTGAATGTGTGTTTAAAGGCTCTCTTCAGTCGTTAATTGATTAATATGTAGCTGTTTCCCAGTTTTTATTTACAAATTAAAACTGTCAATGTTTAATTTTAACAGCGCGCTCTGTATTCAGTTTTTTCTACTTTCTGTGTGTTTTTAAATTTATATAGTTTTATTGAACAGTGTCTTAATTATGGGTTCATTCAGGTACAAATGTCGTACCGTATATCCTTTAAAAACATTTTGTTTTGTGTGTACTCGCGCTAGAGCTATAAATAATAATTGTAAAGGATTTATCAATTTATTATGCGCAGAGATTGAAGGTTTTTATTTAACAGATTTCTGCTTTCACAGATCGTTAATTCAGTGATTTTAACAATCAGTAATATGCGGAGAGATAAAAATCAAATTCTGATTAAAAGTATTCTGGTATGCGAATTCGGGGCGTATACGTGTTATTTTTTTGCATGCGTTTTTCTGCTTGAGGGGACTTTTGATATTAAATACTTCGTATCCAGTTTTGTTGAATGGCAGCTCTTTTTTTTGTAAAACGCAATGGTTTTTTGTGTGCCCTTTTGCTAATTGTAACCGCAGCAACAGGCTTAGTAATTAAAAATTTGTGTACGGGTTGAGTTACTACAATTTTTTTTTTAAATCAGTGATGAGCACTACAAAATTTTACTTCTAAAGACATAAAGCACCGATCATAATGACACTTTACTTAAGTAAGAAACTGCCGGCATAACTACCTTTAAATCCTAAGAAACTTCTTGTCCAACAGATAATGGAAACAGCGGTCTTAATCACTCGTTGTTTATGTCAAATTGACAAAGGATATGTATCTATTAAAAATTTTGCAGAATAAATTGTCAGACTTCTAAGCTGCATTCATTCATACGATTGCGTATTTCTTTCTTTTTGGTCAGATTCAGATCTGTAAAATCAATTTTTAGAAATTATAGACCACAATTTTTTGATTTGACAGATTGAAATGCAGGAAAAAAGTTTTCTATTGTCAAATGTTAAGGCTCTAGGTTAAGTTTTCTTCAGTCAACTTCTAAGTTACACATGATAATTTTAGAATTCTCCCCCGTTGACTGTCCTTTTGTTTTTGACAGTTTGCAGCACTGAAGTTTGGAAGAAAGAGAATATAATCGTTCAGTTATGACATTATGACATCTACACCCGAACTCCAACAGCTTAGCTGATGAAGTATGCCTTCCTGCTCATAAATGACAACAAATGTGGGCAGATACTTGTGTACAACTGATTAGAAATCAATTAAGTTCAACAGTCTTTCAACTGGATCAACCAATAAATCAATCACTTTTTCTCTGAAGACATAAGTTGCCTCATCATCGTTAAATCCTACCGCGCATCGCTTGCTGTTGCTAAAATTGAAAGTGAAACCGCAGATATTGCCGATCGTTTTTAGCTTCTTTTTTTTTTAATACTCTTTTAATGCTTTATTTATTTTCTGTCTTTTCTTCTGTTTATCTTTAAATTCACCTCACGTCCTTCCTGAACAATAAAAAATAACTATAAAGACAGGTACACACGCATGCATGGCAAAACACATTCTCTCTCTTGAAATGTTACTCATATTCTTTGACTCGACACTCTATTTATAAACTCACTCCACCATCATCGTTATGGCAGGAGAAAAGTTTTATTTTTCCGCCAATTCTTTGTGCAAAACCCCTTTCATCCACTCAGACGTCATAACAGACAGAACACGAAAAGGAAATGTATTCGCACACTTGACCCAAAATATTCGCTTCGATTGTACTCAATGGATAACATTAAACTGGTCCGAGTACTTTGACACTTTCACCGAGTAGCATTTTTTTTCTCTCGTGTTGCAACAACTCTGACAGTTATTAGGCCAAAAAATAACCGCGCGAAAAAAACTCCAAACGACATATTTTTTTGGACAAATTGGTGATGCGTTGAAAGAGTAATTTATTTGTGACATTCTTTTGTCTGCTGCGAGGATGATTCCGCGAATTTCCATTGTTTTTTTTTTTTTTGTTACTCTTTTGTCACATTCGAACCGATGATGATGCCAAAAATTATGTAACGCATCGTTAGCCACTGTCCAGCATGACATATTGTGACACTTTTATTCGTAACTCTTCTGCTAATAATTACACAAAGCATCGATAGCATAACAAGGTTCGTTTGTAACGCTCCAGTGCATTTAATTCTGACAGTTGAGTTCGAAATACATAGTTCAAAGACCTAATCGCTCTGACATTGGTTTGACACTTTCGATTTCGAATTTTAGTTTTGTTAAAAGCTCAGTACAGGAAAATGCAAATTAGTGTAATTCTGCCATGAAGAGATGACTTCAGCAGTGGATTTTTTGTTTTTTTGTTTACTTTTTCATGTACGGGTATTTCTCAGATACGGGTACACTGTCTAACTGACACTGACAAGTGACTCTGTGCAAAGAAGAAATGGAATCATGCTAATTGAATGCTAAATGAAGGATAAATTAATGCGAAAGGGTTGTTCACATCCAAGCTACATTCATATGTATCTATTTGACAATATGCTGTTGACATTGCTTGTCATTGTTCAGCGATACTTTTGCCAGGGAAATACCCATAAATTTGACAAATTCACTGACAATTGACATTCTCAGAATAAGCTGGAAAAAATATTTTTTTATTTTTTAAATGGATTACATAAATAGTATTAAAGAAGGGAATTTGTGTTATTGGATGAAAAAAAAATTCGCGGTTTTTCCATCAACTGAATAATAATAATAATCATTATCGTGTGGGTTAGGGGTTTCTGTAATTAAACGGAGCTTTACAATAAATTACGTACGACCGCAATTTGTCAGCGATTATTAAAGACATGAATTAAATATTTAAAGGCGATTTGAATGAACATTTTATGACCATTCTAGAACTGTCAGTACACAGCAATTGTACAGCACTTACTTATAATAAAGATCACGTCAAAGTTAAGCACTTCAGCTTTGAATAAATTCTTACTTGGACTAAGTGACCTTTGGTCTATAAAACTAAATCAGTTCAGTATAGTAGCTGAAAGACTAGAGGTCCAGTGACTGATCATCGTAGAGCTAAACAATCAAATGCCGAACAGGAAATGGATGATTTGCCACGAAACCTCACCTCTGATAGCCAATAAACGAAGCTCTTAAGGTTCGTTTCCATAAAATATTAAAATCATCCATGTAACCTGTGTGGTGTACCGCTTTACGCTTCTTTTTTTCAACGTACGTACTCATACGTCAAAAAACCAAAACCCAGCTTTGTCACGCTACAGCTTTGGGAGGCATTATAACTTTATTTTAAAAAAATAAAAATATCACTTTGGCACCTCGCCCTCGAACCCGTAAGTAGTAACCTCAAATAACAACAACATACATATCGACCCGTAGGATGAGATGCATAAAAATAAGTGAATCGCATCATTTATGAACACACTCGTGTGTACGCACACACAAACACTCAATCAGTATGCATATTTGATGTGTTAATTTGCCCACTTGGATATACTGCTGTCATTGTTCAGGTTATCGGATATCTCACCAAGGTTTCCGCACTGTTGTTTGGTGAATTCCATACGCAAACGGACAACAAACGCAGACACAACAGATAGGACGACGTATAATGAATGACAAGGAAATAATAATACATTTTTGTTATTCCTTGTATTGGTAGTATGTGTACATTTACTCAACGGAAATGGACAGGATATACATATCTGTGTAAATGTCCTGCTGACTAGTAAGAGAGAACTCTCGAACTATGGCCAAAGTTTTATTTACTTAACATTGTCGGATGACAACAATAATGTAATTACTCGAATGCATGTGAGAGGTTAACTTGCCAACAATTACTTACAGCTTAAGTCATAAGTTTGTTCTTGGGGGCCAAAAGCACTCGCAAGTTAGTTTCAGTTGTGACTTGTGTTCAAATGTGAGTGACGACTTTTTTTTTTTGTTTGCGGTTGTGCGTTATATTTCTTTCAAATTCGAGCCGCAGTTAAGTTAATTTTTGTGTGTGCGTTTAGATTTTTTTCCTGTAAACTGACTATTAAAAGGAATACGTTTCGAAAGTTTATATAAGATTGTAGAGTAAATGCTTAGTTGTTGGTTTAATACAGAAGATGTAATCGGAATCAAGTGTTGAATTGAATCTTAAATTGAAATAACTATTTGAGACAAACGCAACGCATAGTTTGAAAGAAGTGAAATGTCAAATGTCATTCAATCTATCAAAGTAATCATTACCAGCTAAGTCAAGTCACAAAAAGTCAACCATTTACAATGAAACAGGGAATAATTTGACGATTGACAGACATTGCCTGTGAAGGCAGTCAAAAAAATTTTTCCTAGTTGTTTTCAATTCAGTTCTATTCAACTAAATGTGCAAGGTATCTTATTTGCTTATGGTACTAGATTAGCATTGCTTTCTTAAATCTCGCTTAGTCTACATAATTTCAAGACATTTTTGTTTCTGTTCAAAAACCACAACCCATCCAAAATAGTTTTTCAATACCCATTCAACTCCTGTACTAATAGTAAATTAATTCTTTACGTTTGTCCATTTCGCAGTGATTAAAATGGATGGTCCTTTTTTTGCCCAAAAAAAATCCAAAAATTGTTATTTTGGTTATAAATTTCAGTCAATTCGGCCCACTTCGCGTTTAAATAAAAACAAATCCAAACAAAATCCCATTCTATACACCTCTCCCGTATGCTGTCCTTTTTGTGTCGACTTTTTTTCCATATATCCTTACCACTTAATCACCAAAAATATATAATTTTTTTTTTCAATTATTTTAATTACGATAAAATCTGACATTCAGGTGTCAATTAATCATTTGCCATTTATGTGCCAGAGACTGTGGCACACACAAAAAAATATAAAAAGAAGGACTTGTTGTTCAGGTCAGCTCTCTTCGGTCGCAAATGCATATGGTATCAGGATATCACACTATGTGAGGCTTTTTATATGCTTTGCTATGGGTGTCCTTAAAATAATGACATAAAAATAAATGCACACTACCTATAGATGCAGATATGAGTATATGTGCACGTGAAGTGATGTACTATACAATTTAATTCATTTTTTCGTTGTTGACCGTTTTTATGAGGCTACTACTGTGCTATCTCTGGATGGCATCTATGTATGTACTTGGGAATATATTTTATTTTAACCAGATTTGCCTGGGGATCTCGTTTCGCTTTGGTGACAGGATTTCTCTCTTTTGTATGATTAATTCGAATGGCGTATTATTTAAAATAATACAAGTAGGAAGGATCGTATGTTGGTAGTGTAAATAAACAATTGATTTCTAAGCAACCCTTTTATTTTTTCATTTTGACTTAATCGGATTCATAAAGTTTATAATCTTGAGGTACACTCTATTACTTAATCAGTTATCCTTTTTAAACAATAATGAACTTTGCCAGATATTTAAATTATTATCTACATATGAAAATTTTTCTTAGTTTTTTAATGGATGATAATGAATTGCGGGTATTATTTACTCTATTGCTTTGAAGTTTAAATCGTTAAAAAATTATATTTTTTACAGTCAAGAATATTGAAATCAGTATTGAAACCAGCAAGGGATTTAAAATTAATGATCGGAAGTGTAAAATTAGTACCAATCAGTCCTTAGTTGTCTAACTTTATTTCTCTTTTGTAGTTTACTATAAATATACAAGCAGTTTTCATACATTTTATTCATTGAACCTGTAAGTTCAAGATAGTACTATCTACAAACATGGATGTCAGTGTCTTATCACTTTTAAGAGCTATAACCTTTGATAAGCTCTGTAGAGTTGGGTTTTCCCAATGTCTTGAATCACTTTCAATTTAATCAGAACCCATTCATTTTTTATTTTTCGCATGTCAATCAAAATTTACCAAACAGTACCAAATATATTCCAACACGTTGCCGAAAATAATACTGTGAATAAGAAACAAATGTGAAAAACCAATGCAATAACACACGCCAATAGTTTAGACACCACCCATGGATAGTATTTATGAAATAGAATGTCATCTTATATCCTATTCACAAACACATTTCTGTATTTATTTCTCTCTTCTCACCCAAATCTTAGCTGCATAGAAGGTATCACACAAAACTCACAGACACAGTTCCCAATAAGGATGTTTATTATTTATGGAGAGAGCTCTTACATATGTTTTAACAGTCCTGGTTTGTTCCAGGCAGATCAGCAGTTTTACATTAGCCTGTGTGATGCCACCGACGATTCGGCTTTTTTTCGTCTTGGAATAGCTAAGATATTTAATATGAGTTTTGTCGAGTAACCTCTGCAGCTTCGCAATTTTCTGTTGTTGTATGTGACACTATCCAGTGTCAGTATTGTATTAACCACCGGGTAGTCGGCGGCTTTTTGACGTTGGCTTAAAAGCACTGAGACTTCGGTACCATGGTACAATTTTAAACCCGCCTGCAATGATATACAGTGATTCATTATGTAGGACATAGTGTTACGTTCAAAATGTTCCGCCTTGTGCGAGTATTGAGTATTTGTAGCTTAAGTTCAATCTGTAATCAGTTCACTGACCTTGGGAAGATATCGATAATTCGAAACTTCTTCCATTCGACGCAGTTTGAAGATTTTCACGAGAATAGAAAAAGGATCTTCTGTCCTTACGCATAAGTTGCAAGTTTCCATGCAGTTTCACCTTAAGTTCGCCTGCCTTGTGGCTAGTTTCCCTGCCTTAAGCCTGAGAACCCAGGGAGGGTTTTTTACAGAGAGATCAGTTTGTTCTTGTTTGTATAATGAATCATTCGTTGCTTGTTCATCAACCTTTTCATTCCTCATGTTCAGGAGTGCCTTACGTAGGAGAGGTATCCCAGATAAAATAATTGCTATTATCAAAGATACATATGCTGGCTCAAAATGTCACGTCCTGCACAGGCGAAGGTTGTCAGAGGAATTCGAGATCCAAAGTGGAGTAAGACAAGGTTGCATTCTTTCACCAATTCTATTCCTTTTGGTGATTGGCAGTGTTCTCCGTGCAGTTTTGTCGACGGAAAGCGAAGGAATTCGATGGAGTCTTACATCCCAACTGAAGCATATTGACTACGCTGACGATGTATGCTTACTTTCTCATAGAACTATGGATCTCCTTCAAATGACAGCTAATGTGGAGAGAGAGCCAGGCGTCATCGGGCTGAAAATTAATACGGCAAAAACTAAAGTTATCAGCACGTTGTCTGAAATCGTACACAATGGCGCGTAGGCGCTAGAGGATATATATAGGTCATGTTCAGTGGCTTGTTCTTTGCATTAAGCTCTAAAAAAATAACAAAGCTACCATTCCTTGGAAGAAAATATTAATTTTTGAGACATGAGTCATGTGGAAGTTGCTTAGCAGAACTACAAACAAAAGTCCTTAGAACACTCGCTACTCTGAACTTTACCGCATCATTGCAAGCGTGATTTTAAAATGTTTATCACCTTCTGCTTAAATGCAACGTAGGGACTGTGCATTTTATAAAGATTTCTCAACTACGTCCATGAATTTTCATCATTCATATGTCATTATCAGTTTTTTGTTTGTTCTCAAGCGATGGGCATTTACCCTATTCGAAACAAACATGAATCACAGCGACTAGCCAACGATGAAAACAACGGGGCTATTTATCCAGGTGATAAATCAAAGAGCGACCACTTAGGGCTTATTTTTAAGTACTTTTTTTTATACGAAAAACGTAAAAAAAAAAATACCGTCATATACCAGATGCTGGTTAAAGTTTCGCATGGAGTTTTTTTTTTGTCAGAACAGTAGGCAGGACAGTAGTCATTTCAAGTGCCCACACTAAGCGCAGGAAACCAGTTGAGGTTTTTTATTTCTGTCTGCTCCAACACACTTCTAAATCCAACGAGAGTATCTACAATACAATGCAATTGTTTTGTGTTCTATGGTTCGACTTAATGCTATTGTCTGGCTCTCTTAACTGCTACCACTTCGGAGAGTGGTTAAAGTGTGTGCAAATGAGGTCTGATTCTGATCGATGTTGCATTAACTATACCGCTGTTAACAAGTCTAGTCACGGGTAAAAGTGAACAAAAGTTCACTGAAAAGCTGACTGCCTGCCTTCTGAATAATTACTACCAATCGACCTGAACCAAGCCGACATTTGAATGAGTAAATACAGGCATTAAATCTGACTGCAATTTTGTGGGTGGTTGTCGGGTTAGGGTGTGTTAAAATAGGGACGACGACTGTAAGTCTAATGAACTGACTGTTGTGGCGGAGTTCTCCTCTCTTGGTGTGGGCGCTCTTTCGGAACAATAAGTACTACTGGTTAAATAGAGATAAGGTTAAGCATCGTACTCGTAATTGCTGATTCAAATGAAATGGAAACACCAATTTGCTCATTTTACGTTCGGGTATCTGACTGTTGGAAGTGTTTAAACCATTGTTCGTGGCTGGAATGTACTATGATAAGCTGACACCTTGCCAGTGGGAGAATTTTAGACAAAACAGATAAAATGTTCTTTGAAATTAACTCTGATGGTTTCATTTGGATGGCTGTAAGTGCAGTCAGAGAGACTGATGCTGATGTAACTCGAATCAAGAGGAATAGTATGTTCTGCGATGCCTGAACTGACTTAATGCTTTGGGACAGTTTGTGGACACTCGGAACATGTTGATTGGTAATGTTGTAGTGAACGCTAATCTAAACAGTCTGGCTGCATGGCTCCGAGTGCTGGATGGAAATATTAAACTCCTTCGTGATAAAAATTCGAGCCCTTTTGGCTCTTATCACACAGTCTTAGAATCAGCAGGCTAGTAATCTAGCGAAGGAAAGAAAGTACATCTACGACAAAAAGACAGAACTAAAGGGTTTGCCAATATGGATTTCTTAACTTTGACAGATGATTGCGGCCATATTGTTGAACCTACATCTGTCAAATTTGCTGCCATTTCTTAAGTCTATTTTGCCAAATTAACATTTAGAGGTATTGTGTTCAACAATGATAAATTGCTTCGTCAAATTCCGCCTTATTTATGCGCCAGCGTTATTAAAAGTTGAACGTTTCGGATACTCACTATCCAACGAATGTTATATTCCATACTTTTCTAGGAAATTATTGCACTTATATTCATCTGCTAACCGAATCTTGTAATTCTAATTGCAGCTCCATAAAAATGGGGACGAAACGGCTTAAAATCGTTTACCTCCTTTGGGTCATAGCACTTCATTGCTCAAATGCTCAAGAGTAAGTAACTATCCAAATGGTAAATTTCAATTTAATTTATTTTTTTTTATATTAGCAGCAACAGCATTCAATTTCCCACCTCAGGATCAACTCCTCCACTCACAACTCGCACAGAAAATCGCTTCCCGATTCCCGAAGTAACACAAGATGTAAATTACAAAGCATTCGTTGCCGATATGTTATCTGCGGATGTTATGAATTTCGCTCACGACTTAGGCGTTGTCCTCGATGAAAATGAATTTCCAAATACACAGATATTTTCACCGCTGAGCATTATGTCAGCGTTATCCTTACTCGAAATGGGTGCAAATGGCAACACTTACAACCAATTGAATAAACTGTTTGCCATGTCTCTCGGAGCTTCGGTTGAATCACAATCAGTTCATCAAGAATTCGGTTGGATGTTACAGGATGTTATGTCAAATGAAAATAATTTGAAGAGACCTCGCGAACCGGTTGCATGGAGGCAAACTCCAGCTAATCCAAGTGCCTTTGGCAAAGGGGGAAAGAAGACTCCAAATGATCATATAGTTCGGGTGGCAAATGGTTTATTCATTCAACAAGGATTCAGCCTTAGACCAGACTATCAAAATGCCGCTCAATCTGTCTATAAGAGTGAAGTGACCACGTTGGATTTTAAAAATCAAAAAGACCGCTCGAAGCATTACATAAACAGTTGGGTCAATCAGAATACATTGGGAAAAATTCCAGCAATTATCACCGATGAGGTGGACAGTGAGACGAGTATGGTTATAGCAAGTGCTTTGTACTTTAAGGGATTCTGGGAGCAGCCATTTTTGGGTACAGGAACCGCACAGTAAGTCTTAAAAAAGGTTCGCCTTTTCTGTTTTAAAAGACTAAGGGAAATTTGGTTTTTTGCAGGAGTAACTTTTATCCTGATGGACGAGCGGAACCACCAGTTAGGATTATGATGATGGGCTCTGGGGGTGTTTTTCCGTACTACAATTCACCGGAATATGGTGAGTAAAGAGAATAAAATACATATGTCGGATGACAGACATTAAGTCTAAAGGTATGTCAAAAACAAAGAACCTTGTCTGATAAATTTCTGAAACGTTTCGTTCTGCACCAAGAACTTTTTGGTCCCAAAGCACAGTGGGACAGAATAGTCTTAAATTTGGCGTTAAATGAACCTATAAAACTTGGAGCCTGCAAATTCGGCTGATGATTGTTGAGCAGTAGAAATGTGCACATTTGTATGTAGATCTTCACTCACTCTACAAATCTTCCATAGATTATCTATAGCCACGCCCACTTTTTAGGGGCGATTATGTTTTAAAAAACATATTCGTCATTGGTCTATTGCTGATTCGTCTTATTACTCCCGACTCGCTTCAGGCATCTCACGATATTGGAAACGATCGCTGATTGAAAATTTTCGATGTTGCTGAATTAGTTATCAGCCCCACAATTTGGTGAACAAGTAGACACACATCGTAGGTGCAGTCGGGGTGTTTGAGTTCGGATTTAATAGCTCATTCTATCCCTCTGTTTTGCGTGGACAAGGAAACATTTAGTGCACCGCTAACCAATAATAAAAATATTGCCGAACTCCACGTAGAATTTCGCTTTCTTCAGACAGCCTTCCTCTAGATCTAGACAAACGTGAACGTGGGCCTATCGTATGTAGCCTTTATAATTCCTATTAACTTATATGGAACTTGTCTGTCAAACAATGTCTGTCAAACAGCTCTATGTTACATCGATAAATGGTTCGAGCTATCGGACCTACCTGTTGATCCTTCTTCTTCTTTCTTAAAATGCTTATTGATCTCCAAAACTTGTACACATATTAAAATTTCTTCATCTTTCTCTTAGATTGCCAAATTATTGGTCTTCCTTACAAGGGTAACCAGACCACAATGTACATCATTCAACCACACGAGTCGACACGCCGTAAGCTTTATGATCTGCAGCATCTCCTCACCGGCGACAAGATCAACTACTTAATCTCCAAAATGGAACAAAAAACGGCCGTACTTGCTTTCCCGAAATTCCATGTGACGAATACTTTGAATTTGAAGAATCCACTCGTTAGACTTGGCATCGAAGATGTCTTCAGAAATGGTGTTAGCGATCTATCGCTCATCGCTGATGAGGGAGTATATGCCAGCCAACCAGCAGCTTCTCGTCCAGTTCAGTCGCAAGCATTGCCGGGATCTTTTTCGCCAACTGTTGCTTCTCCACAGCCGTCTTTTCAACAACAAATTCCATTGGGAGATGTACCTGCCTCTCGACCAGTTCAATCGCGACCCCCACCTCTACCAGTGCCTGCATCCACCTGGCCACCTCAGGAGATTCAACCAGGGCAGACTTGGCAATCTGTCTCTAATCAGCAAACCTTACAACCTCGTCCGGTTTCTTCAAACAATAGGCATATTCGTGATATGGAATCAGAAATATTAGACCGCTATAATGAGCCAGCATTGATCCTTCGCGTTGGTAGTGAGAATGACACACTCCTACCAGGACAAACTGTACCCGCCCAATGGACCAAACAAGATGACCTAATGGTCGGTAGAGTGCAACTAAGCCGATCCAAGCGAACGGTCACGTACAAAGTTGAGAGTGAATTCATGCGAAGCAATTTACCATTACGTCTCAAGGATTTAATCCTTAGTAAGAGAATAACAAAACCAAATGCGGGTAAGAAATTATCCCGTAGCCGGCGTCAAGCTCCTTACGATCCGCTGCAAAGCCTATTTAACTTAGACCAACTGCGTGCGCACGGAGGTCTACGTAAACCTCGACTATATGCCGATGATATTCTCCATAAAGTTGATTTTGAGGTCAATGAACAGGGAACCGAAGCAGCTGCAGCCACTTTAACATATTTAAGGAGATCCGGAACTGATGTCGCCTTCCGATGTGATGCACCTTTCATGATCCTCATCCGACATGATCCAACAAAGTTACCGCTGTTCTACGGAAAGGTCAATATTCCACTGGCCTAGAGGTATAACACCAAGAGCACAATCTATCTAACCTCACTTTTTTTCCAACTGTGTTAAGAACTATATGTACTATTAAGTGAACAAAACAAAAACTAATTAATTGATACACTAGTTTACTATTTAGGTATACATACATATGTGCTACTTTATACGCGTACATTTTTATATTTTAAGATAGTTGGAGTTATATGATATAAATTAATGACTGTTGTAACGAAAAATATGTTCAAAAAAATGTTTTTCTTTTATCGAAAATAAACCGAGAGAACGTATTGAAAATAGAATTATTTATGAATGGTTTCTTTTGAAACGATGTAGGCATCAACTAGATAAGAGGTAAGCGTAAGATTCTGGCTAAGACATCTAGAGCAACGTCATTCGCATTGGCGGTACATGCTAGGATTAGAAGGAGCTCGTTCAAGACTGCGTTCCAAAGAACATGAGACAAAAAACTCCTCTACGTTGTTGCTACGAGACAAAACTCCTTCTCCTTGAGGAGTGCAATTGTTGACGCTTCATCAAGTCGATGCATTGCCCAAGTCTAGATCGTTTGGGAGTTTGAAAGTGCCGAACAGGCTTGTGAGTTTGAGACTTAGTCTCAAGCTGTCCAACTGGAAAAAGTTGAGTCTCTGATTCCTATTATACGTTTTGAGAGCCAAAAATTCAAACTCAGACTCAGAATTCTGTTCGGCCCTCAACTGGTTGTTTATCAGAGAGGTTTGTCGATGATACAATTTCAGGGTTCTTAAGTCCACAATCCTAGACATTAAACGTTGTAAAACGTTGCTTCCTACTCAAGAAATGTGGCTAAATGTACTACATATAGACTAGTACCTTTATCATTAATGTCCGACTTCAGAATAGCCACAGGAATGGGTTAATCAGGCAGACTGATGATAGCCAGTACTTTCTCGGTACAACTAGTCTGCTCTTTAGCTCTCTGGGCAGTCTAACTCAGCGGACTGCTGACCTCTTTACAGGATCAGATCAATAACATAACAGACCCAACTGGTTGATTTTAGTGAGCAGCTGCTTTGTTAGCCGAAATGCACCTTGCCTAAACTTACCTCACAGCGAGTAGTTTAAAGGAATTTCTTGTTCTTCTCTGACTGCATTTTTGTCGACTTCTGGATACCTATTTCACTTCAAAGCTCGAACAGTGCATACGTATTCCTTTCTCCCTAAAACTAACAGGAAACCAAAGAAAAACTCGTCCAATTTATACCAAGCAAATTGATTTCTTCTTTTGTTTATTATTTTAAATGTTAACAGTTCAATTGAGTGTGTGTTTTCAATTTTTGTTTTATTTTTTCTATTTTTATTGCTTCTTTATCGCTGTTTTTTCTCTCTAACTTCTCCGATTCGTTTTTAATTGAAATTTCTAATAAAAGGGGGGCACATTATCATACTTATCTACATAATTCACTACTCGGCTGTTCTGCTCTCGACCGCGGGCTTTATGGAAGCTTCACTCTGTTCTAGCACTCGAATAAACTCATCCAACTTGGGGGTGTTCATCTGAAAGTGCACTAGACTCTTTTGCCCACCCGGTTCGAGGCAATTCAGTGTGACCGTCGTCAATTGACGCCTCTGTGTCAATAAACTACTATCGCCCATAACGAAACGCACGTCCCAATCGAAGGACTCGACGAGTTTGTCCTGCCGCGAGTTGTGTTCCCGCAGCAGGAAGCCCACAATCTCCGGCTGGCGGGCTTTGAACACCTCAACAATCGATTGCTGCAGGTCGGGGTTCATGTGGGCGAAATTCGAGAGCAACTCAGTCTCAGTGATTGCTTTGAGGCAGTAGCATTTGTAGGCGTAAGCGATTGTCTGTAAGGCGGAGTGGAAATCATCGGGATCAGAGAAACCATACTTGTGAGAGGATTTGCTAATAGTTGTGGCCACATCGTCGCAGTTCCCGATGAGGTAATCAATCGACAAATGTAGAATCTACCAAAAGTCATAACACGCAATGAGTTTCAGGTTAGTTTTTGAATGGAATGTTCTACTCACTTCGATTAGGATCTCTTTGTTGTCGATATTGAGGAGAAATTCGTGCATTTCTTTTTTGGAATGGTAATTTTGTAAACAAAAAAAAAGCGATTTTCTGCTTGACAGCTTAAAATTATCAACAAAATTGACAGCGGCAATCATATGGTGCGTGTGGATGGTGAGTGTTAAGATGTGGATGGTGTTTTATAGTGACATCTAGGTAGTGGCGGTGTAAATAGAGGTTGATAGCTTGGATGCAATACTGACGGTTACTCTTTGAACAGAGTTTGAATTTGTAGAAAGTTTTGGAGTGGTTATTAAACGTTATGACGTCGTACAAACTTACAGCTTGTATCTGTCAGATTTAGTGTCCATATGCAGCAACTTTGCACTGCTGTGCTGGTCGTTGGCTTTAGATTTTGAAGTGGTGATAAAGAATGATGTGGAAAACTCACGATACCCAGACCTAAAATACCCAGTTTTGGGTGATTGAATGACTTATAAATTAAAGATTGTTCCACTTAACGAGCATTTCAGCCATCGTTCTACGAAAAATCATAGATAATGCACACAACTTCGTTTGGGTCTTCTTTAGAAGATAAGTCAATCAATAAACTATCTTCTTAAACAAGACATCTGACAAAGGACATCCATGCAACAAACTGATCTACTAATATGAAAAACAGTCACATTTTTTTTTCCTTTCCTTATTATCCATTTTATTTATATTTTATCGAATTCCAGTCGCATAAATCAAGCATAAATAAGATTTTCCATCATTTCCTTTGATGTTAGTGGCCTTTGAATCTTTGGCTGGAAATTTGTAATGAAATAGTCCAACGGGCTGTGTGGACAGGTAACCATAAATCTTCTAGCACAGTCTACATTCTCCTCCATAGCCATTTGTGTGAATTCATCATCCTTGGCATCATGGTCCGTTGGAACACTTAATTAAAAAAAAACCTATTACCATTTCTAAAGATTGACTTCAATGAAATTCCCTTACGTGAATAATATTCGAGCAACATCGTTGATGAATGATTCTCCTTCAGGCAGTAGTCCTTGTTTCATTTCACAAATCGCTCGCAAGATGCATTTCCTCAAACTTTTTCCAATCCTTTGAAATATAAAAACCAAATAAATGACTTAAGTTGCTGTTGTTGTGCATTAAACCGAAAAAAAAGAGTCCATACATGTTTCCAAACTTCTCAAGATGATCGTAGATATCCCTTCGTTCACGATACTCTCGGTGATGATGCCATAATGGAGTCTCGTTATTTGCTTCTTCCCTTGGCCTATGGGATTGGGATTGATATGCCCTGTTGGATTCAATGGTGGCATTTTGATAATATCGCTGAGGAGCATAGTATCTATTTTGTCCTCGAGATTCTGCATAGTTTCTTCTTTGGGAATTTTGATAGTTATATCGCGATGAACTCGATGGACCTCTGTTGTATGGTCGCCTGTAGAGGAATGAAATAATGATAAAAGAAATTAGTATTCTTCAAGACTTTTATGTATCTCTCTTTAGTCATTCCTTTTTCGGTTAGCCCATAGAAGTATGTAGTTTGCTCACCTACGCCTCCAGGAAGATCTAAAGTGTATACTAACAGGTAAAGCAAAGAAGCAACTGAATCGCTTGAAAATAAGCCATTATCTTCGAAGGAGAAGTCCTAAAGAAGTTCCTGCCTTCGGATAAATACCGACGGAACCCGCAGCTTCTATAACCAGTCTAATAATATAGATTCTTAGATAGAAGACTTCAAGAAAGGACGCACTGGTAGACTGTTGGGCAAGAAGAAGTACCCAATTCTGTTTCGGAATACGCCCAACGTCAAATGTACTCTAGAATAACACAAAAGTAAAACAAAAGGCTTGACTTATATTCAGCCAACGTGAAAGAAACTATGGAATGCATGGGATCTTTTCTTAAACAAAAAAATTCTCTATCTGGGAAATGTGATCATGTTGTCATTGGACTGCATGCATGGAGCAAAATGCTGTGCGAAATGTTTCAGCATAGAAATTAAGCGACACGTGTAAGCCTTGTCTCAAGATCTAAAAATTCTTAACACTCGCCTTTCCAGTAATTTCTACACCTTTCCATGAAACATTTTGGTCATTCTGCTTCATTTAAAATGACTCAAAGTTAAAATGCTATCAGCGCAGTATGTCACCGGGCTAAATATTTGATAATTAGAACGATGAACGGAATAAGAACGAGAAAAAGAACGTGTGGATACACGCAAAGTGTTAATTTAATTTATTAGAAGTGTACACATTCGAACTTGTTTGCTAGAAAAATTATTTTTTTATTAATAAGAGATTGACAAAATTGGGACATTAACCGTTCTTTAAATGTGTGTGGTTGATGACAGTTTTTTGGCGGCAAATGTTTGATGAGAACGATAAATCTTTGATAATCATGAGCTCTTGAAATGGTGGTACTTATGAAACCACCATTATACTTACAATTACTTGTAATTTTATCCATTCGTCTCTGGAAACAACAAGGGAGAAAGATTCTAAATTGTTAGAGACATGCCGCCGAGGCACACTGGTCAATTTTGACGTAGCTCCATAGACAAGGAAGACTCAAAACATCCTCTAAACTTTCACTTAAAATGAAAGCTGGTCTGACTTAGCTCGAACTAATTCTCCTGCACCTAGGCAATAGTTCAACCAAGCTAAATTCATTATTCCATGAAGTAGCTCAAAAAACTCTCTTCGATAGGTAAATTTATTTTTACCAGAAAGAATTGATTTGATAAAGTTAAGCACCAAGAGTCAAAAGGTGGAGTCGTCTAGGACATGCAACTCCGCATCGGCAGACTAAATTTTCATAATAAAGCATAGTTTGAAAAGACCAACGCTTTTTCCGATGTATCGCAGAGCGCTGGAAGATACACGATGCTGTTGGAAATAGCTCTTCCGAACTCTAATAAACATGCAATAGATTTCTTCAAGAAGATGCACTGTTTTGTGATCTCTATGGTAAGTTGTTGATGAAGGAAGTGCGCGTATAGAAGGAGCCTACAGTGTTAAACCGTATTCACATGCGAAACAGATTTCAGAAACTTTTTCATGACAATAATAGTCACAAGAGATGGGTTTCAAAACTGGAACTTTATGCATAGTCCAATGAACTAATCACTCCGGCACGGCACGAACAATATTGATATCATGAGAAGATCACGGCAGAACATGAGGCAAAGAAATTTGGTCTTCAAGCAAATCAGAATATATTGTTAACAAAACAAACAAAAAAATTATCTTTCCAAGGAATGGATTTCTTAAAACTCCTAACACAAAGGATCACATCAAACTGTACCAAATTCTTACACCTACTTAACACATAACACATAAGGATTTTCGGACTATTTCTTTCTTATTTTTTGTTTCGGCTTCAAATTAAAAATCAGCTCAAAACTTCAAGTATTGCTCGATAGTATTCACTTCATTTCTTAAACATACCTTCGTAGAGGAAAGATAACAACATTTACCTCTTTTTCCCATTGAAATTCCTTTGATTTGGACCCCATGTTTGTTTCGTGCTGCTAATATTTTTAAAAGGTTTTTGACTCCTAATCCCCCACGGATATGACTTTTTATAATATTGATTCAATGGAATAGCACTCGCATTTACAACACCAACATTTTTCAGCCTTTCATCTTCTTTTGGTACTACCTCATCCTGTCTCTTTCCACTCTTCATTTTCTTGACAAAATCATCAATTGGTTGCCTCCAGCCTTGCACCAATAAAGGAATGTCATAAAATAAATCCACTTCACTTGAATTAATTAATCCACGCGGTGAAGTAGCTACGATAGCCTTGGCTAAGACTTGCGTCAAAGCAACCAATGAGCCTTTATAAAACACAAAGAAACGTTTTTTACGCGAAAGCACATTTTTAAATGACTTTTCGTAAACAGTACAATTGCAAATTTTTGTTGTATTGGCAGGTGCCAAATGGACTGAAGAATTTGCCGGATAATCACGAAAAGGATATACTGAATTAATCACTTGTAATCCAGTCAGAAAAAATAGAACAAGATGCATATTCAGATGCAATACACTTAGAATTTAATAACAAAACAAAAGACATGCACAATTCTAATTCACAGAAGAGAACAATCAAAAAACAAATGTGGATTACTTAATCAAAATAAAGAAACAAGTTAAAGTTAAATTGTACTTCTCAGAAACCGAACCAATGGTTAAAGAAGTAAATCACACAAGAAAACAAGTGCGCGTTCGAGTACTTACTAAATTCCAAATCCAGGAATAGATAAAGATGTACTCCAAGAATGTAATGACATTTAATGGAAACTGGTTTCTTAGGAGGAAAGAACTCATCGAAAAGTAAAGTACAATTTTTTTCCTAAGAAACAATTAGCACCCACATGACAGTTGCACTTGTCAAACTCTAAAAGCAAGCACCGCTCTTAGAGATACAATATGATCAAATTATTTACAAAAAAAATTGTCAAGTGCGAGGCGGACTTCGGTCGATAGTGTTTCGGGAATCTCTTATGAACTAGCTTTTTGGCTCATTTTGTCACTGAATCGATAACAAAATATGCATTTGACCATGTCTTGAAGCCATGTAAACCAAAACATGGATCTCATATAAACAAGTATTTACAATAATTGCATGTAAAGTTTGTCAAAAATAGAAGTCATATACAGGTCTATAAAAGAATGCGATCATTGCGGAATGCATTCAATGAATGCACGTAGATTTGTATCAATTCAATGACTTCAATGAAGTCTTTAGATTGAAAAAAACAAGTCGCCATTCATTTTGTAGGCATGATTGCAGCATTTTCAGCATTCAGAATGATGACAGCAAAAAGAATGCAATTTTTTACTAGCAGTCACTGATTGCATTTAGTTGCTTGAAGTCAGTTAAGGTCAGTGATTGCATTAACTTAGTTGAAGTCATTTGAAGTCAGTGATTGCATTCACTGATATATGATAGTTGAAGTCTATTATTGTCTTTTGAAAAGTCAAAATCTAATGAATTAATTCTCTAACTATAAGAAATTTTCGAGTGGCATCAAAATGAAACATATCTATGGCCAATTCACTGGTTCAGTTCACGATACAATGCTGTCTTTGAATAGATTCCTCACAATGTGAAACCTAGAGTGATTGTGCAAGACCGACATATGGTCTAGATCAGCCGTTCTTGAATAGGGGTACGTATTGCTGGTGGTATTACTACATATCAGACTAGTACTCAAACAAAACACATTTCATGAAATTAAACTCCAATGCATATAGCTTATTACGAACAAGGGTAGTTTGAACATGAAGCTGACGTTAAAAGCATTCTTGTACTATAATGTAATTTCCTTTGAACTTTGAAATTTGTCAATTTACGATTTTTAGTGGAAAAAGTAAGGGAACAGACCTAAAATGTTTGCCAACTGTTACTGTGTGACAGCCGAGTCAACTATAGAAGAAACTGGGATCCACAAGTACGCTTCTGAGGCGAAAGAAGAATCCAAACAGTGGAGGCCAGCACAAAGGGTGGTGATGGCGATTGTTTATTTTTAAGCCAGTCACGGAAATCGCTATTCGCAGCCTTAGAAGATGAAACGGCTGTTACTGTAAGATATTTATCAACATCATGGCCAAAATTCACAAAATGCACTTCGAATTGATTGACCAACCACCGTATTCATCAGATAAGACTCACGGAAACTTTTTCTGCTTCCTAAGATTAAAGTTTCGCCAAGTAGACTGAGATTATGATTAAGGGATGACTTAAGGGACAATTTGGTGACTAGATGGTTCTGCTACCAACCTACAATCTATTATGTCAAATCTCGCTATTTGTCCACCTTTTTGCTTCGCAGTTTTTCATACATTTCAACAAAACAATATTTCTTTGAACAAAAAAAAAAACTAAAAGCTAAATAAAATTTACCTGTAAGGTCCATTGAATTTCCTTCGATTTTGATTCCATGCACCCTTCCCCGTGTTAGTGTGATAGTCGCCTGAATTGTGACTCCAAGTGGGTGTGGGATACGTCTTGTAATACTCATCCAAGGGAATTGCACTCGCATTCACAACACCAACATTTTTCAATTTTTCATCTTCTAGCCGTTCTTTCTCATCCTCTTCAAATTCCTTCTTCTGTGCCTTCGCTTTTGCTATAAAATCATCTAGCGGTTTCCTCCATCCTTCAACCAAAAATGGTACTTCATAAAACAAATCCACTTCATTTGATTGAATCAATCCTCGCGGTGTTGGACTTATAAGAGCCTTAGCTGCTACATTCGTTATAGCCACTAGCGTACCTTTGTAAAACACAAACCAACGTTTCTTACGAGAAAGGACATTTTTAAAGGATTTTTCGTAAGGCGTGCATTTATTTTTACACGATTTATCTTCCCTCAGTTCTCTGGAGGATAAAGGTGCTGTGAAATTCGCGGGATAGTCTCGAAATGAATGCACATTATTTAACACTTGTAATCCTGTCAATAAGAGTAGAGTAAGCTGCATTTTTTTTTTTAATCTTTCACTTAGGCACAATTATTTTTTTTCACACCGTTGTATACTGAATGACCACTTTTAACAGAATGATGTCGCTTGCAAGCTTAGAACTAAACAATGGTTTGGTTTCGGTTGAAGAACATGAGACATATATCCCAAACTGTGATTTCTTGTTTTTAATTATCTCTACAGTTATTAGCACCTCACACCCTGTATCTTTGAACGTCCAGTATGTCACGGAGTAATTAGAATTTATAGTCGATAATTTGAACGATGAAAGAATGTCGATAGACATATCCAATGGCAAGCATTAAAACATAAGAAACACTCTAATGCTGTCTATTGGGAATTGAGGGGGAAATTGGGGGCAACATGATTCGTTTAGCTTAGAGACATGTTGATGGAGTTTTGAGAAAATTCTTTAGTGGAGGAACTATTTAGGAAATGTATAATAACATAACATGAATTATATCAGCTGTCGTATAGTCGCTTTATACAAATTTGCATGAATAAAATAAATAAATAAAATCAAGTGGCCAATTAAACTCAAAACTGCAAAATGTCTTTTGTGGCACTGAGCGTGTGGTAGGTAGCGCCGTCCTGTTGAAACCACATGTCAGTGTCCATATCATCCAATTGATGCCAAAAGAAATTCGTTAACTTCGACGTGGACGGTGATCGCCTGACCAACGTTGTTCTCAAAGAAGTATGGACCGATAATGCCACCAGTTTAAAAATCCACCCAACCAGGGACTTGACAGATGTAGCTTCAACAATATGGCCGAAATCACCTGTCAAAGTTCGGAAATTCCTATTGTTATTGGTGGAGGATACAGCAAACATAACCATCTGAGCGTTTACACGAAGGTTGTATTCGTTTGTTGCTTATCTCTCATAGAGATATCAGCACAATTTAACATTCACCTAGTAAGTGCTGTAAAAAATGGAGTTGAAAACCCTACAGAATGCTTAGTAGAATTTTTAAACTAATGCTCCATTACTTTTGGGAGCCTGAAGCGTTGCAGGGCAAAGCAAAAAAGAAGATGAACCTGTAGGTATTACCAGGGCAATAAAAAACGTCATTGGCAACACTAAGAACAATGCTTAGCCACACACTACTGCAAAAAGACACAATGATGAGTATCCTGAGGTTACTGTCAGGATATTCAAACTTAAGTCCGCCAACCTTACAGGTCCCCTGAGCATTCTTTAAAACAGTAAGAGCAACTGCTTTTTTGAGATTCCAAACACTATGCTAAAAAGAGTTGGACTCTTCAAGAAACAGATCATTGTTGGCGGCCAAGAATTTTATGCAGAGATATCTTCAAACAGAGAAATGCTAATACTAAAATATGTTCCAACCTTTCAAAGTACGGCAAGTCTTGACCCTCTTACCCATCATCTTTCGAGAAGAATTCCATAGGTAGAGATAGAATAGAACTTTGTGTTTGATATTACCGATCCTTGACATTATAGCGTCCTTAAGCCAGGTCACATGCCTACACATCATCGGCGCGCAACAAACTAGACAAACAAAATGTTTTCAATAAAACGCATCACTTTCATCATTAGATGAATTTTTTACTCTTTATTAGATTTTTCAATTTTACTTTTTAAAAAATATTCATTATAATTATAATGTAATTTTTCATTCATATATAATTTTCATATACATATATAATTTGTTTTGTTTTTCTTCTTTTATTAAGTAATAATTAAAGTTATTTATTATTATTAATAATAATAATTGATGAAGGTTTAGTGATGTCGAAACAATGCATATATATATTTATTTGTTTTTTTTTTTTTTAATAATAATAATGGAAATATTTTGTTTGTTTTATTTATATAACTTATAGTTTAAAATTGTTATACAATGGCATTCATCAATGACGATGAATTAAATATATTTACTTAAATGTAAAATATATACGCTTTCACGACATTCAATTCGGAAGAGAGTATAGTCATTATTTATGTTTGACCCTCTGTTTAGGTTTTGCCAAGCAAAGGATTATTAGTTAATTTAACAATAATATTAGTCTGCTAAATTATAAAACATTTATTTATGTATTTTTGTATTTTTTTTTTTTAATATTAAGCTACAAAAGCATTTGGTGAATGATACACAAATTGTTGTTATGGATGATCTCATAATTGAAAAAACAAAATTATAATTTATATGTATGTTTAAAATTAAGAAAAATATATATTTATAATTTTTTATATGTGTTTTTAAATTTTCTTAATTCACATCTAATTAGCAATGTATAGTATACCTAGTTTAAACTTGTTTTTTAATTGGTTTTCATGAGTTCTTAACTCGATATATATATAATTTTTACACTTAAAATTTCAATGAATATATTGAGTTACATTTTTTTTTTCTTGTTAATAGTAAACTTATACTTTACTTTGGGGTTCCATATAAAAAATTAAATATTCTTTTGACAAAAGAGATTGGGTCGAAACAACATCTACACACATAAATGGGTTTTTTCGTTGCCGATTTTTGAAATATTTTTTTTGTTTGTTTAATTTGCGTACACTACTTAAGTAAATAACATTTGTAATGTTATTTATTTTTAATTCTCAATTTATTATATTTTATTTTGTATTTTTCTATTCTAGTAGGAAGAAAAATAAAACACTCACATAGATTTGAAGTATTTTTATACCTACACACAATATATATAACCTTTCTTAAGAATTGTTTCACATATTTTACGGAAGCTTATTAATACCTAAGATTGAAAATTCAAAGGATTGAATATTTTGAGAAATATTTTGAATTTAAATTCGAAATGCTGTCGCTTTGCCTCTTTTCTTTTATGTTTTCTGGAAAAGTACTTCTAATTTTTCTCCTATATGGCCTTTGCAATAGAAATATTTACGCATGCAGCCAGAATCAATAAGGTTAGGAGATTGGCAAACTACATAGTTTAGATGCCCTTTAAAACCTTTTATCACTTTGATACATGATATATTTACTGGTCCTTACTTATACATACATATGTATGAGAATGGAACACTTTAGCACAAGTGGAAATTTTGCGCAAGTACCTATCTTCCTCAATTTCACCAAATTTAAAGAAGAACTAAGTTTCATTGGGCAATCTAGGAAATATGAGACAAGTTATACAAGCCCAGGTCTTAGTTCCTATATTTCAGAAAGGAAGAACAAATTGAAAAGAGTTAATAAGTTTAATACTGGGTTTAGACAAACATTCCAATTTATCTTGCACTGAAATTGTCAGCACTACAAACGGACTAGAAGATGTGTCTTCGAAGTTAACGCCCAGGAATGGTCCGTTTCACCAATAGAAGAACAATGCCAATATTTGGAATCTTAAAACTCGATGGAAGCTTGATACTTAAGGCGCGTACTCGACCATGGACTCACCCTCGATTATTCTGATGGTTTTTGGCAATTTCGCATGAAATAATGGACCTTAACTTGAAGGCCTATTAGAAGGCTTACAAGCTGAGGTAAACAAAGTGGGTCACGACGAAGAGTTGAAGGTAGTACATGTTATGGTAGTATCCCATGTACCCGACCGTAAGCTGACTGACGTGATAACACGATACGAAAAGCAACCTGCGTTCAAAGAAGGTCACTGCGAGGTGGGCTCGTGGAGGAACTTTCTCGCGCCATACCCCGACTTTAGCTCGGAGAAGACCAACGTATTTCGATATTCACTGACGAGTCCAAAATCGATGGAACGGAGCAAAATAAAATGGATTCTACGAGATTACCAGGATCTTTGCACAGGCTAAAAAATAAATATTCGGCCTTAAGCAGCCCATCTAGAGCCAAGGACTAGCAACCGTACGTGTTGTGCTTGATATGTGTTTCTGCACGTACAGAAAAGACCTACACTTTTATTCCGTATTTAGAATTCTCATTACAGTAATCACCCTTAATGTCGCCGTCGTCCGCGACTCTAAAAACAAACGACACGACTGTTTGGAATTGGCGATGAAGTATTAACGTTTTTTGTCGAGGCGGTGATCGACTAAAATCGTCCGAAATGTATGGAGAAAGTTGAGTCGCGTCGTTTTAGTTACACAATGTAAAGTTTCAAGCGCCTTGACTCGACAGATGTCGCCAGCTGTTTTCGACAGACAACAACGACATTAAGGGTAAATACTTTTGGGTGTATGTCAGACGCTCACAAGATGTAGGGCCGTGAAAAAAACGTTGATGGTATTTTTCTGGATTCGAAGTATAATTTATAAAATACGGCAAAACAAAGATCAAACCACTCTTAAACGGACATCATTAAATGCTTTTGCATGGATCGTTCGTTACCGGTTATAACCTACTGAGGGCACGTCTAACAAGAATGCGATTCTTTGCAGAAGCCATTCGAATTAGACGTAGAAGTCTAAGACAACAATCCATAGATATGCGCTACTCTATGGCCCTCCAAAAACAATCGTTAAATTTATCAGATTTCTTTAGGGAAACACTGCCAATAAAACAGGTCCAATGAACAACTAATCTACGTTCTCCTTAGTGTTAGAGCTAGAACAATCCATGCCAGAAAAAAAAAAAAACAAAGTTTTCCAGTTCTACTGCCAAATTTGACCTTCCAAAGTGGAGGAGCAAACATTTTCTTTCGCAAAGAGGACTTTCAGGAGCATATTTTGGCTTGTATGGGTATGTAACTCCAAGTAATTTTTTCAACGAAGACACATAAGAAAGCTTATCTCATAGAAGAAGCATAATAAAGTGTCCAACGTCTGTTTTGAAATTCATGATCAGAATCATGCCTTATGGCACTTTACTCATCTAAACGAACTTGCTCTGCTGGCATTCTTTAGGATTGGTATTTTGTCTTCAAAAAAATCCTTCACACTTTAGTCTTCGTAAAATTAAAATTATTTATCGTAAATCAATTTTTATATATATATATGATTTTACCAATTAAAAATGCAGTTTCCTAATAAATTCCATTTATATAGTTCTTTTTGTTTTTTAGTTATTTAGCTCTACTATTAACCTTAATTTTCTTTTGGTTTTACGTTCGATAAATGCAACAGTATCTGATCATCACTATCGTTACACTTAATTTTAGTTACAAATTATATATTTTTATTTACCATCTAAAACATTTATATGTATATTTGTTTTAAAATTTAAGATTTTTTTTTCTTTTAAGCGAATACAAATGTTCTTACTACAAAGTTGTTTCTATATTTTTAAAATACTTTATTTTATTCTTTTTTGTTTCTTGCTTGTTTTAAATTTGATATTCAATTTCAGTTTTTCATTGTTTTTTTCTTTTTATCTAAAAAAAAATGTGTGTTCAGTTTTTTTTTTTTTGTATAAAAATCTAACCTCTATGCTGTATGTTCCTTGTAAAAATGACAAAAATACTATTAAAAAAAAATTATATGTAAAAATGAAATCAAAAAACCTGATTCGAATAAGTTTAAAATCACAAAAGAAGTTGTTTTCTTTTCTACAATTTGGTATTTTGTGTTTAGTGTATATCCCTAATTAAAAAACATCACACATTGATTTTTTTTTTTCTTCTTCTTGAAAAAACAAGAATATTTTTCATGTTTTTCACTGTGTTGGTCTTGTAAAAAAGTCTAAATTGTTACTGTTTTTTTTTGTCATAATTATTTTTTAAATAGTATTCGTCGGCAGTTTTCGTTACGTTAATTTTTTTTTATGTATATATAAATCTGGTGGAATTTGAATGGATTGAAAATTGTATTTTTTTTCTTTAATTACTAGAAATGTACACTACTTACTCGTTTTAGTTGCTTTGTTTTAAAAAGTAAAACATTTTGTGCAAACTGTGGTTTACCCTGAATAAGTTTCGTTTGTGGTTTAAAAATTTTAAAAGACCAAACAAAAAATTTAAATTAAAGTTATTAGTATTTAATATTTTATGAATTTTACGAATATGCGTGCAGTGCAGTTGGTTTTTTTGTGGACGTAGAGATGATAACTTATGAATTTGATTGTTGATGCACTTCTTTGAAAAGACAGCAGTCCACGGAGGCTTAAAAGACTTATTGGTCAGTAATTGTTAGTCAGTATCATGTAAGCAGTCTTATATTTGTCAGAATCTATCTTTGCATATTGTAACATGAAGTGAGTTTTTGGTAAACTTTAATTATGAATAATAAAATATGTATTTTAAAGGATGGAGGACAAAAACGAGTAGAATGTTTAGAAATGGATTCATCACTCATTAAAGCAGAAACAGCATAATTTGATCTACAAATACATACATATATTGTGCTCAGACAGCCGCGGTGTTTTCAATTTCTATTTTCAGTTATAAGCGATCCTCTCTAAAAGATTGCATACTTTAAGATGCCACACACAACTTTCTATTTCGCTCCTAGAATTATACATCCGCTCGACAGTTACAATTATTTACCGAAGATGAATATGTACATACCACGCGCCCTACAAAATTGAGTAAATCCTTGAATTGGCTCAGGAAAACAACCTCATCTGGATTGTTAAAGGAGTGAGTTTCAACATTCGCAAAATTTGCGCGCTGTATCCTTTCACTCTCGTAATCGAGCATTCACTATTGAAATTATAGATGACACTATTGTGCTATCGTATCGTCGAGTGAAACAGCAAGAATATGAGAACACGAGTACTAAGATCTCACTTGTGATCGATCGGCTTAGTACAAAGCAATCATTTTAAAATCAAAATCAAGTGAGTGATGCTTTTGCATGATGACATTCCCCGATGTTCTGTATGCTTTTGTTTGTGCATGCGTTTGGCAAAAGTTTGCATTTGCATTACCTATGTTGTTTGCATTTTAGAATGGTTGCCCATCTGTTTGAAGGAATGATCGGTATTGGCTGAGTTCGTAATCGCAGTACCAACGCGGTACTGCAATGCAAATCGTTCTTAATTGCAATATATGGCACTGATGCGATGCATCGCGTTCTGTAATATAACATGAAAGCAACCATCGCGCAAACAAAAACAACCAAGGGATCGTAGGTTATTGTCCGTCCATTTTATTTTAGTCCGCGCCAGCAATGGAGGCATCGCTGTATTCGTAAGTAAGTAAATCGCAAGGAAAAGCTGCAACCTACTTTGAGTATTTCGACATACTTCATGAAACATTGGCAGAAACATTTCGGAGCCGTTCGAAAACGTACACAAAATGAAAGCATCGTGATGCATTGCAAAATAAAAGAATCATTACATCGCATCACAATGGCAGTGTACACGTTGCGCATTTGTTTGGGGCTTAAGAACTCAGCCGTTTTTAAGGGGCATCCTGATTTCGGCTTGAGCATGGGACGCTGTTGCGGCTGCGAACAGAAAATTTGCGAACAATTAAGAGCCGTATGTATATGGCTTGAGAAACAATTATGGATAGTATTCGGTTCTACTTATAACTCTTGCCATGCAAGCTTGCAAGTAAACATAAATTCCCCTCTACACTAACCCAAGTGCATCTTATTCACCAACTTAATGATCAAATTATAACCAACGCACTACATCTCAAATGTGTCCATCAAAATCAAAATAACAACCGAAAACAACATAAAACCAAAATAAAGCAAACAAAATTACAAAAAAAAATGTTTATTTATTAATTATTATTATATAGTAATATAATATATTTACTCGTACTTAAAATAATAAAAAAAGAATCGTGTATGTTTTTTTTTTTCTTTTTGTATTCTTTTACATAGGTTATTTTATTTTTATTATTTAATCCTTTTTTTTAAAGTGTTCCTTGCAACGGTTAACTTAAATTTCTTTTCTTTTAAATAAAAATAAAAAAAAACTTACTTTTTATATCGTATCAAAAGTTTTTCTTTTTTTGCTTTTTGTTGCAACCAATAACAATGTACACAAACTATTTAATTTATATTTTTTCTTTCTTTTTCTTTTATTTTTAAACAAATATCATATTTAACCGAAACATAAAATAAATGAAAATTTTTAAAATGAAAAAGGAAAATCTTTCTTTTTTTTTGAAGAGTTGATGGATTCATGCGAATTTTGATACATTGTTGAGTTTTCGCTTTTTTTACAATTAATTAATTTTGTTTTTTTAATACAACTCTCATTTTCTTTACCAAAAATATTTAAGATATAAGAAAAAAAACTAAAAATTAAGCTTTTCTTTCTCTTTTATTTTTTTTATTTATCTCTTTATATGCATATATATATATTTATAAAAAAAAGTGTTTGTGTATGTATAAAACAAAATAATTGGTTTGTTTTTATTAAAATTATAAAAGTGTATCTCCTATTTTAGGCTTTTGTTTTCGCGTGTGTGTGTGTGTAGTAAATGTGTTATGTTGTGTAGATGTGTAAATTTTGAAGTCCCTTTTTCGCAGACTTTTATTTATTTCCCTATAATTACTTAGCGTTTAGATGTGAATATCCCTTAGTTCATACATATATATATATTCATATTTTTTTTTTTTTTTGTTTTAATAAATTCTCATTTGATTCGCTTCGAATTGATGGTTTTTTTTTCTGATTTTCTTGAATTTATTATTACGTTTTTACTCAGTTAATTATTTATTTATGTATATTTGTTTTGTATCAGCACGTGAGTGTGTATGTGTTGTGTATTTGTTTTTTTTTTTATCTTTTGGGGAAAGTGTATAAAGGGGCCCGTGATAGGTTTGATTTTTTTTAAATGATTTTTTTTTTGTTTTTTGTTAAAAGAGAAACTAATAGTATTTATATAATATATAATATCAATAAAATTATTCAGCCGTAATGGCTTCTTCTTGCGTTACCACGTCGTTCGATACATTTTCAATTTGATTCTCAGCCTTCATTTCCTAGAAATACATAAAGAAAATTAGAATTAGAATTGAATTGTTACAATATTATAGTTTAAAAATGTATAGATTAAACGAATAATAATAGCCAGCGGTGTATTCTAATTAAGAAGTTATTGAACGGAATTTGTTCGCGCCTTCACTACGTGATAAAATTGTTTGGAATCAGCGCATACAATTAGGCATTATCTATTTTTGGATTAATACTCTCTAAGAGTATAGAAAAACATTTGCCTTTCTTTCAATTCGAATTTGAAAATATTGTTACGCCAAAATCTATGCTTTAAAAATCGTTCGTAGAACTTCTGGGCAATAGTATGAATAAAACATTCAAATAAAATAAGGTCAAGGTCATGTAGTTCCAAGAATGTAGACATACACTAGTGACTAACTGAATGTAGCAAAATTAAAGCATTTGGGGACGAAAAATATATCTGTGTTTCATTTCCAGTTTTTGCAAGCTTTTAGGATACGATACGTCTACACCTTCTCGTTTTCTCGTTTAACAGCTCTGCAGAGATATTACACTGGTGGTGTCATTCTAACAGGTCATAGTTAGAATCGCGTCAGTGACCGTAGACGCTTGAAAACTGGATACTTTCGTAAAAAACAAATAAGAAATGAATCCGGTAAGCTTGCAAGAACTGAAAGCGAATTACCCAGCTGACAAGTTATATGTACGAAAACCACAGAGAACGTTTGAAAATGAAACATTTTAGTACATTTTATGAAGAACTAAGGATTCTCGTGAGACGCATGGAGAAATTTTAACATGTATAGTTATGTTCATACATATGTATTTGGAATATGTGGCTGTTAAAGCTCAACTGGTATTGCTATATACAAATTCAAACGAGAGAGAGGCCTGAAAACTTTTGGCTAAAACACCAAAATCAATTGATCAGAAGCGAAGTGAACCAGAAAGGACACTTGTTAAGACAAAAACGCCAAACGCATGATTGTGAGCTTTTGTCCAGGATAAGTATATATTTCATACAACTGTTGCTGAGAAACAGAACCAATTTGGTTGTGATTACCATTCGCAATGGTAAAAGGCTTCTACCACCGCGTTCAGAGGACAACAATGAGAATATAGACGACGACATCCTTGCTACTGATGATGGAAATTTGTAGTAAAATAAGTCACAGATGTGGGAATGTATATCACAATCTGGCTTTACCAGTATTCAAACTTAAAAAAAATTGCTCACTATCCTGTTTTAAGAATCAAAAATATGTAGGCAATAACAAATTACCTTAAAAAAATGAAAAAATCTTATGGAATAGATTTAAATACATATATTTTCATATCTAAATTATAAATATATATTTATATATAAATTATATATTTTTGTATGTAACAGTTTTATGCTATGTAATACTTGTATGTACAAATGATTGTTTATGTGTGTCAAATGAGTGGTCCAAATGTTTGTTTTTTTTTTTTTTTAATTTGAAACCCTTCTAGTCCAAAGGATTTTCACATTGAACTTACGTTCATACTGTTGTGGCTGATGAATCAAAAATCAAAAATCAAATTATATACAAACTCCACAACCAAATTTTCCAAACAAAAATTTCAATTCAATATTTCAAACTCACCTCAATAGTCTTGTGTTCAACTCCACCATTCAGGCTCTCTGTCGCAGATGTTTCGGCTGGTTGTTCATGATTATCGCCAATTCCGTTCTCCTACAAAAGCCATTTACAAACAAAATTCCAAATTTAATCACTATATACGCCACTTGTAAAAATGTAAATCATTTGCACATTCAAAGATATAATAAAAAAAAAACCATTTCATTTCATTTCAAAAACACAAACAGAAAAACTTTCGTCTTTTTCAGATTTTCTTCGTCACACAAAATGAGAAATCAAATTTACTTGGCACAATTTTGTCCTCTCTCTAAATACCACAACAAATAATTTGAAAAATAAAAGTAACAATAAACTGATATAATGTAATTTACTGCGCATCTACCTTTAAATAAAAAATATTTCTCATTTCGTGCACAAAAAAAAGAAAAATAAAAATAAAAACATTCAAAAAACTCATAACAAAATGAAATGTAATTAACAAATCTGTTGACTGTTCTTGTTTTTGGTTTAAATGTTTTATGAGCCGAAATATAAGAGTATACATCCAATATAAAATAAACAAAAAAAAAAACATTTAATTTAAATTTAAGATTAGTATCAAAACGGAAAAAGCGTACAAAGAGAGGAAACTCTTTTCTGATTTACACGAAAAATAATTTCGTTTTTAAGTAATAATAAAATTAGTCACAGGTGTGCATATTTTCATCATGGGTAATGATTTTGAATGGGAGCACAGTGGGGGAATACACAGGAAGGAACAAATAAAAATATGTGTGGATATATATTTAAAAACAAACACACATCTATGAAAACAGGAGTATGGGGTGCTTCTTGTTTTTTTTTTTTGGAGTGAGATGGGTGTTTTGTTTTTTTTTGAAGAGGAGAGATGTTTGATGGTATTTATTTGTTTTATTTGGTAACTCCAACTAACGACATTTAATGCACAACAATATGGTAGAGGTAGAGATGATTTAAATGTAGTAGTAGCAGTAGTAGTAGTAGTAGTAGTAGTTAACGTTAACAGTAGGATACAATGAGCGAGCCGGATTTTATTTTTTTGCTTTTATAACATTCTATGTGGGAGAAAGTATATATTCCGCTATAAAAAAAAAGAAAATATTCCAACAAAAAAGCGAGGAAAATAAGTACAATAATAAAAATTTGTTAAAAAACATTTTTTTCTTCTTCTAAAAAAAAACAAGAGGAATTATAAAACGTAATACATAGCCAATGGGGAAAACAAAAATGCAAAGTGTTGGTGTTTTGTGAAACTAAAAGTATAGATCTATTTTTCTTTGTAATTTTATAGTTTTTGTACGCAGAATGCAGCAAATGTTTTAATAAAAGTTTAAAAATACATTTTTTTAACCGCTTTGTGGGTGGGAACGTGGTACACAGCTTGGCATCATAACCAGAATAATTGTCGTCATTGGTCTTATTTTTAAAATTAAATAGAGGATGTTCCAAATTGATTTTTAATGTCGAACATTTCTTCTAGATTATGTGTAATTTTTCACACAATGTCATTGGCAATTCATCAACGATGATGACATGTTTCATGTCTCGAATATTTAGTCTTATTCAGGCAATTTACAAAAGAAATGATCCATCATCTGAATAGTCTCTAAGACAAAGGAATTGCTATTAAATGCCTCATCTGCAAGAGATGTGAAAAAAATTTCACCAGATGTGTAGAGAAACTAATTAAGGTCTTTGAGAAAAATTGTTCACTTCATGAAAAGGATCAGAGTGATCTAGTCTTCTTAGAGACAGTAGCCTAATATTTAACTGCAGAAGTTAAACCTATCATGAGCTGCACTTTACTATAGACAGTCCTTAAAACTGGGATCACAATGTAAATGTCCAGAACCTACGCTAAGAAAGTCTTCTGAAGATCGTCACTTTAACTGGGATCACAATGTAAATGGAAGCATTTGTTTTACAGAAATCTGTGATGTGGATCACTTACTTGTCGTTGACTGTCATGCATAGATTTCGGGCGACTAGTAGACATATTTCCTGACAGTGAAAGCTACTAATACTGTGTACAGTAAGTTAGGAAAATATGGCTTGTTCATAACGACTAATTTTTCTTTGGATCGTACTTGGTCTCGAGGATTCTTGGGATGATATTGGTCTCATTTAAGACAGAATAAAGTAGACTGAACTCTAAATTTCAGAGTAAGTTCCAGGATCTTACACAGCACTTCTTTTGTGCGCTAATTTATCGCATATCTCTTACGTATATCGTAATTGGTGTCTTAGATATTTAAGTTGATCTTGATCTCACGTAGGACAAGATTAAAGTGAGTTGGTTCTAAACTCCGGAATATTTACTGAACTTTATCTACTAAACCCTAGAGTCAATAAAGTTATTTATCATGTCCTGTTGCTGACATGCAGATAAGATAAAAACAGGAACGACTCGAAGTTTGGGAGTCAAAAAATCACTACATCTTTACAATAAATAGTTTTCGACGATCGCTTTATTCGACAGTTGGTTTTCAACATCCTTCGACTTCACTGTAAGTTATAAAAATCGACGTATCATGTGCGTAATCATCTCAAAAATGCCACCAAGAATTTGGATCGAAAATATGCCCTTTTAAAAACACCAACAAATTGCATCGAAAAGATTAAAAAAAAAGGATTAATTACAGTTAAAAGTACATAAAATATTAATAACAAAAAAGAAACAAGTTAATTATTATATGAAAAGTTTTTTGTTTTGTTTTATAGTTAAACACTATTCTATGAGGATTAATGATATATTCCAACACAACAAACAAACAACAAAGAAAAGAAAGCAACTCTCCAACGACATTATGAGTACAAAATCTCTCTCAATTGCTCTTGCTCTTTCTTGCGCGCTCTCTCTCTCTCGCTAGCTTGTTCTTGCGACAAGTTTTCTTTATCTCATAATTCTTAAGCGCTCCCCTGTTTATAGACTGGGGTTTGTGCTTTCAGAAACTCGCTCTCTCGCTCTCTGTTCTTTGTCACAACAATTTTTTTTATTTAATATTTCAATTTCAATATCAATTTTCTAAACAAATGCTTTCATTCCTAAATATGAGTTATTGGAATTTTATTATTTTCCGTTTCGCTATTCACCTTGGTTGCTGAAGAAGAAATTGGAAGCGATTCCACTTTATCACCATTTGTTGTTGTTGTTGTATCTTTCGACTCATTTCCATTGTTTAGTGATGGTTCCGTGATGGGTGCAGGTAATAATTCATCAGTAGCCAATGGAGCTTCTTGTGATGTTGTCTCTTTTGTTCGATCGATAGTATCGGTCTCTAATTGTGTTGTATTCTGTGATGTTGATGATGATAATGTTTCGGAGGAAGCGGGTAATTCAGGGATAAGTTCGGGCGCTGGTAATGATGGTGGTGGTGATGGTAATGGTAGTTCCTCTTCAGCAGTTGCTGGTGAATTGCATTGAGTTTCCGTTTTTTGACTCTCCTCTTCAGTGCCAGACTGATTTATGGATTCCTGTCGTTCTAGCTCAAGTTCATCGGTTACCTTTTGGCTATTTTCAACTAAAGCAGCGGCCTCCTGGGTCACTTCATCGATAAGGGCAATAGTTTGAGCTGTAATTTCATCTTGTTGAATGGTTTTTTCGATTTCCTTCACGCTGGCTGGAATCTCGGCACTCGCGCTACTCTTCACTTCCTCCTCAATTTCAACTTCTGCTGGTGGTGGTGGGGGTGGAAGAATATCTTCCTGCTCCTCGGGTGTTGTGATCTTTTCGGCGATCACATTCTCAGTCTGTTGCTGTGTGGCTGAAGTAACTTGGATTGGTTCCTCTTTTACTTCCTCTTTCGGTTCCTCTTCTTCTTTGATTGCTTCAGGTGTTTCGGGAATCTCTGTTGGGGTCGATGGTATAATATTTACCTCAGTTGGTGGATTCTCTGGTGTAGCTGGAGTGATTTTAACTTCAGTTGGTTCCGGTGTGGCTGGAATAATTTTCACCTCAGTTGTGGTCAAATTCTCCGGAGTTGCAGGGGTAATTAGAACCTCCGTAGATGCCGGTGGTTCTGGTGTAGATGGTGCTACAATTTCTGGAAGTTCTTTTGTCACCTCTACTTCTTGCTGTTGTGGTTTCTCTTCAGAAATATCAATTGGAGCTACTGCTACTTGTTCGGTTTCTGTTGTTGAGTTAGCAACTTGAGATTCCTCATCACTTAATGCAAACACCATCACCTGTGAAGGGGGAGGGGAGCAGGGAAGAGGAGGTGGGGGGCTATTTTGTGCAATAGATTCAATAGATTCACCACCGCTATTATTATCTTTCGGAGGAAGAGTAGTACTAGTAGTAGTAGTATCAGTAATTTGTTGTTCTTGTGGTTGTTCAGTGATTGTTTTCTGAACATCACCACCAGCTTCTGTGGTTAGTGGTTCCACTGAAGGAATCACAACCGAACTGGTGGCGGCGGCAGTTGTAGTATTGGTAGTAGGAGTAGTAGTATTATTTGTTGTATTACTAGTGTTTTCATCGTTTTCAGATTTTACCTCGATTTTTGGCGATTCAGCAGCTGTACCGTTTAGCGCTTTAGCAACCTCCACCGTTTCGTTAATTTCGGCTTTTTCAGCTGTACCATTGGTAGTTGGTACCGGTGCTGGTGCTGGTGCTGCTGCTACTTCAGCAATTGGTTCAGCAACTTTAACTTCTTCGGCAACAATAGATGGTGCAGCGGCTGTTGGTACTACTGGTGGTTCTGGGGTAGATTCAACAATGGCAGCGGCTTTTTCAGCTGGAGCAGCATCACCATTTGTCACTGATGACGCTGATTCGGTTGGTTTCTTTTCTTCAGCAGCAGCGGTTACGGCAGCAGCTACTTCAGTAATAGGCTTCTTTTCTGCTTCTGTGGCGGCTGGTGTTGTTGGGGCAGCAGCAGCTGTATCTTCAGCTTTTGTCTCGGTAGGTTTTTCAGTGGCAACAGCAGGGTCAGCAGCAACAACGGCAGGTTCTTCAGTTGTCTGCGAATATTCAAATGAGTTATTATTAGTTTTAATGTTACAAAATTGAGGGAAAGGAAATAATCCTCCAAAAAAAAATTGAGAAGCCCTCAAAATAGCAGACAGTAAATGCTGATATATGAACTGTAGGTTGTGTGCAACCAAACTTCTTGACTAATGGAGTTTTCTATTGACAATTACAGACCACATTTGTTAACTCACTCAAAATAAAGACCAGATTGAGTTCTGTTTAATAAAATGGAGAGTCAGCATTAAGCTTTTCAAAGAACTATTGGCATGATCAAAGTCAATAGAAATACGAAGAACACCCGAAGCACGACGATTCTAGAACGAGTTTTGTTTTTAACGAAGGAAACTTAAGCAGCAGTCTTAGAAAAAAAAAAAAAAACAGCTCAAAGAAATCAAACCAGTTCAGAGCTCGACACCCTTCCATTCAAGTAGAAACTCCTGCAAAGCAGGTACAGTATCACATTTGATCTTATTTTCAAATATAGATCCAGAAAAAGCAACAGCTTCAGTTGGAGTCTCGTAAAAAGGTAAAAACTATGTACACACTTTGGATATCTAAATCACATAGACTTGCTCAGCCCACATTTGATCCATTAAAACACAGAATCAGTTGTATTAAGATACTAATTGCACACAATTCAATTACAAATTTATTTTCACGAAAACGAAGAAATAAAACTCCCAGAAAGGTACCTTTTTCTCCATGATATCAGCAAAGATCTATTTGTCTATTCTTCAAAAAGTAAAGGCAAGAAATGCTCTATATATTCCAAACGAAATCCGAATAAGAATTAATAGATTTATATTGAAAAAGATTAACCAAAATAAATCGACAATCGGTGTCTTCTCTCAAGATCGCACAGCTACTAAATTTCCGAAACAAGACTGAGGCGTTATCCTTCGTCGATCGGATTTTATACGTAATGACCAGCGCACTCATATTCATTCAAAAACATATTCTGCAAAAAGCACGACGACGTCGGCAACTACGACGAAGAAGAATAAAATAAAAAGAGATATTTACGATCGAATGAAAAATGACCAGTTGCCACCACAACGCCAAAACGTCAGAGAATCGCCCATAAACAGTAGTTGTAGGCATCAGCCTCTTGTATACAGAGAAACACCAAACTACATGTAGCTAGCACAAATTTCAAGTGGACCGGAATTCGGGGTCTGCATCCATTTTGATTAATCTGCGCTAATGCTACAAAATAAATTGATTTGCGGCAGGCACCACAAAAAAAAAAAAAAGGAGTGGCACACGAAAGCGGCATATCGTCCCTTTTGAGCCACACACAAATGTACTATGCTGCAAGGTCATCTTTTCTTCTACTCATGCGTGATAAATGAATTAAATACGTCTTCAGACATGTGAACTACAAGTACGCTGCTGTTTACAACAGCCGAAACGACATCGATTTAATAGCGCGATGACAAGAAAAAAAAGAGGAAAATATTCCCAAATTATCGTTCTCGGTTGTTCGAAATTAATTTTTTTGAAATTTCATTTCTCATTCGACGCATTATGCCGATATTTTGCGATGCTTTGATTACAAGCCAACAAATTTTAGAGAGGCGCGTTTACTTAGAATAAAATTTCGATATTCTATGATATAGAGCGCGCGATGCCAACAATGTTCGATTTGAATGATTATATCCGCTGGGGCTTTTGTGTGTTCGGCTCAATTAGCGTTCAATTAATAAATGCATCTACCATTCGAAGATGCACAGCTAAAAATACATTTTCGCTAGGCTTATTTTCTTCGTGGCGCACAAATATTATACTTTTGACCTAAAGACAGGAGGATAATCAATAAATTTCAATTACTTGTCGACGGACATGACGCAAAATCGAAAAACTATTAGTTTTGAATATATTTTGCTTCTCGAAATAGATTTTTCTATAATGTATGTACTTGAAACTGAAAAAAAAAACTACTTGATCGGTTTATAGAGAAAATAATGCGGAAATCGTGCGGTGAGCTACGAATATCCTAATAAGGCAGTAGTAATGGAGAGATATTGCCAAGGTTCCACTGATATAATGTAAAAATAATGGGAGCGTATGCAACGATCGATATTGCTTTGCATAATGTTCAGGAAGCTGAAGCGAAACGCGTAGCAGACAAGATTCTGGTGGAGGTGTCTAAAAATGCATCGCTTTTTTAAGTATTAAGATTTGTGATCATTTTTCTAAACAATTCAAACGCATTCATTTCAATAAACTAGACAAAACCGCATCATCGGGTAAATAACGATAACGTATTCGTTAACCACAGAACTTTACCAGTGTTTACCGCAGATTTTAGCAAAGATCGGTAAGCGGTAAGTAAATTTTTAGTCTGTCTTTAATTCTACAAATACAATTTTACAAGGAAGGGCCTAGAGTAGGTCGACGGCATGTCTGTTTACTCGATCTTTTAATAAATTCAATACATAATTACATGAGCATGTTAACGTCTACTTATAACTAGAACTAGCAGCATTACTAATTGTCATGAAATCAGTAACAAACAAGCCACAGCAAGCTCGACTAAAAATCTGGCCTTTTTTTGCTACAGACCGCACCGCAATCACCTGTCAAAGTTCGAAAATCCTATTGGAAAACCCTTTATATTTTATTCAAGACGTACATATGTACATATATGTAGAGAAAAAAGTATGGAAAATAGCAAACGTTTTCATCTCCGTCTTGGAGAAAAACTTTGATGTTCAGTCATAATTCGAAGTCCAAATAAATGTTTTCCATTAAGTATACTTTCAGGCGGCGATTGGAAGACAACCAATCATTTTTGATGTAGTTTTGGGCATATGTTTGAATTTTTTATAAATTATTTCAACTTTGATAAAAACACACGGATTACTTCGGATTCAGTCAGTTGCTGGTCTTCCTCCTCCACTGTCTGTCAAATTTTAATAATAATCAACGATTCAACCTGAAGTCGGCTACAGTTCTACATATTACATATTAACTCTAATGCGAGGGAGAAAGAAAAACCTCGTCAATCGAGTGTGTTCAACAAATCTTAGATTTCAGTAAGTTCAATAAGAATGTAGTTAAAAATACCAAACAAATGTATACGTGTTGTGAACTTGGCAAAAAGTAAGCGATTTCCTTAGAATGCGATTCATAAAATACTCTCCACTTTCACTGAGGAGAGCACATGTCAAAGACAAAACTAAACAAAGACCAAAACAGTTTTCCTTTCTAAAAAAGAAAACACCATCTGAATCACATTTGATGGCCATAAAATCAAACCACCCAACCACAACTGCCCTGCACCTATCAACACCAAACATCATCATTATCATCATCTTTTGCATCGTCTACATGGCACCCAACAGGCGCATCTTAACTACACTAACTAGCCCGTCATCTTTCTGTGAGCTGGCAAATTAATGTTTGTTGGCACAACACATGTCAGGCACTGCCTGGTCCAATGTTTACTACAGCACCAGAAGTAGCAACGGTTCTGCTACATATGGCTTCTTTTTTTTTTTTTTTATTATTATTATTATAGCCGTTTGGATGTGAGCCAAATAGAAACACACACACACGTATGTATGTGTATAGTCAAATAGAAAACCTCTTCCTTCTTCTTTAACATGAAATATGCATCACTGAATGAACTCAAGATCAAGATCATGAGTCCGCCACGTCTAGTTTTTTTTTTTGTTTATTCCTATGATGGATGCAGTACGAGGTGCATTTTACGGTTGTGTGGATCGGGCATGGCCACGTCGTTGTTGCAAATGAAAATTTCATGCATGAACACTTCATTAATAAGGTGATTTGCAAAATCGCCCATCTGAGGACGATGGGACGTGTCATAGAAAATATTTAGCAAATTAAATTTCGTTGCGTCCGCTCATAGGGAGGCGGCCGGATTTGCGTTATGACGCTCACCATGGTTTTATTAAATAAACAAAAATTTAATATGTATTTCGGGTAACTTGAGACTTTTGGGCACACATAACTGTACTTCCAAGGAACCACAAAAATTGCAAGCACTTTTATGGCTTCCATGGTTGGGCTTTGTTTCGTTTTTTTTTTTTTAATTATTCGAGGGCAACGTATACATTTCCTTTGTTCCTTAGTAAGTAAGTAAGTCAGTAACATAGGTAGTACTCACCTCTTCAGGAACTTTTTCACATTCACCATTGGTGGCAGTTGTTGCAGCGGCAGCACCACTAGCAGCGGCAGCAGTTCCCTCTTCCTTTTTGGATGGCTTTTGTTTGTCCTTCTTACCGAATGAAATGCTTCGGAATGACCATTTCTTTTTGACTTTCTCTTTCTTTGATTTTTTACTGCTTTCACCACTTTCAGAGGCGGCTGTTGTATCAGCAGCAGCATTGGTGGCTGCAGCATCAGCAGCAGCACCATCAGATTTGCTTTCATTTAGATCGGTTTTCTCAGCGCTGGCACCATCGCCTGTTGGTGTTGTTGGTGGAGCATCACCACTTGCTCCCGCATCTTTTGTTGGTGATTCGGCACTAGAAGAAGCAGCAGCAGCTACTGCTGCATTTTGTTCCTTTTCGGTGGATAGATCCTTTTCATTTTCAGTTCCTTCAGTATCTGCTGTGGTCTTTTCCTACAAAAAAAAAACAAAGAACAAAAAGTAAAGAATACATTGTCATTGTCGTTAAATATTAATGGATTTTAATGATTTCACGAACAATAGAAATAAAAACACCTGGCGGCAAGACTCCCTATCGAGAATAGGTCATGCCTATCATTTTAAATACCACAAAAGCAAGAGAAGATTTCGACAAACAACACATCCATCGATCATTGTGTTATTCTTCGGGGAGCTCTTGCTGCTGCACGACGAACTAAGAAGCGTGAATATTGGCATGAATATCTACTGTGATGAATGTGCATTTTAAAACTAATAGTCATTGCATTGTTTTGTCTGCAGATATGACTAACAATGACTTAAATACATAGTTTCTTTTGCTGTTTTATTGCATCATCAGGGCATGCAATTGGATTCGTGGAATTACCCATTTACATTGGGGAACAATATTGCCCTTATCATTTGAGAGTATGACTAGAATTACTTGACTTCCGCTCATCGGAAACACTCAGAGAATATGTAATGTTTTTGTAAGATAGCGAAGGCATTGGTAGTAGCTTTTGACCATTCTTAATGGGAAGAATTTAAAACGATGTGAAACGGTTCTGATACGAATACCAAAAGAACATATAAAGGTACACTCACAGCTCAGCGAACAGACAATTGGCGAACCATTTTCAGCACATTAAAAGACAATTTTACTATTTTCAAAAAAGAAATAATTTTCCACCTTCGGCTCAAGGAAGATCTTTGAAGAAAACAGTTAAAATTTATTCAATTCTTGTCCCATTTAAATGAACTCACATCTTCTGTTTAACAACAGACATTTAGTCTATTCTTCGACATCAACAGATAAACTCTGAAATTATAAATTCGATTCAATGGCCTTAAGCTAGGCACGGCGCTTACTCAAGCAAATGTCCTCTCTCATAAACATTATAGCCATTCTCTTTCGACAGCTAAGCTGCTTTCAAGGCTATCATACATATGTGCCACAACATCCTCGAAGCAACAGTGCAAGGAGGAACTCTCGATGCTGGCTTAGAGGTTCAGAACTTCCACTCTTCGGGTGTCGGGTCACAGCACATCTTCTGTTTAACAACAGACATATAGTCTATTCTTCGACATCAACAGATAAACTCTGAAATTTTAAATTCGATTCAATGGCCTTAAGCTAGGCACGGCGCTTACTCAAGCAAATGTCCTCTCTCATAAACATTATAGCCATTCTCTTTCGACAGCTAAGCTGCTTTCAAGGCTATCATACATATGTGCCACAACATCCTCGAAGCAACAGTGCAAGGAGGAACTCTCGATGCTGGCTTAGAGGTTCAGAACTTCCACTCTTCGGGTGTCGGGTCACAGCAGCATCGAAGATTAAGAACGAGCGGCAGCGAACGAGCCCTTAATGGCTTCATTGCGAAGACGGTGAACATCCAACTGCACGCCCTCAGGAGAAGAATCTATCAAGGGCTGATACTAGGTGGTGGAGGTTGCGGAGCTGTAGCATATCTTAAAGAGTTGACTCAAGGAGCAATACAAACAAACCCATTCAAGCACAAGTGAATTCGATTTTTTAACTCTTTTGTGCTCTTGTATAGCTCACCAATTGATTCAAAAAAGACTTCAGGCAGAAGTGAACTGGAAGAACTAGTCCATAAGTTCAATGCTCAATACTTAGTAGCCTGCCTGTCTGCCTCCTTGCTTGCCTGCCTGCCTACTTCATCTTCTGCTTTAGGAGAGGGTATGACCTGGAAAAGGAGGATCATAACTCTTCCATTTTACTGCATTCTTACTAATCGGATCGTGGACTTCGCCAAGTAGTTAGCCCTCTCTAGACGCGGATATGTACAGTAGAGTTCTAGTTCAAATAATCCCTCATTCTAGTGAACTGAAAGACCTACATAGTTCATAAGATCTTTTAGTTCAATGCTTAGCAGAGCAAAATCAAATTGGTCACGTTGTTTGAGAAATCACATTGGTTTTGGTTTGTATCGCCAAAGGTACTCTTTTGTAGGACAAAAACTCCTTCTACAGAAGCGGAATCTACGAATTAGTTCATAAGGTTCGTTTAGTTCAAAACGAAGTTAAGGAACAGCAAATGGCGCACGTAAATAGTGACGAGGCCTCCTGCTGTTGAATAAGTTGGTAACGCCAGTCCTTGTGTAGTTCTCGATCGAGTTTGAAAGGCTATACAACTATCGTAAGGCCCATACTAGCTTCCCACAACCTTACATGTCTGCACGTATAGAAGGGACCTACAATTTTAAGCCAGTTTTTACATAAAAAATGTGCACGACTGGGTCGTACGTACTTGCACCTACATATATGCTGGTAGTTGGAAATGAATTTAAAAAAAAAAAAAATTTACAATAGATTTTTGAAAAAAAAATTTTTTAATTTTGTAAGTTTAAATGGCATGTATTATTAAACATTTAATCTTGCCCACATTTCAATTTTGATGGAAATCCATTGAGTTTTAGCCGAGAAATAGCCATATTTCTAAAACCAGTTAATAAGAAAAGTACCGTTATACGTATTTTTAGCCAAAAACGTGGTACGCCATCTTATAGCATTTGCCCAGACTAACTCGAATATGAAATTTAATCAAAATCGTTAGAGCCGTTTTCGAGAAAATCATGTTTTTGTAAAATCGGCCTTAAGTAAAGTACCGTTAATAATAGGGCTAGAACGAAAATTCCAATTTCCCCTCTGGAGAATACACAACAGACCCCAGATATGAAGTTTGAAGGAAATCGGTCCACCCGTTTGGGCTGTAGTCGAGCGTACATACATACAGAGTGACAGACAGACAGACAGACAGACAGACAGACAGACAGACAGAATCGGCAGACCTACTTTTTCGAGCTTCTCTATCATCGTAATGTCAGAATTCATTGTTATCTCGAGTTCGAATTTTTGCACGAATCCAATACTTGCCCTATATTATAGGTGCAAGTAAAAATTGATGTGGAAAATAGAGTATGGGATCGTTGTGATCCCTCTCTTTTCGCTGCAGGATTATTCTATGTAAATGCAGATCCCTAATTCTATTTAAAGACATCTTCTAACATTGAACGTTGGTGGTTAACGAACGAGAGCTCCTTTTTCAACTCAAACTATTTTCATTGTAAGGAATTTCCACTTTCCAAGCGAATACTAGCACACAAAAGTAGGAATTTTCACCACCACCACCCTTACTGTCTTTTATTTGACCAACAAAACTCCCTCTCTCTCTCTCTCTCTCTCTTTCAACCCACTAGAACGGAATCACAAATAAATTTGATTGTCCTCTGAAATACACCACAATAAAGCCATTAAGATTTCTTCTTCTTTTTTTTTGTTTAATAGCAAAAGAATTCCCTTTTCAAGTCAAAACTACTCTCAAGTCCCAGAAGGCATTTTAGTGAACGCGCACACGAAATAACTCTCAGGGACATTCTCTTGTCTGCACACGATGTCATCATCATCATCACACCCTTGAGACGAATGAACAGAAATTCTTGAGAATCCACAGCCGTCATCAGCACCAACACACAATTCACCATTGTTAGTCAATTTAATGGACGAAAATAAGAAATAAATTTAATCAGTCGATTATACAGTTAATGTTAATAATAATGACGTACAACACAACACACACACAAGAGAATATTCTGGGTATCTACTATCTATCTACGCTGCTTGCACGCAAAATATGAGTGGCTCTTGGTCAATTTCAAGAATGTGTATTCATCCATCTCAATGACACAAACATCATCCCAGTCTCAGTCTGGGCATATGGATGTAGTCTGCCCTGTTTTTGTTGTTCACTCCCTTCAGCAAGAGGGACAGACGGAAAAGGGGATTTATATAAAATTAATATATATTTTGTGTTCTCCTTTTGTTGGGAGTGCTGCTTGAGGCGATGGAAAAAAATTGCTCGCTCGTTCTCTCTCGAGGTTGATTAATTTTAATCGAGGACAACAATACGCGCTTTTATTGTGTGATTAAATGGATCCTCATTCTTCCATCAGTCGATTTATTCTCTCCGAAAAAAAGCAATTGATTTCGAGTCTTTTTTTTCAATTGGCAGAGCGAGTAAATTGGAAATTTTTCACACCACAAGGGTTCCTATAAAAAAACTCGACGCATCCCTACAGACCTAGATCGTATATAAAAAATTGGTTGACTAATTAATCAAGCTTTGATCTCTACACTCTCTGTCTCTCTCTCTATGCTTCATTGAATAATCAAAAAGGGGCACCAAAAAAGCAAAAAAAAAAAGGCGGAAAACTGAAAAAGGAACTTTATTTATTATAGCATTGTTCTTTTCCTTTTGTTTCAACAAAAAAAAAACCAAACGGGCTCCTCTCTGAACAGGGCATTGTTTAAAGTTTATTCCACCCGTTCGTTGGTGTGTGTGTGTTCTATAAATATCTCTCCACATGATGCGCCCGCCATAAGGAGCCACCACCACAAGAATGTGCACAGCTAAACAAACAGTAGCCATATTCAAGTGCAGTAGTAGTTTGCTTTTATTCGCTATAAAAACAAAGGAATCTTAAATGAAGACGAGTGAAAAGTTCAATAAGTCGTTATTATTATAGTGCCTGCCCTTTAGAGGGAGTTTGTGGTCCCACATAACCTTTGTGCACTTTCGAAAGTAATTCAATTTCCCACCAAATTCATGATAGTGTTATGCCACACACAAAAACGAGAGAGAGAGTTGATTTTCTATAAAGACCTACACCGGCTATCTAACCTTAAAACTTTTAACATAAAAAAGTTTTTTTTTACATAGAAACTCCCATTGATTTACGATCAAGTGTTAAAAACGCTTCCCAAAGGTACACTTCACTTGAGAATGTGCAAAAATTTCATAGCACAAGTGCATCCGAGAGCACATAAGTGACTCCCATTCACACATAATGCTCCACACATGAGAGTGGGTCGTCGTGTGTACTAGAAATAAAAAAGTGTGATTCAACCTTTGAGATTCTTATGCGATTTCGGAAACTTCGCAATTGAATGCTTTTTACGTTTTATGTAAACGTTCTTTTCAGTGAAATACCTTCACGTTCCATTACATTAGGCACATGGAATGAATACTAATTGTGTAATTTTTTTTTTTGCTTTTTTTAAGAGTCTTCCGCATTTTTTTTTTTTTTTTCCTGATTGATCTAGGATTTTTAACATGCTTATCAAGGCTTTTTTTGACTTACGACTTAAAGGAAAAAAATAACAAATAATAGGCGCCAGTGTTGAGTCGGAAGTTTGAATTATTACAAGCACGATCGAGGGGAGATACATAAATCTTTACAGTAATCTTACATTGCAATCAGTTCTAAAATATTGACTCGCGACTAAGGGTATATGACTTTCTGAAACAGAGTAATTTACGGTTTGAAAGGTGAACGTTGTCTGATCTAAATTTCTAATTCCTTTTTTCAGCTTTCCTTTCAAAGACAAAGTTCATCTGTTCCCAGCTGGATTCCAAGCACAATCTTCATAAATAAATTAGTTCTTTTTTGATCCCTAAAATTGTGCTTTTCAGTACAAAAACCAAAACAAAAAAAAAGTTGCACTTGGTCTTCTAATCCACTATTATCCAGCACATTTATCAAATGCAACGTATAATAGAGACCGCTTTGTTCTCTCAATTATGTCAATGTCATCAGCGCCGGTGATTATTTACTCGGTCACTTGAGGTCGGGCTCTTAATTATGTATACAAATTCTAATTAAGCTCAAATGCACTCTCAAAGAAGTCACTTTATCTGGACTAGTTTTGAGTTGATCAAGGAGAAATGATTAAAGACCTTCGTGATGTATAAATGCGTCTGGCAAGTTCAACCTCGAAGCTGAATGACATTACTAAATGATGATTAGTCAAACTTGGGACTAATTCTTCAACTGCATCTGTTTGGTATTTACACCTACTAAGTACATAAAATTAAGTCTTTTAGAGAAAAGGTGTCCAATTATTATGCGTGATTGACATTTGCCTAAACTCGTGATAGCATTCGTAATAACTTGTACTGATAAATAAATTTCGGGCAGCATCCATCTCGAACTCGAAATATAACTTCAAATAGATTATCTGCTATCTATCTCTTTTCTCTTGAGCCACAACCATAATTGCATTAAGTGTGCGATACCTACTGTCATAATCGAACGAAAATTCTGAACGTGCGGTGTCTAGCCTCAACAACAACACAACCATTTGCCAGAAGTCATATTTTTGCGCAAAGAAATTTATTGGGCTAAAATTCTCAATATGGGGAAATTTCTTACTCTGTCGTGATCGTGAGCTCTCTTTTTTGTGAAAAACTAACTACTACTTTGACGTACGGGAACAGGAATTCGCTATTTTTCGTAAAATTTCGTAGTTTTAGTTAGTACGGCAACACGACTCTTATGTCACTATGAAAAACTGAAGTTCACGCTGTAGGCTTGTTCGATTTGATAACCTCTTACAGGTGGATGAACTCAAAGGGATTTCAACTAGATTTCACCGAAACCTCAAAAATGTATGGCGGAACTTGTGAGGTTTGGAGAAAATTTTTGAAACCTTGCGAACATTGTATTAGACTCTTCCACCTCTAAATTTATGCACTTGAAGGCTCGGGTGGTTGGTTTTGCACTGCTTTGGACAAAATTGCAAACAAATTGGTGTTCCATCAAGTAGATACAAATTTCAGAGATTTAACTGGCTTCCATGTGTTCACACAAAACTTACCTTATATTAGATATGAAAACAAGTAAAAATAGTACTCTGTACCACCGTACAACTTATAATAGCTTGGGCCTAACCACCTACCGCCTTGAGGAATACAAGAGTTTACAAAGAACACCTATAAACTCTGCACTCTCATTAGTGTCGAATGAATTGACCGAGTTATTATGAAACCGTTAACACGCCCCAGTAATTATTTTCCAGTCCATGAATACGAAATTCTTAGAAGCGCAACTTAAATTGGTCCCAAGAGGATTGCAAAAAAAAAAAAAAACAAACAACCAAACCCAATGAAACTTTGTCAATTTACTAAATGGCAAATCACAAGCGTTCTTCGTAAAAGATTTCAAGTACCACCTGCCGAGACATACCTACTTACTTACTACGGACTTCTTTTCATAATCACGAGAACTTTGAGAAAAACAATTCTCTACAGTAGTGGGTACGGTGCCATACTTATTCCCATTAAGTGAACATTTCAAATTCAATTTAATGACATCGTCGTCGTCGTTGTTGTTGGTTGTTGGTCCCTTGTTCATTACTTAATTGCATACCAATTCTCGCAAGTTTCATTTCGTGAAAGAAGAACATCAAATGCAAGGGTAAAAAAAAGGGAGTGGTGCCACTACTTCTACTACTACTACTGTTTGTTCTCTACCCATAACACAAAAACAAACAAATGTAGACAACTTCAAAGATGCAACACACAATCCACTCCTTGTTTGTTTTTTTAGTAATTAATTAATATTTTTGCATTTTAATTGAGTCTGATTAAATTTAAGTTCTATAAGGGGTGGTACTTACAATTGCTTCATTTTCCGAATGATTTGTGTCTCCATTGACTTGTGGCTTCAATTGATCGGCATCTTCGATTTTTTCCAATTTGCCGGTACCTTCTTCGGCGATGCCATCCTTTTTCGGTTCTGTAGTTATATCGACAGATCGTTTACTTTGTGTTTTACCCATCTTTTATGTTTAACTTTTCTGCTTTTGCTTTTTTTTAGGTCTGGGGTTCCCCTTTAATAATTAGACTTCTCTTCTTAGTTTGGGTTCGTTTCTTTTTTTATCTGAAAGAAAGAAGGGGAAAAATATATGAATAATGATTGATTGTTAATGGAAAACGAAGTGAATATTCTAATCAGAGAAAGAGATGGAGGAAAATCCTTAATTTCATTACATGCCGCCGCGCCGCCCTAAAGGCACACAAAATTAGCATGTTTGAGTAAGTTTTCTGAATAGCTAATGATTGGTGGAGCCTTATACAGGAACTGGCGCGTGAATGGATGCTGTCATACCCTGGCACAGAGTACAGTTGTTGGCTTGATAAGGCAGAGTAGACGCGTTGGTATTTTAATTAATGATTTGTTGATGAAGTGTGATGGAAAATTTGTAACACCTGGATGAACATTTAGTTGATTTTAACGTTTGCCGATGAATTGTTCAGTTTAATGACACAAAACCGATTAAATTTTAAACAGCAATGGGGGTACAGGGTACAATGAACTGTATTACAAAAGATTTAAATGATTTTGGTTAGAAATTGAATGACAATTTATCTCTAGCTTGGTAGAGTATCAAGTGAGTGAAATTTTAAACAATCTAGTAGCCATGCTTGACTTTAATTTTAAAAAAAAAAGGGGGGAATCCCCCAAACCGTATTGTTTCATTGTGAGTGAAAGGGACAGAATGATTCACATCTAAAAATTTGCCTGTTCCCACACTTTCTGCATAAAAAATCACAGCTTGTCAAATTTCTAGGAGAGGGGCTGAAATTCTTTCAGAGAAAATCAAATCTCCATAAATGTGCAGAAACATGATGAACAAAAAAAACTTAAAATACAAATTAATTTGCAAAGCAACTATTTGACAGAACTCATATAATTTACCCAAAGAAATTTATTGGAGTAAAATTTGCATCATGGAGAGATTTCTTACTCTCTCGTGAGCGCTCTCTTCTGTTAAAAACTATGAATCTTTAACGTGCGTGAGCACGTTAGGTCAGAGTGGGAGCAGAAAACGTAAAAACTTTTCTTATTTTAAACGTCACTCTTTTCTCTATTCACCTTGTTACGAGCGTCGTTTAAGTTGATCGACTCGTAGATTTTATCAGTGTGGGAACACGCCAGAGCAATTATCGAACATTTTTAACGATTTACGAAATATTAACGACTGAAATGAGCAATAACAATCAGAATAAAGTGTATTGCGTGACATAAGATGCAATAAGATCCACTTTAAACAATTCTTGGTTACACCTAATCACATTCCCTGTGTGAATGACTTTATCAGTCAAGACAACAACCGTTTTGTTTGTTTAAACCAGACATCACAGAAAGAACGAACATTCACCGGGACAAAATTTAGTACACAAATTTGCTGCGAATTGATCTTGCTGAGTCCTACTATAAAGGAACTATATGTCCCTCTTACGGACCCTACCAATAGACTGAAAGTACAACAGTGTTGCATTTGCTAGCACACATTTAACGTTAAATTCTTATCGTTATCGATTACGTTATGCAAGTAACTCTTTGAAGGGAAATCCAATAAAATGAGCAATGAAAAGGACAAGCTGACAAATTATTATTATTGTGGGAAAAAATATTCTTTGATGTGGTTAGCACTTACTTGATGACACAGTACTAGGAAATGTACGAAAATTTGATAAAACTTCCACTCAAACTGGCGTTACTCAAGATCTGAAAATGTGACTGAAGCGCATGCAAATATTTTACTTATAAGTTTAAATTCAATTTCAAACTGTTTCAAATACTTGATCTGTCTTACCCTTATACACATTAAACGTCAGTGACATTTCAAAATTTAAGAGGGATCAACCGATCAACGATCAAATTCAGAATAAACCTTGAGTTATCATAGATTCGCCGCTTTTCCTCGATTTACACCACTTATCTGAAAAATTCGACGCGGAGAAATTGATCTTTCAAAATCGAGCGAGTGAAACCAGAGATAGGATATCTGAGACCCTCATTTAAAGTATACATTTTCTTCATAAAAATTCACAAACGTTGACTCTCCAGTGATGGCACACCCTATATCTGAACATCTCCTATTAACTAGAGTTAGACACGTATGGAAACAACCACCGTACTAGTTCAAACAAACTGTCTTCTTTCGAGTACTATTGAACTAGCTTCCAATTAATTTCCAACTCACATAATATTTACCAAATTTCAAACATTGGCGCGTTTCATTATCAGCCAAAGTCAACATACGCATCCGAAATTATGTATCTATATTTATTTGTTTTTTTTTTTTCAAACCCCGATTGTAAACAAACACTTTAAACTCATTCAACACAAGCTTATCAGCGAAAACAAAAAGCACACAAAACCGTTTCACATCATAAAATCAAACTCAATTGAAAACTCAACATGCTTCGCCCTCATCATCAAAAGTGCGTAGTTTGTAGATACTTTTGCTAATACCCCAGATATCCCAAGAGAACTATTCTTATCTATTTTTATAAACTTTATCGCTTGAGCATGTGTGTAGAGAAGGATGAGAATGCCAAAACAATAAAAAAAATACCCCGCAAAGCAGCAGCTCATGACCATTCATTCAATCGAGAAGATACACCCGACAACATGCATAATGAATTAAATAATAACAACAACAAATGGCAAATAACAAAGACGCGAATCCGATTAAGTGTGAAGAAAAAATAAATGTTCCTCTCAAGCGAGGCGTTAAGAAAAAATTGTTACGACGTTCTCCACTCCATCTGTGTGCTGCTTTGAATTCCAAAAAAAGATACAATTCTATCTGTCGATCGAATTTCAATAGATGACGAGAGACAATGCTGATGGGGATGAAGTAGGGGATCCACCCCTCTATCCAGAGCACGTATTGAATTTCATCACGGATTTTATTCAAAGCCCTGATAAGAATTGTAAATTACCAAGATGTCTACCTAACAATAGGGGTGGACGCGTTCAGGCGTCTCCTCTACCTATAGAAGGGGTGCAGCGGCGCTAGGCATCTTTTTTAGACGTCTTTTTTCGTCGCCAGAGCTTGTGTGTAGATGAATTTATAAACTATACCTTTCTGTAAAATATTCAAGGCGCAAAACGAAAATCCACTGTAAAGGTAAAGAGTTCTATAAGCAGTAGACCGTGGGAGAAGTGCTTTAGGGGGAGAAATGCAATGGGCCACAACAAAGTTAATAGAAAATCGATCATTTAAGAAAAATAAAAGAGTTATTTATAAACTCTCTCATCTGTTTATTTGTGGTTGCTTAAAGTAGGATCAAAAATGTGGTTCAGTATACAGGAAGGAGAAAGGGCTTCAGTCAAATGGCTGACTAAAAAGTACATTTGGACAAAACAGATCAGTTTACTACATGTTTAGAAACTAGTTTATTCTTTAAACCAAAACGCTAGAGTAGAACGGCTCTAAAACCCAATTTTTCTGTTTCCCGAGAGGGTAGACACTTTTTTCTACAAAAATCTAGTACAATTTTCTATAAGCTCAGCTTAGTCTCTTCTCTACAACTAGCTGTCAAAGTGCTTTTTACCGAACTCAACCTCAAAAATCTCAGCTCCGTCCTACAAGTATGCGTGCAGAACTGTTTACTGTGTACAACACGCATAGCTTTTAGAAACTAGACCTTAGACGTCTATGGGCCTAATTTCCGATAGATTTGAGTTAATGATACAATGCTGCCGTTCAAAATATCGTCCACAAATATGCGTTGCTTTAACAATATTAGGTCGTACTATTTCTCTTTGGTACTTTTTATCCTGACAACTATTCTCAACAAGTCTTAAAAAAAAAAAAAGGCAAACATAGCTGAACGTCAAACCTAGACAAAAATGCGCACTGACTTGTTCGTAAATGTCCATATTTATATGCTCTTGACGTTTCAACTACTGCATGGCTCTTGCTTTGCATGATTTATACTTTTTTTAATTTTGTATTGATTAATTCACTTTGCGTATCTATTTTTAGCGTCCGTACTTTATTTTTCATAGCTCACGTACCAATTTTCTGATTACATTCAAGTTTTATTTTTTATATAAAAAGAGATTTAAATTTAAAATTACTTTAGCGCACAACTATGCACTTCCGCATCAAAACGTAGCAAGTGTAAGAAAGAAAAAAAAAAGTGCGTCGAACGTTGCTTAATGCGCAAATAATTTGGCAACAAAACGCACACATCTAGCTGGCACAGATTCCTTTCTTGTTAACTCTAATTTTATGCAGTTATGTAGACGATTTAAAATGTATTTTAGTACATCGTTATTTGAATTAGATACAAACAACAAAATACCAAGTAGGAGGAGGAGCAGGAGACACACATCAACATTATTTGTTTTGAACGCGCGAAAGATACTTTTACTTTCATTGAAGTGTCTTCTTGTCTGTCTGTCAGTATCATCTCCTCCCCATACAGTTTTCTTTGTTATGTGTGATTCGAGAAAAAAAATAAATAAAAAGAACCGATGAGGGACGGGTTAATGCACTGTAATTGACTGAAGATCAATAAATTGAACAACTATTGGTTTATGGCGGTTTTAACGAGAGGGGTGATTGAGATTATGACAGTTTGTTTGTGTGCGACAAACACGCGTATAACATGTTGTGTACATTACTAAACAATGAAATGGTATAAGATAATTGCTTTCGATTTACCATTATTGGACTGTGAAATAGTGCGGCGAGCTATAATTACAACTCCACTGATGATGATGATGATTTGAGGGAGAGGTCAATGACGCATATTGCATTTGTTGAGACAATTAAACTGAGAGTTGGTGGCCACAAATGCATGTTACGTGTTCGAGTATCTCAAGCCATGTGCATAAGTATGTGGGTAAAGTGTTTTCAAGTTTTTTGAATACTGCTTGGCCGGCAATGATTGTGACAACGCTCAATGTCAAGGAGATTGTTTTCTCTCTCTTTTTTTAAAATATATCGACCTAGTCTCCTCAGGGCTCTTTTAGCATATTTAGGACCAACAAGTCGTTGGTATTAAGTAAAGGTTTTACAAATTTCTAAATAGGGTAAAAGTCATCTCTACTTTAACCATCGGATAATGAATACTACTGAAATTGTATTGGTCACTAGGAAAGGATTTCTTTTAAGCAGCATCAGAGAATCTGAAGGACGAAAGCGGAGTGCACTCTATTGCTATGGTGTCATTATCCATTAGGGTTGAATTCTAACAAAGTACTTAGATAAAGGAACCCTACAGTTGAATGCCACCTTTAAATTTGAGAAGCTTTCTTAGACAAATACTCATGGATATTCTTTCAACTCTCGCAAAAGGTATCGCCGAGAAAAAAAAACTTATTTTTGAGCCACCGGGCTCACTTAAAATATCTGAAGCTAGAAATTCATTATCATTATTTTCGTGAGGTACTATGGTTGGATGAACTCCAAATCCAATTCATCAGCAGCTATTCCAAAACTAGGATGTACGTCGGATTGGATCCAAATATTTCTTCCTAAAAAAAAAAAAAACTGTTCATTGACTATGTAGATAACTCATCCATATACTCGTATACATACATAAGTAGAGTACAACAGTAGAAAACTATATTCGTGTTTTTTTTAAACCTCCGTAGGCAGTAAAGGCAAATGTGACCTTCTCATCCACAGTAGGAGAGCTACTGGCTAAGAATTTGGCAACATGTTGCGTGAATTCAATGCTTTTTATTTTCCAGATGTTGGTATCACTGTAAAATCTATTCGGTTCAGTTGCTCGTAGTTGTTACCCAAATAAACTTGCTGCGGAGGTTTAAAAAACACAGCTTATATTGATTTGGAATCCCAAGAAAAAACGCTCTCATTTTCAAGGAAGCATAATGAGCCCCCAACAGTGAGTTCCAAAAAGAAAAGTGTGGCAGTTAAAATGCATTTTCCAATGCAAACTGTCCACAAAGACCGCCAATAATAATTGATTCGATGCTTTCCAAACGGCTGTCAGTCTTTCATACGCTAATCGAGACAACAGACATTAATCTGTGTTCCCTTTTCTATCCAAAGCCCATAAATCAATATTCGATTAAGTATCTGTTAGAGAATTTGCAAAAATACGGTAAAAAATCTGCGAATTTTTTTCAATTCAATACAAAATTATTCAGCGTGACTAACATATGTTTCTTTCAGTCCAAACCTCTTTCGATTCTCTCAATGAAAAGACACAAATTCCTTTTGTTATTCCACTTGGGAACAAAAAAAAAAAAAAACGAAAAATAATAACAACCCATTTATATTCCTAATTTGCATACTTAACCTTTCGAGATACCGTCAAGAAATAAATTTGAATGCGCCCTCTTGAGAGAACAGATATAAAAACACGCGAAACAAAATACCCAGATAGATCGACTCATTCTCAATAGATTACATCTTTCACGGAATTATTCTGGAATAACTTTTAATTAGATAACCGATTTGAAAGGAGCAGAGCACAACGAACGACGACGTCAAGTACCCAACTCACACAACCCTCAAACAAGAAACCACGAAAAATGTTTAAAAAAAAAAATCAACCATTTTGCAAATTCATCGTAATAAAATGAAAAATTATTCCAGCACGCGCTTCGATTGTTGTGGCTGTGGCTAAAAAATCTCTCCACCACTCAAGTGGATCGAAATACGACTAGCGCACCAAAGAACCGGTCCTTCTTTCTCTTCATGGCGTCGTTACCTATTTTCAAAGCGTGGTCGTTAGACACCAGCCGCACTTCACACCGGTATTATGGATGCCAGTTTTGGCATAGAATACTATTAACCATGAGTATGGGGGAAAAAAAAAGTCGTTGACCTGTTGCCACCAGGCTGTGCAAGCAAGTAACACACTCCTACCACTACTTTACGATTCCAAACTTATAATGAACCATGACAGGAAAATTTAAATCTAACAACTCCGGAAGTGTGGACAGCAAAGTTTTCTTCTTCTTCTTAACCGTCTTCTATAACCGTTACCACACACAGCTGTCATTGCTGCTAGTGGTTTCGGTTTAACAACGACAAGTGTCACCATTTCGAACGGATGTTCGAAAGCAAATTATTATTTCGAATGTTCCTGTCATCGAATCGAGCCACTTGATTGTCATATTACACACATTTGTAATTCTGTGTACAATATCCAATTTATTGACTACTTTGACAAAACACTTGGATACTTTAAATGTAAATTGATTATGATTCACAATCAGTTCTATGTTGTGACTGTCACTGTCAGTTGGTTTTGGATAACTCATGCGTCAACCGAATCGAGAGGCTTCTTTGAATACATCACCCATTTAGGATCACCATATATCCGGAATATTAATTTTATTTCCATTCTTCCTTTTTCTCACAAATACACACACATGTTTGTCTTGTATTCTTTTTTATTATTTAAATTTTTCCTTTTGTTTGACATATTTGACAGATGAAATGCGCAATTACACCATTTGACAGCGCACCTTTTACCAATACCGCGCGTCGTCATCATTGCCACCCCCTGTCAGTCACAGAATACTAACATGTGACAATAAAATCGAATAGAAGTCAAAGTGACTATAGTTTTTAATATCATAAAAGAGTAGGTAGGAGGAACGACATAAAATACGATAAATTGGCAGTTTTATCGGGAAAATTTGCCTTTATGCACGATGGAATGTGAGCGCAGTAGCTCCCTCTACTCAAATCAAATGGAATTTATATTTGTGCGGCCGTCGATCGTTGATTGCGATGATAGTTTCTTGTTACAAGGGTAATAAAATGCAAATCAATCGAAATCGCAATGAGATTTTATTACTCAATTCGATTGGGGAAAAAGAGGAGCCAGAAAGACCACCGACGAGTGTCTGTGGTGGAGCGACCACCAAGATTTTCCTTTTATGTATATTTTTTCAAATGGAATGCTTGATGGCGGCTGTCATCAGCAATTGTTAGTTTATTGCTGAGTTATAATCGAATGATAGCAATTGGCGGGGTTATTTTTGTTAATTTATATCGTTTAGTGGCAGGATAGAAAGCGATTATAATTCGTCGACTTGGGGGTGGAATATATAAAATTAATTATTCAATGAAATATGTAAGATTCTTATATAAAGTGGGAGACAAGGATGAGTATCGCGAGGTTTAAAGAGTTTTCAAGATGTACGTAGGTATACGAATCTAGCTACTTAGTTTTATATTTATCCCGAAGTTTATGCAGTATTCGAAATACTTCCGCATTTGAAGTATGAGAAGTAGATACTTCTATTAGAATCCAGCTTAGAGGTATGCAGCTACACAGAAGCATGTAGCTGAGTGTGCACTAGCAGTGAACGTGATCAGCCAATACACCACTGACTCAGTAACGTTGTCCGCCAGCCCAGGACTACTTGAAGCTACTTGAAGTTGAGTATACTCAAGTACGATAAACATGTAGAACTATAATACTAAGGGAAAGTTATAATTAAGTAGTTTCACTGGTTTTACGATTATTACAACTCTGACGTACTTGCAAATAATATGAATATCAAAGGTATAATATTCAATATTCTTGTATAATAGAAATCCTAGGCATTCTGACATTCCTGTAAAAACGATTGGGAGCTTCTTAATCTCTGGTAGTTTTTACTTGAATGACAGCATTAAATCACAATCACAGTTTATTTTCACTGTGACTTCAATGCAACAGTCGCAGTTATAACTCTGATTGAAAAATAGTTATTTAGCTCAACTCCAGTTAAATTTTTATAATAGACACATCTATATAAATATATACATAAATATACTTGAAAGGCACTTGTTATACTTTAAAAACCTCTCATGTACTTAAGTAGGTGAAATGCAACGTATTTGCTGGGAAACAAGTTCTTCAATTTTTTGATGACATAATGTATTTTCAATGTTGCAAACAATAGATATTTTGACAGAAATCAACTCACCAACTTCCTTTAGCTTAGATTTTTTCTAAAGACAACGGACGTACCTGGAAGGAAAAAAAATGAATTTATTAAAAAAATTTATCAATTTTTATAAATAGACAAAATATTTCAACATAAAACGTAAGTGACTAGGAACACAACCAGCGATTGCATCACAACTGCGCCACTTGACAAAAAATGCTTTTTAAATGCGCCGGCTTTCGCCTTATCATTTTGCTTACTTAAATTTTTTGCATTTATCTATAAGACAAAAAAAATAAGATAGCAAAATTGACACTAGGCTAATATATCGCTTGATTAGGTTCCAAAAAAAAATTATAAACAAATCGATCTGATAGCTGATAATCCAAATACTCTTCTAGAAAATAAATTACTTTAAAATGAGTCAGAACTAAAAGTAGATACCAGATTTCAAAACGAATTAATCACGGGTTATCTGGAGTGCTGACAATAAAGATAATTTATTATTTACTAACCTATACCACTAGCACTAGATAATGTTCAACAGTTGAATTTATTTCTATTTCATCAAGTGGCAAAATCATGTCAGCATGCTACTGTCAGACAATGGAAAGTACAGGTGAAAGTACTCCATCCTATGGTACACCACTCTAGTCAAAGATCTATTCATTTTAATTAGTATTTTCTCCCCATGCCCACAAGGTATATCATTTATTACCAATTCCTTAAGATTGGAAACTTTCTAATTCCTAAATGTCTGTCCTAAAATAAAAGTAAAAATCTATTGATTTTTAAATTGCGAACATCGACAGCCCTCTCTCACAAAATGAAAACCCTTCATCCAATTACAGTCGTATGTGTGTGCGCGCGCTCGCTACACTACTGACTGGGATGTAATGGATAAAGGGGGAGAGGCCCCGCGAAACCACCTCACATGCAGCATTTATAAGTTACCAACCAACAAGCCAGCAATCGCCAACCGCCTACTCTTGAACTTTTAATCATCATCTCCTGCAGCTATTTATATCTTTTGCCTGCTCTCCTCCAATCCATCCTCCACATTGCTAGTAGTAGCTAGCTATTCCAGAATATGCAATTTTATCCTCTTTGTATTACGATGATAGTTTTGCCCATTTGATCAGAGTGCTGCCAGGACGCAGAGCGGAGGAGACGAGGACCTCTGGTGATGACGTGCAACAAAAACTCAAGAGGAAGCTAATCATGAAAAGCTGGTAACAGAAACACGTTTGGTTGCGGCCCAATGCATCGCATCGCGCAGCGCATCTCACATCGCTTTCTATTCCATAGCTTGCAACACAAAAATAAAATAGAAAAATGTTTTAATTTTTCGTTACAGGAATATGTATCTGGTTCCATACCTATAGGTTACGTTACGACAACGACGACGGTACAACATGGTATCTATCGTAGCCAGCTATTCATGGTCCATTCGGATAATCCATCCGCAGCCGTACGTACACAGTTAGACAGTGGCTTTAGTTTTAGCATTAGAAAAGGAAAAATTAAAAAGTGGCGGCGAGCCACCTAGCCACCACAGTAGGTAGGTAGTTGGAAAGTTTCTCGCTTCATCGTCGTTGTCGACGGGGATAGCAGCAGTCAGGCAACCGGATGGATATCATCGGGATGAAAGGCAAATTTAATATGCAATCTCCTTCCTGTTGTACCTGGATTGGCGGCTGGCAAAATAATGTGTTGTGTTTCCAGTGCCCAGGTTTTTGCAACGGTGTGTTTAAAGAGGGGACTAGAGTGAAGAAGTTTAATTGTTTTTTTGAGGTCGTAATGGGTTTAGACATTATTTAGCAGTGAAATCAGGACTTAATGTTTTTGATATTGACCTTCGCCTCTAATCCTGTTTTGGTTGGAGGATGATGGTGATGAAAATCGGGTCATATTCACTCCACAAACTTGTTCATTCTGTGGGTTCCAATGCAATCTTAGTCGATGAAACAGAAACTTTGACAATCAATCTCGTGTGATGCGTGGTCTTACACATCAGGGAGAGAATCCTGATGACAGTGCTAAAACTTTAGTCCTAGCCATGAAAAAAAGCTTTAAACCTTCAAGAAAATCCCCCCAACTGTTTGACACCTTTTCAAAGATGTTTCACCTTTCTTCCCCACCACACTATGCTTCTTTTTTACAATTAAAAACTCGCCCAACTCCACCCGTCATATCCTAGATATCATCAACAGGCGCACATCAACGTCAGCTTCATGAAGCGTTAAACAGTTCACCGAAGCGAACTTTTGCTACGTTCCTACACTGTTTTTTTTTTTTTTTGCCTGCTTTATTCTTATAATTTCCTTTCTACTAGAAGAAGTATCTGACTTCTTTTTTCCGCCTTTCAACCAGTTTTTTGTGTCCCTTCTGGTTCGGCTTCATTAGAGAGCTATCTTGACCATTAACCCACGGATGAAGTGCAGCGTACACTAGATGAAGATGAAGATGAAGATGACGATCAAAAAGAGGAGCCAAAGAAAAAGGAACATGACTGGTGTTTTTTTTTCTCTCCTTGGTTTTTTTAATTGCCTTCCATTAGTTTATACTTGCGGTGCATTCATCCATTCCATTATACTATGTACGATAGAACGACAACCATCATCCATCTGACAATTCCATTCGGTGTGACTGTCAGTTAGTCAAGTCACAAAAAACAGATTTTTTGTTACTTTAGAAGGCGCATCATTAAACACAGTCAATAGGTCCCCCGTCTCATTCCGTTTTATCCGCCCCATCCCGAACCACCATTAAAAACCGTCGTAACTCAAAATTTGAGTTTTATTGTTACTTGTAAATGAGTTCTCTTCTTTCTCCTGACTTTTCTACTTTTATCTCGTTAAGAAAAAAACAAAGTACCTTTCCTTTCGTGGTTTGGTTTGGCTTTAGATACATTGGGTTATGTTCGTACGTTTTCGAGAGATTGATTCGTAGAGTGTATCTGATTAATGAGGAAATAAACAGCAAATCAGATAGTAAAACGGTACTTCAATATGAGATAGAAGTACGTACATCTTTTTCTTCTTCTTCCCACTGGATTTGTGTTTTTCTTTAAAGACGAATAAAGGTAGAAAAAGAGGAAGAACGTTCATTATTACGAGAGGTCAATAAAGGGGTTACGTGTGTTACGATGTTACGTGGGGGTGTTTATTATTTCAAGCTTGATTGAAGTGTTTGTTTAGAATCACGACTTGAGAATTAAAAGTAAGGTGTTTAGATTGTTCAGTGATAGAGGAGGATATCCCGAACCATGAAATCATTACACATGCACTTGGCGTTCATGACCCGTTACAAGATCCATTTAATGATTTCCTATCTAGGTACAGTTTATTTTTTTTCCGAATTGCCCCCGGACTTAACTCAGATCATTACGATATGAAAGTTGTGAGCCACATAATCCAATAAAAAGAAAAGGAAAAGAGAAGAAGAAATCCAAAAAGTTATTTTAAGACAACGTACAAGTGTTTTATAGGCTCTGGCTCTCTTAAGACGTGGTTTTATTGCTCCTTCTTTAAAAGATGTGACCGCAGTTTATATGGCGACAACGTAACTGAATTAAAAGTTGTTAAAGGTTAAAAATACACTACCTTGTGGGTTTATATCCGAGTTTTATTTCAGTTAATTGGTTATCTAACCTCCATGAACTTTTCCTTTTCTACGAACGTTAAGGTTAGGCTAACTTTGACTAAAGCCATGTGCAATCCTACGAACGAATTCTCTGCTAATTAATGAAAGCAAAAGTTCTTTTGCGTGTTACAATTACACATTTGTTGTATTTATGTATTTGAAGGGATAAGGATTGATACAATCCACAAACTCTGTACTAAAAAAGGGTACACGGGCTCGCAAACGAAGTAGTGGTTTGACAGCTCGCTTCTGATGAGCCAGAAGTCTATAGGAATTAAGTGTGAATTCATAGCCTGTGAGCTATATAGTTCAGTAGGTCATTGGCCTTTAAAAGCGAAAAATTTTAAGCGTGTACCTCACTTCTTGGAGAGAGATATTCTGAAAAGAATGAATTCGCTTCACTATAGTGAAACTAGTATGAAATTAAGGCTCAATTCTCGCAAAATAGGTACCAAAATATCATCCTGTGATGTTCATAATATGAATTGAACTTCTTGTTTGAAAATACCTTAGCAGCAATCAAAACTAAAGGACACCGAGAAACTTACAATTAATTTCACAGTCGTGAATGTAAAGGTCCATTCACAACTTAGCGGCTTGTGAATACGAACGAGAGAGCATTCGAAAATGTTGCCATTTCATTCACAGCTCGCATCAACCTGAATATTTCACTAAAGAAAAAAAAAAATTGTGAGGTTAAGCTCTGGTAAAACTTTTGGTCGTAAGAATATGGATTCCGATCCACATCCGTGAATTGTGAAAAATAAATGACAGTTTGACAGATAAATTGAGCTGCCCGCTTTAGGAAAAGTAAAAGTGTCAATTGCCTGCCTTTAAATGTGCTAAATATGGTCTGTTCATTCACCGATAGTTGAGCTGTGAATGGAGCTTTAGAGTCTAATTTTCGATTGAAGAGGTCATGGTCAATCTCTATCGTCGATATATAGTAGCAATCATGAAGTCTGTTTATAAACTTATAAAATTGCCAAACCAGATTCAGATTCTTTCAGCGGATACTTAGTGCCAATCTGGTGAATGCTAGTAGCATCCTGTTTCTCAAAATAAAAGTTTGACTAATATAGAAAATGAATATATGGTCTGTTTTCCTTGTAATACAAATGGACCAGTTTTGTCTGAGGGCTCTAGAAGAATCCTTACCACCAAAAAATAAAATTAGATTCTCTCAAAGTTATACAAAAAAAATTTAAAACACAGTTCTTTTCACAGTCTACAGGAAACTGACACAGTCATGTCGCCAAGAGTGTCCAGTGTTTCAATTCCAAGAAGTTAATCATTTAAGTCATGCAAAGCCTTGAATTGGAATAACTTTTCTAAGTAACTGCAAATTATATCAATGAAGCTATCAATTGCTCACACTGTAGCTGAAGTTCTTCTAAATGATTCACGAATTCTGCTTAAGAACTTGAATAAAATAATAAAATCTATCTGTACGTATGATTCATCACAAAAAGCATTTAACACGCAGTACCCCCCTTTGTAAGTACCCCTCCTTTGACAAGTGCTTATCAGAACAACAAAGTTTTTTTTTTTTTTTTTCTTGTGACATTGGTCTAGAACGTACCGAGAAAGTAGCAAATATCTCAGTGAATCATCAACACCCCCAGAGACTTGACACACTGATATAAAAGTTCACTTGCATGCACACATTGTTTACTTGCTCCAGAGAGAAAGAAACATTACATCTCCAAACAACACATACCGAGAGACAGCTGTCTACACTCAGAAAAAAGCATCCTATTAATTTGTTAATAGTACAGTTATTGATTTAATAGTTTCGATATTAATCACTTTTTCCTATACATTCAATAGTTTTCCAATTGAATTAAAGGTGTGTGTATTATTGATTTAATAGTACAGACATTTTTATTATTTTAATGGTATACAGAATTAATGTAAATAGAAATACTATAGGTCTGATATTATTTCTCTTGTTGAATTAATTAGATCGTCCTATTATTTTAACAGTCTTAAGTAGTAAATTATCAATAGTACAATCATATTAACTTTTCAATGGGAGAAATCTAGATATCATATTGAATTAATAGTATACATACGATAATATCATATTTTGCCTTGTTTTCAGCCAGATGTACTATTGATTTTATGTGATCATACTATCGAAGCAAAAGGATTTCCTGTTAAAAAATTTTCTTTTGCTATTCCGTCTACAGCAATTCTTAAACATTTCGCATTCGGCGTCTAAAATTCAAACAGTGATGTTGTGGTGTTGTGCCTGTAATTTGTGCGAATTATTGTAAAGAAGTGAATTTTAAATATTTAATTATTTCGTATGTGCATATTGTATCGTAAGTATTTTATCAGTGTTTCTGTTTTATATAGTATAGTGTATACTATTTAGTTCGGTTCGATTTCCATTTCCCTCTCTTTATATTTGAAATCAAGTAAGCAACAATTTATATTTTTTGTTAAAGGTCGACATAGACTGCGCTGTCTTACACAAAGCTAACCCATCAAAGTTATTTTCCCTCTGGACAACATTCAAGGAAAGAATTATCCCATATTGCAGTAATAATATATAAGACCGAAGCTCAATCTCAAAAGGATATTGATGATAGTAAGTTGGTTTATTTTGTGGTTATACTTATGTGAATGTTTTTAACCTACGATCGTTTTCTTGTTCATATATTTTCAGATTCTCGGGATTGCATTCTGTTTTTGCTACTTCATGCCCTTGCGAAGCCAGGCATAATTGCGACAGGAAAGAGGAACGGTAAAGGAGGTAAACGGAAGCCAACAATTGTTGATGCTGAAGAATCCTGCATTCTACATTGCATTTCCTCCAGTCAATATATAACTAAAATTGGACTATCAATTCAGCCCATAACTCCTTAACAATGTAAAAAGGGCTTGCAGACTTAAAAAAAATAATTAAGTATATAAATAATTTTTATTATTATTTATCATTTGTTAGTTTACATGTCTATGTATGTATATATTTTATACTTGGTAACATTAAAAACAATATAAAGAAATTAAGGAATTGTTTTATTTTTATTTGATACATTCCTTTAGTTTTCAGCCATATACAAAATATGGAACCTCAATTGGGTTACCCACATTAATTTAATAAGATATACTATTAACTAATAATAATGTCATGGTTTTGTAAAAACAGGAGGATCCCATTTAATAGTATTTGTATTTAATAGGATTCCCTTAAATTTTAATAGTTTCTCCGATTAATACCTATTATTTTTTGTCACATTAAATTAATAGGAGATATATTAAGAGTAATGCTGTATACTATTAAAGATTAATAGGACACACTATAAATGTTAAACGACAATCCTATTGAAAAAAGGGAAAGAATACAGCATTGATATAATGGTTTTGAAAGTATTATTTTTATGGTACAAATACCATTGACTAATTTTAATAGTAAAAAACTATGAAAGTAATAGGAAATATAATTCATTTAACAGGATTTTTTTCTGAGTGTACTATTTGTTGTTTACAAGAAAGTTTTGTTTCATTTTCAATGGAGGAAACACGGAAATGTGTCGTCCACACCAGATTGCGTGTTGCGAGGTGCGTAAATGAACTTCTTTTGTTAGAATATACAAAGCACTTTTTTTCTTTCCTTGTTTTTTGTTTATAAAATGTGCGCACAGAAAAGTTTTCAAAGCTATTGTCATCAACAACAGAACTGTCGAACGGACAGACAGACAGAGATGTTGTTTGTTGTTCTTTTCGCTTGTTTTTTTTTGTTAGCCAGCTCTGGTTCAGTGCACATTACTGACACAAATAGGCGAAATGCGAAACGTACATACAAAATACACACTCTCCAATCAGAGGAATAGTGACACAAAAGCAGTTCAAAAGAGCTGCAAAAGAAGCAGAAGAAGAAGAACTGGTTGTTGTTAGCAAATGTTAGTTGTGCTGCTGCTGCTGTTGCACGCAGAAAGGTAAATGACTTTAAAAGGATTGCGAGCGTGAACTACCATATGCTGCACACACATACAGCTACAGCTATTTTTAGAAATGATTTACATTCCTTGGGTTTTGTTTTCTTTTTAAATTCCATTTTGGCGTTTGATGTTCAAGGGATATTTCGCGGTTAGCTGGTTTCGTTCCTTTAAATTAGCCTTTAATTTTGTTTAGAGAGTTAAAACCACTGGAATGCACACAAACATACCTAGTGTTCTTTGTTGCAAAGTATAAAGGAAGCGCATTTTTTTGAGGGACTGCCCGACAGCTGAAACAATTTTTCAGAAATTTTTGGAAAACTAGAAATCGTTTATGCAAACACGGGAAAGGAAATGTCAAAACTACCGCGTAAAGAGAATTGATTACATACTTAAGTATTTCTCAGATCTTAAGTCCTTCAAATTTCAGAAAACACCTCACATGATTCAATCAAAAGAGGGCTCAAAAGGAAAGAAGTAGAGCTCACTATCTCCAAGTGATGCTGAGGACGAGGCTGCTGAGACAGAGTTGGAACCAAAACTATCACTATTGGCAGCACCATTGAATTCTCACAAGGAGGCGCTCTACTCACTCTGACGAGACTTTTAGTAATGGCTAATGACCATTACGTCGTCTTACGAAAGTTCAAAAAATTTTGTAGAATTCTCTGAGGCAAAACCTGAAATGGATTATTTCGCGATGAAATTAATCATTTTGGCGCATCTTTCCCAGAACCCAATCGAAGAACGTACGTCGCTTCAGATGGTCCATCGAGCCAGGATCCTTACGCAAAATACTCCATAATGTGGTCTGAGCAATGCCCAATTCTTGAGAACGCTGTTTTCTACGGACGCCTGAACGGCAGCGATATTTTCGACACTTCGACCAACCCGTTGTCTCACTGACACAGCGAATATATAGACTCAAATTTTTGCACTAAACTAGGGCGAGAATTACGACCGAAAATTGGAGTTAACGCTCTTAAAGTTGCGATCACCGACTCCGAATTTCGATAGAAAGTTTTTATAATTTGTAGACGTTGCTCGTTCGTGTACTTTACCATGATGAAAATGTTGAGTTTACTGAATAAATTGACAGTGACAGTTTGATGATAAGTGAAAGAGTGCGTTCACAAATTAAATTTAAAATTAGCAAGTCCCTATTGGAAAACCCTTTACATTTATATGCATATCAACCAGAAAAAAGCCAGAAGAAAGATTGGAAAACCCCTGACAGTCATGCAACTTTGAAGTATGATCCATACTTCGCTACTATATTAAAAGTCGGCGTATCAAAGCCCAAACGACTTCTTATCTCGCTAATCTTCACAACAGACCTTTTTCCTTCTAAACACTACAACGCATAAAAGCAATCTGTTTTATTTCTCCATCAAACAACAAAACAATTACCCACCACCAGCGCAATTAAAATTACGCGCAAATTTCGAATCAAAAATTGAGTTTTAAATATTTTATTTTAAAATCCATCATATACACACACCTGTACCAATAATTAGACGTCGCACGAACGAACACAAAAAACCTTTTAAAACGTACAACCACAAAACAAAAATAAAAGAAAAATTCATGGGAAATCCCCAACAATCTGCCCCCGCGCCCATTATACGCAACATGCTGAAAATTCTTAATTTACAGAACCCTCCGAAAAGATTGTCACAACTCTCATCGTCTAAGAATGCTAGAGAGACGATGAAACATTTTTTCTTCCAAATTAGGAATCAGGGGGAATGTCAAAAATGACTCAATAAAAAATTTCAAAAATTCTCACCACACTTGTAATATTATTCAAATGGAGACATTTTCGATATATTTTACTACTTTTTAAGTTGTCAGTTGTTGTCACTAGAAATAATTTTATGACATCAATAAAAGACCAATATATCAATCTTTACGGGACGCGCGAAGGCGACTTTTATATGATTTATGAGGGGAGTCGGCAAGAAAAACCACTGAACCATTTCATAATTTTTTTGTATTTATCGTAACCCCAAGCTAGCTGGGGTCGTATCTAATTGTTTAGCTTCCAGACTCGAGACGAGAGTGAGTCGATAAAAGCCATTAAAAAATCAATTAAAAACGCAATAGAGATGTATCTAGCGAGGATTATGTTGGGAATGTTCAACTGGGCAGGCGGCTATTCAATAGAAGGAAACATTAAACCACCGAAAAAAGATAGAAGAAATGAATGCCAACACAACACATTGACCTCAAGTAATTCGAAACATTTGAATGTTTCGCCCTCATGCTTTGCAATGACATGGCACTAAGTTTTTGACATGATGAGAAGCAAGTTTTTTTTTTCTTCTAAATAAGTCGGGACGTGTGCGCACGCTCTTTTGCCTATCGAGGGGATAATATTCATTCTTTTTTTTTCTGTGCAGATGTAGCCCTACCCTAAATAGTATCACTCAACCATTTGACATGGGGGAGTGGGAATGGGAATGGGAATGGGCATGGGCGCCGCGCCACTAAGAGCAATCAAGAGTTTACTATTTGAAGGGAAGCAGCAATTAAGATGAGTTCCAAAATGCTTCCAGAGTATTCGATATTTTTTCTTTTCTGTTCGAAAAGTGGGGGCGGCGAGAAAGATGAGAAATTATGTTCTAAACAGCTTTTTCTTCACGCGAAATTTATCATCGAAATGTCTCGCTTTCAATTAGGATATTTTTGGAGTGTAAACAACCGAATTACGCGCAAAATGATAACAAAATTAAATAAGAGCCAGACAAGACTATTTAATCTATTAGATAAGTCTGCTGAGAGAAGATATATGATTATGAGCGATAGAGAAAAATAACAAAACATAACGAAGGAATAGAAGCTGTTTGAAAACAAGTGTGTGACACCCTGTTAAATGGGCGTGGCATTAGACATTTGAGTACAAGTGTGTGCATTAAAACTTAATTTAGGCTTCTTCCTTCTCTGCTGTCAGGTTTTTTAATAATGATCAGGGATTCAACCTGAAGTCGGCTACAGTTCTACATATTACATATTAACTCTAATGAGACACAGAGGGCGTTCATCAATTGAGTGTGTTCAACAAAAAACTAGATTTCAGAGTTCTTACAATACTCTTTTTTAAGGTATGAATAATATGAATAAATTTAATAAAAGAACGACATAACTTGAGTGTGAGTCAAAAATCGTTATCCTTTAAGAGGAATACTTCATCAAATTCTCGCATATTGCGTTATCGACTATTTTAACGAAACGTGTCAACCTTATAAACACTTGGAGGGCATATTTCACAAGAATATTGAGTGTAACGAAAACTCCGTCATCGTTTTCGCAAAATTTTCCGCATAGTGATATGGTGAAGCAATTGACGACGAATTGACATTTCTAGATTTTCTACACCAGTTACTTTCGTACGGAAATTACGTTAGCGCGTTGTTGCCTTTGTGTCATGTAGAGTGCATGTGATACGACCTTTTCCACAATTCGTATCATCTGTATGATTTGCAAATTAAAGACCGATTTTCAACACAAGTTTGAATGATACGAAAACGTTGTTCTAGTGTAAGCAGGCGCATGATGATCCGTCAAAAAGTACTGAACAAAAATATCATAGAACTGTCAAACATGACAGTAAGATTTGATAGTTATCCCGATTGGAAAATAAATCAGTAAAATAACGATTTATGAAAATATTTAACTATTTAAATAATTGTGCTATGAATTGGGCTAATAAGTCTTATGGCGAGTAAACATGAACATAGTTCTGCCTCTTTGCGTTGCAAACAAAGTAACACAACTAAAAACACCCTATTCCATAGCGTGTACTAACGATACCCCCTTACCAGTTAAAGCAATCCAAGTGTTAAGGGTGCGATTTCTATGAATATTTAAATGTGAATGTTTGCAAAAATATTTCGGGCTAAGTGGCAATATTGTTACGCTTCAAGTATCGCCACCAATTTGTATTTCTAGTGTTCATTAAGTGGATTGGATACACTTACAATTGTTAATTTATTTTGCATTTCGAATTAAAGTCTGAAGGTAGGTATCATTAGTAAAAAAAAAAAAAAACAGATGTTCAGAAAAAAAAGACAGAAGAATGAAACAGATCTTTATATGCAATTTGCACAGCGGGTTGTTAAAAAAAAAGTGAATCACTACATGAGGTCAATGGCACGTTGGTCATTTGCCGATAAGCAGCAACAAAGTAAAATGATATGTATTTATAAATGCAATATTGACATTGATGTAGGGGTGGAAATATGTACATACATAAGTGTCTCAACCAGCGTATAACATATCTAATGTATTTTCTACAAATTTTGTTTGGTGGCAAAAGATATGCTCTAAAAATCCATGTAGGTATGATGTTTTACAATAATTTTTCAATAAATATGGAATTACTACTTTATATTTTTGGCATGGCAACGATGTCTATCCAGCTGTGTTTGCTCTAGATAATTAATTTATGTAAAGCTATAGGTTTTTTCTTTTCGAAAATTTGCTACTCTCTTTCGACATTGGTTTCTATTAAAAGCAACCGTCACAACTGAAGCGGAAAATCGAAGGACACATTGTAAGTGTGTGACAAAATGCACTAAATTTACGTCATTAAAAGTAGAAACTAGGAAACAAAATTCAAGAAATAAACACAGATGTTTATTTACAATTTTTTGTTTTTTGATTTTTATTTTCGTACCTAATAATGAAATTCTAGTACAAAGTAAACAATAACTGATTTTTTTAACGAACAAATTTCATTACAGACGCTACAATTGTGGTAAAGAGGCAACACTATTACAAAGTTGTCCGAAATTTTTTGGGTGGCCTAATGAAAAATGACACAGATTTTATGGGATTGTGATTAGGCAGCTTTTTAATACTTTTTTACAAATTTATCACTCCGTTCTCGTAAGAGTACGTTACCGCTAAACTAGGGTCCAAACAACAGGAAGAAATGTTCAACATACATAAGTACATATGTATGTATGTATGTAAGGTTCAAACTCCAATCATGTGAAGGTACGTATAAATATTCAAAATAATGCAACACTTTTTTTTTTCTTGATTTTAAAAGCTTTGATTTGAGCGAAATCAGAGTTTCAAGAGCTCCAGCTTTTATATTTTATTCCAAAAGAATTTAACCAGACAAATTTTCTTTATACCTATTCCCGAACAAAATAAAGTGTCATATAAGCTTGGTTCTTTTTTAAGTATATTTTTGAGAAAATCATAAATGGAAGAATAAAGTAGATATTTAAATTTTTGAAAAATCAATCCGTAGAAAGGTTTAATTTTTTTTCAAAAACCTGCGCCAAAATCTTTCATTTCACCTCCTTTTTTAAATTCTTTGAAGTCATACAAAACATGGAATTCTTAATTCAGAAGGATGAATGTAAGGTACCTACACGTGTTCAACTTTTTTAAGAACGAAAAACAATAGGCAAGTTAAAAACCCCCAAAATCGTGAACGTGACAAAAACGTTAAGAAAAAGAATGGCAGGGCAGAAGATTGAATGATGAAAACCAGGAAATCACTAAGCAGGATGATGAAATTGTTTGTTAACTTGCGTCTTACAACAAAGGCAAATGAACTTAAAACTAAAAATTAGATTTGAAAAACTGGGCGTGTCACTTTTGAATTTAATATGTTTTTGTAGTTTTCAATAATTTTACGTTAAACCTTTCCAAAACCGGAAGAAGAGGCAGATAGGTCTCTATATCTACCTATATCTTCACATCTATCTGAGAAATTTAGCTGTCTTTTCGAAATACAAATATTTATTGTTTCTGTGCAGACTTACCTTTCCGAAAACTGAATTATGTATTACTATCCCAAGGGATTACTTTACTTATCCATGTAGGTAGGAAGATTCGCAAATAAATTAACTCTTTACAGTACACAAATTGATATTGCTCTCTCACAGACGTTGCAGATACTTTTTTTTTGTATTTTACTTTTATTCTTTCTTTTTTTATTCTGTAATTAATTCCCTCTTTATTTTTTGCACACACACAGGAGAAGTAAAAAAAAAAAAAGAATATGCACAATTTGTAAACAAACAAAAAATAAAAAATTCACTTTCATCCAACAGGACGACAAACAATAAGAGAAAAATAAGTAAAAATATATATCTATGTATATATTTCACTATATCTATGCATGTATGTAACAACTGCGCACAAAGAACAAACACAAAACTGTCGATTGAATGTGTGAGTGTGAGAAGCAGGCAACTTCTTTTTTTTTTCTTTTTTCTGTTTCTTCTTCACAAACAGGAATTTTAAGGATATTCACCACGTACTATCTAGTTTGCACTCTTGTTTCTTAAACCTTTGGATGGAGAACGTAAATTTGTTCGATAAATTCAGAGAAAAATCACTTTTTTTTATATGAAACCTTGATTTTGGAAAAAAAAAAAGTAAAAATAAAAAAAGTCTACACACAGGATAGAGGAGGAAAAAACTAAAAGTCAATCCGCACCCTTGAACGTTCAAATTCAAACTTAATGCACCGAACAAAGTTTGAGCAGTTGAACGTATCCGTATCTCAGAAATGTGTGTATTAATTCCACATCCAAATGCGAGGAGAAGAACAGAACAGAAACAACGATGAAAAGGCAAGCCAAAAGAAATGAAAGAAATGCGGCTATGAAACGCCCGAAGCAGCAAAGCCGGCATTCAACGTGCTGCCGTTGTGTTTAAGTGCCTGTCAGTCACGCACACTATCATGTTGTTTTAAATGTAAAGTACAGTAGAGTCGTATCTACAATCTACAACCAGCTAACAAAATACACCAGACTACTGGCTAGGCTACCACTATAGTGTCGTTGTCAATTGGGGTTGGATTAATATAAAAATAAACACACAAACTATGTATAAATCGAATAGCAACTGGAAAAATATTGAGTTGTGGAACGTATCTAGCTAGATACTGAAGTTACTAACCATGTATTAGTATTTGAGTGAGTTTTTTTTACTTGTACTCAAATCGACTCAATTTATACGATGGTACTCTGCCTTTGGGTGTGTTTGTCCTCATCGAACAAAGGAAGCAAGGCTGTAGTTATGTTTCTCGATACTTTTTGTATAAACTGTGAATAAGTTGGGTTCGTCAATTTTAGGACCCAAACGTTTTTTGTATCTTTTTTTTTTTGCTTTGCTTTTCGTTTACTTGTTGAAAATTCGTTGAATTTCTTCGACAATTAGAAAAAGGCAGGGAGTTTTGTGTCTTGTTCGTTTTTTTTTTTTCGTTTTAAGAGTGAAACGTACGCCATCGGATTGATGGTGCACACGCATAGCCAAGTATGTGACAGGAAGTTCCACTGATTGATATTTGGCAATGAAAAGAGAACCACGGTTACGTAGGGAAATGTGACAAAATAATTAATGGAACTTGAATAAGGAACCAACAATTTTGTATATGTTTTGAGTAAATGGGGAAAAAAGGAGAGGAAGTGTCACTAGAAATTTGTATTGTTGAAAAATTATGATTAATTTATGTTTTGTTATTGCTTTTCAAATGAACTAATGAGATTTGTTAGAAGTCTTAGGAGAGCATTATGTTTGTGTGAGTTTAATGAGAGGAAACTAAGGCGTTAATTGCAAGGAAACTTATGATGACTCATGTTAGAGGGTGTTAGTATGTTATAATGCCTTAAGTATCAGATTGGATTATGAATATAAATGCAAGGTGTCGAGAAATGAGTCAGTCAATGGACTGAGGTGAAAATTTGACATGCGCCACTCTAGTTGTGTTCACTTATACTCTTAATTTGGCAACTATTTCTGCATGAATTATGAAGACCACAAGCAGAGGATAACTATTTTGAAATCCTATCGGAAATTTGGTTAGAGTACTACATATTTCCAAGTATAAATGGACGTAGGTATAAGTCGAAAGTGCGAAAGATCTTTGTATGTACTTAAACCTAATTTGGATATTTTCAAAAACTGTTCAATGACACCAAAAAATGCTCCAAATTCTCAAAGAAAAATCGAAATCACGTCAAAACGTAAGATGGGTACGAAACGACCTGTTGACATAGCGATCTTTGTGAAGTGAATCAAACTCTGTTGAAAGTACAAAAGCTAAGTTATCATCTCGCAGTACAGCTTGACTTGGCTCCAATCCCAAGGCCCGCCCGCCCGTCCAAAATTCAGACCAAACTGTAACGTATTCATAGACATCTCTTTGATGCCAGATGGATTTTCCTTCATTTCATTGATTTTACAAAACCAAAGATCCGAAACGTCGAATGGTCCGATTAATTTCGTTAAATTAGTTTGACATAAGCATAAAAATGCAGATCTTTCGTCAACATTTTTGCATAGTGCTTTTTGAAAGGTCAAATACAGACTAGAATTGCAAGTTGGACTAGCAGTTATCCCGGTATTTCGGCAGTTTTCCAGGTTTTCTCGAAACTAATCTCCCGGTCTCCCGATAATTCTATGAAATCTCCCGATTTTGCAAATATTTCTATACAAAGACGAAGACTTTGAAAGATGAAACAGCACAAGTGTAGACATTTCTGAAATCGATCAACTGACGTGTCCACTTCTCGAAAAACAAAAAACACAAATCATCCGAAGGTGTGTATGACCACGCCCACTTTTGAGAATCGTTTTCTTTTGAATATTAAATTTTTGTTATGTATAAAACCTTTAAATAGAACCCATACTGTATTATTAACTTATGACGCATGACTTATGATTCCCGATTTGTTGAGCAACATTTCTGGCAACCCTAGCTGCTTGCATAGTAATGTCTTATAGGTTCTTCTTCCACTTTGACACAAGTAAGCACTGACTCTCATCGGCGGATTTTCAATCACAAACTGATTGCAAACTTTAAGCCTGCAGTGTAAGCGGATGATGTGAATTGAAGAAACCAGACACTTAACGAAAAAAACAGCAACCATTTAGATAGAACTACTGTTAAAACTGCGCAATAACAGAAATAAGAATCTTAATAAAAACATACGCGAAATATGCTATTCAAATCATAGCTTTATGACGGACACTCTTTTTTTAAGTGGCGTTGTTAAATTTTCTAACAATGAACAATGTACAATTTCTAATGCCACCACAGCGCCGCCAGCCACTTAAGCTTTTATTTTAATTATCTGCCACGAAACATTCTCGAAATTTTAAATTGCTCACAATGTGTCCCTGATGGGCATGTGTACAATATTTAATACTCTTGTGTTGGCGAATATTTTCTCATTTTATTGACTTAAAAACCCATCATCGGCATTTTGTCATCATTAAACGGGGACTAATAACAATAATTTCAATCAAATTTTGATTACCTAAAACTTATCTATCGCATTAATCAACACACAAAAAAATTTACCATACAAATTTCAAACCTAATCCATTTGCGTTCTGTGTGACACAAGACACAATAAATAGCATAAAAATCGATGACTTCCTTATAAACAAAATCTATGTTAAAAAAAAAAAAAATAACCAACTACGAATAAACAATCTATTCCTCTTTATCTTACGCAATGTGATGGTTTCTTGTTACCTTCTTTGAATTTAAACTGATTTTTTTCATAAAAAATAAAAACTTTTGATGTGTTTCCAATTGCCGCGGCCGCAAAACGACTCTTGTTTAGTAAATATAAGAAGAAACGTACCTAAAAAGAGAAAGAAAAGGAAAGAAAAAATTAACATAAATAAAACAAACATTTTCCAATTTATATTCATTCATCATCAATGATTTCGCGAAATTATCATTCACAGGAAAGATTTATTATTTAATGCGGTTCACCCGAATGTGACAGTACGCGCCATTGTCAGTTTTAAGAAGTGTGGTTGCCGAGACACACCTATACACGCTTAATTTGCACAAGTAATACAAATGCAAATGTGCAACGTCGTAATTAGAAACCACACAGGTGAAAAATAGTAAAATAAAAACAAACGAGAGCAGTAATGCAATTAATTCGAATTAATCATATTATCCCACCCCATTTGCATAATCTGCATTGAAAAGAAGCGCAGTAGTTCGTTGGATGCACGAATGAGTAGAAGACCTTGAAAATGGAATTTGAGAAAAGAAGAAAAAACGATGATAAACTAGGGCAAGCGAACGTTTTAAATTGTGAAATAGAAATGCAATTGGAGTTGAGATTTTGGCATCTGAAATATCCTGATTTATTTGGGCAATTGACTTCAGTTGAGAAAAGAATTTGATACTTCATAATTCGATGCAGTGGCAGCACTGTTATGTTAGCCTATTAATCTATGTCCAGGGCTTCAACAAAGCTAGTGTTATGCTGAGAGAAATTAGGTTCTTCAACACAATGAACCCACCAAATCAATAAACCCATTGCAATAAGGGTTCCAATAAGGTGGATTAATTGGCAAAAGCTGTTAGGAACTCTAACCTCTGTTCTGGGCGTCTTGATAGTACGAGATGTTGTACCTCTTATACATAGAACAGCTGAAAGGTATGAGAAGGTGGCTTAATCTTTGCAGACGAGGATGAGGGTTCATAACACTTCCTTGTAAAATAGCCTAGTTCCTGTTTTACCAGAGAGTCGGACTTTGGAGACCTCTAATTTGGATTACTTATCTCACAAGATAAAGACCAAAATTCTGAACTTAGTATTTTTTTTCAGATTGTTTCAGTGAGACTGTTTCAACAAGGCCGACCAATAATCGCCCTTTTCACCCAATGAAGAACAACCAAATCAATCGTGGTCGTGTAGTCTGTATTCAGTTCTTATTCGTACTCTTTTAAGCCCAGTAATCGTTATCTTGTTTTGGTAATCGTTAGTCACGAATAAAATTGAATTTATTTATTCATTTTATTAATACATAGTTAACTAGCTCAATTTCAATAGGGTTCAAGACCTAGTCAATCATTCAGTGATGATGAATAGGTGTCTTTTTCACTCGTGATTGATGCTCGAAAGAAGGAAAGAAAATTACTTGAACACGAATAAGATATTTTACTCCCAAAACTTTGTTTATTCGTTGAGTCTTCTGATTTGCATGTTTCGTTCTCTTTTCATAAGCCTCTTAGTAATTGGAAATAAATATTATTCGCTGAAACACAAAATGTATTCGAATAAAAGTTAAATTCAATGATTTTCGAACGAATTTGCATTGTTAAGTATCGGGTCATTCATACCTTCGAGCACACAGATTTTCTTTTAGTTTTTCTATATATTTTTAAGAGCTGAAGTAGTTTCATGAATCTGGCTGGCGAATGGCAATTGCCTTCCTTCCAGCACTAAGTCCCAACATTTTAATTAGTCATTTTACATTTGCATGTTGAATTTATTCGGAATTTCAGAAGCAGTAGCAATCTTCCACGAATGGCAGAAGGTACAAAGACCATTATCGTTACGTCTAGCACCCAGAAGACAATGCCTGTTGAGCGTGCCTTGATAATCCCTTGTTTTGTAGAGACACACATTACCCGCCATTATGCACAGAATTCGTTATGATAATCAGATGCCCCTAACACCACTTGATCCAGACAAAAGCTTAAGCCAGTTACAAAGCAATTTGTAACATCTGTAAGAAAATACATACATTCCCGAATTGATTTCCAATTAACAAGTGATATGTGGCACGGCTCAACGACCAGCATTTGGTACGTTCCCTCGCATCTAATGTCCAGCATTACAAATTGATTCAATCCACCATTTGAGCCCTTCGAATGTACACAACACAAAACGGCAATAACCATCACCCCAAACCCAAATTGATTGTATAAAAATTGTATCTAGAGAAGTCATTGTCACCCCGAATATTGTCCACCACAATGAGTTGGATCTGTGCGGGTCTGCGCGTCTGCCCATTGTTATATCGAAACGATAACAAAAGATTAACATTACACTACCGAATATTAAGAAAGAAATAAAAATTAGCTGCTGTACACTGAGATTCTGATTGTAAGAGGGAGGACTACTCACACAATCCATTTTTATGGCTGCTATCTGGCAAACTGGCTTTTCTTAATCAATTCATTCATTCACGAAGAAAAGACGACGAAAAACAATCTCAAGTGCATTCCTGTTTCTATGTAGATTAAGTATCTTTTACTGTTGTTACTGTATTGTCGTGGGTTGCAATGCATACATTTCGGATGAGATTCTTTCTTATTTCGGGCTGCGCAGCGATTACAATTGAACAACAGACAGGAAGTTCAAGTGCACAACGAAAAAGATATATTGTTCAGTGCACACGCACGTACATGGTCTTTTCCTCGTATTCCCTGATTAGAGTCAGCATTTTTTCGGGTGCATTACTATTTTTTTTTTTTTTTTGTGTTCCTTCAAATGGGAAGCGAAAGGAAATGTCTGAAGGTCACTTACCAGTCTTGAGTCGAATACAAAAGCAAAAAGGAAGAACGACCAACGGAAGCCTTTCATTGTCACTTTATTCGCGGGCCTAACATACATTATTATGGGTAATTAGTCACTGTCATAAAATGACATGTGAAAGTGCATTTATTTATGACATTCGGTCATGCTGGGCGCAACTTGTTTTACAAGGCATGGATTAGGGTTCGGGGCTCACGCTATTTAGTGCCTAATGTGGGCACATTATCAATTTTATGTTCAGAATTATGAGTTCACGTTTAATTACGTTATTCAATGTGCCGATGGGAATGCATTAGCCCAGATTGCATGCATGGAATTGAAAATTAGTTCTAATGGTAATAAATTAACCATTTCCTTACTTGGAACTGGGTTAGATGGGAGATAGGGTTTCGTCTATTTCTGATATGAGGTCGCTTTCTTAAATCAACTTTATCCATCAGCCAGCCAGTGTCAATTGATTGACTCACATGTCCATGCCTAGGCACATCAACGAAAGAGTTTAAGATAGACAGGATTAGGTGTCAATATACAGAAATAAAAAATTTCAAACCTTTGAAAGGATGGAAAGCAATTAGCAGGTTAGTGCAACTGAGGATAGGAATGTTAGAAATCACTATTGTTGAAACCAGATCAGAAAAAATTGTGGCAGACACGCATCAGTGAGTAATGTTTACTCAACCCTTGGAATACCTAGATCCAAAGTCCAGTTTAATAACACTGTGTGAGGCGTGAAAACCGAAACCACAACCATGTCCTTGCCCCACATGCCGAATTCATCGAATTGGTCATCGATGAGAAAGTAGATTTGGTTTGGAAATATAGGAATAGGTTTGCAATTAGCTACTCCATCCTGACGAGTCGCCTATAGACAAAAGGAGTACTCATTTCGGAGGAAGCAAAGGAACAGAAAGGCCTATCCTTTCCTTGGAAAACAAGCTAGTAGTAGCGGAGAATGGAAGACCTGTTTCAGAGGATTAGAACGGCTTAAGAAGATAACGTTCTAAAGTGGCGACAGCCGAAGTAGGACAGGGAAGAGGAGACAAAGAACCCATAAGCAGTAATAATGTTCGCCCTTAAAATTTACCTTTAACTCATCGAACTTATCATGCATTACCGGATCCTAACCTACAGCACTTGCTGAACATAGTCTTAAACTGACTTACCGACAACAAGTTGAAACAACAGACTGAAGTTAGCGTTGAGTACTACAACTTCATTCCTAGTTCAATACTTTAACCCCTTCTGTGGAATATATCTAGGTACGTGGGAGTTCTGCAACAAGGAGTTAAGTATGCTGACGATATCGAACTGGTAACAGTGTCCAAGCACATCCACGATATAAGAGTCTGCCACGGATGAAGCAGTTAGCAAGATCAAAAATTCAATTCTGTCGGTCTTAATCAAGTTGATCACAAGACTGAGCTGCCCTTATAAGAATTGCCCATAAAAGGATTGAAATATGGAAGTTTCCAAACTGAAAGTTACGCTTGACAAAAGACTGAACTGAACAAAGGGGGTTCTTTAATGGATCCTCCTGCGTCGATCACATAAACGTTGAGTACAGGTCTCCACTACATTAGTCTTTAGACAGGTTGAATATATGCTATCTGGTTGCATTGCGCAGGAGCCGTACCACCTAAAAACTCTTAGTCACCGCTACATAAGACGACAGTAAGTGTCACGTCTTGCAAAATGATAAAGTGTCAGAAGAATTTGAAGTCCAAAGTGGAGTACCTCAAGGATGCATACTGTCACTGCTGTTGTTTTTGCTGATTATCAGTGATGCTCTTCGTGCAGCATTGATGATAGGGAACTATGAATTCATTGGACTATGGTATCTTACCTTAAACACCTAGCCTGCGCTGACGATGTTTGACTACTTTCGGACGGAATAATAGACTCCATCTTATGGCCCACAATCTAAAAGCTGAGGCAGAGTGTGGCTGAGTGGCGGGCAGGAAATCTTCCAGTTGACAACTTTCTATATCCAAGAATTGTGGTCTCGGCAAACCGGTGACCTTTAGCTTTTTACTCAACGAATTCCTTTTCCTACCACGATTGCGAGTCTTTCGAGAAGTCGTCACAAGAAGTAGTAAAATAAGACGTCTCTTCAGATGTCTATCTTTCACAACATATCACAATAGTACCTATTCAATATAACATGACACTCCCCCGAGTTCTAGAAACATAGCCTCCACAGCATTGCATGCGCTTTGTTGCAAGACTGCTCCTCTGAATTGTTCCAAATATGATTTATGCCAAGCTATAGTCAATTTATGTTTTCTAATCAAATACCATGGGGCTTCCTAAAACCATTTAGGGTTCGATTTAGGAAATAAATCTTCAAAATCTTTTGTTACTTCGCGTCATAAACCACCGAAGACGACCCACCATCATCATTCCTATGTCAAGCGCGAGATATTTGTGCCTAAAATCTGTGGCGGGCAATAAAAACCAAACGAGAAAAAAAGTTGACCACACCAGAACATTTACAAACTAATTGTTAAAGTTCAAAATCATCACCCCCAGTGGCTGCACGCACCTGTAATAAATAACGGTCTCACCCCGGTCATTAATTGTTATGACCTCATTCTGTCTCCTCCTCCACCAAATAACCAGAAGAGCTGTGCATTATCATAAATTAAAGACTTGGTATCTCTCCCTCTCTCTCTCTCTCTGGGTTTTGGGAAAAATTATAACGGAAATTCATTCTAGATAGATATCAGCAAAAAAAAAAGGTTCTTAAATTTTCGACTTCAACGTCTAATTCTCTCCCTAATTTTTGAAACTTCCATACGAACACATAGTGTGTATCTAGTATAACAACCCCTATTCGTTTTGCATGAAATATTTCACATAAATTATCATTTTTTAAGATACATAACCTCAAACAAACAAAATTTCTACCGCAATTGGTGTTTTGTGGGACGCGCGTCATGCTTCTAACCCTATTCCCAAGTCGAGAGTTCACCTTGCAATATGTGCACTGTCAGCAACAGCAGCAGCAACGAAAATCGGAACAGCTAACCACGGTTTGGGTTCGTTTTTATCTGCACCATAACCACAGCTCTCTTCTTGGTTGGCGTTCACCTTGAGTGTGATGTTTTGAAAGGTTTTTTTTTAGTCATAGAATTTGACTTCCCTCTGCAGACACGACAACACTGTGTTGTTCTGGTGCTGGAAAATGACAGAATTTCTTAATTTTTTTTTATTTTGTTGCGGTTTGCAGCAGAGCTCACATGAGTAAAATATCTCAAAGATACACAGAGTACTGGTGGTGCATCTCTAGGCGCCATAATTCTTTGTGTTTGGTAATTCAATTATACAGCTTCACTTTGGCTTTATAATTTTTTTTTTAATGGAGTCACCACACGGATGCACAAATTTAGTTAACCCAGACAGAGTCTTCGTGCAACCACCTACTCAAGGGGACATTAACTTCTATTAATCTCAGCTCTTAATCTGTTCTTAATATTAGCTTAGTTCGAGGTAATTCCTGGGTATTTTATGGGACAGATTACCAAGCAAATCTAGCGAGTGATTGGTGACACCAGTGGCCAGTTGGATTTAAATAAGTGAAGCGCAAAGAAGAATGCATTTGGATAAATAGTCGAGACGGGGAGAATAATAATGAGGCGTCCTCCACACACCTATTTTTCTGGGTTATGTTTGTTTATTTTATAACTTTTGTATGCCAATGTGTAATGGGCGGCAACAGAAGAAAAACAAGTAAAAAACGAAAGGGTGAAAGAAGAAGAATAGGAGTGTAGGAGGATATTCGCACTTTGTAGGCATTGTGTGTGAATAAATTGTTCTATTTTTGGACGCGCGATTGCCGGCTGTGGAATTTTGTTGTGAGTGCGAAACAGATAGTTACCATGCCTCTCGAACACATTGTAAAACATTTATTAAAAATTTATGAAAATAGTTTTTTTATTCTAAATTTATTGAATTGTAAACAAAATAGGAAGCCTGTGAATTGATGAGTGTAATTAGTAGATGAGTTCGATGAAAATTGGTTGGCGGGAGCTCTATGATGGACAACAATTTTTACACAAAGATTTATAAATAAATTGATTGCTACCTGTAAAATTATCGGATTCAGGTTACAGCGTCATTTTTGCGCCATTTTTGACATCCCAAATATGTCATTACCTGACAGCTGTTAAATAAGAACTATAAGGTGATTAACGAATTCGCTTTCGCTCTGGCAAGACTATATTCACTGCAAAATGGCTGCTAAGAGTTACGCCAGCTCAATAGCACCAACGATTGCAAGGATCGAGGCGTTTTTGAAACTTAAAGCCAGAGTATAATCAGCACTCGTGTTGAAGCGGACTCATCACTTTTGACCCCAGTCCAAACTAGAATGAATGTAGTAGCTCGAAAGGGGTACATGGGCCTTAAAATGTACATATCCACATGGATCTGATAGTCACTTTGTTTTTATTTAAAATACAGCCCTTCTATTCGACTGACTGAAGGACCTCACCCCGTCAGTACAAATTCAATTCCTGCAAAGCAAAAACTATAAATTGTTAATTTGCACAAACGTCAAACTTGTTTTCATACCTGTCATTCACTGGATAATGACAGCGACAGCGTTAAGGGTTCCCATTGGTTTAAAATACTTTCCTTTTCGTCATTATTTTTGAGAATTTCGTTCACACATTTAATTCAAAGTAGCAACTAAACTATGTTAAGGCTTATCATCCCCAAGTATGTAGTTTATAAGGCCCAACAGAAAAGAACAAGAAGGCACAATACTAGTCATTGTAAACCACGCCCATGATGGTGAAAACTTCAATAGCAATCCATAGATACACAACCATCCATTCATCGACAATCTATACCAGACGACTTGACATAAAATTCTGCCTCATTCAATTGCACGTCCAAAATCAGGCCACAAGTAACATCTAATGGAGTTATTTTTTTTTTTATCAGACACATCATCTCATATCACAATGCATTCCTCTTCACACAAATATATCTCATATGAATGCACAAAAAATTTTGAATGAGTACGATAAAAAGAAATAAAATTGAAACGAATTCTTCAAACGGAGCAAGATTGAGTGCTGAATGCATTCAGATAATGATTACAACCACATCTTCTTCAGCAAAAAAAGAAAAAAGAACGACGCCGATTCAACTCAAGTTATTGTGACAAAAAGTTAAAGAAAGGGAAACAACAAAAAAACGAGCCAAAAACGTCAACACGAACAGAGAATGCAATGAAGAACTTCTGGCTGCTTCTTTTCCTTTTTGTGTTTGTGTTGGAGTACAGCAGCAAGCAAGTTGAGGAGAATCAGCAAACCATAACTTAAAAATAAAGTTCGAGGACGTCGATGGTGCTGCACATGTATGAAACGCAAAGGAACATCAAACCAAAAAAAAAACGAAGAATGAAAGTGATATTTTAAAGCAATATAAGGGGGACAATGTGTGCGCAAATTGAGAGCCGAAAATGGTCATGCATGACAGGGTGATACCGAAAACACTTTTGTGTTATAACACATCATAGTCTTGGTTCCTAAATGTTAATTTCCTATTAAACAGTTCAAAACAAGAATTGTATTTATTAACACTCTCGCACCCAATCTTGCCTTTAAACTTCAGTCCAAACTGTGAGGAATATAATGAGAAGGAACACGCTATATAAGCCCTTCTAGAATCATCTGGTAATGACTGAAAAATCTCACAGAATCTGAGTTGAGTTGAGCTCATTTTTTTGTGTATCAACGTCCATGAGCCAGCGTTTTTTCCTATTTAACTGATATCCCTGTCGACTTTTGTGAAAAATCCTTGAAGAAGTATTCCACAAGGATAAGTTTAGATGAAGATAATGCTGGACAGTTTCATAGAAGATAAAAGAGAGAGTTCTCTTACTAGGCGTCACCTTATTTACTTAGTTACTTATGTCCTGTATCCTTTTTTGGATCTAAGGGCCTTGAAAATACCTACGCATACAATTGAATGGGATTTTCGGAAATTGGCCTCAGCTCTCCCGAACTCTTTCCCAGTTGCCGTGCTTCCTTTCTAACTGTTTTTCTCTATGTATGCTTAGAACTGCCACGCATCTTGCTATCTTGAGTAATCAGGTTCCTTTTCACCCTTTCGGAGAGTATGACCAATCCACTAACACTTTCGTTGTCGTTTGGTTGTGCTTATAGGTTCATGGCCTGTTCTCTGATAATGTCGTTCGTTAGGTAGAGAAATGTTTTGGTCAGAAAATCCTTAGGATAAAACGTAGGCGCACCTATTAAAGAAGGCTTGCAGTTTCCTCGATATAGTGGCAGTCACTCTACAAGTACCACATCCATATAGCAGCACAGATTCAACGTTGGAATGGAACAGTCGTAGCTTGGTGGTTAAGCTAATTCCATTACATCGCCAAACTGTGGATAGCACCCCAGACGCCGATTTTGCTTTACCTATTCGGATGGCTATATCCAGTTCGGTTCCGCCATCGGTTGAGACAATACTCCCAAGGTATTGGAAATTCTCTACTCTCTCAACCGTTTGTCCAGCAATGCGAGTTGATGACTTCGGTCCTAGGTTGATCATTTTTATGTTTGATGAGTTAATTCTTAGTCCAACGACGTCTTCCATTTTCACATTTTCTGTCTTTTGGTGAAGGTCCATTATTCTGTGCGACAGTAAACATACATCGTTGGCGTAGTTGACGTGTTTGAGTTTAGATAGAGTCCATCTGATCACCAAACAAAACAGTATTGGTGTAAGTATGCAGCCTTGCCGCACCCATTTTGGACTTTGAAATTCCTCAAACAGGTTTCTTTTGTGCAAAAATGTGGACCCATTTAATTTATCAGGAATGCCTCTCCTGCGCTAGGCACGTCGATGAACAGCAGGTGACTCTACTTAGGTCTGCCTTTCATCCAAAGGATGAAATGTTTCATATTTTTAGAAAAGTGTATTTTTCACCACACCCTGTAAAAAAGTCTATATCGACCGAATATATGAATCAGATTTACTTTTTCGTGCAAAAATATCGAACAAAAAAAGAAGTAAAGAAGCCCATTATAACAAATACGAGTACACTCCTGGCAATTATTAGTCAACAACCAAAGAATAGTGTGTGTGCTGAAGCACTAAAGTTGATGATAATAATAATAATAACAGCAACGTTGACTATGTTGATGATGATGACCATGGAGCTTATTAATATACCAAAAGAGAAGTCCAAGGGCCAAGGGGATGTCCATTACATTTTACAATGCCTCTTCTTTACCAGACAACAACACTGCTGCTCTCTTGTATATACAGTACGCTAGTAATTTACCGACGAGTGCTAGTGTTATGTGTATCATTTACACAGTGTCTTCTGCCTCGAACAAAAGTCAAAGCTCAAGACCGTTGTGTGCCTCGAAACGTTGAGAGCTTCACTTTTTCTTCTCTCATCTTAAGAACGAAAAAAAAAAGAAACATACTTAAAGAGGTTTTTGCTGCATCTTCCACTTGATTAGTTTTGTTGGTCGATTTACATGAGTTTTTTTTCTTTTCTTCTTCTTTTAAACTGGTTTACTCGAGATGTGCACTGAGGACGACGGAAAATAAATTGCTCATTGCTCATTGACTATATGCCCAAGAAGAGAAGAAGACAAGCAAGGAGTCAAACATGGAAAAATAAAAAAAAAACTTTAAACGAAATGCCATCTTCTTAGGTTGTCCCCAAGCCCTCTATCGTAATCCGGGGAGGAAAAATGTGCAATTTATTGGAGCAACGCTTGGCGTCAATGTGCAATGAAAACGAATTTTTAATGAAACGTGTATACACTGGAGAGGATCACTGTATGTGTAAAGAATTAAGCGATGAATGTCATGTTGAAAGAAATTTACTGTCACAGGGAGCAGAGGGGGGAAAACTCCTTGTACTTCCTTTTTTTTTTTTATTTTCTTTTTTTTTTCTCCTTTTTCTTCAAAAAAAAAAAACAAGAGTATTGCTGATAAGTTTGGAGAATAAGATTTATTACACATTCGCAGCCAAGTTGACAGTAATATCTTCAAGATGACGGATGGAAATATTGATACTGGAAATATAGAGCAAAAAGAGTGCGCGAATGATGAAATGTGAACCGTTTAATCCGTTTGGAAAAATTGTGATAACGCGTGAAGCTGACAATGTTTTGAACGAAGGCATGACAATAAAAATTTATTGGATTATTGACTCCTTATAAACGCTTTCATTCGAGAAACGACTCGTAATAAAAGATGAAGCGAAATGGGTGTTCTTTAAGTCTGGGAAAGTTGTTTTTATGTCCTGCACACCTTTATAGGGTGTTACCAACGCCTACGCGCCATCGTGTGGGATTTCTGGAGTCCTGACAAGCTCTTCTCTGATTGGTGCGCTTTTATCTTGACTGGTTTGTGTCATTTGCTTCTTTGACAGCAGTATGTTTTGCCAGTGTTGACCTAGACGTCTAATAAGCCTAAGATTTTTTTCTAAGAGACTTAATACCGAGGACTCGCCAGCTAGAGCCTTAATCTCATAGCATCAACCGGCATATTCATAGCCAGAGACATTCCGCAAATGCATGAAAGGTGATCAAAACTCTGCGACCCATACCAAAAGCCACCCCATCTGAGCCGTTGAAAAGCTTAAAGCATCGAGAATAACGTTGGTATGCTTGGAAAAGGATCAATGCACCCAAGACAAGCTGTTCTGTGGAGTCTTGTGCAAGAGTCAACCACATATTTACGAGAAAGTCCCTAAGTCCCCTAAGGAAGTAAAAGACTGCACTCAGGTCAAAGCTGACCCATTGTAGGAGGAAGAAAGGTAATCCTTTGGTCATTTTATCCTTCCAATGTCTAAAAACTACGTAGTGAGTTACTTACTCAGTTTCAGACCATATAAACCACCCTGATGATCTGGTGAGGTTCAGGATCTTGTCAATGTTTATGCTAGAGAATTCTTCTAGATTGTGAAAGAAGTATTTGCCGTGGAATTAGTTTCTGGAATGTTGGAGTCCAGTGATTTGGCAAAAGATTCATTCTCTGCAGAGTTCTTCTTCCGTTCGTTGCAGTTTCTTCATATGGTACAGCAGAGTGTTATGGCCCTTGAAGAGCCCCAGGAAAATGGAGAGATCGTCTGTCCTTACGCATTAGTCGCTCTGTCCTAGCTGTATCAAAAGGGTCGTCTTACAATTTTCCATGGGGGACTTTAAGTTCGCCTTTCCCGTGACTAGTTTCTCTGTTTCAAGCCTGAGATTGCAGGGCGGGGTTTTTACAGTGAGATCCGACTGTTCTAGCACCTTTTTCTTGCCAATGACATCATCTTGTCCAGAAACCCAGGAGAGCAGAAATTTGAGCTGGGTTCCAAGAATAGCTGCCTGGCAAGAAGGTTCACCTTCTGGTAGTATTGCTCTTACGGCAGACTCATTGCAAGGACCTCCTCTTGACTGCTCTGGTCTAGGAGTGGTATGGATCTAGATATTCACAGTGATTCAGAGAATATTCCAGACCCATCCTGGGTTTAACATATGTAGATCCATATGATCTTGCACAGTGATAAGCCTCATGTCTTTCCACCTTTACACTGCCAGAAAACTACGAGTTAGTTTCATATTTTTTTAGATTATTTAGAATAGCACCATTGCTGCTCCTTTTTTTTATTAAGGAGTCAAGGTCCAGTGAGTGTCAACTACCTACCCATATTGCGCGTGTTACACTTCTTTAGAAATAGATCGGAATTTCAGTTTGGTGCAGTATCAGTGGGACAAATGCTCAGTAGGAGTAACACTCTCAGATGTTTGCCACAGCTCCCACAACGACAGCATGAAATCAATACGATAATTGAAGATGTTAAACAGTGAAGCTATATACCTACCTACAAACAAAACGAACCATTGCTCATGGCTAATAAGCCGCCATCTACCGCCTTCAATTCATTCCACAGATACTTCGACTCATCAATCCATAACACCATTCCGTTCAATATGAATTCCTCCAACAACCGTTGCCTCTTTAAATCTTAAATTACTTCGTGCCGGAATAAACTTTTCAGGTAAACATCCATTCCTGGCATATTCTGGAAGAACAATTCCTTTACACTCCATCGAGTACACAACAAAACACCACCAACGTCGTCGCTCCAACGTCAGGGCCTTTCAAACACTATTAGAAAATGAATTGTCCCATTCTTGTCATTCTCTTCGTTCTTTGTGCGCCGGCAAAAGCAATAGCAAAACATTTTGACTTCATTAGCCCTAAGAATATAAGAGGAAAACATAAACACCTCCCCACAAATTACATTTTGCTACTACATCTCCAGCTCCACCAACCCATGTGCGAAATCCTCGTTCTATCTCTCCCCCTACCTAACCTATAAACTGAACGGAAAATCTTTTAATTTTCTTCTCCCAAGCGAGTAACTATTAATTACTCATTACTGTTTCCCCATTATTCCTGTTTCTTTATTAGGAGGCGTCAAAGGCCAGCCCGTTTGTTGTCGTCATTTAACGTTGTTAGTTTTCCTACTAGATGGTGTTGATGTTGATGGGTGTTACCAGCAGAGCGCAGATTTTTCCTTCCTGTTTTGCCAAAAATTATGGCGAAAAATATATTTACCTGTCGGTGTCATATGGCTTATACTTTTTTGGATAGAGACTCTTTTTTTTTTTTGCACCTCTTTTCTAATAGGAATCAATAGGAGGGGGGCAAGAAGAAAAGTTTCCTTTAATGTTGTACGTGACGGAAATTTATTCACGCAAGCAAATACTTTGAACAAGCTGTTTGGGTTTAAGAAGATAATAAAAATACAGATTGCATTTTTTTTCTTGTCTTATCTCTGGGCAAATATTTTTCTAGCACTGTCACATAAATATGGGTGGGAGCGCACACGATTACGAATTCTAATGCTGGTGGTAGAGATAATAAGAATTTGCAACAGAAAAGTTTGACAGGTTGTGCAAAAACTTGACATGAAAAAAGCAAATAAAGAAGAGGGTATTGGGAATGAAATAAATTATGCTGTGAGCAAGTATTTGCACAGGTGGGTGGTAAACAACATGTTTCTTAAAAGAAGGTACTTTTAAGAGCGATGACGGCGTCAAAAATTACTTCTACGAGTATTATTTTCTTGACAAAACTTAGGCGCATTACATGTTGACACGATCACTGAAAAGGAGAAATTTCATCGGCAGCATGGTCTTGAAAGTACAAAGTAGTCTACACAACGAGACGTCCAAAGACCGATGAAGCTAACCGTAGTCCCTTAAGCTGACACATACATACATATGAATCCATTGACGAATATGATCAAATGATTGTCAACCAAACTGATCATGTTGTGATCGATATGCTGAGCACTTGTCAGAATGGATGTCAGAATATTTTGAGGAGCCAACTTTGATTCTGACAGCTATCTCGAGATGGTTTTACGTGAACGTCAAATTTTCCATAACTCTGGCCCATGAATCAGGCTGAATTTGATCAATGGCAAATTGGCCTTCAGTGCTTTAAGAAAACCCCATAAGAAAGAAGTCGAACGGGGTAAAATCGCACGACCTTAATTCGCTCCACGTGGTGAAATGTTGCTTAAACAGAAGACACACTTTCATAAAATAATTTAATCATTTACATAGATTGAAAGGTATAAATCTCCATGTCGATTTGGCAAGACAGACCAAATAAATGACAGTCCACTTGACACATGTAGCTTCGACAATATAGCCGTAATCACCTGTCAAAGTTCGGAAATCCTTACTGAAAAACCCTTTGCCTAACCTAGCTTCTTAAGACTCTCTCGCCACTAAATCACGATTCCAAATTATTGAAATGTTAATACAAGTTTTTGATAAAGTCCATTTTATACAATTTAAAAGTGTATTTCATCGGATTACGGTTTTATTTGTAAGACCAAAAGGTGCATCTAAAGGAAGCCCTAAACCCACAGCTATCCGTAGGCCGAATGATAGATCACGTTTCTTGACATTTGCTCACAAAACCTATGATATCTGTCAACCACAAAGTGTAGCCTACTACATCCACTATCAAACTTCAAAAGAACCCCCCAACTTCGTGGCTAATCCAGTGCGTTACTTTGTTTGATACTCTCCCCGTGACACTGATTGATTCGCTGCACAATCAGTTCTTTCCCCCACTCTTTGCGCCGGTAAAAGATAAACAAACTTTACTTTTTTTTACTCCACGCTCCGGTAGAGAACTTCAGTCACTATCTACTGTTATATTCTCTTTATTCAACGGGGAACCACACACAAAACTAAAACAAAACGGATGGCTGATCTACACACATTTCTCCTGAACAATGACAATACAAAACCAAAAAAAAATCCACAGCAACACAAAAGACAAACTCAAGTCTTAAAAAAGTATCTAGACTACTGCCCACTGGCTTTTTTTTCCACATACTGACCCCAACAAGGGAGTTCATGACATTTTTTGGTTCCACGCTTAGAATTTCACGCGTAACTAGATATTTATGACGCGCGATGTTATTTCATACGCTTCGCTGTTCTATTTTCAGTCTCATAATTCGATTCAACAAAAAAAAAAGAAAAAGATAGTTTTAATCGTTAATCACAACAATGGTATGCCAGCGACGACAAAGTGTATGTATCTGATAGCTTAGTCTAGGGTTCAATGAACCTAACTACACTCGCCGTCCGAGAGTGTTAAACAGTAACAATAAACAATAAATAAATTTAATAAAACATTTTCCTCCATAAACGAGGAGGTGGCAGAAAGAGGGGGTACAACTGAAGCATTTTCTGGAGTACTTTTCAGAGCTTAACGAAGTGTAATAACGATGTGTGTGCTGCGCTGCTGCTGTGCAACATCATTCGATGCATCCGCATCGTCGTCGACTCTAGATTCTTCGTATCGTTGTTTGGGAACGAAAAAAAAAAAAAAAAGATGCGAAAGATATGGACAACGAGCGTTAATTGCAGCAACACAAAACGTACTTCTATCCAACGAACACAATAACAGATACAGATAGAAAAGCCAACCAAAATGAAGAATTCATTCCGAAAATCCCACTTGGTCATACGACGGCAATCAACGGACAGGCCACGGATAATCCGTTGAAGAGCTCTAAAGAGGATCTCCCTCCTGCCACTTCATCTGGCGGCATTGTACGATGGAATGCACTTTCAGTTCTGCGTAGGTGCAATGTGAGTGGTCAGTGATTGATTGAATCAAAGAATGTAGTCAATTCGGCGGTTTGCTGGCATTACATCGTGTACCAGCAGCTGCTCTTGTGTGGACAGAGAGAAGAGGGTAACTCCTCACTTTTGTAGGGTGCTCCTGCTGCTGTCTAATCCGAAAAAATAACATCTGATGTACGCCATCTGATGGATGCATCCATAAGGAATAAAGCTGAATGCTTTTGACAGCTGTCTAGCTGCGCATTGCTTTAAAGTGGAAGAGATCGACAGAAACTCGTTGGGTTATTGGACATGGTAAGCCAAGGTGGATCACGAGTAATACGTTCGGTTGAGTAATAAGTATTGAATGCTCATTCACCTAGTGCTGGAAGCAGAGGTCAAAAAACTTGGGACTAATTTGAGCGGTACCCTCAAGAGCTGTGGCATTAAGTTGCATAGCTCACAAATCCCGTGGAACATCTCATTTATATAAACAAAAGTTTATTTGCAACTAGTTTCTGCGAAGAAATCAACATTTCGGTGATTTTCCCGCGCATAAGTGAATGCTTCTTCTTTGAAACTGTCAAATTTCATTCACATTCCACAGATGTGGAACGCAATCCATATTCCCACGACTAAAACACTCGCGAGAGCTGTAAACTTCGTACAGTGCTGCCACTTGATAAAAAAAAGTCGCTGTCAATGAAATGTCAATTCGCTCGTTCGCAATCACAGTTGCTAAGTCACTTCAATTCCAATGTGTTGCCCTTAACCGTCTCAGTATTTTTTGACACTTGATGTATGACTCACTCATTTCATAATTTTTGTAAGTAGATAGCACAGAGGTTCTGAATCAGTAAAGTAAAGTACCTTTGCAGAGGTGCTAAAGTTTGCACTTATAAAACGAAAATTCCATGCTTGAAGTTAGTGCCTCTCAAAAGGACAGCGACTAAGTCCTACTCTAAAGAAATGACTACTGATGGTTCTCACACCTACAAGGTGTAAAGATTTTAATATTCTGCATATAGAACCCAATCACTTTTCGTCTTATCCTTGGCGCACCAGCTGATGGTGAATGTTATTTAATGATCCTGTGAGTATAAATTTGAGTAATGTCCCAAATTTACTGCTAAGGAATTTCATTTGACGCCATTTTTGTTTTCTTGAAACTTTCAATTTCACTTTTATATTACACCAGTCTGCCCGCTCTCTCTCTTTTGCTCAAGTTCACCATCGTCACGTCGTCATTCAGGATTGTAAAATTTTTGAACCTGTCCTTATGGCATCTTTAAAAATACGACACGAATAAAACCATGTCGTGTTGGGCCTTGCGCGTCTCCAATCTTTGTTTATAAATAGCTAAACGCCATCAACGCCAATTGAAATAAAAAAAAAAAAGTAAAAGTAAAACTCAGGATGACGACGACAACGAAGAAGAAAAACGATACAAATTACGTCCGACCTATAAATCTACAAATAAAACTTGCAAAGAAAAAAAAAGGACTCCTTTTCCTTTCCATAAATAAACACATTGGAAAAACCCTTTTCAAATGAGGCAAAACCAAATAAAAACAAGGAAAGAAAAACCCGCCTGCAAATAAGGAGCGAAAAGACAAGAAAATCTCATGCTGCTGCTGCATAGCTCCTGTCTTCGTCATCAACGGTCGACCGACGACAACGACGACGACGCAACGAACATGGTCGTCGTATTTGTTTTGTCAATGGATTTTCCACATTCTCCAGCAAAAATAGGAACATGTCACCACTTTGGCTGCATGGCCCCCGTTTCTCTGTGTGCCTCCTCTAAGTAAACATCCTATAGGAGCCCATCCATCTAGTTTATATCCTTCCCATTGGAATATTCATAAAACAACGCACACGCATGTATGCACTACGTACTGTAACGTCGAATTTATGATGGTGCATTAGTACAAGGAGTGGATGACGTAAAAAAAAAAAAAAATAAAGAGGAAAAAATATAGGACGAAGGGTGGTTGGACTGAATGACACATTCATTTGTGGACTTGTGTATCTGGGTGATGATGAATTACCATAAGAAATCATCACGCGCTCTGTCCTTATTCCTCCACCCACATTGCATGTGCGCCGCCTCATGAGTCATCAGCAGTCAATCAAAAAGAAAGAAAAAGGGAAGAAACTGTACCGTTATCATTACACAGGACACGGACACAACCCTCATTTTCTCTTGGTTCTTGTTTCCTCTGTCCCCTTTCAAGATGACTCTTGTAAGCATTCATCTTTCCTCTTTCCCACAAGATTGAATTATACTTTCAAATGACACAGATCACAAGCGACACACGCACACACTTCTGTGATCTGGGTCTGATGGTAATATGTATTACAATTTCAAGGATATGAATTGCTAAATCGTTTTATGACTTTTTTCCGCTTTCATACACAATTACAATTTAAGGATACAACTCCCATTGGGGTCGGGTTGGGTCCTTTTTCTACCTTTTCTGCAGCCCGCCCAGTGGGAGGTTTTAATCGCAGACCTAAATCTTGAATTTTATGGATTACAGGCACCATTGGCTAATAAAATCCTTTTTAGCTTTTTTATTACTCGGGCTCGTGTTGTTTTATGTTGTTGTTGTCGTTGTCGTTACCGTCCTTACCCGTGGGGGAGTAAGGCTTTTTTTTTTTTTTTTGGTTAAGGCCAAAGGAAGAAAGTTTATTTTTGGGGCACGGATACTAGACCAGAGCAATTGGTCTAATTGGGTTAAGAAGGAATTGCTTGTGCTTGACGATGAGGAGACTGATTTGTGTCAAATAATGAATAAAGTATTTTGTTGCCTTTGTTTCGGGGAGCCAAAGGGGAATTGAGGAAGGACTTTTGCTGTTGTGAATTGAACTAGTTGATGAAGGGAGCATGTTTGCTTTGGGTAACCAAATTTACAAATGCCATGGTCAGGAAATGAATGTTGACATCAGAGTGGTTTGTGTATAATTCAATAAGTGACTTGTGTAAACAAAACATGGGGATGTATCTTTGAAGAAGTAATCGAGATAATTGGCCTAGATTTAGGTGGAGTCAGTAGAGGTCGAAAACTTCAAAATAATCCGCGTAAACGAAACTAAGAAGTATGCTTAAAGAGGACCTTCAACACATGTATCTAAAAAGTAATACACAGTTAAAAAGCGCAGCCGGTATCACCGAAAATGCCTGTAGAAGTAGGGGTCCCCTAAGGATCAGTGCTTAGCCCTCTACTTTTAACACGTTTGTTGGCTGTTCAACAGCTAGAAGCCGACTCATTGGTACTCTACGCGGATGAAAAAAGCAAAATGCCCTGGAACTAAACCGTTAATCTAATGAATGACAACCAATAGTAATATCCAAGTTCGAATGCTTAGGGCCCCGTAAGGAACTCAAATGATAAAATTAATGTAGAATGACCAGGAGTTTGGATAAAGTGTTTTGTGACAAGAAAACACCTCAAAGGCTACAATGAGAACAGCCATGAAGAATGGATCAAAAGACTAATAAATTACAGGAACACTTGAGAGATGGCCAGCAAAGCAGTCAATGGAACAAGTTTCAAGAAAGTCTTGGAGGCTTCATTGTAGGAGAGGCGACCGCAGATAGGACTAAGGACAGAGATGTGTAGAGCTTGAAAAGGGCAAATGCATTCCAACATGTACGTGGAAAAATTACTGTGAATTACAACCGAATGTAAAAAATCACAACATCTCCCTAATAAGTAGTTTCTAGAGCACCCATGGAGAGTACTATACATACGATTATGATACCTGGACACAGTACTTTAAAATCTATAACAAGGACAATAATAACTAGAGATCATGAAAATTCCAGTTTGTTGCATTCCACTTATCACATTTAACGACTCACAGGTATTCACTCACGAGTTATTGCTCAAACATTTAGAGACATCGCCAATTAGAAATAAAGAATTTCCATATGTTACGGGCAATGATACTTTCTTTCATACTCAAAAACTGGCATTTCATTGACTAATCCATTCAAGGAATATGCTAAATTTTGGCCATAAATGTCAGCGAGCATTTCCATTACTTCCTCATCAGCACCCTTCAAATCCGTCTAAAAATAATAACATGAACGTCTTTATTTTTCCTTTTAATGAGCACGCGGTAAGGCACTGCAATTATACATCACAATTATCTTTTATAATTATACAATGATGGTGGCAGTATATGTATTATCATTTCATGCTTCCTCTCTGGGGAACGGTGTATGGGATGGGACAGAATGATGATCTTCTTTGCAAAGACTACGACGAAGACGACGACTCACACAAACACACAGAGAGAAAAACATCATAAAGAGGAGAGAATTTCAATGAAAAAGCCACCCACATGATTACATCCATCCACCAAGACGGTAGGGTGGCTCATCTTCTCCCGATGTGAATTGAGCTCTTCCTCTTTGTTGCCTGCAAAATGAGACGACAATGACGCTGAAGAGCTGGGCGAAAAGAACGAACCAGCTGTTACGTAGTCGCCGCCGCCGCCGCCGTCGTTGTCCCCGAGTAGGAGTATGTTACATGGCTTTATGACAAACATATTGCTATGCGTTGCCATACCATACTTTATCGCCAATTAAAATTCTCTCTGAGTCACGTACCGTATCTAACAAACGGAACAACAGCAACAAAAAAACTTCCCAAATTGTCAATTATCATCGATAATAACCGGAGCTTGTGAGCACAAGAGTGCTCCTCCTCTTATTGGAGAGCCTCTGATGAGCGTCGAATTAAAAGGCTTTTTTTTTTATTCTCAGAAGAAAATATAAAACGGAAAAGGAAATAAAAACGGACAGTAAAAACCGGAAGGAAAAGAAGTTAAAAGAAAGCACATCGGGTGTAGTGATGGTGACTCATTGTATAGAACACAAGTAACATAAGGCACATGCCATGCGACTGACTGATTGACTGACTAGTGACTACTCCCTGACTGTACCTTTTGTTGTAAGGATTTAGTGTTTGTTTTTTTTACATATCCTTTCGTACGCCATTTTGCATGAGCCGTACTCTTTTTTTTTTGGCATCTAAAGTTCACCCCTTTTTTTTTTTTTTGGGAAAGGTGGTGGGAATTTTCAACGGAAGGTGATATCGATTTTCTTCTCTTCCTGCTCCCGCATTTTGTTTTTTTTTTTTTTTTAATCCTTTTTATCCGCAAGTTGCAGGATTTCATTGTAGAGTGGGTAAAGGTAGTGAGTATCTTTTTGAATATATGTATATTGATTCAGTGGGGTAAGATAGGAAAGGTAGACAAGGGTTGCTTCAAGTTGGCGGATGTTTGTTGTAGCTGGTAGCGATAAGACTAACAATGGATATGTAAAGGATTTCGAAGATTATGTGGTGTAAAGGTTAGACAACACACATGTTTCTTTTCTCAAAATTGAACCCGTTCGAAGAGATGAGAGGCTTTGGAGATTTTTTTACAACTTGACGTATAAAAAAGGCTCAAAAAGGACAGGGATGTGGTGAACAATGAAAAGGAGATAGGAAGTTGGAAATTCTTTTAGGACAGGTACTGAAATTAACATAAAAATTTGATTCTGGATGAAGTTTTGCAGGACAACCAAAATTGGAGTAGGACTCGTAAAGTTCACAAAAATCTTGTATCCTTAAAATTTAAATAGGTTACTTAAGTGCTAGCCCGCAAAATTGACATAGCTTTTCGCATGTAAACAGTGTTTATTAACATAGAACTAGAAGTAGCTGTCAATTAAGTGACAGTTGAGACAACGTTCAAAAATACCCTCTTTTCCTATTGATTAGAAGATCAAGTAAATAAAATTAGCTTTAAGTACACGAATTTTAGAAACTTTATCAATGGTGGTCTCATGGCAGCTGCAAAATCTTATCCATGATTGTCATAGTAATGCCAAAAGATGCCTCAATCTCATGATAAGTCGCATGGCGATCTTGTAAGATCAACGTCCATGTTTTCCAGCACAACAACTGATCTTGACTGACGTCCACAAAATCCATCGCTAAGCAAACTCCGACCACGATTGAATTCAGCAAACACGGTGACCTGGGATGGTGCCTTATAGCAGCAGTTGATCGCCACACAATTTAGAAAATCATTACACGAAAATGTTCATGATTTTACTTCATTTTTTGATTAAAATAAAATGTTGAAGTTGCCATAAACAAAACAAGTAGCACTCATATTACAAAACGTTAAAGGTAAGAATACCAACAAAGTAGATGTTATATTTAACGTAGCCACGTCATTGGAAACACTGGTCTGTCAAATGTAAAACTTTGCAAGAAAAAAAGGAAAAGAAAACCACTTATGTGCATGCACAGAGTTATTGGAAATATTCAACATGGAATTGACAAAAAAAATTTCCCCATACGGCAAAGAAAAAAGTGTTGCCACCATCGCCGACAAATTTAACGAATATCGCTCCGAAATATGTCCCCAATTCACCATACTTTTTAGAACTCACCACTAGCTTTTTATGGAGAAAAGATATCCACGCCCACTTTAAGCTTTTTTTGTCAAAAAATGATAACTGATTTTCGAAAAATAGTCTTAACACAAAATTTTAAGTGATCATTTCTCATGTATTTACTGACACTACGAGTTTATAAAGCCTTAATGTAGGTACTATGTTTTAACTACTACCTACATATGTATTTTATTATTAAGCATCACTTATTTAGCTCGAAAATATTTAATTGCATTTAAGACTGTATTTTAGAAAGTATAAATCTGGAATTTAACACAAAATTTGTCTTGATTTAATGGAAAATCCGTTTTTTCCACCTTTCGCGACACCAAACAATAACATTTTTGTATTACTTTTCAAAATATGAGTATGAGTATAAAACCTTAATTTATAATAACTTCTTACTTGAACTTATGAAAATTGTCAACCTCATTGTTCTTTGTACATACCTGCAATACAGAAAGGAAATATGGTTAGCATTTGTAGTTAAGTTAATTTTCTTCTTAAATTACTCAAAAGAACTAGAAAATAGGACACGAGAGAGTATCTATATTTTGCGTGAGAAAACTACTAAATCTACTTTTACATTATGCGAATAAAGTCTGTTATAAATCCTCTACACGTTCTCAACAAATCTCTATAAATCAGTTACCATTTTGCATGAGCAGCAGAGAGATTCATAAATGGATGGTACAACTACACAAAGAGGGATGATATTCGCAATTCCCAAAAGGAAAATAAATCAATAAACATTTTGATGTTTTAACCGAGCTACTATGATTTAGAACTACGAAGCATGTATGATAAGCGCATACTCTCAGGGGAAAGAAGTAGAGGGGATTAGAGATGGATTCGCAATGCAATGGAGATAATAATTCGGTTTGTTGGTTATATAGAAGAGTATAACAAGTTTTCGAGTTTATTGGAGGTGTTTATTCCATCCGCCTTTTCAGTGTACAAAAAGATAGACTAAATCACTAAAAAGTCATCGATTGATGACTGAAGTCTTATGAGAACCACTGCTCTAATTATATTCTCAGACATATGTACATACAGCAAACCGCTGCTACTTCGGTTTGGCAAAACAACTGGGTTCAAAACTCCGAACTCGACGGACCAAATTATTGCGCTTTGGAACGCTCATCTTATCTTACCAGTCCTGCAGTATGAAGGCAAGTGCTGGACGATAAGTAAAAAAACTGAGGTAGTATTGGGCACCTGCGAGCGTCGGATATTGGGTCTAGGTCCCCTATGTGAGGAGGGAGAATAGAGGAAAAGATACAACCGTGAACTCTATGAGCTATATCAGGATGTGGATGTACTCCGAAAAGCTAAGATAAGCAGACTACAATGGCATGGCCACATCGAGAGAATGGACAGCAATGCTCCAGCCAAGAGAATCTTCGAATCGCAGCCCCCAGGTTCGAGTCGGCGAAGAAGACCGAACCTGGTACAACGATCATGCTGTCGCGGATGCCAGAAAACTTGGTCTTCACAACTGGAAGCAGCGTGCCCCATCCCGCAGAGGAAGGTATTCCCTTTAAGGTGGAAGGTATTTTTTTGTTCTCAATTTCGAAGGTAGACGAAACACACAAAGTAAGAAGAAAGGGTACCTTCGAGGATGGAGAGTTTCACGTTTCCCACAAGTCAAAATGAATGCAATCATTTTGATCGCTCTGAATTCATTCAAGTCCCCTTGAAGTCACTGGCAAGCATTGCAATCAGTTGAAGTCCTTGAAGTTATTAAAGTCATGTGAAGTTTGAAGTCTATAAAGCTATCTGAAGTCATTGAGGAAGTTATTTGAAGCCATTGGTTAATTGTTCAAAGACTTCAATGAACTCAATGACTTCAAAGACTTGAAAGACTTCAAGTGAATGCAGTGAATGCCAGTGACTTCAAGGGGACTTCAATGAATGCAAATGAATCAAAATGATTGGACTCATATTGACTTCAAAGTTATGACTGTATTGATTTTCTTATAATCCACAATCTAACCAGAAACGATTCGCCTAAAAATACCCATCATTATATTGCCAAACAATACCGCACAAGAACACATCCAGACGCCATACAGAGTGCAAAGAACCTAGCCTAAAGCTCGATAATGGCATACAAGAACCCTCTTAAGTCTCCAATTATATTTCAGACCAAGCTAAATTGTGGTTTGAAATTTTTCTTCTTCAATTTCCAAAATTAATTCATCCAATATTTCTTGCTCAATTCAAACGTACTTTAGTTCTTCGCAAAATTAAAAATAAAAGTTATTAATAACCTCTGCGCAGACAAATCTTCATCAATTTGCTTGCGGTTTACAATTTAAAATAGGCGAAACCCTCCACAAAGAAAAAGTATCTAAAAACCACAACAAAAAGCCAATTCAAACCACAACTAACCGAATAATTACATATGATTATCTCCAAGTAACCCTGGAGTTAAGTAGCAAAAAAAACAAAATATATATATTGCTCCAATACCCTTTTTCAAGCTTCGGCAAAGTTCAAAAATAACTCTCATCCCCTCATTAGCTTGTTAAGTTTGTTTTCTCTTCAAACAGAGGGTTTTTTTTTTTTTGTTATTTTCTTCCTCCACTTAGCTTTCAATTTATCATCGAGTCTTTGAAAATATATATTTAACCATAAGCTACTTATGTCAACAATAAATCATGTTTTTTTTTTTTTTTTTTGCTGAAAACTCTCATGTAATTGTGTGAGCAAAGAAGAAACAAGGAGCTCCTCCTGCCGCAGCCCACTTTGTTCGGTGGGGATAATAATAAAGTTGAAAATTGTTTTCATATTTCTTTCAACACAAAGTTATCGAATTACAAGCTTGAAGATACCCACTCGTTTTGGATCTATCTACAGTGTTGTTTGTTCACGTATCAATGCCCTTTTGGAAAAGAGACGATAGGGAAACGATAGAATCACTTTAAATGAATGATAGAGAGACAGAACACAAAATTTTGTTCATTCAGCAAACAATTAATCGATTTCCTGATGACGATGCATAGTAATATCGATATCTCATTTAGATATTAATTTTCTATTAGATCCGGCATATTTGCTGATCAATTTGATACACTATGTCGTTGCCGGCGCGCTGCTGCCCCTGTGCCACTACTACTATATCATCATCCTCTTCCGCTTCCAATGCCCACACGTATCCTATGACAAATCGATTTCGTTCTTCAAATTGATATACAGACACTCCACACACTTGCACACACGCTGTGTGCTATGCTATCGATAAACAAAAGTGGCAATGAAAATGGAAATAAAAAAAATTCTAATTCATCTAAACAGTCAGCAAGTTTATTGTTTATCTTTTGACTCTTTTTTTTTAATGATCCATGGGTGGCACGATGGCGAGATGGTGGATTGGTGAAGAATTTCAATGAGAAGGATGAGCAAGATTCATTGGCTTCTGCTGGTCGTGGGCTTGGGAATGAAATTCCAATGTTTCACAATAAATTGAAGCATTTCTAATTGATGCGTCATTTCAGCAAATTCAGCAAACAGAAGTATCTACAACATTTTTGTTTGCTAATTTCGTGTTGGCTGAGTAAATTTAGATAACGCCATGTTAGCTATTATTCCGACAAATGTTGGCACATAATCTTCTTCATCATTTAACATGGAGTGGCATGAAATTAATGGAGAAATATGGATATGGTTGGCGTGAAATTCCACAGACTGTGGGAATATTCAAACAAGCGAAAACTGACCCAATTTTTTTGATAAAGAGGAATGCAATGTGAGTGAGAGCACACCCTTCAAATCGTTATTATTGTTGACAAAATTTGTCATCGAAGATTAGTGCTGATAAATTGGATGAAGATCGATTCTAAAGTATGACCGATAATGGAATGGAATTCGAGGAAAAATGTGTACCTCCGCATTTGATGTGATGATGGAATGTTGGTGATTGACTTCTAATGGTTGGTTGAGTTACAGGTAGGGCCTACATATTCAAGTCCGAGAAAACGATTCAGACAATTTTAAGTCTTCTCACATTTCTTTTCAAGCAAATGATTCCCATATAAGACTTCCTCGTGAGCAATTCTTTTTAAACTACGAACGATCAAAGAGCACACAAATATCATCGCGTTATCAACCTTGTGTCTTGAGTTGGAAGTATTTTTTTGACTTGGTTTTCCTACTTTTTCCGACACACTATGTTCAAAGCTCCAATATTCCACACATATATATATATATATTTTTACTCGCAAAGTTGCTTCAAGAGTTAAAGGCTTGTTTTGCTAAAGGAGGTACTTTTTTCTTTGTTTCGAATACCCTTATAATTTGTGTGGGAATTATAAAGGGTGTATCATTTAGAAGCTAATGTGAGTCATGTTAACTTCTCATATGGTCGGCCAGAACGTAGTTCTCAATTTGCTGCCTCAAATTAAAGGCCATGATCTCCAGGAAATTTGGTAACAATACTTGCCATACAGCCCGTGAAACTACAGATTTATTGCAAGTACAATTTGGTGAACCTATGTCCTGTCAATTGGGCGCCTAGAACTGCGATATCACACCCTTAAGGCCAATTCATAAATCAACGATCTGCGATGCGAACAAATGAATATTCGCAAATTCTGACATTTTATTCACAACAATGTATTTCTTTTACATAAGTCGATAGAAAAATCACGCCCACTTCTTTAGGCACAGTAAAATTGGGAACTGCGGACCTTTAAATATGCTGAAAATGGTTTGTTCGCAGTTCGTTTATTTCCCGGTTGCAGAGCTATGAATGGACCTTTATGGCAGACACACATTGACACAGTAAAAGCAACAGCAACTTTGACAATCAGAGGAAAAGTTTTAGAACCAATGTTGTTACCGTAGTCAGTCGGTTCTGTTCGATTGATTCGAGAGACTCATATTCGAGACTCGAAATGGCTTTTAAACTGACAACAGACCAACACTTAAGAATACAGAAGTAACAATTGACTAGAGCTTTGCTGCTTCTAACCAACTCCAAAAAGTTATACCATTCTCCACGGTGAAGGCTTTAACACAGCATTATACATGATTGTATTAAAAAATGCATAAATTGTGTAAGTCACTGGGCTGTTTTATCATGACTATCTGCATATTTTTTTCTACAAAATTTGGACTTTGAACCCAAGGAAAATATACATTTTAATATATTTTTCTGCATGTGCTATTCATATTCAACACACACGGGTGTCCTTTTTAACCCTCCTCTAAAATGGAATTTCATTTAAAAACCAAACTTTATTTTTCTACTCTTTTTTTGCACTTGCATGGTTCAACAAACCCAACAAAAGAATAGGGAGATGGCAGGAAAACACCTTTCTACTCGATTGTGGTCAACAGCTGTTGTTTTCCTTCTTCCTGTGTCCTGTAAACGAATCGATAATGCTACCGCAAATATTATACATATGTATATGTATTTCTATGTGTGCGCTTGTTCTCTGTGTTTTATACGGTCACCAGGGGTATTAATGTCTTTCAGATACTTTACACTCGGTTGACTTTTGGACAAAACGGATGATCGGTTGGTCAGATGCGCAACGGTCTCTTGTGAGACAGAACATAGGATAGAAAATCCGACTACTATACATCACTCTAACCACCACTATCGTCAAGTAATAATCTTACCACACATCAAAAAGTATGTCGTGCAGTATAAGTTATGTATTTTTTACTTCTCCGAGTATCTTTTAGAGTGCACTATCTCGCAATTGCACACAATGGAGGTATCATTTGCACTAAGATGGTAATGTTCAGCACACGGTCGCCACCGCTGCCTTGATTATCTTTTCGTTTTTTTTTTTTTTTAAAGAAAAAAGAGGTTGTGTAATTGCCGCCGCAACAACATATAGCGCGGTATAAGGAGAGGAGTTATTGCACTGCACCAGATAGGAGTAGGGCCTCCAGAAGAACCAGAAAGACCACGGTGCTCCGGATTGTGGCATGCATATTGCGGATGATTTGTAGCAGGAAATACAATTTATTGTTGGTTGGAGTTTTGTGTTTTGTTTGGTTTGGTTTGGTTTGTGGTAGGAGGCAATTCACCAGAGTTGGTTGATAGGTTGGGTCTGAGAAGTAGTTTCGGAATACACATCCACTACGTGCGTGTGCTGTCATATCGAGTCTCTTATGGATGATGAGTCTGTTTGGTTTATTTCTTCTTTTTTTTATGGGAAAATACGATGCAATTCATCTGTGAAATGAAATAAACGAGACTTTAATCCGATTAGAGTAAATACAGAGATGGAGAAGGAGGAGTAATTGATTTGAAACATCTTTGGAAGTGACACGAGATAATATTAGACATATCATTTAGGGATATTAGATGGTGGCTTCCATTTATGGGATGTACCCAGAAACTACATCCTTAGTTTAGATGTTCAAGTGGACGGATGACGAACAAATTCGATTAGATTTTGATAAGTTGCCTTGAGTGGAATGATTCGTTTATTCTGTGGGCTTATGCTATGCTAGAGGGATACAGAATCGAAGTAGGATGCTATGTGTTCGATTTTCTAGGCGTTTGCGCGGTCGTCAGAAAAACATGCAGGTGATATGGTACGACCAAGCTATCTAGCTTAGATTCGATATGTGTTACACTGCGACTTATGGATTTAGTGTGCTCCCTACCACCGCTTTCGAGAGACTTGTGAACTTATCTGGCTCCCGTGGCATTACGATGCCTTCCGTAATCGTTCTTTTGACAGTCTTACAATCGATTTCTGTCCACAGTACTGGCGCTAGTACCGGTGTCAATAATTTGCTACTCAAGTCATTTCTTCACGAAATACTCACGCGAATGTTGTACTGAGTATTAGTTAGCAGGCTCTCAGTCGTCAGACATTCAATATCACTATAAGACCAGTCGTTGGACAACCTAAAAATTGGTATTTACTCAATTCTTTTAAAGGACAATGTTCCACAAGATCAGGGTAATGGCTTTCTCATAACAAAATCGTTAGAGACCTTCTTTCTTCTTGCTTCTTGTTTATGCTTCTTGAATATGCAATGCTCTGTCAGGATATGTGTTAGGAGACGTAGTTTGTTTCTTACCTTACCTCAAGCCTTAAACTCTGCTCCAGATTCTGGCCCTATTTTCTCTCGCTAGTTACCTAAACTTTCGTTCCTCAGAACGGTTTGCATCTATAAAGGTGTTTGAAGTATACTTTTCTGTGAGAGCGGTTAATGGCTCAGTGGTTAGTCTTGGGTTCGTGTGTATGGAGTTCCAGGTTCGAGTCCCAGAAAGTACGATCAAAATTTGTCTACGTCCTGCGAGAGTCTGACAAACTGTCATGAGAAAGCCTTTTAAAAACACTCTGCTCTTTAGATTCAGGATAGAACTGTAGGTCCCTTCTGTACGTGCATAAATGTATACCATGCAGAAGAACAGTTGTCAGAAACTAGGACTTGGCCTTCTTCTTGCTGCTTCTTGTTGCCATGCTTGACAATTTGACGGTATGACATTAATGAAGAAGAGACATATTCAAGTGAGGTGTTTCCTGGTTGATCACTTCGTCAGACCCATCCTTTAACATGCTTGTCCATACTATATATATCTTAAAAAATAGCACCTATGCAGCGCATACTCGTCCTTATAGGATGTCATCAAGTGTTTCCCTCCAAACGTCTGTGCGGTTCTGTAAAATTTAAATTTCTTCACAAAATACACCCTGGCAAATCAATAAAGCCGACTATATTCTTAATTGATATTACCCTTCGATATATTTCCGTTTTCCTTTAAAACTAGTTGCCCAACCCTTTATTTCTAATCAAATAAAGAGTGAAATAGGAAAAAAATAAAAAGAAACTCACTCCTTCCTTTCCAATTCAGCAATAACTCAAGTTCATTACGTGGGCGAGTGGGGGTCGCCTTCTCGTATGATTATTGCAAGAATAGTAAATAGCCGGTTCCTTCATTTTGCATTAAGAACGTGCTGCTGCGCACTACACACAACCTTCGCTATACAACAATTCACAACTATTATTTCGATTTACGAGTGTTCCTACAAATAGTGTACTCGCAGCATTCTATCTATGGACTGAGAGAGAGCCTTTATTCCGTGATTCCCCCGCATCGCACGACTGAGCCGGCTGACATTTTGCCAACCAAATCAGCTAACGATTTAGATTTAGCAAATCGCGCACACAATCAGGCACTACACAACAGCGCCTGGGAAGTTGAAAAGTTAAGGTTCATTGGTACTTTCGGTCTTCCTCTTGTTGTTTAACTCCATGTACGAGTATCTGTGTATCTTATTCGTTTCAAAAAAAAAAAAAATTCAAGGAGATGGTGTATCTGGTGTTAGGCCGCCCGTTCAAAGGCACGACTTCACATTTGGCAGAAAAGATAAAAGCCTGTGTGCTTTTTTTTTTTGTAAGCGCTTGCGACTCTCGACTGAGCAGCGTACTTGCGCCTGACTTTTTGTCTATTGTTGTGTCGCCTGTGTTGGGTGCGAAAAAACTATAGATACATATTAAGTCATTTTACTTCAATTGAAACGTACAGCCAAGGAATATGTTGGAATGGATGGTGGTTTGGTCGCGCGATTTGCAAATTGCCAAGAGACTTTCGCAAACTAGTTATTTTTTCCCTTTTTTTCCCTCTCTTAAATGGCAAAAGAATCTATGATCTGTGAAGTTTTTACAATAACAATTGAGATGTTGAGCCACTTTGCGTTTAACTGTCTCGTGTTTATATTAAAGATACGGCGGTCTCAACCGCCGCCGGGTGACTCTGACTCTTATCCGCCAGATAAATGGGAATCCATTTGAATGAATTGAATTTTAAATGTAGAGCGTTAAATTTAATGTGCAAACACATTTCCTTATACATACATAGTACTGTGTGCTCTAGTCTATGGTGTGGTGGCACTTAAAAAGAGACACTATACTCTCGTGGGGCTTATTCACAACAACTCGAGAGTATGCGTGGCGTGAACCACTCGATTAAGTGAAGGAATTTGCAAACAAGTGTTGTAAACTAGAATTTGTCTACTTACAGAACGAACAGTAAATCAGATAGGAACCGGTTTGCATTGTAATATCCAGGAATCGATCTTTGGAAAGATGACAAAGAGATTATTGGAATGCAGATGCAGATACATGTAGTAACTGGGAGGTAAATCATCTTATAAAATGTTCTATATGAAGCATTCGATGACTTGGTTTAAGCTTAATGAGAATTGATGGACTGTCCTTATGTCCGTCTTTCATTCTAATGTGCGGATTTAAAGCTAGACCACTTCCACTCATTACTTTTGCTCAGCGAATCCATTCGTACGAAAATTTGAGTCAGATGGGGAATTTTCTAAAAATATTTCGCACCAAAATTCTTAGCTTGTCAAATATCTAACAGTAAAAATCGGTCAGAGGAAGACAAATGCCCCAGCATTTGTTGGAACGTGTTGAACAAAAAAGCTGCCCACTTTTTAGACGTCACCTTTTTTTGTATTGATTTACTTCAAATTGTTTTGCCAAGCAACAACAACAAGCCAAGCATTTGACAGAACTGATAAATTTGCCCAAAGAAATTACTTGGACCAAAATTCGCAGCATGGGGAAATGTCTTACTCTCTGGTGAGTTCTCTCTTTAATGAAAAACTACCTAACTTTGACGTGCGTGAACAGGAATTCACTATTTTTGGCAAAATTTTGTAGATTTTCGTGGTTAAAGTCAGCGCGGAAACAGACCTATAATTTTTGCTTAAAAAAATATGACAGGCACTTGACAGATCAGAATTCGGAATCTCACAACTTACTGTAATATTTTCTGCAAACAAATACATAGGTAATCCAAGATATTTTTATTTCAAATGTAAACGACGTTAAGACACATAAATTACGTTAAATCTAAAAAGACAGTTTTATTCTTAAATCTATAAAAACGTCACCCTACATTCTTTAAAAAAAACTTTGCACGAAAAGCTAAAAATAAACCCCTAATTACCACGATATCTCCCCAAAAAAACGATGGAAGACACACGAGCAAAAGATACGAGGCGCGTGAAGTTATGAATCATTGGCACACCAGTAGCTGCCTGGAGTACACCTTCCCAAATCCCACGACAATATCTACTTTAATTATCTCAATTTTACCTGAATTACAGTAATTGTTTGAACTTAATCAACATCAACAAAACATGCCAGTTGGCTCCTACAAACCTACTACAAGCCAAGTTAAGAGACAAACAAGCCACATAAACCGTACCGTGATACTCAACAATTATTATGGTACCAACACTCACGGTAGTTAGCCGGCAATTTTATGAAAAACCGGTGCCAAACTGTCGGGCGGAAGCAAACAACAAAAAAAAAAAAAAAGGCAGAAAAATAAAACTACAAATTACCACCGCGCCCTTTCTTTCTTCGCACGCACTTTTATACATACAACAACTATAATAGGAAGGGTAGATAGAAGAATAAGTAGTTGGTTGCAGCAGTTTAGTGGACGCAAACGCAATTGGCAACACAATACCACAATTTTTGCTAATCAATCAAATAAACATGGTAAATTCTCCCTTCCTCCGTTCTACCACTCCCCGCGCTGTTCAATATCGTCATGAGCGATTGGATAAATGCAAGAAAAAGAAGAAAAAAATCTGTACTACGACCTACACACATTCTTTTCGCATTCAACCCAAAATTATCAAGTTTTTCTAGAGAATCTTTGCCTGCCCCCTTCCACTTTCCTACTTTATAGCAACCTTACACTTTTATAGGAAATATATCCTGGGCAAACATCATAAAGAAGAAACAATAAAAGAAGCGAGAGATCAAGAGGAGTTTGGAATGCATTGAAAAGAGAAGGATGTACTTAACACGAGTGTGTGGGTTTAAAAGGAGAAATGAATTTCACCACAGCCGGTGTGTTGAAATCCGGTTGTATTCCATCCTTTTAAGGGCAAAGGAGGAAGAAATTAAACACAAAAAAATATGAGGAAAGCAAAAAAAAAAATACAGAGCGAGACACCCTCAGGGAAAAATACTAAATCACTGGGAAAGAAAAAAAAAGAAGAACTGATAAATCTCAGGGGGAGAAAAAAAATTCGCAAAAACGAACAAAAATGAAATTGTCTGCCGTTCAGCTGGTTCAGTGAGAAGTTGCAAGATGTGAACACTGTTTGCAATTTTATTTGACAAGGACAACTTTAATGGAAGCTGCAATTTGAAGAAAGGCTCAGCTTTACTTCTTCTAAAAGATCTGTAAAGGGTCTTCGCGAAGAGTAATTCTACAAGAGACTCAAAATTCGTCCATATAATTTGAAATTCTTTACTTTGAAGACTTTTTAAATGAATTTGTGCTAGAACTTTAGATTGAACAGGCAGCTCCTCCTGCTGGATCATCCTATGTTGGCAACATAAGGCACTTATTGAACTCTTGTTCCTAACATATTCGGTTGACCTTGCGCAAAAAATGTAACTCCAAGCTAAGATACAAAGATGGTGTTACCAGTGGTTCGCTGGTTCGCAGCGACCACGCTGTCAGATTTTTGGTCACGTTCGCTCATGTGTTCCATTAGTTTTCTGTATACTCATGCCGCGCGACCAAATGGGAGCGTAGAAAAAGACGCTCGTGTGGCATTGGTCTGAAGCTACTTCGGCAGTGTACCTATGATGTCTCCTTATCGTTTAGGGTACTTGCAGAGAACCATGGAGTTCTTCTTACCGAAAATAGATTGGATTCACTGTTTGCCTACACTTATATTTGATAATGAAACTTCATCTTATGGTCCAAAACCTATAATCTGAATGCAAATGAACGAAAAAGACAACCAATTCAAAATTTCACGATTCGTCGAGGAAATAAACACTTAAATTAAGAAGACAAAAGGATATTTGCAGCAGGTTCAGAAAAAGAGATGTTTTTTTTTTATTCTATCCATTTTCGGAACAAACTTTTCTTCTCAAACGTTGTAAAAGTACCTACAGCTTGTAAAATGTGTCCCTTTTTATCTAAAATAAGCGCCGAAGCTTATCCAAGAATCATCTTGGCTCATAAGAGGACTCAACGCATAAAAGTGCAAAAGTATCGAACTCTTAACCAGATACCGTCCAATCACTGTGGACCCTTTATGACTATCAAATGTATGAGTAAATATTGAAGTAAGGACAAAGTTTTTGTTTTGTATAAAGGCAGTTTCTTAAAGAAATATATACATACATACATAGATACCTACGTATTGCATTTATTTTCTAAAATAATTGAATACGCAGGAGAAGCAAACAACGTAGAGTTGGTTCGAGTATTTTCGATAAAAATTAAGTTATTTTCTTATACTCTTGGCTGGAGTTCAAGCAATTTCGTGAGGTAACACTCAACGTTTTAAAAACCTTTTTACATAATTCAATTCGAGTAAAACTAGACAAGAAAAATGTACTATTTCATCAGACTACACCCATTTGCCAATAATTTCCAAATACAACCAATCAAGACTACTTTAAATTGATACCATAAATATTTAAGCAACTAGCTGCCATCCTGAACTCCTGATTATAACTTATCGCGTCGTCTGCCAATTCAAGGATTTTTCATCTTCCACGTTTCCAATTGTACATATTGACTATCTCCCTCCCTCTACCAGGCTTTCAATTGCAATTATAATCAATAGCTATAGCTACATGCTAGCAACAAGGGCTGGGTCCAAAAGATTTCCACACAGAGAAGACAAGAGAGGAGAAAAAATAATCCTACCACAATACACACCTACAGTGCGGATCGGCTTTTTACGTAGGAGTTTTTTTTTAGCCTTAAATAGGTCCTGACTATAATAAAATTTAAGTTAAGCATAATTTTCATAGACTTTTTTAACGGCACTAGAAGCCATTGTCTTTTCTTCTCAAACCAGACACGATTAATAGAGCCGCACCGAAGGAGTAACAAGGATATCAAATCACACGCACACTCTGCCCTTTGCATCAGTGTGTTGAAATGTATAAATCCACCATCTGCATGCTGTATTTAAAACAAATTCTTTTAGCTTATTACATTTTAATAAATAATCCAAAAAAAAACTTAAATTTTTAACAGAAAAACCAATCTCCCTTCCACGATCCACAACTTCAATTCCATTTTCACCCCACCTAACACTTAGTTCTACAAAAAAGAAAAAAAAAAACTTGAAAATGAGAACCAAAAACCGGTAAAAACATTGTTGTATGTCGGATATGCAAGAATACATTTTCTTTGTTACAAAGGAAAAGTTTTAATTAAAACAAAAAAATCAAAGATACAAAAAATTCAACTCACCTCGTTTTGTGGATCCTAATTGATCTCAAGGCGGGGATAATCCTCAAATAGTAGACGACAAAACGAAAATTTCGCTGCAGAAAATAATGAAATTATATTTTCTGCCTGCTTTCTCGCACACACACGAAACACACAAGACGATTTGTTTCTATTTTTTTTCCGTTAATTTTTTCAATTTAATTTGAAAATTGTTTCTTTTATTTGAGATGAAAATGTTTAAAAAAAAAACACACGCTCGAATAGAATACTTCACTGCACGACTTTACCTCTCGGACATGCTAACGGCAACAGAAGAAGAGTAGAGTAGTAGACACGGACAACGAGATAGCGAATATGGCACGCACACGAAATGTATGGAGAGAAAAATTGCACAAGTACACGTTGAAAATGAAATATGAAACGAGGCAAAAAAAAAAAAAAACGATTCTGCTACTTGATTCGCGAGAGTTGAGTGAGACTTTTTGAATTGAGTTGAGTTTGATTGGTGAATTGTGGGAAGAGTGTGTTGGATATTCCAGGCAAGAGTTTGAGGGATGAAATGAGACAACACTATGTGTGGGGGAAGTTTGAAAAGGGCAAGTGAACGAGTGTGAGTTGTGTGGAATGAAAGAATGCAAAAAAAAATTGGGCGCTTTAAAAAAAGGAGTTGAGTGTGGAAGCAGGACAAAAGAGAAAGCATGGACTGGAGTGTTTGTAGAGTGGAGAGATGAAAATAAGGGAATGGAGTTGTTGATAGAAACTGCAGGAAAAAAGATTGATGCCAAATCCAATAGAAAAGTGGAGTTAGTTCGCCATGTTTTTCAGAAAAGTTTCTCTGCGCATACAATCGGCGCTCCTGAGCAAAAGCAAAATATATGGAGAATTCCCTGAATAGTAAAAAAACATTTATAAAATTAGCAAGAGGCAACAGTAGAGGATATAAAATATGCTTTTTAAAGCATTAGTTCTAACAGTTTGCCAGTAGTTCTCAAAATTGTTGCTACTTGTAATACTTCTTCTCTTGAGAGTTTGGTTGCATTGTTTGCTTTTGGCTGTTTATCATCCACTACTTCGTTTTCTTGCAATTTAGGGTTATATATATAGAAAATATGTTTTAAGCACTGGTGGCTCAGTGGTTATGTGTTGGATAACGTTTTTTCACGGCCCCACCTCTTGCGGGTGTTTGACAAAAATTCAAGAGCATAACTGTCATAACAAAGGTTTCCAAAACCTCTATGCCCTTCGGATACGGCATAAAACTATAGGTCCCTTCTGTACATGCAGAAATATGTACAGTTGTAAGAAGCTAGACCTTGGCCCTATTATGGCTGTTTACGGCCTAATATTTATTTGTTTCTATTTGCTAGAAATCCCTCCTATTCACTTCAACTAATCCAAAAACACTGTGCACAACAGAATCAGCTTAAAGTTAGTTCTAAAGTAAAGTTAGAATAATATTGTTAGCATAGAAAACATTTTGATTCTGTTGAAACTCATCTTCATCTTTGAATAATTACTGCCTAGCTTATCTTACTCATTGCATTGCTTTAAAGTTCCTCATTCCACTCAAATGGAAAGCGCACTGGATCGTAAATCCTGCGCAAAACAGTTCAAATGTTTGTTAACAACCACACGACTATTGAAATCCAAAACTTAAAAAACTCTCCTGTAAAATTAAGTTTCGAGCAACTAAAACATTTGAGCAATAAGTAATCGATATCGCAGTCCGTCCCAGTGCTTCAAGTGTCTTTTGTTCACTCATCCAGCTTCTTGACCACAAAAAGCCACGATTGGCTGAACCATGCTCACTCACCCTATTTTTCCACTGCAAACACTTCAACCCCAATACACAAACCTCAGTCCCATTTTCACCACTAATTTGCCGCATTTGCAGCATTCTGTTCTGCTCTCACACCAGCTGTTTCCGCGAAAACAACACTCAAATGTCAAACTCCCCACAAGAAAAAAAAAACGATGTTTTCATATTTCTTTTGATAGATTAATTTGTCAAAGTCTTGATCAAGTGGGTGACCACCACTTCGCTCGACCACCTCAAGTTCTATCAGTTTATCTTTATCCCGTGTATTAAAATGATAAAATCGAATCTGTAGCTCGCAACTCTCTACTAATGTCAGGCAATCTAATTGAATACCTTAAAAGCCCCGAACTGGTAGTCAAGTTCCAAGAGTTCTTTGGAGTCGAATACATCGATGGAGATGCGAGTGTCACCCCACTCCAGACCAATGGAACCATCAAATCATCAAAGGAAGAGCTGTCATCGCCCGAATCTACAACAGAATCTCAAAAGAACGCATCGAAAAAGGATCTACCCTATAGAATAGGCAATAAGTTCTGGTATTATCTCTTTATCATCGGGACAGAGCTTGGCGATGAGCTCTTTTATGCAACATTCATACCGTTTTGGTTCTGGAATATCGATAGTGCCGTCGGCAGGCGGGTAATCTTTCTCTGGTCAATTGTTATGTATATAGGTAAGTTAACAAATCTCCAAAATCAAGAAACATTGCCTCTAAATTCACTCTCTTTGTAGGTCAAAGTCTAAAAGACATAGTCCGATGGCCACGACCCGGCCGGCCCGTGTGTCAGTTGCAACAAAAGTGGTCCATTGAGTATGGCATGCCGTCGACACATGCTATGGTTGCGGTTTCCATACCATTCTCCGTGTTTATATTCACACAACAGAGGTGAGTCACCACAATCGCAAACCATCAATAGAATTTGTTTTATCATTGTCTCTTGTAAGGTATCTGTATCCGGCGCATGTGGGACTGATAATATCCGTCCTTTGGTGCACTGTTGTATGCCTCAGTCGAATATACCTCGGAATGCATAGTGTTTTGGTGAGTAATCGAATGTTTATGGGTGAACTTACTTATCATAGCTAATCAATTGGTTTAATGGGGAATTGTAACGATACCGCGTGACACACGCTGCTAAGAGGTATCGCATTTACTTACCCACCACGATATCATGGTTTTTCATTCAATTGGTGAGAATTGTACTTCCTTATTGGCAACAGTCTTAAGATTGATAACGCCAGTCACGTTCTATTCAATGAAACGCCTGAAGGTGGTTACGATTTGCGACTAAGAATCGATCAATTTGGTATGAGTGGTCTTATCACTAAGTTTGTGTATGAAAAGAATCTTGGGAAAAAAAACTTTATTATAGCATCTAATGTCATCGGCGCGACGTGCCAATTTGGCGGAGGTATTAGCACTTTAAGAGACAAAATTATGTGACATGCGCTTTCGTTAGTTTCTGCTTGTTTATTATTAATTAATAGATAACGTATTTTTGTTTATTTCTGGACTCTGTAATCTAATTTTCTTTTTTGTTAATATGTATATCCTCGTTCGGAGTTTATTGAGAGTCATAAAGTTCGTTTTTATCTTGTTTTATAATTGCTTTGGCATTATTACTTCTAGAACATAAACATAATTGTTCACGCAATTAAAATGCTCAATTACAAAAAATCTTTATAATTTGAGCCGTTTGTAAACTGAATATAAGCTAGTGTTTGCCTTCCAGCAAACCTTTATTCAAACCAAAAGGCAGGAAAACTTTGCTATTACACTTATTGAAATATCAGAAAAGACAGAAGGGTCATTGTTCGTTGGATCTTCAATTCAATTACCGCCAAGGCTTCTGCGAGACGGCTTGCCGGGATCTTCCGATGTTTAAATATCCTACCAGTTGGACAGTGCATTCCATGTTGACACCTGCCCTGCGCACTATCTGCTGTAGTCACAAACGTCACATGACAACGCATCTCGTTGCATTTTTAGAAGAGCTCAGAAGAACTCCACAGAGCATGGCGTGTTTTGCGATCTGGATAAGTTTTATCTGAATTGGGCCATCATACAATAACATTGTAGTATCTGCCTGACTGTATTCCAAACGATTAAGGTACAGCTTGTATTTTCTGCAAATAAAATAAAGAAACTTCATTATTGTTCGTTGCTTTGTATCTCTTATGCTTGGCAGCAGTATTGACAAGAATTTAAGCTCTTAATTGACTTTTACTCATATTTAGTTTCGAAAATTCTTGTGAGTTTCCACTTACTCATGCCGAATGTAAAGCATCGTAATGTTCTATTTTTATATCAGACTAGGTTATGCTTTCAAGCTTGTCTATTGAAACTCTGACGAAATTCTAAATTTCTAAAGCATTTTTGGTCTATCATTGACATTAGACTATGAAGTATCGTAGGCGATCTTAATGAGTTTGTTTCTATCACGCTTACATAACATACTAGGGCTCAAAAAACCGATTGTACTTTGTTTATACATAATTGCATCTCTTTCATTTTAATAAGCACTTAAACTAATTGACTAAAACCTAGCACTTCTTATGTTCTGTGCAGGATCACTGTCCATTTGATAAGCATAAGCCAAAGGTGATCTCTCTTGTTAGTTTGCTTTCGATAGAAAAACCACTGAGTCGTTTCATTGTAACTTCCTATAGTGAACGTTTCTCTTAAAGAGTCTTTTCAGCTTTTATTCATAGCATCTTTTTACATTGTCTCTAATTTCTTTTTACTTATTTCAGGACGTCTTAGCCGGTTTGGTTTTGACATTCAGTCTAATGGTGATCCTCGTTCCACTAGTCGATTTCTTGGACTTTTACATCGTCACAAGTCTTTATTCACCAATTTTTGTATTTGTCATATCAATTTTTCTAATTTACTGTTACCCGCAATCAAAAGAAAAATGGACTCCAACGAGGTTTGTATTTTACACATTACAAAGCACTCCTCCTATTAATATATATATATTTTTTTATAGAGGAGACACCACAATGACAATATCTGTCTGTGCGGGTCTTCAACTCGGCGCATGGCTCAACTATCAACTCGGTGATCTCAACGGAGCACCACCACTAGAGCCACATATAATCATCTGGCCCACCTATCAAATGTGGGGTCATTTAATCTTACGAACAGTATTCGGTTTATGTTGCATTGTAGCAACCAGAGCTGTTGGTAAATCCATATCATACGCTGTAGTTTGTACCATTCTTGGTAGGGATCAAAACGAAGTGCGTAACTCGCCAAGTAGTTTACAGAACAAAATCAAAACTATCGTTGAGCTTAGTTATAAGTATTTCACTTACGGAATGATTGGATTCAATACACACTATTTGCTGCCAAATGTATTCAAGCTTATTGGAATTGGACGACCCGATTTTTACACGGAGATCTAGAAGACTTGAACACCCCGTTAACGGTTCCTAAATATCAATCATTCCATATCAAATTCGGTTTTTTTTAGCTTCACAGCTTTCGTGAATTATAGAAGATGCACAAAAGGAATGTACCCCAAAGCTCAGCGACCCATTGAAAAGAAACAAAAGAAAAGTTTTGCTTAAAAGTTGAATAAAAAATTGCCTTTACTTCTCTTTCAAACTTGTGTGCATTATTTTATGACTAAAGGGGTGATCATAGTTCACTTTGAAATAGAAATTCACTCGTGTTGTAAATCATCATTGGATCATCATTAATGCTATGCACCCTTTATTAAACTCGCATGTATTGTGTCCTTATAGATAGTCACCCCAATTCTTGAACACGAATACGACTCTTGAATCCGAACATAGTCGTATTTAGTTATTACAAAGTCGTATATTTGTTCGGAGAAAATACTACTATAGTCGGATTAGACTGTCGTATTCGAGTTCAAGAATTGGGGTGAGTGTCTGTGGGATTGGGACGTGATCAAGTTCCACTACATAAATTGTAATCAACTGATAATGACCTCCTAGTTATAACCGCTAGCGAATGAAAAGACCCTCCAGTGGACGTGCAGAAAAAAATCAATTAATTCAGCTTCAACCTTAAGTTGCTATCGCAACACGTTGTGTGCTGTTGTCGTTGCTGTGTATAGTGTGTTTCAGACCACCGCATCGGTATTTTTGTGTATCCTGTTGAAGTTGCTGCTGGCTGTTGCTGTGTCAATGTGTTTCTACTATTACATCACACTCGATCCAATTACATCCGGTCATATAAATGAGATTTTCTCTCTGATTCAGCCATCTTGGTTTCTATTCCCAAAACAATTTCATATTGTTGCGGATTCAGAAATGTATATAACTGCGTTGCGTTGTGTGTCGCAGCTAGACTATTACCTCTGCTATTGATTCACAGGTGATCACAAGTCGCACATGCACCTCAGAATGTTCAAAGCATGTGGGTCCATTGATCGGACCATTGTTCAAATAAGCAGCTGCGAATTGTACGCTCATATAACGTTCATGACTTGCTAATCTTTTTCAATTCATAAATTATTTGATTTATGACTATTTTTTGACAAAAAATACACGAGACGTGGTTTCCCACTTACGAATATGCTCCAAAGTATGCAATTCGTCGATAAGTCCAAGTGTTTGGTTCGATTTACCTATTTTAGGGTGAATCGTATACCTATTTCAATAAGAACTGGTAGATTAGATTTAATCAATAATGCTACCAACTATAATATCTATATAGTCTGCAATTAAATTGGTAATATTACCACCAACAGGTCAGGCTATAAAAGCCAACGTAAAACAAAATCGCCTTTAATCGCATTCAGTTTAATTAAACGCAATGAAGGGATACGCGGTATTAGTAGCAGTTCTTGGAACTCTGCTCAGTGGTAGGACTTTGCATAAAATTCCAATTGTATCAAGTTTATTAACTTAGGGTATTTTTTAGCGCTTGCATCGCCTATAAGTCTAGATGAGCCTCTCAATCAAATTTGGCCAATTCCGCAGCTTGATGGCAGTATCCGTTGGATGACTCGTGGACAGGCGATGTTGCAAGCAATGTTTGCCGAGCCATTCGCCGTCTCTAGTCCAAGAAAACTGGACAAAGTTCGCTTCTTCTTATACACTCAATCGAACCCAACAGTGCCTTTTGATATCGACATGGATGATCCGACTTCATTATCAAAGTCGACTTTTAATAAAAATAATCCCACAATGTAAGTTCGAGCGATTGCTCTCTGAGAATGTTGTGTAACCATAATCCCACCTCGAATAGATTCTTTGTACATGGCTGGTCTGGATCATATTTAGGTGGACAAAACAAGAAGTTACGTGAAGCTATTCTCCTTAACGGTGAGAATAGGCAATTCAACTACTTCGCTGTCGATTGGAGTGTGTATGCAGATACATCTAATTATATCTCTGCACAAAACAGTTGCTCCAAGGCAGGAAAGATACTCGCTGAATTTGTAGATTGGCTTAATAGTGCTGGCGATCTTCCATTCAAGACGCTGTCTTTATATGGACACAGTCTGGGAGCACATGTTGTAGGATTCGCCGGAAAGAATGTTAAACGAGGAAGAATCGACACCATTATTGGATTGGATGCAGCTATGCCACTGTTCAACTATGACAAACCCGACAGTCGTTTAGCTGACACGGATGCAAACTATGTGGAATCTATTCATACAAATGGTGGACTAAAAGGATTCTATAATCCAATTGGACAGGCCGCGTTCTATCCAAATGGTGGTAAGTCCCAACCTGGCTGTGGGTTGGATGTGGATGGATCTTGTTCACACGAGAGGGTAGTGGACTATCTAGCTGAGGCTTTAAGGCGAAACGCTAATAATGGATTCAATACGGTACGCTGCAACGAGTTTAATGAAGTCAAGGACAAGGCATGCCGGCAATACTCTGGAGGAGTGCGCTTGGGTGATCCAAGTAATTCAAACCAAGCAAATGGAGTGTACTTCTTGGAAACAAATAGCGCCAGTCCATTTGGTTATGGAAACTAATTGTCTTGTTGTTTGTGAGAAGTAAATAATTTTAATAAATAAATAAAGTTAAGTCGAGTGGAAGCGGAGGGGAGCAGACAAAAAATGTAATTTTAATCACTTGGGACACTTGGGGTTCCTATGGCACTAGCTTCACACTTAAAAGTCTCACTGGGATTCGCATTTTACGCCCATAAACAGTACATTAACGTATTAACAAACCCTTTCGATATTCTAATCTGCTTTTGCCATTACTCCACGACCTACATATACTACATACGATCAGACTTAACATGCTAACATAATCATGGACATGTATGTGAACCAATGACAAGGTTAACATAGCACGCAGCAGTCACCGAAGAGTTCTCAATCAAAGTAAGTGTACATCAGGGAAGCATCCTCAGTCCTTTGCTATTCACTGCAGTCTTAGATTATATCTGCTTCAAAAGTGGCTGACCCAAAAGAGAATCAGTTATTTAGAGTATTGGTATATATAGAGTATTGGTACTGCTCGTTTTTTATTGCTAGCATAACCTTGAATGGAAAGTGTTTCCCAAGTGGGAAATGTTCAAATAACTGGTATCTTTGGATCAAAAGCGAAGTATCTAGTGAGGTTGGTATCAATCATCGCGTGAGTGAAGGTGGATGGAGTGGCGGGAAAACTCAGATATCTTTTGTGACTGAGAAACGTCTTTGAAGCTGAAAGGAAGGATCTGCTAAGATGAAGATGCTTTGCATGAATAAAAGGGAAACAAAGCTTGATAGAATAAAAAGATTGAAAAATCGAGGAAACCTTCATGTAAAGCAATCCATCACAAGCACGATGGAGTACTACCGGCTCAGTTTGTATTGTCATGCTCGAAGGCAAGATCCTTCAAACGTTCCTTCACCATTGCGAATGAAAAAAACACTGGATCACACAAACGCAAAGTGATCAGACTGAGAAGCTTGCTGGTACTTCCTAAGATCAAACCAGAAGACCCCACAGGGCTATGATAAAAGGAAAAAAAGAAGGCTGCATATGTTTACCTCTAGCCAGTATTCTCCAGTTTTGGGCATTAAAAGTCCTATCGGACTTTAATGGCATAATCCTTGCCAACCTCATTTCATGAAAACTTACAGAATCAAAATGATCTTTTTCGTATTAAAAACCTTCCTCAAGAAAAGTGATTTGTTTAAAATTGATCTCACTCTCAATGGTTAGCATACCCGTTAAGTTTATAATAGTTCAAAATATTACTTACCGACTATCTCTAGGACAGCTTAATTTAATTACAATTGGTAGTATTTGCAGAAACAATTATAGACTTACTAAGTTTACAGTCGCAAGGAATTATATTATATCAAACAAGTACTTATGTGGATTATAGTCGAAGAGGGTAATATATTTCGGCGGTATCTTTGTATTGACATTATCAAATAATTTACTAGGTAACTAGTTTTGGTTAAAGTACACAATATCATAAAACTCTTGAAGATGTTCTTATCATGTAAGGAAGCTTTTTTCGGTATAAATTATCACCTTTTTGTTTGATAAACACGTGTAATAATTGTAAATATTTACACGATGGAAAGATCTAAGACTGTAAGTACAAAACGTAGTATAAATTACTAGTAAGTGCAGATAAACTTAGGAATGGAAGTACATTCGTTGTCATAAAGCAGTCTGATGGATTTTATAGTAGGTTAGCCATTCGCACCTTTTTGGCAGCAATTAAGCCGATAAGTTAGAAAAATTAAACCAAAAACTACGATGTCCGCTCTACCACCCATTGTACTTAAAAATATTTGCTGATAGGGGTAGAGGTTTCTTGGCCTAATGTATCGTGTAGGAAGAATTATTATTTTCATACTTAGATGTTGTCTTGGAAAAGGATTCACAGTGAATTTTTGTGTACTTCGGGCCAGCGATCAGCACAACACATTAAATGCACTTTTCTAAACTTACCATTATTGTCTGGACACTTATGTACCTTTTCCTATGCATTAAGCGTGAGATAGCTTATGTATGTCATAATTGAACAAAAATTCTGCTCGCGTGCTGTCAAAGTCCAAGGGCACCCGTAATTGCATTACGTAAACGTGGCCATATGTCATATCATTATTGTCTGGCTGTCATACGATGTCCTCATCCTCAGGGCTACGTACGGAATGCTTTCTACGTGTAGAGCCAAAAATGAAAGAAAACTTGACGAAACCGAAATAATTAGCGTAAAGGGAAAGCTGTGATACTGCTGGTATCACCAATTGCAAAGTTCTGCTCATCACTAATATTTTCCAAATCACTTTCCAAATTCGAAGCTACATCGATAATCCCAAAAAGAACTAAATGGTTGTGTCTCAATGCTCTACTTGTTGCGAAAGTTTAAACTTCAGAATGTAACCTAAAACTTAAGCAACCAGTTAAGCTCCACTCTAAGTTTAACCAAGCACTGTGAAACTAAAAAATTCTTCAACGGAAGTTTAAGCCACAAACTATGATTGTGAACTGGTCATAACACTTATAATCAAACGATAAAATTGTATTCAACTTAACCTAAAAGATTCTATATTCTTAATCACGAATTGTAAACATTCCCAATTGCAAATGGCGACTGACCATTTGTTTCCAAATAATATACTCCTCGAGCACTGTAAGCATTATTTGGATCGCCCAAACGAACACCAGCCGCATAAAGATTACAAGAAGCATCCTTAACATGTTCAAAGTCTCCACATCTAACCGAATGGAATCCATTTTTGTCCCTCGTCCTTATTGCTTCAGAGAAATATTCTACAGATCTACCATGCGCACAACCACCATCAATGTCTAGCCCGCATCCTGGTTGAGATTTACCACCATTCGGATAGAATGCTGCCTGTCCAATAGGATTATAGAATCCCAACATTCCACCATTTGTTTGAACAGTCTCCACATATTCACCATCGGAACTTGCCAAACGTGAATCTGGTTTGTCATAATTAAAAAGTGGCATAGCTGGATCCAAACCAACGATAGTGTGAACCCTTCCACGCTTAACATTCTTTCCTGCGAAACCAACAACATGGGCGCCCAAACTGTGTCCATACAAAGCTAGGGTTTCAAATGAAAGATGGGCATTGTCATGTAACCAATCAATGAATTCGGCAACAATCTTTCCAGCTTTCGAGCAACGAGTTTGGGATGTGACGTATGTTAAGGATTCTCCATAGACACTCCAATCCACTGCTATAAAGTTGAATTGGCTATTCTCACCGTTAAGCAGAAGAGCTTCTCGAATTCTTCGATTCTCTCCACCTTTGTAGCCACCATTCCAGCCATGAATCATGAATCTAACCATAAAGGATGGTTAATAAAGAAATGAAAAAGTTTAAATTGAGACTTACCTAGTCGGGTGCTCAGGATTGAAAGTCGAGCGCGCCAGAGATTCAGGATCATCCATGTCTAGTTCGATGGGTTCAACAGGATTCAATTGAGTATACAAGAAGAATCGAACTTTATCCAACTTCAGTGGACTGAGAATGGCTTGTGGTTCCAAAAGATAAGCTTCTATGATCGCTTCGCCACGAGTCATCCATCGTATACTCCCATCTCGCTGTGGAATTGGCCAAATTTTATCCACAGGCTCGTCAATATCCACAGGAAGGCTGAAACCTACCCAGAGTATCTATTTGTTAAGTTGCTTCAAATACGTATTCAGAAGAATATCCTACCACTTCCAAGGATTCCAAAAACCACTGCTACGAATGCGACGTATCCCTTCATTGTACTTGATCACTTCTAATTAAAGACGTACTGCGAGTGGATATGGCTTTTATAGGTAACCATAATCTTCAAATTGGCGTAATTTTTATTTTGAATATTTTATGAATATCTAATCAATGAATTAGGTGCTATAACTCTACTATTGCCGATGTTTGATAAAATCTTATCTCTTGGGTTTTATTTCAGATTCGACTGGTGTTTTGGCACAATTTGACATGATCATTTGGTGTTGGGTGGGCTTATCATAGAATTGCGAGCGTAGAATCTCTGGTATTTATTGCTTTGCTTTCATACAATTTATTTTTAAAAATTATAAATGCTACTGCGTGGTGCAAATGAACCAAGTCATGTCCGCTTGATAAGGATCAGCACAAGGGCGTATACATATTTTTTTAAGTAGTCTATAGCTAGTGACAGTATTTGCATCTTTCTTTTGGGTTACCTACAGAAAGCAAGACGGATGGATGGAACAGATTGAGTATCTGCTGGCGATGTTCTGCTTTGTTGAATCACCGAGATCCTAGAATATCTTGGTCCTGGCTGTGACATCAATTGCTTCTACTACAAAACCAAAATTCTATAAAAGTCTGAACTATAACAGCCGGAATGGTTCAGCTCCCAACATTTCGAATTCCTTCCCTAGAGAATGCGACCATTCGGTGTCAGAAGTGATAATACGAATCTATTCTTCTTCTCATAAATAATTAGTCTCGTTCTATTAATCCTTATGCAAAGTCAAAATTTGAAACCACTTGAACTTATATCTACAAACACGATTAGAATCAACCGATACAGAAGTATTATTTATTAACAGGAATAAAATTACTTTGATTAGATTAGTATTTAAAATAACTAAGAGATTTCGCATTGACGGTTTTAATGGTGGCCCCCCAGACTTCTAGCGGTAGTTGAATTTTATTACGCGATATGATGAGAAGTTCAGTGTTATTGTTTTGTTTTGTTTTAGTCCAAAGTTCGTGAGTTAAAATGAATTTTTGAAAACAATTTCTAACTTACATTTCTCATCAGCTCATGCTCTACCTTCAAGAAGTAGTGACTCCAAATTTGATAGTCAAATATGGCCAATTCCGCAAAGAAATGGACACATACGATGGATGACCCATTCTCAGGCAATCGCTGAGGCCTTACATACAGAACCAAAGCCAAATACCCGGAAAATGGATAAGGTCCGCTTCTTTCTGTACACCCGATTGAATCCTGCTAAGCCAATAGAAATAGAAATCGATGACATTGAATCCCTGGCACGGTCGACTTTTAATAGTTATCATCCAACTAGGTATGACACAGATTAGGTCTGTTTGCTACTTTGTTAAGAAATAATTTTTTTACAAAACCTGTTTGAATACAAAGGATTCTCGTAGTTTTCACAGACTAGGGTGCTCACGAGACAATAAGATATTTTCCCGAATTTTAGTGCAAGAAACTTGATTGAGCTGATTTGTTAAAACTGTCAAATGTCAAGTTTATGTTGTTCAATCCGTTCGTTTACTTTTTTTAACTTTAACTTTACAGAATTTTACCCCCAGTCTGTGAAATTTGACGACGATTTATAAATTTTGGTACGCGAACAAGCTTGATTCATATTTACATATTTCAACAGATTCATGGTTCACGGTTGGAATGGCGGACATGTAACACCACAAAATGCTAAAATTTTGGACGCAGTTTTCAACACCACAGATGATAGCCCAACGAATCTGTTTCTAGTTGATTGGAGTGTCTATGGAGAAACCCTTAACTACATTTCAGCACAGAAAAGCTGTTCAAAAGCTGGTAAAATTCTTGCTGAATTTATTGATTGGCTACACGACAATGTAAAACTATCATTCGATAACCTAACATTGATGGGTCACAGTTTGGGCGCTCATGTAGTGGGATTCGCTGGAAAGAACGTGCAACGAGGAAGAATTCATACAATCATTGGCTTAGATCCAGCTATGCCGCTATTCAGCTATGCTAATCCGGAGACAAGGTTATCAGACACTGATGCAGAATATGTAGAAACTATAACGACTTATGGTGGAATGGCGGGATTTTATCAGCCAATAGGTAAGGCAGCATTTTATCCGAATGGAGGGAAGACGCAGCCAGGATGTGGTCTTGATATTGATGGTGAATGTGCTCACGAACGTGCTGTGGACTATTATGCAGAAGCGATTAAGTTCAAAGAAAATAATGAATTCTATTCGGTGGGTTGTAGAGATTTTTCTGATGTGAAGAGTGCAAGTTGTGATGTTAGAACGGGAGGAGTAAGACTAGGGGATCCGGGAAATGCTTTACGTGCTGAAGGTGTTTATTATTTAACTACAAATGGGCAGTCACCTTTTGGACAGGGAAATATTTATAAAGAATAGAGTGAAATAAATTTGTTAAAAGTCTAGTAAATTGTTTATTTGTTTTCGTTTATCAAAGTTAGTACCATATATGGAAGCATTCAATTCCATCAATTCATTTGTCATTGTGAATCATTTTCTAAAAAAACGAGCCTTTCAAAGTCACGAGCACAAAGAAAACAAGCAAGAATGAATCATGTAGTTCACTTACCAAAGGGAAATGAAAACGAATCATCATGCAGTATTCAAAAAACCAATGTAATGTACGAACTTTCGAATGGATTCGTAAAAGGATGTTTGGAAAACCAGAAAGTTGAAAGTACAAACAACAATGGCGACAAGAAAAGAAGGAAATACAAAGAGCACTGCAAAGCCATAGGAATACATTCGAACATAGATAAAGATCACGAGTCACTCGAAACATTCATAGCTTTATTCCAAATTCAGTGGCAACTAGTGTAAGCTTATATAATCATTTCTTGGAATGAATTTGAATGGGAGATCGCGTCAGATTCACTTTATAAGAGGCAATATATGGGAGCCCAGCGAATACTTTTTGTGAATGAATACGAATGTGTGTGAAGATTGCATTGAAGATTTGGAATGGCTTACAAAACGAGTCACTTTCTGCAGGTCTCTGATAGGGATTGAAGTTATGAACGATATCTTATAATTATTTCAGGCCTGTCCAATGCGAAACCAATACAACCGCTAGTTAGCGCAAGATTAGAAAACGAAGGAAAGAAGACATGAGTCTATACTACATAGAATACCAACCAATGGATTAGACAGGCATTCGCCTTTATTGTATTCCATAGTAATATTACTAACGTCTGAAAAACTTCGAACTATCACTCATCCCTGAACACTACAATTTCCAACCGATTTTCAATGAATCGGTTCATTTAATATTTTTCCCACTCAAATTGAGTGGAACTACATCGCCTGTCATTTAACTTTTTTTTTGAGTAAAACTTTAAGCAAAACAAAACAATTCTATCCCCATTTTTGGAGCAAATAGTTTATTTTTTATTATAGCAATTTATCTTTATCAGCATTAAGATAAGACAGACAAATCTCGAAACAAGATTAAACAGTGAAGAGAGGTGACTGTGCAATTTAGTTCGTCAAAGTCTTCGATTTGAGTTACCACCTACATTCGCAAAATGAATCAACCAGCTGTTGAGGCTGTTGAAACTATCACCGCCCCCGTCGTCAACAATGAAAACGAAGAGAAATTAATTGTTGTCACAGGATTTGGACCGTTTATTGGTCATGAAGAGGTCAACGCTAGTTGGGAAGCGGTCAGGATTCTACCTGAGAGTCTAATTTCCGAGAATGGAGTCACCTACAAAATAGAAAAGCAACTCGTATCGGTAGTGTACGATGAAGTCGATGCTGCTGTCGATGAAATTTGGGCAAGAAAACCCGAGGTATGTACTGAATCGAATTGAGGTCATATTTTATTGTTTGTATGGGAATTGAATTGCTAGTGGGGGTAGAAAATAGTTGTTGTTGGTATGAGGTCATCGGCTAAAAATAATAGGAATATAATTTGAAACTGTCGTTACATGGGGCAGTTAAAACTATATTCAGTTGAAAAAAAAAGGTCGAACAGGAGATTGTTGATAATCTCTAGAACTAGGGCTATAGCGAGCATTTGTATTTTATAGAAATTTCATTGCACTAATATGTTTTGCAACGTATGTTTGTTGCATATAACGTTTAAGCCAACTTCGGCAGAATCTATTTATAGGTACAACGATTGTTTCAATGCGCAAAGAATGTGGGTAGTAATTTCATACAGTGATGAAATGCTGTTCACAAAAGTGTGAAAATTCCAAATACATATATGTACATTTAATCAAAGTAACTAAAGCAATCTTTTTAACTTTTTAATGTCTTCATTTCCTTTCAGCTAGTAGTTCATTGTGGCGTCCATGGCGGTTCCTATTGTATACGTGTTGAAGAACTCGCCTACAATCATAGATTTAATCGAAAAGACTACTCTGGCAAAAGGCTATCCGGTGGTAGTGCTTGCCTAGCAAACAATGGTACCTCGTGCAATGCGATTCGAACTAAATTCGATGTCCAGAAAATGGTAGAAAAAACAGCACCCAGTTGTGGCTGCGATGAAGGAATGCTAGTATCGAATGACGTCGGTAATTACCTATGTGGTTATATTTACTTAAAATCTTTAGACCAAGATTGCACTCGAAGTCTCTTTGTCCATGTGCCGCCCATTAACAAACCATTCACCAGCAAAGAGACAAGTAATATTGTGTATAAAATTATAGCAGAATGTGTTCATCAATTGGAGTCCAGTGTTGAAATATGTGAAAAAATTAAAAATGACTAAGAACATACACACATTTGCCTTATAAAACACACATATAACATGTATCTGCCATGTTTACAATTACATATGTATAATAAAACTATAATAACGCCTTTTTAAACCTGCTACTAACGACATTCACAACAAAATAAATTTATATTTGTTAAAACAATTTTTTTTTAAATGATTTACCAATGACGATTGTAGGGCTAAGTATTCTAGACTATGGATGTACGTATATAAATATATATCTAATAAAGCAGTGTATTTACAACAAGAGAGATGTTAGTTTTTTGCATGTTCTCTATTGATTTATTGGGCAAAGAACCCTTAGACTCTCTGTTCTCTCAATTATTCTTATGCGACAATTTGTATCTGAGCTTGAACGCGAAGCAGACTTTTCCACCCTGACCAGAAAACGGGACAAGAATCTAGAGGAGAGGAGTTGTAGATAACTCAAATTCATTGCCAGAAACTCTACGATGCGTAGGCTTAATAAAGGACATAATTCCACGTACTCACAGAAACGAATCCTCCAGTTAAAAGACCCGAAAAGATACATAAATGATAAAAGTAAACAAAGGAAACACAACACTTAAAATAGCTAAAACAATTTTAATTTTTATATTCACTTACGCCAGTGAAATGTATTCTATCTAGAACTATAAAATATTTATGTATTAATTAAATATTTAACAAAGCAGCTACATATTTACAATATAAATCTAGCTATTCTCGAGTATTGCTTGCATAATCTTAAGTTCTATTAAATTAACTCGCTCCTTGGGAGCGGCTCTCAGTTTCTTCGCAATTAACTTGCCAAAGAGATCGAATTCATCCATTTGTTCAACATTGTTGGTTGGAGGCGGAGACAACAATGACTGCGATGCTAAAGGGTCTTCTGTATTTTTTGGGGTAACTTCAAGCGGGTAGATTGTAGTAGTGGTGGTAATGGGTGGATTACTACTGCTCACTGTGCAATTGTTTTCCTGAATTATCTCTTCGGAAATGTAATGTTGTTCGTTGCGATCAAGTTCGTCATTAAAGACTGTGGAAAGTATTGCATCATTCTGTTCGATGAGAAAGGAATAATCATCCAATCGAGCTGTGAAACACAACAGTTGATAAGTGCAAGGGGTTCAAGAAGAAGCAAGAGTTTTACCTTTTTTCTCCTCTGGCTCATCCAAGGATGTCTCTGATGTTTGGTCACTAAAAATAAAGTTAAGCATGTATGATATTTATTGCTCTTATTTAAATGTTTATTCGTTAATAAGTAGGAAATGTCATGGTTAAGTACAACTGCTAGATAATTTCTGAACAATAGAATTGTTTAGACGAATGACGCTTTTCAGAGAATTCAAAGATTTTCACAACATCAAAACAAGACAAACTTACATTGGAATCACAACGTCCAGGAACTTCAGTTGGTCGTAGTACTTATACTTTGGAGTATCACCGGTCAGTCCTTCTTTCTCAGCGTTTCGAATCTTCCGATAGCGATCTCTTATGTTTTTCCAAATTTTCTGTATTCGATCTATTTGTATCACTTCGCCAAGAGCTTCGCAGACCTCTGCCCATAAAATTTCCTTCGTTGCCTTCACTGTTGGAGATTTACTAGACCGCACCTCGTAGAGCATTGGTCGTTTGGCCACCTCCTCAATGATTGCCATGCCAATGTCTGTAAAGGAATTCATCTTGCAATTCATTTTAGAAGATGAAACAAAATCTTACCCTTGAAGACAGCTTCAGTTGAGCAAGTCTCATACTTAACCAACGTCTCAACATCTTGAGATGTTCCTATAGTCTGTTCCGTTTGGAAATCATCAATTTCATCGTAATCATCGGTTTTGACTACAATCTCGTCGTTTTCGTCCATGCCCAGCCCCGACAACTGGTCATCCGTGGAATTGGCCTCATGACTAAGTTCCTCAGTCTCAGGATTAAAATCAAAACCACCAAAATCAGCAGAAACAATGGTAAACATCTTTTCCGACGGGATTTTGATGTTATGCTTTCGATTCAGGTGCTTCCAGAGGTTTGATGACGACGTCTTACTCTTATATACATGCACTCGTCCCTTTGTGTAGCACAGCATACAGAGAATACGATCGTCGGATGGATCATCTGGTGCCGAAGAGGAACCAGTTGTGTCCTTGGTCGCCAGCGCAAAGTATTTCCACACTCCACTTGGATTTTTGTGACGGTTAGTCTGTCGAGTCTCATTGTAGACGATTTTATACTCGCTGGTGATCTTATTCCCGTCTGCTGTTGCCTCCGAGTCTCCGAAAGCCGTGTCTGTGTGAATTATTTTAAAAGAACCAAGCTCCTCGGTACAACTGCGACCTCTTTTCAAGAAAGCGGCAGGTGGTTTGGATTGGTCCATTTATGGACGAGGTCGGGGAACTCGATTCGAAGAGGAAATTTTCAAAACAAAGCGAAAATTCTTTAGCCGAATTGATTTTTTTTTTTTGTACTTCCGAGTCGAAGAGCTAAAGCCAAGCTGCGGCGCCTGGTACTCTTTTTTTGACAAGCTGTCACATTTTGAATCATATCGTGGGTTTGTTCGATCGGTTTTGCATAGGTGGTGGAGGAATAAAATAGGTACGTTCATTAAATTATGACAGTAAATTTTCCATCGAGCCAAAATGTATTTTTCGAATTTAATTCCATCGTGTGAAATCAAATGATACCTTCTTTCACAGTTCAGGCAAGAAAACTTTTTAATTTATGGCAAATTTTAGATATTTTTCTTCAGTTGTCTAGTTGACAATAAAATCGAACGAAAGCTAGAGCATGACAACGAGCAAAACGCAAATCTAAAGTTGATAATGATAAACTTTGCACCAAAATGGAAATACGAGAAAGAAACAATTTTGTCATTTGTCCAAGGTTTTTTATAGGCGCCAACTTCTAAATCGAGAGTTGAAACAGTGAATAAAACAACTAGCCAATTAGATTGTAAGTTAAACACAGAGTTGATCATCTCCGCGTTTGCCAAAGGAGTTAAACAATAGCAAATAAAACGATATTAAAACTAGTAAACGGACCACATCTTGGAATAATACATGCGAACTTTTATTGAACCTATTTTAGAAAAACAATTGAGACTCTAAAGAGTCGAATTTTAAGATAATATGCAGATCACTACTAAGAAATCAGTACTGATTTTGGAGATCATAAGTAAACTTGGATGGTGGCAGCCCCAATTTTCTTTCCAACTCAAGTATTAGTAATTTGTTTTTGTACAATTCTGTTCGGAGAACTTGCTTCTTTAGCGAGTTTATTGAGTCAGAATTATCCCACTTTCTTTTAGCACTATCCCTTACGTTGCGAGCCTTTCGTTTTATATTGCGGGGCATCACAGGATTTTCTGCTCTAAAAGCAGCATTATCTAATGAATGATCCAGCTGCTCACATGAATCTACATTTTCTGTTTTTATTTCCAAGCCATCTAATGGATAATGATGATGTTCGTGCAACACTGCTTCTTGTAATTTAAATTCGGAATGATCCGCTTCCGATGATTCCTGGCACTCTACTAATGGGCTGCCCGTAATTTGTAATATTTCTAGAATCGCCGCATCTATTTTGGTTTTCACGTTATTCGCCTTCGCCTTAAAAAAATAAATAAATAAAATATTGAACAATATCATAATCATGCGTGCGAGAATTATGAATATCGTAAGCCAACAAAGATGTATCTATAGATTTTTACTAAAGCAAAACGAAGTAAATTCTACTAATCTAGAATTTGATTAACAGCTGTGCAACCGCAGCATATCATAATCATATTATTTAGTGTTGCCTTTGTGGAAAGAAGTATTTTAAACCTCTTAGGTCTATATTTTTATGGCTTAAATAACATACAATCGAAAGTCGATCAATGGCACCGAGATCAACTGCGAAATCATGAATTTCTATTCCATCACGGCAAAGAACTACTATTAAGCATCCCGGTTAGTCGAATTTCGACTGTATTTTGCAAACAGTCCTAAAAATTATAAGAAAATAAACAAATTGGAAAACTTACTAAAGTTCGACTCTTCCACAATCCAAAAATATGATCCCGAGCGTAGATCCATCCACGGTCAGACGAAGCTAGCCCTAAATCTTGCGCCTTCTTTAATACTTCCGTCCATGCCTCTTCTTTTTCCTGCTTTTTTACTGGATTATTATGACACGAACTAAATAATATGTGCTAAAGAACTCGATTAAAGCGGATGAAAAATACTAAAACTAACAAACTTAACATACCCTTTTTTCCTTTACCACTTGCAAAACAGCCAATTTCTTTTCATTTATAGCAGCACGACTCATTGTAATAAGTGGATGATACAGACAAAAACAAACGACGAAGTAACATACTTATCAACTCACGAAATGTTATCGATATTACTTAGCAAACAATGATTACTATCTTCAATTGATAAGTGGATGAGAACTAAAATAAATGCCGACGTGTTTCACCTACTGGCCGCACTTATCAAAACAAATAATAATCAATGAATAGTTTCTTTGCAATAAGTGCATAGTGGTGGGTGAGATTATTTCACACATTCAAACCAGTTGCTTGAATACATACACGTTTGTTTATTTATTTTTTTTTTTCTTCCTTCAAGGGTGAGGTTGTTGGCTCTACTTTTTATGTCAATTTTCGTCTTTGCTTTCTTTCGCCAAGAAGTACTGTTCTTTTTGAGAATGTTAAATGTGTTTCGGTACTCAATCGTAATCCATAGCATGGCACATTGTAGGGACTTATTATTTTAGTTTATTGCCTATATGGTTGCCTATTGGTCCACAACACAATTATAAGTAAAAAAAATATATAAAATAATAGATAGTAACTCATAATCGAGCTGTAATCAATATCAAACTCTGAACCCTATGCTGAAGAGACAATGTTTGGTAGGTAAATGTGCCCTCAATCCGAGGGCGTAGGCAGAAAAAACAGTTGTTAAGAATTGTTCAAACTTTGCCGAAAACTATTTTAATATAAAGATGCATATGGCAACGAAGGTGTAAATGGCGTTAGTATCTGGTACAGCCTTACAAAAGAAAAATAATGTTAAGCCCCAGCTATACCGTGCCTGTTATCACGTAGATACAGAGGCTTTAACCTAACGACTTTAGTTTGCACTCAAATTAAAAAAAATATGATCCCTTTTAGGTGAGGAAACATATTAACATATTAGAGAATCAAATATTCTATTTATGTTCACATAAAATTTTCAAGCGAACAAACTTTTTACGCTTCAAAAGTTGACGTTTTTCAAATGTCAAAATATTCCCGTGGTTTTCTGCATGGACGGCACGAACTAAATTAAATTCTCAAAGAAATTTTGCGAATTTCCAACTCAAAATGTTGCGCCATATAACCAAACTATCAGCAATTAGGTAGATCAATTTATTTTTTACAATCCAATACATAATTTTACCACAATCATCCTAGGTTACCGACAATAGTAACCACACAACACATGTCCATCTATCCCCCTTCGTACATCGATCCCGTCTTCAAGAAGGAAAAGCAAGCATTTCTAAAAGAAACTGGTGAAAACCTTAAATTGGCTCATCTGCCCACAAAGGCGGCACGCAACAATGACACCTCTTCAGTGTTTCACGATGATATCCTTAGTAAATTCACAAATTACGTAATGCGCAAAGGAAAGAAAGTCCTCGCCCGCGATTTAATTGAGAAGAGTTTCGAGAATATCAAGCGAATCCAGTTGGAACGATACAATCTGGCCGAAAATCCAGAGGAGAAGGCTAAAATCGAAACAAATCCTGTGAAAGTCTTGCATACAGCAATTGAAAATTGCCGCCCGCTGCTGCAATTGACGCCGATCAAGAGAGGTGGTGTAACGTATCAAGTACCTGTGCCTGTGACGGTGAAGAGATCGTATTTCCTGGCGATGAATTGGTTGATTGAGTCTGCAAATGAAAAAGAGCGTAATATACACTTCCCCGAGAAGATGGCGTGGGAGTTGCTAGACGCAGCCTCTGGTCAAGGACGGGTTGTGAAGAAGAAGCAGGATCTTCACAGGCAAGCCGAGGCTAATCGTGCTTACGCTCATTACCGATGGAGTTAGATGCTTCGTTTGACTTGATTTTCATTTTGTAACTCTAAATAAAATCACTCCCTTCTCTAGAAGTTGGTCAGTTAATTATTTACTTCGAAAATAAGTTATTGGGTAGAAAACTCAACTTCCACAGACAATCGGCATTTAAAGAGCTCGTATTAAGGCTATGCCAACCTGAAAATGAATCTACTGTAGTGTTCTCACAGTTCCCAAGAGACAAGCTGTGGGCATAAAGAACAGAGTAAACAAAATACATTTTCCAACTCTACATCACGTTATACATGTACATACGTGCGTCCTAAATCTATCAATCTTTTCAACTTAGAGATCTCAAAATCCAGCCAGTTGCTTATCTAAAAATTTATTTATTTTTTAGAATTAAATTCACCACTTGTTGTCCTCTCCAAAAACTGCGACGTATCTCTGAGGGTCTGTTATGACTCCATATTTATTCAGTAGTTTGTATGTCGCTGATGAGCCTTCTCGGCTCTTCACTGGTTGGTACACATTGATTCTCCTCGCAGGCAGTTCCCAATCGGCAAGTATATTGTTAATGACTAGTTCTTGGTTCTTCCTCCTTCCCCAAAAGTCAACATAACCCAGCTTTATTTTGTCGCTTTTTTCGTTCATATAGACGAAGCCAATTAAATTGCGAATTGGAAAGCTGCAAACTGTTAATGTTACCACACCAGTGACACCTGAAATATGGTCATGAGTCAAATTGATCTCCTGTTTGGAAGGATTTCTCACCCATTGTAACGAACATCGTTCCGAAATTAGGATCCAAATGACCCGCTTGTTCCAGGGCGAGTACAGCGGGTGATCCGACTGCTGTGACGAGAGTTTGATAAAATTTAAGCCGGTTAAATGCTGCTGCAAGTCGGATCAAGGGAAGTCTATAGATCTCTGTCCAGTTTTCCTGTCCAGCAGTACTCTGGCTGGGTTTATTTGAGGTGACATTTCTGACAACTGTCAGATTGAGTTTCGGTATAAGGAGATGGGCTTTGTGTATTAGCTTAAATGTACTTTGAATCATTTTATAGCTTGAACTAAATTTTTGTTTTTAACAAATAAAAGGAGATATTTTTGCTATTAAAGTGAGGTTATTGCTGAAAGTTGAACCATAACAAACAGTAGGGGTAACATTGAAGCAAGAAATTTTTGATTCAATGCTGCCACTTTTCTCAAAAGGGTGGACATTTTGATGAAGGCGTTTATATTTTTAGTTTTCTTTGACAGTCGCCCAACAAAGCACACGTTACTGCTCTTATAAACATTAAATGCTCAAAACCCCACATAAGTTTGATTTATGCCATGCTACACAAATGTGACTCATTTTATAGGTTCGCAAAAATGGATACGCTGTCGATATGCATCAATTATGTATGTAAGACCCAAAGATTTTCAGTACTATTGTTCTGACGAAAGAAAAACTTTAATTCTGCAACTATTCCTTCAGTTGCAGGTTCTAAAATAACAATTATAAAGTGCATTCTATATCGATCACGTCACGAGTTCCCATCAAGTATTGTAACTGTCAATTGAATTATATATATATTCATAGTGTTCTCCCTTCTCAGCGAGCCCTACTTCGCTGGATTCGTTTGTCTCAAAGGTACTTTGTACTTACCCTTAAACAAACAAAAGATTAACACAAAAGTGTAAGCACTGCGCCACTTCGCAGCCATAGCGTCGATATTACAGTTTTGTTTATGGTTCACGCTAAATGTCATTTTACTTGCAATCATAACACGTGCTACAGTAGTTTCCAAATATATCACAAAAAACATTAGAAATTCCAAATAAATTCAATAAAGTTTAATGGCAACTAGTGGAAAACTTAAGGAAGCGTAAGTATTTCTAACATTTCCTCACTGTCTCCTCCTAATTTAGTAAATTTTTCTATCAGTTTCGAAGCTGAAGCACAATTTGGTGCCTTTTACACCGGAGGAATCGTCGCTTGGACATCGACCGGAGAGGAATTCATCTGCCAAGATGGGGGAAAAATAAACGTCATCAATGTGGACAGTGGGAATGTTGTGAACTCCATTGGTGAGGTTGAAACTGCGGATATTGATGAGGATGTTGTGTATACTTTTGCGCTCAGCGCGGATGATGAACACGTCTTGACTGCTCACAAGAGTGGATTGCTGAAAATGTGGGCAAAAAAGACTGGTATTTTGAGTAAAATGTGGAAGAGTGCACATAAGGGACCAGTGGCGCGGTTGGCATTTCGTCAGTTTGGAGCAATTGTAGCCTCTGGAGGCTCAGATGCATCCATTCGGATTTGGGATTACGAGAGAAAGACATGTCTGTGTGCTTTGAGGGAGTCTCAGGGAGTGGTCTCGCTGGTAGTGTTTCATCCAGACGAGGAAAAACCTCTGGTGTATGGCGCTGGGGACGACAACAAGATTAATTGCTGGAATTACGCCACAAAAGAGCTTAAGCTAACTTTTTCCGGGCATTATTCTAAGGTCACCGCGGTGTCTTTCGACAAAGATTCCGGCGTTATGGTTTCAGTGAGCAGGGATAAGGTGTTGATTCTTTGGAATTTGGATACTGGCGCGCAGTTAAAAGTTCTTCCACTGTACGAAAGTCTTGAGGGCGTCTGTATTATCTCAAAAACTATGCAACTTCCCAACGGGATTGACTTGTCCGCTGCTGAGAACAAAAACAAAGTCTTTGCGGCTGTGGTCGGCGAACTGGGTCATATACGAGTTTGGAACTGCACAGACGCCAAGAATATATACACTCAGACGAACAGTTCGGTGTCCAAGGCCACGGAGGATGGTGGTTTAGCGGTCACACAGCTTCTACACTGCAACAAGACCAGTCAACTGGCCATGGTCACAGCAGATCACAACATAATGGTGCACAATATCACAACATTTCACTGTGCTAAGCAGTTGATTGGATTCAGTGATGAAGTTTTGGACGTATGTTTCGTGGGGAAAAACTCTCGCTATCTGGCGGTGGCCACAAACAGCAATGACATAAAATTCTACGACACAACGAACATGAATTGCTCAATTCTCAAGGGACATAGTGATATTATCCTCTCTCTGGCCTCCTTCAAGAACTTCTTACTATCCTCGTCAAAGGACAACACAATAAGGATCTGGGAACTGGATCCAGGGACATTCACAGTGCGATGTGTTGCAAAGGGTACTAAACACACCTCAAGTGTAGGTTCAGTGGCCTTTGGAAAGCTTTCTCATACAATTTGTGCCTCTGTAAGCCAAGACACTTGTCTTAAAGTCTGGGAAGTGCCAAAGAAGTTCTCCAACAGCTCTGAGGACGAAGCAGATCTCCATTCCTTGGTTTGTACCACAACAGCCATTGCTCACGAGAAAGACGTCAACTGCGTGGCTATTTCACCCAATGACCGGATTGTCGCAACAGCTTCTCAAGATAAAACAGCCAAATTGTGGGACAGCACGACTCTATCGCTTCTTGGCGTTCTTCGTGGCCATCGCCGTGGAGTCTGGTGCGCTCGATTCTCCCCTGTTGATCAAATCCTCGTGACCACTTCGGCTGACTGCAGTCTGCGCATGTGGTCTCTCACAGACATGACCTGCCTCAAGACCATTGAAGGCCATGAAAGCTCAGTTCTTCGCGCTGAATTCATCTCCAAAGGCATGCAATTGGTCTCAGCCGGTGGTGATGGCTTAATTAAACTTTGGAATATCAAAACAAGCGAATGCACCTTAACCCTCGACAAACACGAAGCACGTATTTGGACTCTCGCCGTAGCTCACGGAGAGACAAACTTCTTTAGCGGTGGTGCTGATTCGAAACTAATTCGTTGGAGAGACGTAACCGAAGAGAAGAAACTAGCCGAGATCCAAGAACGACAAGAAATGGCCGCACAAGAGCAAGAACTCAACAACCTAATCGCGCAAAAGAAAATGCTTAAAGCACTTCGATTGGCCTTGAAGCTGGAAAAACCACATTTGACGTTAAAAATCATCAATACAGTTATAAAGAACAAAGAATCCGGTTTAGATGTGACAATTACTTCATTGAATGAACTCCACAAGGAGAGTTTGATGCGACATGCGATATCATGGAATACAAACAGTCGGAACTGCCGACCTGCACAATTGGTGTTGAATATTCTAATCAACGAAGTGTTAGCGAACAGGTTTAGGCCAAGTGGATTAGGCAAGATGGTAGAGGAGACTCTACCTTACACGGAGAGGCATTTGAAGCGGATGACAGAGTATTTGAAAGATTTGAAATTTATAGAGTTTACCTTGAAGTGCATGCAACCACATGGTGGCATGGAAGTAGATGATGTAGATAAATAAAGTAAGGAATAAGACTTATAGTTTTGGTGTTTTATTTTTCATTTACATACCAAGTTTCTGGAACATTATTTGCTCTGCTTTTACTCTACGCAGAGATGAACATCGAAGGAAGAACATTTGTTGTAAAGAAAATCTTTATTAACAAACGTTAGCATGTTACTTTTTATAGTGACATCACTCTTCTACCAGAGATGTAATGGTTGGTTGAAGCAGTCCCTCGGCGAGGATGCACTTAGCCCAAGAATAGGTGTGTGGGCCACCCTCTTACTCTGGGAAGCATTTACTCCTTAATATGGACGAGCCAATCTTAGCTGTGCAGGAGTTGCTGAGATCGTTTAGATCTTTGAACAGGAACCTAATGTGGCCTTTCTAATGTTGGCGAATGCGAGTCCTCGTCTCCTTCATCTCTACAGCTTCTGCAGAAGTCATTGTAGGGGATGCCCACCGATGGTTGGCTTATCTCACTGCATCGGCATTGATAAGGTATTTAGCATAAGACGTTGGCGCTTCGATGTCGGTGCCGTTTATGCTCTGAGACCTGACTGGCGATTATTTTGCATCTGGAGATGTAATGCTACACATTTTTTCAATTATACGGATAACCCACATAAAATCAAAGTAGAAGGGAATGTAATACTTCCACCGATGCAACACTACTAGGGAATACAAATTTCTACACGAATGAGTAATAAAGTCTACTGATCTGTTGTTCATACTGTGTTTCGCATGTACCGCTTGTAAATAATAGAATGCACTTTTAGTGCACTTCAATCATTCAAAGGTTAAAGTTGTTTTTATTCCAGTAAAAGTATTTGTATTTGGTGTTTATCTATGAAACTTTCTTAAGAATGTAAGTTGCAATAAAAAGAATGAAATCAAATTAAATTGGCTAATACGCCAACACACTTAGGACATGTAAAGTCTCATTGTGATAAAATTAGACGTGAGGAAAATTATTGTGTCATTTTATACTTCATGTACAGGTTTTCCACGAAAGCGCAATAGCAAGTTAAACTCTCTCTCTGTTATACACGTTATACAGTCTTAGATGATAAACAATCAACTATGCATCGGTCTATTTCAGGTAAGTTGTAACGTAGAATCGATTAATTTTCACAGTTGATCGTTTAAATCCACTCAAAGCAATAATTTTTCCGTTAAAAATAACGATATGTCTGCTTTAGTTTGCTGTTTGATTAAATTTAGGGGAATTACTAATCATTACTAAGCAAGAAATAATTTTTATGTATTTTTGTGGCGTAATAGCACGTGAGTTGAGTAGAGAAATTATGAAATCAATAATTTCTTAGTACATTCTTTGTTCTTGGCGAAAAGAAGAAGGCAAACTCTTTTTTACTTAGGCTACTTTGCTAATAGTTACAGGTTCATAGCCCGATTATTTCCGGCGATGTGTCTGAATCATTCTGAGACTGCTGATTGAAAAGCGCTAAGTGAGAGGAAAATAATCATTTAGGTCGTCTAAGCTTGTGATAAAGATAAGAAAGATGAAAGTTCTTTAAAGGTTTCTGTTCCAGTTGTTGTTGATCAAGCGATTCTATAGCGATCGAATCTTTTGAGAGGTGCTTGTCTTGAATTTAAACTAATGGAGTCGCAGGACAGGGGTAAAGAATGAACTGAAAAAATTTCGCATTTAAGCTTGGGTTTTAGGAAACAAAACAAAGAGGTTAAGGCTGAGGAGAGAATTTAAAAGACTGTGGTTGAATTGTTAGTGCGTTCGACTACTCATCAGTTGCGAGTGACTGCCAAACATTCCATAATATTGCTGCTTCAAAGACTCTCCGCCCTTTGTATACTAAATGTCCCTTCTACACGGGCATTAAGAGTTCCAGAAAATATTTCGAGTAACTAGATGTTCTTTATGCAAACCACCTTACATAAAAAGGAGGACAATCACATTGGAATCATTGGCTCTGAGCTAAGAGGCTACTCTTGCTGTGCATTTGTGGTGTTTTAACATTCAATAATTGATTCGTTTTTTAGATTACATTTGTAAAACTGGCTTCTTTTCCAATAAGCCAAATCCCTACCTTTACAGATTACTTGTGCTGCCATTGTGGACCTGTATTAACATTTCAATGGACTAACATTTCGCAATTCTTTCCTTGGCCTTGTGTAAGCTCATAATGGTTGTTACATTACAAATTTGTTGACCAAGTGCTTTAGGTTCATTGCTTAGCATAAATGAGCAACAAATGTGTAGATTTGATCCCATTAAATACCTTTTTTTAAATGCTACAATCTCCAGTAGACAAATTAACAAAAAAAAAAAACACTTTATTTTATAAAATATTATTACAAGTTTATTTCTAGGAAACGAAGCCTTTAAACTCTCCTCCCATACCCCCTACTCCGCACGTCTGATTTCCACTTGACAAAAAAACAAAAAAATACAAACTCAAAGTTAAATTATTCGTTTTGTACAGTTATTTTAGTTTATATAGTAAATTATTAAAAGCTAACCATCGATTATAGATAATTGGATACCGTTTTTTGTTTTTTTCTAAAGACCTATTCAGTTGGTACCAACTTTTTGTCGAATCCATCAAAGTACGGGTGCTCGAGGACTGCCTTAGCCGAGATACGATGTACTGGATCATAGATGAGCATCTTTTTGATCAGATCAAGACCCACCGAATTCAGGTTCTTCACTTGATTCGTCAGTTGATTGGTGGACCAGTAAGGGAATGTTGTCTTGTAATCTGGTAGGGATGTCACCCCGGGCCAGATATCTTCTGTGGGTGTGCGGAGAATCCGGAACATTCTAAAGAGTTGATCGATTTCAGAGTCGCCCTGGAATAATGGCTTCCTGGTCGACATTTCGGCAAAAATGCAGCCTATTGACCATATATCCACTGGACAGGAGTACCGGGGCGAACCCAAGAGCACCTCAGGAGCTCTATACCAAAGTGTGACAATCTCATGGGTGTATATACGTACGGGAATGCCAAAGGAACGCCCAAGACCAAAGTCAGCTACCTTAATGACTCCATTCTTATTGATCAGCAAGTTTTGGGGCTTCAAATCACGGTGCAGTACCCGTCGTCGATGACAGAAAAGAATGGCATTCGTTATTTGATAGAGATAACTTCGTACCAATTCTGGATCCATCATTTTGTCCATCGGAAGCGAGTCCATGTACTTCTTGAGATCCATTGAAAGAAATTCAAAAATTAAATACAAACGATTCTCTTCCATAAGCACGTCCTCCAGACAGACGATGTTCGGGTGCTTTAGCTCCTTTAAGAGAGATATCTCACGAATTGCAGTCGACGGAATACCCTCGTCCTCGGATTCCAAGCGAATTTTTTTCATGGCGACTATTTGGCCTGTCACTTTGTTTCGGCCTTTGTAGACAACGCCGTAGGTTCCCTCACCGATTTTTTCAATCTTCTGGAAGTCATCCATATTTGTGATGAGTTTTTGTGCGGATTATCGGATAATTTCTTTGAAATATTTATTAATTGAACATAAATTTGAGGGCAGCCACGCGATTAACGTCGATACTTTTCAAATATACAAAAAATCGCGCTTGACAGGCTAACTGCTGCCAACATGAGGGTGAGAAAATCTTGTGTTTGGTGACAAGAAGCGGCTTTGGGTGGGATTGTAGTGGTGTCGGCGTTCAGGTGATTAAGCTTGGTTTAAGGATCTTGAATTGAAATGGGGATTTTTTTTAAAGATTTAACGATCTTTTTTCATATTTTGTTAATATTTATTAAGAAGAATTTGCATTCATAACATGTGTCCGACACATGTGCTACCTAGGAACAAATTTTCGCAAATGGAAACAATTTATTTTGTACTCACGTTCTATTCCTAATTCTTTTGATACATCTTTGCATTTTTCTTTAAATTTTTATAATTTGAATTCGATAAATTCCATAAAATATCGTTTACTTTCACAATTTCAACGAATTCATCGACATCCATTGCAGTAAAAAAGAATTGTTGCGCAAAACTTGCGGTTCTGCTTGATGCACATTCTGTTCGGCTCTTAAGGGTAGTCGCAGTTTATTGCAACACATGCAATAATGTCTTGGGCAAGATAGAGCGCTCATAACCGAAATGTTGTCTTTATAGTTAAGTACCTTGCATTCACAGTAAGGCCCCGTAAATAAATCCTTATTGATGCTGCAAAACATGTACAGGGTTTATGAGAATATCATACTATACCATTCTCCTATATATATGTAGCAGCGCGGTACATCATCAGCGTTCATCTTATGGCCCAAGTATATTCCCTGTATGATGGGTCTGATATTGGTAGAAAGTCCAATAGAATGTTTTCTATTTGACTTATAGCTTAGGATTTTTGTGGTTTAGGAGTGGAGGTTCTATTAGGAGATAGGCTTAATATGCTAGGTTTAAATGACACTACGTACGGCATTGAAAAACATTTTCCCTGCGATTGTCTTGCACTGAATTGTATAGGTTGCCATATCTATTTGAAAGAGGAGGGCAAAAGTATTTATTTTTTATTGGTATCACTGGCCTAAGAAATTTTATATATTTGACTAAATTATTAGTATAGAAGTATTTGGATAACAACCCGGTACAACGATCTACAAATCTCCTAATCGACTTTTCGACTTTTAAAAAGCATGCAATGAGAGAGGGTGTTCTCTTTTCGAGTGATGCATACCTAAAAAGGAAGCACTTTTCTTCATCTTCAGAGTCTTACTTTGATGGCACTTATATATGCATATTTCCACATTTCTGTTGAACTACGTATAATTCGTCTCAGTGAGGACTTATTTCAAATCGAAGACGCTAAGCATAAAGCCAACAATCCACCCGCATATGATTTTATTGAAACGGTCATAGTGCGGTCAAAATGCTAAACGAAATTATCAGAAAATAATATTAGCATTATTTTTGGTCTTATTAAACAGTGTCACTGATTGTGCGAAAAGTAAAAATAAACAAAATGTTAATCCAAATTATTATTTACCTATTGATCTGCGTCAGCATAGTAATGATGCATCAACGTAGAAAGAAAATACCGAATAAATAAAATGTGCACTTGAAATTCTTAAGCAATTTTTGTTTTCACCAAAACAGCGTCAAATTGATGACAAATTGGCACGAATTCGATTGCTTTCGAACGTGTTCCTAGAGAACATTTTATAATACACAAACTGAGATTTAAAAAATATATATTTTAAAGAAAATAAAACCGTTGAGAGGAAGTTTTTGAGTGAGTATCCCAAATCTACTTCCGCTATCGAATACGTGAGAGAATGCAAGCATCATCAATAGAATTTCCGTTGCACATGCCAAATGAGCAAGGCAATCAGAACGATCATCCTCCAAGCCACGTACTACTTTATTCTAGCCTTCATAAGCGGCCAAAAACCAGCTCTTCTTCCTCTTTAAAGGTATAGAACCATTAAAATAAACTCCCCCCCCCAAAGCTAACACGTAACGCGTTAAAATATGATTGCCTCGTTTAATTGTTACGTTCAAAGTATGTGCTCGAAATAAGAGCACAGATAAGTTTGGCAAAAATGCAACGTTTAAGCTATCAGTGTGACGGTAATAACAGCGACACACATGCGTAGTCAACAAACTCTAAAAGGTCGCGTCTTGGTAAATGAATTAAGTGGCAGATTGTAAACAATGCTTAGTTAACAATAATAATAAAATATATTATTTAATAAGCAGCAATAATTGTTAATTCTGTCATGACGAGACATCCGTGCGACAGCTTCAGTAGATTATTAAATATTTTGAAATTATGCAAATGAGACAGTGTATATATGGCATATATGGCTAATTGAGGCACCAAATCGGGATGTGAAAATGCCGGATAAGCTAAATAGTTGGAATAATGCTCATATTCATATTGTAATGCCAGTAGCGATAAGGTTTCTATACAAACTTGATAGTGATAGCGCGGTCGGCAGTTGAACGAAGTCAATTGCCTTGAAGCGCCGTGGCAGTGAAGTATATGAGGTTCAAGTGCAATGTTCTATAGAAATTTCAAATTGTCTCTGTATGGCGAATAGTTTAATTGAAAAGCCTTATCAGAGCCTTGAGAATGTATAAGTATATCATGCTATGTTCAAGTAAGCTATCTAGGCTTGAAGTTAATGATGTACTTATCATGAATTAGTTAAAGTAGCTTGGGTTACTGAGGTTTTATGAGGTTGAAGTTGCAGACGTTAAGGTTTATTGTGAAATATAAAGATCTGTATATATTGGTAACTAAACAAGAAAGAAAATAAGGTGGTTAACTAGATAAAGCAGTAACTTTGTTTAGTTCTGTTTGTAAATATGTTGCAAATCAAGAATACCTACAAATAGTTATTGAAAAATTATTCAATACCAATTTCGAAACCGTCCTGTTTACTGTCGAGTATAAAATGAAACCCAGAACAGGTTGATGCTCGATAAAGATTAAAGTCTGTCTGACAAATTTCAGAGCGACCTTAATTGAAGAACACAGAGTGTGACTCGCCAAATTCTAAAAAGATTTGTAAGTAGAGGTTTCTATTTTACATCACGAGATATTATACTTTATGTTTGAATCCGTAGCACGTGGTGATTATCTAAAGGCCGCTTTTCGTCACATGTATCTGGCTGCATAACGCCGGCTGCACAGCTTTCAGTGACCTACATAATGAGAGAATCAGGTGAGCATATTGTCACGAGAATGAGCTGTTTACAAAAGAGAGTGGAAGTGTTTGATACGTTCTTGGCATAATTCTCTTATGATGTAACCGGAGTAAATTTTTAATGTACCTAGAGTTCAGCTTTAAGTTACATGTTGTAACACAGATGCGATATGATTCAGACATCAGCAGCCACAAAGTTAAGAAAGAGTGGTAAGTCATTCGAATACCCCTAAGCAAAAAAGAACTTGCGAATAGTATTTAAAGATCTTGAAGTGTCGTTAGACAGAATGCCTTAAAAGCTTATATATTGCACAATAAAGTTAGAAGGGAAAAGGACCGAGATAAGTACATTTCATTCATACTCGCCCAGCAATCAGAGTTCGAATGCCTCAGGGATCAGCGCTTAGCCCTATTCTTTACAATATTATTATTGTAGATTACTTAACAATCAGGTGGAAACACACAATTCACTCCCTGTATTCTCACCAAATTAGGTCCGTTCCCGTACCCTCATAAAACAGCGAATTTTTACGAATTTCTACGAAAAGCTATTCGCGTACGGAGAATTTGCGTAGTTTTTCCCGAAAGAGAGCGCTCACGAGAGAGGAAAAAATTTCGCATGCACCCAGCGAATTTTAGTGCAAGAAATTTCTTTGGGCTGGTTTGTGAAAACTGTCAAAGCTGTCAAACCAATGTATTTTCAACTTTTTCTTGTTCAACCCGTTTCAACCCCGTCGTTTACTATTTCGTAGTTTTAGCTCTCTCTGAGAGAATTTTACCCCCACTCTTCCAAATTTTATAATCTACGAATTTTGGTGCGAAAAGTACGCGAACGGAGCCATTGTCTAATTTATCCATTAATCACATCAAAGGCCTAGCACTGGCAGTCATGTACTCAACGTTGTCACCCTGCATACAACAAATGACACAGTAACTGTTGTACTTCTTAAACAATTTAACTATATTAAAACCCGTCATTTAGCTCTCTTAAAACATAATAAAACGTACAAAATCTACTCATCCAAGTAAAGCATTCTTTCGTCTTAATTATTCATCAATTTCGAGGTTCAGAACAGTAATTCATTGCGCCCGTTCACACCTTCAATTCGTATCAGAATCCATCGATCTCTAGCAGTAAAGGTAAAAAATAACCAAAACAAAAGTACTATGTCCGCCCTGATCGCAAATATTTCACGAATTTCATTCGTAGTATACAATCAGTGACCTTCGTTGGAATGCATCAGAAATGCAAAGCACGTATGCGCCAGTCGCTCACTGTAGCGTGGGCAAGTTCAAGTGTAATCAAGTCTATTCAAGATTCGCCAATTTACTCCCTTAATGAGCTCTGAATAAACAATTGATAAATCTATTAATCGAATGATTACTTCTGTTGCATGCACTTTTGCTGCACAAATATTATATTCCTTGGCGAAAAGTTTATCACGATCACGTGGTAAATACAAATCAGAGGCACTACGTAGCATGAAATGGCGGCTCCTTTATTGTAACGCCATCTATTTGCATTCAACTTAATCATTTACGTAATCTATACTGTGGTCCGATTTCGATTTCGGTTAATATTATTGTCAATATTGTCGCTTTCGGAATGGGATACATTTTTTTTTCCAAATTGTAATTAAAATTTTTAATTCTAATTAAACAAATGCTGGGTAAATAGACGTGCGGTGTAGGTTATTCGAGGTCCTTGGGAAAGGCGGACGTTCTTGAATTAGTTGGTTGTCGTTAATTGTGCTGAAGGTGGATTGTTTTATAAATATCTACTACAGTTTATTAGGAATGAGGTTGATAGTCATTCTTGTTTTTTTTTCAGTCACATGGGGGAATTAAGGCTATTTTTGGCGGAAAAATATGATGGCATTGTTTGCTTAGAAATCCTTGTAAATAGAAGATTGTTTGGATAAGGCAAAGCAGTGACGGCAAAGTGTTCTGAAAAAATGCAAATGTTTGAGCTAATAGAGTTTTAGTTTTTATGAGGTTTTCAACTTTGTTAATATTGACGTTTGTTTGGTTTATTAAATGTTCCCAAATTGGGGAAAACTAACAAATACATTGAAATATTTTGGATATGCATTATCAAATAGGTCACCAACATCAAAATGTACAATAAAGTTTCTCGGGACATAAAAAGGAAACTAGTACCAAGGATCTTAAAAGGATCATGCATGATCTTCCGAAAAACTCGTACAAAAATGTTCCCTTTTAAGATCATGGCGATGTATTGATTAAGGAAATTATTATTTTTTTGGGACAAGGATGAGGCTGATCTTCAAATGTTGCTGCTGAGGGATTCCCTATTGCAGTTTTTGTTCTCTAGGCCAGACAATTTAAAGTCGATGTTAAGGAATTTGGCAAATCATTTTAGGCCTAGGTCAAAGAACCTTCTCAGCATTAACGGACGATAAGAGATCATAAATGCTTCCACAGAGTGACCTGTATGATGGGCAGTCTGTTCAGAAATCTGAACAAGTATTCAATACTCTTTACCAAAAATGTTAGTCAGAACTCTTCATTTCATTATCTCTTCGAAAATTTATAATCTCTAAATCTAAATTTGGGACTTGTGGATACTTTCCTAATAAATTACTGGGTCAGAACTCTTTCTAGTTAAACAAACAAGTCATAAACGATGGCGTGTCATGTGATTAGATACTCTTTATGAGACGGTAGTTTTTACTTTCCTTATCATTTGTTTTAATTTTTTTTCCAGAGAAAAAAAAAAAAAAAAAAAAATAAAAACAAAGGAAAATCCCTTTTTATCTAAAAGAGTGATTCAGTTTAATTTGACAAACGCCGCAATCCTAGTAAACAAATCTGAATTAAATGCTATGACTGATCTCGTTGACAGCGATGTTAGCTTTGCTATTATTATTTCATTTACTTAAGAACTGAGTCACGTTTCATTTCTGATCTTATGCTTGCTCATTATTATCTCATCTTGAGATGTTTTCTCTGCAATAAATCCAAAAGGTTTCCTGTCTGTCGATCTACTTTCTCGTATAGCTACCCTAAAAAGATTAGCTATTCAATTAAATTATTACGAAATCGATTTATTTTTAATTAAATATTTTTTTTTTTTTGTAATTGCACATAGGTATTTTGAAATTGTTCTTTTATGAACGCGCATTTTCTCGAAATTTGATGACAAGTTGTTTTGGGTATCCAATTTGCAAATATTTATTTATCTAATCTGAGGTCTATTTTATTTTTAATAGATACAAAAGCGTTTATGACAATTGACAACCACATAATGGTGATCGATTTTTTTTTAATCATTTCGATTTTATATAAGAAGCGTAGGAAGTGATTTATCATCGTCGACTTTGATGGAAGCTACTCGACTGGATCAATTTTGAGAATTTTAATATATGACTTTCGGGTTTTGTTTTAGGCTTCAAGGGGTTTTAGGGTGATTTGTTGGAAAGTAACTAAAATACGAAGTGCTAATTTATTATTTGACATTTATTTGATGCTTATTGGTTAAGTTAATTTATATTTGTATTTAATGTTCGCTTTAAACTGATTTTTATTATCTTTTAAAAGTGAAGTTAAATAAATTATATTTAAAGTAGCCGGCAAATTAGTTAGTTACTGTGTAACTTTTTCTAGTAATTAAATGTAAATGTAATAATTTTCATAGTTTGTGGAAAGTTATACAATATTTAGGTTAGTTTATACTTAGGTGTAGACGGGGGAGAAATAATCAATGTCGATATAATTTACAAGCATAAGAGAATAAATGAGAAGTCCTTGGCTTATTAGTAAATATCAGTGTATATCCTAATGTCCAGGGATTCAGTAAGGACTTACCTTGTGCAGTAAAGCTCTTTATTCTATTACTATACCCATTTTAATATATATAAGATATTGCCTTTATTTTTACCTGCGTGTAATGAAAACGATGATTGTGGTATTGCCATCAACACAGTCTCTTGGGTAACTTGTCTATCTGCTGAGAACTTCGCTTGGTTTAAAGAATACGCTTGAACTTATGCTTAGGTGTAGTTTCTAACCATAAGTCTAAGTATTCGTTATGAACAGTCCAAAGAGACCAAAGACCTAGCTTCTGACATCTGTACGTGTTGTGCGTGGTATACATTTCTGCACATACAGAACTGTTTTCTCTAGTATTCGAAAGGCAGATGTTTTTTTGAGAAGCTTTCTCCTGACAGCAAATGCTCTTGAATATATGTCAGCTTAGACACATAAGCTGTCCTAATGTTTATGTAATCGTAAGTCTCAAGTCGGCATTGTAATAAGTGCCGATGATGATGATGAATAACTATACTAAATCATTCAAATGAATATTTGTTTTTTTTCAATCACATCCGTCAAATTTTAAGTCATTATTATTTGCAGCGAATGTTTATAGGAAGAGCAACTAGTTTATATATAATTAGCCTTAGCTTCATGAGGTAGGAGTGGTTGTAGCTTCGTGAGACTCCTGATTGAACACTATCTTGTTATTTAGTGTTCTTAAGTGGACAGTGTTTGGTTAGTTAGAGTTCACAGATCTCTCTTCCTAAGTTCAAATAACTTGCTTGCTTTGTCCAATATTTAGCGAGTTGATTGGCTTTTGATTGTGTATGTCGAGTGGATGCTACTGGGTGGTCCTTCAAAACTAGTGACAAGTGGATTTTATGTCCAAAAAGTCTTCCTATTCATTTCACTCAAAGCTTTTGTCCCAAATAGGATGCGATAAAAAATAAGATACATGAAGATGGAATTGACTCTTACAATTTGCATTACAAATTGATTGATTAATAACAGGGTTGGTTTTAGATTAGGGATGTAACTTTGCGGGAGAGTTCGCACATCAAAGCATCAAAGAAAATCTGGAGAGTTTTCAAAATCCCCAGTACTACTTGCTCTGCAGGTGAATTTCTACAATCAGATCTAGAGTCAGGATACGCAACTTAACGTCAGCATCTCTCACTGTAATACAGAAAATTTCAATCCTGAATCAGAATGACTTTCGTGAACAAATAGTAAAATTGTTACTTATTTGATTTACAAAAAGTCAAATAATCTACCAATACCTATTTGCATTGTCTTTTTAATTAATTACACATTAAAAGAACACCGTACACATCGTACAAAGTGTTGACTTAAATTTGTTCTGCAAATAATAACTCTATGTATCCAATGGTTTGACCCTTATCTTGTCTACTGACGACAACAACGACGACGGCAACCTCAAACGCATATACACAAACCATCTTCTTAAGATCGGAAGGAGAAACTAATACAATTGCAAACTAAAATTTGGGGTGGCTTAAATCTGTCAAGCTACTTGAAGTATCCGATTGTATAGAGAAAGCCATAGACACTATGTACAGAAGTTTGCAGGTTGGCTTGTCTCTGATAACACCCGCGCCACACGGTAGCGTCGCAAAAGATTTATGTACATTTCGATTTTTTAACTTTTTTTACTTTTTTTTTGCGCCATTCGTACTTCGTTCGCTCTGTCTTGTTTAACACTGGTTATATTATTGTATTATTAATTGTTTTTCCGTTGTTCTGTTATATTTTGCATGTGTGTACGATTATTTCTGATCTGAGGTCTCTTTCTCGCGCAAATCGTTTGCTGATTTTTTGTGGATGTCGCGCGAGGCTTTTAAGTTTTCCACTTTACCTGTAGTACATTCAGTTTCCACCTGTTGCTTGTACGGCTTGAACGCACAGTTTTCCGAGCTCCACTACACCTAACAACGGTTAAATATCAAATTTAGTGGATTAATATTGCAAATTGCTTTTAGTGATAGATATAAAATTGGTTTTTGAATTCTTTGCCGGTGCTTCGCGAGCTAAAAGTGGATTATACGAACGAAACGGTTTAAGGACCGCTTTTAAGCGGGGCAACATTTTTTCAGTGTTGTTAAGTTAAGGACTTTAGTGTTTTTTTTCGAATTCGAATCATGGTTAACTTAATTATACTCACGGCTTTTGTAGCCATTTTGGTACAAATAGCATCAATTACCGCTACAACGACTCTAATAATTCAACAGAAAAGCGATATACAACCACCAGAACAGCATTTTCTTAAGACCACCAATGGTACTGAGTTTCCCCTGCAAGTCACCGAGGAACTTTTGCCGGCATCAACCACGCCTTTAGATTCAGCAACTGAACCCTTTACGACAGTGTTGCCAGAAGTTCTTGCCGCGGACTCGATAGTTTTGAGTGGTTCTACAGGGAATGATTTGGAAACATCAAGTAATAAGGATTCTGGATTAACTGTTGAAAAGGGTACTACTCCGGTTGCATCTACTACTTTAACACAATTAAATTCAACAACGACGACATCAACGGCACCACCTGAATCAACAATTCTGATTAGCGTCTCAACGAATGACGGAAGTGAAACTAAGGCAACGACTGCGAGTGAAGACTATGACTCGAATGGGCTCATACCGAATGCGAGAGTTAATTCCAGCATCATCATTGTCAAGTTAGTGAATCTTTTACTTAGACTAAAAAAATTTAAACTTGCAAAATGCCAGTGCATTTTATTAGAGAATTTGTGTGTAGGGTTTAAGTGCGGAGCTCAAGGACCCTTTATAAAAAAAATGAATTTAATTTTTCCCTTTCGAATTGAAATTGATTGAAAAAAAATTTCATTTGTTGATGCATGTGAAAATATGCAATATTCAATGTCCTTGCTAAAGATAAAACTTTATTCATACATTAACGGCAATATACAGGCAAAATTTGTTAAAAACAGATTCAAACTGAGTTAAGGTCACACTTGCTATCACCCAAGGACAAGGATTTAAGTCAGCACCGCGTTTTTTCTGCCGAAACAAGTTAAACTCATTCTCTACCTCAATGATTTCTGCTGTCTACTGTTGCTCGAAGGAATATATTGTTAGGAATTCTCCAATTTTTCCCACTTCATTTGCCTGTTCGGTTTATTTGTGAGGAGATTTAGCTTGATGTCGGAACTTTTGTGATCTAGCTTAGTCCAATTTTTTTTTAGTCATGAGACACTCTAGTTTGATTAATATTTCATATCTAGCGAGAAGCATACTGAGACTTCCCTTTCCAGGTCTAGTGGATTTTGAAAGATTTGAGGATTTATTTAGACACAAGTGTTAAATATGAGTCTTAGAACTATGACAGATTCCAACGCCTTTTTTAGGTAATTTTAAACAGTAAAGTCCTTTGTGGATATAACATTGTACTTTAGCCATCTCAAGGCTTCTTAAATTATAAAAATTTACAGCTGAAGTGGTTGCCAAGGTAGAAGGAGTCATCCAAATTGAAGTCTTGTTAAAAAGATATGTCCGCCCGCTCCTGTTTCAGTACTAGATTCGTCTGTATAGAAAGAAACTGATCCTTAACAAAAAAAGAATAGTGCAAACGTAAATATAAACAAAATATCCCCACAGATGCGCCCACTTTGCGAAAAGACAGGGCACAGAAAGGAGAGTTCCAGCAATCCATTTCAGACGGATTGTAACTTCTCTTTACCTTCTAGCAAAGCCAATAAGAGTCATATCACATTAATAAAACTATTTCTACTAAACCATACAAACTTAGAAAAATTTAAGTTCTTACAGAAAAAAGGTTAAATTTCGTAATATGCATGAACAACAACATATTAAAGTTAATACGTGTATCAAAAGTACGTGACTTGTTACCGTCGCAAACTACATTGTTCGAGTATCTGTGACAAATGCGTTAGATGCCAATAAACAACAACTTTACATTGACAGAAGCTTATTGCCTGTTTAAATTAATTTTCTTATTTTGTTTCAAATTCCCCGTAAGCAAAAATAAATCTCATGGGCCAGATATTTTTAAAGTTGCTACTCTAGGAAATGATTACTGTTATAACTTTTTTACCTGTTAAACTGCATTTCCAACTTAATAAATCAAATCAAGAAGCTGTTATTATTGAAAAAGTCTATTCTATTCCTGATCATCATTAATTCCTTTATAAATCATCTTGGATGCACTAGAAAAATGTTGAATAAAATTATTTAAATGCAATCAAATGACAGCTAGGAGATTAATCTAAAAGTTTATTTTTACTTACATGATTCACCTAAAGAATGTTGACGTTGTATAATAAGTTTTTTTTTTTACAAAATCCACTTGCATTTGCTTATGTAAATGTTTATTCAGAAACAAGTAAATCTAATGACATAAACAGAGAGGTATGAAGGTATTTAAATCTCTCCTCTTCGGATAGTCATCTAATTAAAAGTATTATCTATTTATTGAAAGTGACAATGCACGCAATAAACAGAATAATGTTTTTTTTCTGAATTATAGATTTGACAGGAAAATAAATAAATAGACTAGATAAATAGTGCACGTTTCGTAGAAGATAATTTTTCCTAATAAATGACTTAAGTACGCACGTAGACATTGGTCTCAAGATAATTCTATTTATCGTTTCAATGGATTTTCAAGTGGTTTAGTTGAAAAAAATAAACCTAAGTTTTGTCCCTCAAATGGCATTCGAAAGACAAAGACAGCTAAATAAAAAAGGAGAATGATTCAAAACCTGGTCGAGTCTTCGGATAGTCCTTTTATTTTCCTTAAGCGTTACATAAGTCTGTACGGTCTGGGTGACTCCTATTTTGCGATAGACATAAATACGTGATTATGAAAGTCTCGTAATTTAGTCCTTCATACAGAGCAGGACAGTTGTAAAGAACATGCTGTGCAATGTGTCGTCACACAGTCCATAAGCGACATAGATCGTGGTGAGGAGGAATACTCCATTCCACACTTAGGTCAATACTGACCCATTGTGCTACCCAATTGAGGAAGGAATCTTGTCCCTTTCTAGTTATAATCATGTTCTAGTAATATCTGGGAAGATACCATCAAGATTTTTTCACGGATGAACCTCTTGCGAACGCCTGAAAGAGTACATATTACTGTCATAGAAAATCTTCTCAAAAAATCATTTTACCTTTCGGAAAAGGCATAAAACTGTAGGATCCTTAAAGTACAGTTGTGACAATCTAGCCATTGGCGCTTTATGAGCTTCAAAACCAATAGGCGATCAATAGACTAACCGAGTACTCGGCCAAAGTTCATCAATGCCAGCAAGACCAGGGAGAGTCTTATTTATATAAATACCCTCTGAACAAAATAAAGCTGTCATATATAGGCATATGTCGATGGCGGAACATATTCTTTGTAGTAGTCCAAAGAAAGGACTACTCTCATTAACACGAGTGGAAATGTAGAAGTTGGAACCTAGGGCACTATTGAAGTTTGAGGTTGACGATTGGCTCAGCACAATAGGTCTTATAGCGAATTCAATCATTGTATCGTACTCTAAGACGACAGCTTTTATAGTTCATTTGAAGACAAAGTCAAAAGTTTTAGGATACATTTTTGGGCATCTGTTCATCTGATCAGTCACCATTTCGATGCAAATACTGCCTCCAAGTATTTCTATTCATCTATTAGTCTTATATTCATAAATATACATATTTTGACTGTCATAAAACTTTGATCTTCTATTGCAAACATGCAACCTTATCAAACGAACACGAGTATAAAACGATCCATTACAATAGCTGCAATAAAGTGCCAAAGCCGACAAAAGAAATCAATCAGAAGTACAAGTCAAAATTAAGTTGAAACTAATAAATTTTGTTAAATATAATTAGCGGTTTCCGAGAACCCATCCATTTATACTAGACTTGAATATCGCTATAAATTATGACGAATTACCAACTACTTCATGTGCCTGTAAAGTCAAGAAATTAGGTATAGACAAACAATTATCTGTCAACAATAATAAATCGTATAAAGTGACCGATAAATTTACGGCTTGTCTTTACTCTCAGTTCGAAATCTGTCAGATACTAATCTCAAGCGTAATTTGTTTTCCACTTATGAAACATCTCTATTTTTATATTTTCCAAATCAGATTGCGATTTGGACAGTAGTCATATGTTTGATAATATATGTAAAATTGTTTTAAGTACTAAAGACTGTTTATACTTTTTTTTCAAATCAAAATCGATTAGATCGGTTAGATTTGATTGAAATACGAACATTGATGCGTTCCTTTTGAAGTATTTATAGCAGTGATTGTGTAGAAAAAACTGATAGCTGATCCACCTAATGACGACAAAGAGATCGTTTGGAATTGCCTGAGTTTTTTTTTCTAAGGATCACTTGGATATACATATCAAGAAGTATCTAGTTTTCGTCAGATATCTGCAGATATACTGCTAATCTTTGTTTGGCTTTGAATGGACTTTGGATATATGCATATATTGAAAATTGGACTTTGATATATGTAGTTTTGACGGGGTCAAAAGGATGAATTAAAATATATACTATAAGATAACAAAATGTCACATTTATTGAAGGCGCAGTAAGAGTAAAAAACACTGTTTAATATTCGAATTCGAACATAGATCCAGCTGTTAATTAGTATAAAAAACATGACTTAATATTTACTATTACTAGGTCTACACACCTGTCTACAGAAACCTAATTCAAAGATGAATTAATAGACTTGATTATTATTTGCTAATAATCGCATTGGTTTCAATAGGCGCCGCTTTAAAAACCCTTGTTTCTTAATTATTGTTTCAGCAATTAGGGTTTTCCAAATTTGCGCATATTCCCACAAAAACAGACCTCAGAAAAGTAATTAACTAAGCAGTTAATACCAGCTTAATTGCGCAAATATTGTCAAAAATACACCAATTCTCCTTTCTTGCTTCAAAATTTTGCAAAAGATGTCATTGGCAAAATTTGTATCCATCCGAATTTGAAAACGTTCAAAGGTCCCCATATCTGTGAAAAATCTTTCAACTGATAAACTGATGATTTTATTTATCACTTGAAGAGAGCAAAACAAAACAAAAACAAATGTCTGTTTTATGTTTGCCGACGTGGGTAGGCCGACATAAGCGTTGACGACAGCAAATTGGTTGCAATAGCAGGAAGTGCCACTGTACGATAAAGCTCGCTCAAATTTCTTAATGCAAAAAGAAAGAATAAGTCATAAAATGTGATTGGCTCAAATATATTTTTGATAAGGCAGCTTGGCGCCGTTTAAACGAATTTTGATGCAAAGATTTGATGAACTACTTGTCTAAAGATACATACACAGCTGAGCCACCAGCGAACAAATCGTGTTTAGCACATTAAAAGGTAGACAATTGACAATTTTATTATATATTCCCAAAGAAGAGCGCTTAATGTTAAAATTGTAATTAATTTCTGCGAAGCAACCAACAATTCACCGATTTTTTCACGAATAAGCGAATGCTTCTTACGAACTGTCAAATTTTATTCACATTCCACAGATGTGTATATGTGGATTGCACGTTCGCGAGAGTTAAACGTCACAATTTTTTGTTCACTAGTAAATAACAAGTGAAATTCGATTAGAGAGAAAAAGAGAGAAAAGTTGCTGTGAATGGAATATGAAAATTTGCAAATATTCACCCGCTTGTATTCGCAGGTCGCTGAGCTGTAAATGGACCTTCAGTAACTTTTAAGGAACTTTTTGTTGTTCAGAAAAATTATCTGTTCTTATATGGTAGAGCACCGGGACATACTTAAGGAAGTGTGTGACTACGAAGACCAAGATCGCACTTTATGACTCCAATAGTCGTTTTGGAAAAGAAAGCTGTTGTCAAGAAGACCTCATGTTCTAGAAGTGAACACAGCACAGTGTTTCGTTCTCCTTATTTAACTTTTTCGATATTCATGAAAAGTTCGCGAAATGTATAGAAGATTCGTCATGTTGTGGATAAATTTCTTACACTCTACGAGAGATGTGCCAACATTTTATGTGAAGGAGAAACTGTAGCTTAAAGTGAAAGTATCGCGGAAGATCTGGAATTGTCAACTCCGCGTCAGGAGTCAGGAAGCGCTTCGTCAAAAATAGCCAAAGAATCCATACCACATGCCAAATTCCGGTTGTTGCTGTTTAAGGATAGCCCTTAAAAGACCGATTATAACATAAGTCAGTCAATTCTAGCAACGGAGACAAATTTGTATTCCAGACGTTTACATGCCCTACTTTTCTTTTCAAAATTTCAAGCTCCCTTATTTTTAACCTCAAAGTACAAGTAAACCCTAAAATAGACAACAGCAGAAAGATTATCTTATGCGACAAGATGGTGATTCCCCAGCAGCTTGTCCCATGAAATCATAACGCGTGTAATCTTTCTAACGTCAAACGTCACATCATGCAACGTCACTTGTGATTATTAGAGCCACCGTTAGCTTACCTCTTTTATTCTGAATTGCGTCTTCTTCCACCCACTTTCTTTGATTTAGTTTTTTGTCTCGTTTCACCTTCGTACTGTCTTCTGATTTCATTTTAACTGCGATATCACCTCACACATACCATCATACAGGTTATAATTAATTCAGATGATAATGATCGAAAACCTATTATTCTATTATAATTTCTTATTTTTGTCTAACTGTCTCATTTTCATTGAATATTTACGTAGAAAAATGTAGAAAATAATTTCTACTATCAACATCAAATTCTACTACACTAGTAGTGCTGATTAACAGACAATCATAACCGACCAATTAGCTAGGTATTATCATCACCGCCCGTGAAGACAATGCTCAAACGTCTTTTGAACTCGCTCCGCAGCTGACGTCTTACGTTTGTCCGTTGTACAATTAGTCCGTCCTTAGTTCTGTCACTAATAAGGGTCAACCTAGTTTCTATTGTGAAGGGTTGAAACGTGTAGTCTTTGTGTTTTTGTTTTTTTTTTAAAGTTAACGTGATATTTTATTTTTCTACAACGTACGAAACGCTATGGTTAAATCTGTATCGAAACAGAGAAGAACATTTTTTATCTTAATATAGTAAAAGTACAGATTTTTGCATTAAAAAAGATCGAAAAAAGAGTTTTAATCGTGAAAACGGTTTTGTTAGCCACAATTGTCGGCTTAGTTTTAATTTAGACTGTCACCGCGTGTTTGAAGAAGAAAGCAACCTGCAAAAGCAGGGAGCTACACACATTGAATTTGAAACAAAATGGCGAATCTATATTTCGATGCCGTAATAAAATTTTTCATTGTCACAGCGATTTATTTCGCAGCAACGCATGTATCGTTTGTCGTGTAAGTGTTTCTATTACTAGTCATATACATACAGCATAACCTCTCAAAGTTAATCCCTTAAGGACTCTTTATAAAGTGGCAATCTCAAGTATGGATGTCTATGCAATTGCTATTTTTATGACCTCCAAGTACATACTTAGTGGTTTATTATTTGTTTGCTCAACACTGCGTTACAAGCAACGCAATCAAAGTGCAACATATTTAGTATTCTTAAAAAAAAAAACACAAAAGTATGTCTCGGTGAACAAACCAACAGCAGCAACAACTTGTTGATTAAATTTGTGCAAAAATATATGAACGCATTTTTATTTGCGCAGTTGTCATAATATTTATAATTTCGAAAATGAAAAGAGATATCGATATGAACTAAGATTTTTTTTCTTTTTTTTAATCCTTGTTGACCTTTGAAATGACAATATGCTTGCACCTGGTCATACTTTTGGAGTTTCGAAATAAATTCCGAATGATCTAGAAATTTCTTTTCGATGTTCGAAAAAAAATACTTGACACGTGTTGAAGTACTTACTAAAGAAAGGCCTGCACGATATGTAGAACTGTTTGTCAATCAACAAAAGTTTGACGATCATGTGATCCTTTATATGTACCGTTCATATGCACATTTAATTTTTGCAATCTTTTAAAGAATCAGTGACATGACACTTTAAGATATGAAATTATTATCGATTGCAATTTTTATTTCCATTTGTTAATTGGGGAAAAAAAGAAATACATCGTTACCCCAAATTGAAAGTCCAGCTTTCATTGGACCTACGTTTTTTGACGCTTGAACTATTTATATTTGTTATTTGTCTAGCAACTTAATTAAGAAGCTCTTTACTGTTTAGATCCTTAGGTCAAAGAAGAATAATTAGGGCTTTATTTTATTAATAACTCAGTGAATATTGGCCTCCAAGGCATTTGTATTTTATCAGCATACATCAAAGATTTAGACATTGCTAAGGAAGTAAAAGAGTGACGTCGAACCTCACGATATCGGTGGTCAATTCAATGCTTCAATACACTGTTTATCATAATGTTTTCATGGCCAGAATGGCACGTAGCTTAATTATGCTTCTACCACAAATATGGTCCATTTACTCGAAGAAGTCATGACTGATCATTGTTCTGTAACGTCGGCCATTGATAGCAATGCGAGAACCGGACATTTTTGAAAAAAAGGACCAATGACGCCACTCGCATGAAGACCACTTCAAACTGCACTTTTGTCTATACCTCTTCTCTGAATCCGAATACCCGAATAAGCAAGTAGTAAAATTCGTCAAAAAACACTTTTCGGACAAAAATAAAGGCTTATTTTCAATCTGCTCAGAAGCCCAGTTCATGAACTGCGACGAAAATCATGATTTCGTGGCTTTAATTAGGATTGGAGTTAGGATGCAAACAGTCAAAATGATTGCATTCATCTTCACTTCCAAAAAATTGATTGCAGAAAATTATTGATACATATATCACGACCTCAAAATGATTGGTGATTTTGTTTCTGTAGGTTGAAGTTTTTGACCTGAAACGTCAAATCTAAGTGTGACTTCAGTGAATGCATTACACAATTTACAGCCCTGGCGTTAGGTCCTCAGATCTTTAAATTCAATCTTTAAATCCATCTGTATCTTTTTTCGTTACACCCAGTCTCCACGAAACATAATTTCGGTCAAGACTCAAGATTTGTAGATTTTTTAAAGGCAAGTGAGCTTGTTTTGTTGTTGATGACATGTTGAAGAATAAAAAGTTATAACATAATTCGCCCATCTAATGACATAAAAGTTTGGCGGGCAAAAAGTCTGACTGAAAAGTCTACCTTTTTCAGACTCGTGGAGACGCAGTGTTATGGATGGCTGAGAAGGGGTTGTACGCAAAGTGCTTTCGCTCAGACTTATCTTGTGAAGACATTATAACAGATGTCAGGGACTGAGCAATTCCTCAGAACAATAAAGCAAAGCTCATAAAAAGAGAATTGCATCTGAGGAAAAGCCTTTTGTATACCAACCAACGACTTAACTAATGCTTTAAGTAACATCCACATCCAACTAATTTTACTACTGCTAATCATTTTTACTATAAAAAGCCTTGTCGTTTCGATATTAAATTATCAATTATAATTGAAACGTTAGCAAGATCTTTGTTTATTTCGAGAATAGTTCCGCACAATTCATAGGTAACCGCGCGTCGTCAATGGGAATCCCTTTGAATAGAACAATTTCATTTTTATTACCTTTCCTCTGATTAAATTCTTCAAATTATATTACCTTGTCTTGTTTAAGTAATAAATTACTTATTTTTTGCTGAGTACTTTAAAGTGGGTGGCATTTTTTTTGCATTTGTTTTCTAGAGTTTAAGAACTTTAATATTTTCATTTTATCTGTTGGCATCTTTCTGTGGAAAGATCTGACAAATTGTTAATTTAATTAAAAAAAATAAGGTGATAAGATGGCCTTCTTGTCATGATAAGACCTTAATGTGTTTGAGGTGACGTAGATATTTTATTCCAACATCATAAAATTGCTCCACGACTGGCTGCTGATATCTTTTATCGAACCATAAAATTCATCATCGTCGAGGAGTTGCTGGTCTTTTTTGAGGGAAAAAAAGTAATATGTTGACTCGATTTTGCGCTTCTCAATGTTTTGGGGATTTTTCTTCTTTCGCAATATGAGTCATAGGAAGTATATTTTGACTGAAATACTGTTTGAAAGGTGGTCATGAACTTCCGCTTTTATCTTGTAGAAATAGAGTATTTTGTTTTATCGTAATGACAAGAGTTTCCTTTTAGACATTTTGATACTTTGTTATTATTATTTATGTAGCGAGCGGTTGATCTTAGGTGGAGCAGGCCGCAGAATATGTTTCTTACTCTTTTAAAGTAGTATATGACTTGGTGGGTTTTTGTTTGTGTACTTTTCCCTACAACACGGCGAAAGTTACTCAAAAGGGTTACAAGCAGACTTGCTGGACGAAGGACAATGATCTTGCTTAAGTACTCCCTTAAACCTAGCCTTTGCCCTGTGATTTCACCCTAGACTACAGCTCATTAAATGATTTTGTCATCAAAAAGAATCAAATTTCAATTAGCAACAAATTGAAACTTATTCCACCTTAATTGATGCAAATACCATAGGTAATCAGATTTAATTTTGGTATTTATCGTTGTATATTTGATTATTAGTGACGACTTCTTTTTCTGTAAATTTGTTTTGCACAATAGCTCAAATTTTAACAATCAATAGACAGTTTTAAAGATTATCGAGTTATTATGCACATCGAATTGAACATCTGGTGAAATATTGATCAATACTTTGCTAAAATGATTTAAGTGGAATCGTGTTCAAATTTGATATGGAATGCTTTCGATACGATTCGATAACTTAGAGCTATTCAAATTTCCATTTGATTTGCACCTAAAATTTTTGTGAGTAGTTCTGTTCAACTGTTATATACTTAAGAGGCTGACCCATTCGGTACATTCCAGTAGGTTTGGATACATCGATACAACAACAATACAACGATTTGAAAGAACTCATAAATTTCTTGAAGAAAGCAAATTTTACTCTCTCGTGAGCTCCCTCTTCTGTAAAAAAAAACTACGAAACTGGACGTGCGGAAACTGGAATTCATTATTTTTCCTAAAATTTCGTATATTTTCATAGTTTTACAGAAACAGACCTGAAGTTCACATAACATACGAAACTATGGATAAAATATAAACCGAACCGAAAGTTTAACAAGCGGTTGAATGCAAGTTTGAGTCTCAATGGAGAACATAAAGAAAGTCACCCATTAATAGCAGACAAACAAATAACAAAATTTTTCTCATAAAACTCATCGATGACCTTATCATCTTCAAGTTGCTAATTGGTTGACATTTGCTACGGATTTAATTTTATCAAGATCTAAATTACTGTCAAACTACACATGACAGTCTGCTAATATAAGCTACTAATTATTGATGCATTAGTAGATCGTAAATCAGTACTTTTTATTATCTGCTAATAATCCTTTATAAAGTAGATGTATTCACATGTTATTGTGAAATCCTCAATGACGTTGTAAGTCCAGATGTATTGACGTCTTTAAAATCTAAATTTGAAATTTTGAAAATTGATAAGACGCAACTGTCATACATGATTTTTAAATCTATTTTTAGAATCCTATTACTGTAGGTATTTGAAAGATACGTATGTATATATCTACCACTGAAGCTGTACTAATTGAGTCTATCAAATTAAAATTAAACGCCAACTTGACATCCAAGTTTACTGATGTGATGATAACACGCATTTCAGTGCAAAAACCTTTTCTCAAAGTTTTACTTATTTTTTTTTGCCTGTATTTCTTTTTATATCTATTGAGTGATTAAGATCGTTTGCACGTGTTTAAATATTTAAACAATTGTTAAAGATCTAGACTTTTATGGACTATGATCTGTCATGGTAGTGGCGCAATTCCATTGTACGAGAAGAAATTCATTGACATTTCTTTACGATTAAGACACATCTTGGCAGAATTAAAATTTAATTTTGAAATATCTGTCAATGATATCACATCATAAAAACAACAAGAAGATTCCACCATTCGTTGTAAGTCAATAAAGAGAACATTTATCATTGACTCAAAGTATGTATGTTTCATGCCATAACTGACTGGTAAATATTTAGTAACGACACAGCACTTAAACCTTCATTTAAGCGGAAAAAGTTTAGTATAATCGTAAATTTTTTTTTGTCCGTCTCTAATGACAAATACCTGACAGATGTTCCGATATCGCAAAACATTTACGAAGGAAATTTATGAATTTATAATTGCTTGAAGATGTTGCAAGTTTATTGGCAATTCAATTTGTACAGTTAACTCGAAATGCTTCTGGAAAATTTCTAAATTTACAGTTCGTATTTGAGTGGCTGAACTTTAGGTACGGCTATACCAGTACATATGTGCATCTAGGTACTGCCTATAACTCCATAGAAATCTCTACTGGCTGAAGGTTTCCACTGTAGTTTCGGCCTTCGCAAGTTTTCCATTTAAAGATATCCTTTTGCAAAAGCTAGACAATTTATTTTTGCTTTACCCTGTGAAAATAAACCCAAAACCTAGTTTTTTTTTACATTTTCCATTTTGTGAAGGAGAAAATTTGTATGTTTATACATGTACATTTGAAATACATATTTATTTTTTCTTCCTTCTTAAGTCAAACTTAATACGACGCAATATATGCAGTGTCATTATTGCAAGTGACACATGACACACCTGTCATTATTTAACCATAAACATTTTCGTAATTTAATTTTAATGTCACATAATGACACCTCATTTACATATTTACTAAGTAAATCACAAATGAATATTTTTTCTAATTACAGATCAGATGAAGAATGTCCAACACTGATCGACGCAGACAGTTTGTCGCAAACACAACTCATTCAGAGGTTAACAGCCCCTTGTCGTTACGATCGTCTCGAGAGGCCAATTAGTAAGTAAAAACAAAAAGATTAAAAATAATTTTCAATAAATTAGAATAAATTTCAAATGACATCTGCATGGACATTGCTAATCGATAAAAATTTACAACCAATCTTGACAGAAGCCATAATTAATTCATTGCACACTCCATTGACACTTATCTAATTGACATTTACAACATGTGATAGTGCTAGGTGTTTATAGTTTTTTTTCTCATTGATTTAATTAATGTTTTTCTCTTGTTTATACAAGCATTTCGCGTTGACACATTTTATTAGTAACCAGACAAAGATATTATTTCGTTGTAATTGTGCCACACACAGTGTGCACTTAGCTTAAAATCAGTTACTTCATGTGATGAAATTAGTTTCTTACTTATTTGTTTTAATTAAAGAGATCTTAACAGTCAAGTGTTAGAAGTGGATTCAATTCTTAAAATGTTTTTATCTTCTCCTTGCAGCCTTCAGTGAAAAGGGTGAGCGGTTGCCAGTTGACGTATACACTCGTGCCTATGTTTACTTTATGCAGAATCTAGAAGCTCATGACTTGCAATTTAAAATGCATGCTTTGCTTCAACTCCGGTTCGTGGATCCAAGATTAGTATTCAAAGAAGTAGCGCCGAAAAGGAAGCAGCCTATTTTGGGAGAGAAATCCTTAAGAGATACACTCTGGGTGCCACATATCTTCTTTGCCAATGAAAGGGATTCAAGTATTTTGGGTACTGCTGAAAAGGATGTGTTGACATCTATTTCTCCCGACGGTACTGTCATTATTTCAACTAGGATTCAAGCGACATTATACTGCTGGATGAATCTACAAAAGTTCCCCTTCGATGAACAATATTGCTCAACGATTTTGGAGAGCTGTAAGTTATTCAATGGAAAACGTGTATACTTTATGAATGACTGATTCAATTTTCAGGGATGTACAATACATCAGAATTGGTTTTACATTGGGAAGCCAAGTCTCCGGTTACATTTGATCCTGATCTACATCTGACTGAGTATGTATTGCTGAGCGCTTGGTCCAATGCAACTACAGTAAATGCGGATTTGAATGATCTAAGACATGGAGCTTTTGGTAAGTTTTTACTGTCATCTTGTAAAATAGATTTAAAATTTAAAATGCAATTTAAGACCTAAATTTATATCACTATTATGAAGACGTACGAATTTAAAATCTTTTATCTCTATTTGATTGGATTAAAAAAATTCCTTGGTCTTTGACATAATCAAATGTGTAATCAGTATTATTGAATCGTGTATGTGATTTTGGCAGTTGAAATTGGAGCCTCAATGTCTAGTGTGTAGATTTTACGCATTGCTTCTGAAGCAATTTCTATATTTAAATTTTTGATAAAGAAAGTATAAATGATAGCTATGGGGCTGATTTTATTTTGATACTTAAGTTAAAAGAATATAATTCGCTGGTATTTAAGCACTTATTTCGAGTTGTTTTTAATGTTTTAAACTTTAAATGAGAATAATTAATCCTGAAGAATTACACAACGTTTGCTTTTGATTTAGAATAACTTATTAACAAAATTATCTTATCTCATTGATAGCGAGTAAACAAAGAATTAAAATGAATAGGAAATAATTAATTTGAAGGACTTAAGTCTTGTGCATTATTCTGAGTAGTGCTTAATGGCGCCTTCGACAATATCTAGTCATTTTTCTTAGTCTGGCTCAATATTTTGTGAATTGATGCCATTGATATCCTTATTGCTTCCTTTATGGCTCTCAGAGAAGAGGACAGAGGGATTCAGGTTATCGCAACACGGACATAGTAGCTATCGTGTCGGAGTATATGTTTTTTGCGTGATCCGAGTACGTCCTTCTTTCGAACAGCTCTTTGACGGACTTATTAGTGATTCCCTGAAAACCATCCAATAGGTTTGTTTACATTTCAAACGAGACTTTTTCTCAAAAATAGTAAACTCTTCCACATATATATTTATCAATACGAGACATCGACATATAAAGATATATTCTTTGAGTGAACCTTTCTAATTAAACCAAGTGACAGCCGACACTCAAGCAAATGTCTCCCAATCAAATGACATTCAATCTTTTCTCCCGCAATATATCTTAGTCCAGATTTTTGATGCGATACCTTCAATTTGATTAAAAATTCACAATTCTTATCAATGGTTTCTTTTTCTCTGCCAAAAATAGTGACACTTAAATAAATTTTGTATATTTATCTATAAAGATAAATGCATTTCTCCAACTTGAAAACTAGCATTCTTTCCTTTTTTGATTTCCATTAGAAACAGATAAAGTTTTTGAAAGGGTTTGTTAAACTTAAGATCTAACGTCATACACAGACCGATCTATCATTTAAAATTTCGCGTACGGTTCAAAGTGACATAGATAAAGTCAAAAATATATATTAATGTCTTTGTTTTAATAAACAATAATAAATGAACGAAAAAAAATATTTTAAATTGATCACCAGAGATTGGAATCAATTGCAATATTCGTTGGAATTCGTTTTGTTGTCGTCAGTTTGGCACGAGCTGGTTAAAAGTTTTTTTTTCTGACTTAATCTAAAATTAGAATATGATTATATTACTGAAATATGTTATGGAAATGATTTCTAAATTTGATTCTATTTTTTACAGCTGGCAATTATAGCTCTTTAAGTTTTACGGTACATCTGACCCGTGAGGTGGGTTTCTATTTAATGGATTACTTCTTACCATCAATGATGATTGTTGCCATTTCCTGGGTATCATTTTGGTTGCAAGCCGATCAGTCAGCGCCACGTATTATGTTAGGTAAGATAAGATAAATTTCTACCTTAAGTCTGTTTTATCTTGACCGAAAGAAAAGAAAATATCACGCATACGCCCCGTGGGCCGAACGTTAAGAACGTAATTCTAAAAGTATAATTTTCACTTTTTTTTCTAGGTACGAGCACTATGTTGACCTTTATTACACTGGCTTCTGCTCAGGGCAAGACGCTGCCTAAGGTCAGTTACATAAAAGTATCTGAAGTTTGGTTCTTGGGCTGTACACTGTTCATCTTTGGAAGTTTAGTTGAGTTTGCCTTCGTCAATACGATTTGGAGACGAAAGAAGAATGTTGAATTGAAGAAAATCAACAGTAAATATATTTTAAAGTCAACTTTAACTCCACGATTAGCACGAAAAGATATGGGATTACAAAAGTCGAGGTCTTGTTCAAGCTTGGATGGTACATCAGAGAATAGCAATAGAGGATCGAATACCTACAACAATTATTTAACTGTTCATGTAAGTATTTGAAAAGAGTTGTTCTTCGTTTAAACAAGCATCAGTCAAACCTTATTTAGGAAGGATTCATTTTATTTTCACAAAATTAATAACTTGGATTTAGAGACCTTTCTGTAAGACTTGTGGCTGTAAGACTGTACTTAGTTGGGTTCTCTTAACCGAGTCGCTACTCATTTAAAATTAGTCTTAAAATTCTTCTTTAATTTTTTTTTTGATCTCTCTTTTGTAGACAGCAAATTTAAGCTTTGTATATTTTCATAGCTTAAAGCACTTGTAATGTAAACATTCTTGCTTCATGGCAATAAAGTTGAGCACCGGATAGTATGCAGTAAATTTTTAAGTTTGACTCAGTAGCTTGCATATTTTTAGGCGCTTTAGGTTGATTTAATGCCTAGTAATGAAATTTTTTAACTTCCTTTTTTTGTTACATTGTGACATTAGAGTCTACTAATCCTGTTAGTAAGGGATCCCCAAAGCAATTTTTAGACTTATTCATAGAGAACCCTGTAAAAAGTTTTATGACGTAATATTTATCTTTATCTTTAATTCCAGACTCTTCCAATAATTACAACACAATGTGAAGACGACTTCGTTTCTGGCAATGGTGACCTCAATCTAGATGTCGAGAAGGGATCCAACAACAACATGTCCAAATGCGCCTCCATTAGCATAGATGATAATTTCTCTGGAGGCAAATCAAATAAAAATCACGACAACGGGTCGTCCAATCATAATACTTGGACCACAATGACACCACAAGAGATCTCGATATGGATCGATAGAAGAGCTCGATCAGTCTTCCCGTTGGCATTTATCCTATTCAATGCACTCTTTTGGACTTTTGTTTACTGCTTGTAAGATGTCCAAACAAAAAAAAAAAAAAATAAGAAAAGGTTCCAAGAACCTTGATTTTCTCTCAGTTGCTTGAATGCCAAAAACAAAAAGCCCAATGCTACTACTGCTTCGCATCGCTTATTCACCATGCCAAACGTTTGCTTAATCTCTTTGGAACCTAGCCATGAAATCAGACGCCATTTTTACGTTTGAGTATATTTTTTATTTGATCATTTTTTTATCATTTATTTCTTTCATTTTTTTTCTTTATTATTTATTTATATTTAAGAGTTATTAGTAAAAAAAAAAAAGAGTTATATAATGCAAAGTGTTCCTAGAACCGCCGTACGTTTCCCTTCTTTGCTGTTAAGTGTAATTTCTGTGTACTGTTATTGTTCTATTTTATTTTTTATTTAATTTAACAGTTTAAAACAATAATTATTTTAGCAACAAAGAAAGCCAACTAAATGTGATCAAACTGTAACAGTGTATTATTATGCATAAGATTTACGAATATTGTGCCTTAAAGCACACCAAGAAACGTGAATATGTGTGTATCCTTTTGATTTTGTTTTTTTTTTTCTACCGAAACTATAAATGTAAGATAAGTTCCCTTTTATACAATAATAATGAAAAAAAAACTTGTACTTTATAAATATTGCAATCAGTAAACACTTTATATTGTTCACTATTATGTACGATGTTTTAAACTAAAAATTGTAATCGCTGAATATAGTCTTTGTATTATTTTATTAATGAAAAAAAAAAACCTGAACTATATTGTTCCATTATGTTGTACACCAAGTGACAATAAATATTTATATATGTATATACTTGTAAAAAAATTATTGGTTTTATTTTTATATATTTTAGTATGTAATAGGGAAGATGTATAGTATGATCGATTTGGTAGGTCTTACGATTTGAAACAAAACCGATTGGATTGCCTACAAAGAATTGAGTTATTTTTATAAAGTGATTCCCATGTTATGCTGGAAGTATTGCGGGTATGAATACCCTTTTACTGACGAACATGTGATAGTTTTGCATTCGTTCATAACGCACAGTATATTTTTCGCATTCATTTTGAAATACACTAAACAATTTTATTGTATACAAAGCAAACGCCAAACAATAAAATTGTATCTCTTCCTAGTTCATTGTTAAGGTTCAACCATAATCGAATTAAGGCTCTGGACGTTGCCATACGTACTCATGACAAGACACAGTTTCGTCGAGTTTTCGCTGAGTGTATACGTAGTCTTCATGAGCATTATTCGCACTTTGCGTACGGAGAGGTGAGGGCAACTACATCGTGCGAGAGCCAGACAAAAAGGATATGACATACGGTCATATTAGGTCTGTTCCCTTACCTTCTGCACTTAAATTCGCGTCTTGCCAAATTTCAAAGGGTGGGGTAAAATTCTCTCAGAAAAAGACGAATCTCCAAAAAAGTACGAGAACGGGTTGAACAAAAAAGCTGTCCACTTTTTAGACGTCACTTTTTTCTGATTGATTTACACCGAATTAACCTGCCAGCCAACAACAACACAACCATTTGACAAAACTCATATTTCTGCCCAAAGAAATTTCTTGTACTAAAATTCGCAACATGAGGAAATTTCTTACTCTTTCGTTAGCTATCTCTTCTGTGAAAAACTACGAAACTTTGACGTACGGTAACAGAAATTCGTTTTTTTTCGTAGCTTAGGTTAGGCATTTACATTTTCGTTTAAAACATGCAGAGGGAGTCGCAATTTTGCAAGCGAGTTCAAGTGACAGGAAACCCAACGAAACTTAACCATAAGCTATCATGGTACAAAATTTTTCTATTCGCACTGTTACGGTTTCTACATATTTATTAACCTCATCGGTAATCAATTTCTGTTTCAATTTGAATTTGAAAAATTTAAATTTCCAATCGTATTCCACCAACCGTGTTTCCCACAACTAGATGTCGTCTCTATAAACTTCGAAGAACAGACTGAGTTGACTATAAACTCACCTTGCCAGTTTTGTTGTTGCTGTTGATCTGTCAAAAATTGTATATGTTTAACAACTTTCTCTCCGGAAGAATACAAATAAAAGGTGAAAGAAGAGGGGAAGAATACACTACACATTCGCCAAATGATTATAACACAGGTGTGTTTTTTTTTTTTTATCTGACTGCTAAACTTGATTGAAATTATCCAACTCATTGTATTTTAAATGAACGCTATTCCATTTCCATAAGCGGACGAGTCGACCGAAGTCCATCATACATCGATAATTCCAGCACAATAATCACGCCTGTACATACAGTCAGCGAATTATCGAAAGAGGTAGTGTTTAATTTTTTTATCAAACTTTTTTACTTTATCGGATTATTTATAAAAAATAGGCGAACCGCAAACAAACAAAAAAAAACTGCATAATGAGTGTAATTGAAGATAACACAACTCAAGAATCGGAAGGCGAACGTGGTGGTGATGGTCACAGACACAAGCACCGGCGGTCACATCATCATCACAGCAGCAAGAGGGAACGGCGCAGTGGAAAAGAACGTGAATCGCAGTCGGATCGAAGTGTTAGTCGAAAGGTTAGTTACGACCCTATAGGACTTGACCCAAAGGTGCATTAATGAATAGCTTCGAGGGAAGTAGTGACGTTGGAACTAGAGTAATTTGTTTTATTAATATGTGCCGGTTTTCAAAGCTTCTGTTGCTTTTTTATAAATGAAAACTTGTATTGCATCATCAGAAAGGTTTTACACATCAGGCAGTTGCTTAGCTGTTTGCCTAAGTGCAATTTTATTCTCCATATAGGTCGTGGCCTACACTAATTGTTTATTCATATTTTTATCACTAGAAAAGGCATGTCACTAAGGGGTGTTTGAAATTTAAAATTATTGCTAATTACACGTTACCGCCTCCAATGAACAGTAACAGTTTCTGACGATTGTACGGCCACAGTGGCGTATTAAATTGCACGCATCGGTAATTGGTTCAAATGAACCTAGATAGCATTCATGTTTACCTAGACGGTAGGTGGACTTTACACCTTTCATTTTGTTCTACCGATCAAATGATAGTGCCTTTGCTAGTCTAAGATCTTTTCTGCCATCGAAAGGCTCGATGGTGTTCTTACTGGCTTACGATAGACTTTTCAGATTTGTACTCAATTAGACAACAAATGCATTCTGCTATTCAATCTCCTTTTTTCCTTCACAGAGACATCGTCGCAGCAAAGGTTCATCCAAAAAGGGTGGCTTTTGGAAAGAGCTACTTAAAAGCTTCCTTGTACTCTTCCACATTGTTTTGGACTGGATTCTGGAATACGCTCTTGGTAGATATTGGGGACCAAAAAACCGTTGTCCACCATTACGATCGGAAGAACAAAACCTCTGCACGAAGAGTGCCGTAGAACTCGCTCAATTGATTCGAGAAAAGAAACTTAAGGCCTACGATGTTGTATCTGCGTACATTAACCGCATAAAAGATGTGAACCCGATGTTAAATGCAGTTGTCGATGGACCATTCCTAGAAGCGTTAGATGAAGCAAATGCAATCGATCAAAGTTTAGCTTCTGGTGAGCTGTCAGAGAAGGACTTTATAAAGAAACCATTCTTGGGAGTTCCTTTCACCACCAAGGACAGTACTTCCGTTAAGGGAAAGTTGCATACACTCGGACTGATATCTCGTAAAAATGAGAAATCAGTTGCTGATGCAGAGTGTGTAAGATTGATGAAGGAAGCTGGTGCCATAATTATCGCTACATCGAATGTACCCGAGGTGAACAAATGGATCGAAAGCCGCAATTCTTTGATCGGCCAAACAAACAATCCTTATGACGTACGGCGATCAGCTGGTGGATCATCTGGCGGTGAGGCGTCTTTAATTGCATCCTGCGCTACTGGATTTGGATTGGGTAGGCGTCAATTGGCCAATGATTCCTTTTGCTAAAGTAAATCATTTCAGGAACTGACATTGGTGGATCGATTCGCATTCCTGCATTCAATTGTGGTGTCTTTGGGCATAAGACATCAGTTGGAGCGATCAACATGAAAGGTTGTACATTTAGAACTGGTAAAGAGACTGAAACTATGGTTGTGGCTGGCCCAATGTCACGGTACGCAACCGATTTGCTACCAATTTTTAAGGTAAAGTCTAGTTTACACGATTGGCCATGTAATCGGAATGTTTTTCTTCGATTTTTTTAGGTGATTGCCGATCCAGAAAAGGTTTTAGAACTGAAACTTGATGACGAAGTCGATTTGAAGAAGCTTAATTACTTTTACATTCCAAGCCTCGGTATGCCAGCCTGTAGTCCAGTAAGTCGAGAAATGCAATCCGTGATGTTCAAGTGAGTACTTTGTTACTTAGATCTCATATAATCTGTATGGGGTACATCCTTAAACATTTTCAGAGTCACTCGCCATTTCGCTGAACTCACTGGGGAAGAAGTGCAATTGGCATCACTACCAGGAACTGAAATCACCGGTAAACTGTGGCGTTATTGGATGACACGAGAGCCGGCTAACTTCAATAAACTCCTTGGTAATGGCGCGTCTTTGAACCCATTCGTTGAACTTTTTAAGAAAATCTTTGGTCGCAGTGAGTTCACCATGGCTGCAATTTACTCACTCATCGATGGAATACTTCCCAGCGAGAAGGCTGACTTAATAGAAGAAGCTACAAAGAAATGTGGCGACGCATTAGCTGAACTCCTTGGTGACCAAGGAGTCTTATTCTTCCACAGTTCACCAAGAACTGCACCATTCCATTACTATCCATTACTGAAAATTATGGACTTTAGTTATTTCAGTCTTTTCAATGTGTTGCGTGTTCCAGCTACACAAGTTCCAATGGGATTAGACTCCAACGGTATGCCACTTGGTATACAAGTAGTAGCCGCCAAAAATTGCGATAGACTGTGTTTGGCTGTGGCTGAGGAGCTAGAGAAAGAGTTTGGTGGATGGGTTCCACCTTTTGAGAATAGAGCTTAAAATATATGTATGTTACGGCAATGTTGCTTATATCTCCTGATTTTTAGGGATGATGGTGTTAGATAATATTAACTCAATTAAGTTTTTATATATTTTCTTGGAAAGAGTTGAAAAATAAAGTTGAATTTTTATTTTGGTATTCTATTTATTGTCTTCTTTTGAGAGAAGCATTGGATCTGTCAAAAATGGCAGCAACAATAAATACGTTAACAAATATAAAACCACTGGTATCTTACTAGCTAGCGACATCAGAGTAGTTTACAGAATCACTAAAAATCTGAAAAGTGATAGCTCTGGTCCATACCCAGTGAATTTCGGATGAAGAAGAGCTCAAGGGATTGGAGCTACATTTTGTTTGGAAAGTTGTATTAACAGAAAACGGGACAGGAACCTATAAACATCACTATTCAACAGCGTGAGTGGCTGTTGATCGATCATGCTCTTCGAAAAGGTTTGATAGCAAAGTTCGTAATGCAATGAGACAGAATGAAAGAAGCATCTCTGTAGCTGAGAATGAATTGGAAAGAACTTACCAAGTCGTTACCAAGAATTGAACATGGCGCTTAGAGCCTCTACACTATATGTAGGGATCGTCACCACGTTTGTTGATCGATTTTACAAAGACGTTCGTGTAGAGGATTTAATTGAATTTCCACGATATGGGTCCCGGGTGAATTATTAGCTTTATCAAAGCTACATACGCACGTTGAGCTGAAATGTGGAGCAAGACTGCTGAGGAAATGGAGATTTATTTTATTGGCTTTACTTATTTCTAATAAGCCACCATTCCCTTAAAAAATAGAAGGCATATTAGGTTCTCCTTCCCCATATTTAAAGTGACGGTTAAATCGAGAAAACTATTTCCTACTCTCAATAATAACCGATTGATGTCAATACCATAATTTTCCACAAATTTAAGAAATAATATGAAACTCACCACACTGAATGGCAGTACCATTGCACCACAAAAGTGTCACCACTGCTCGGCACCTGTCACATATGTCCACCTAGCGGCGATAATTTGTTTCACCCTCACTTCATATGCAAAAAAAAAAAAAAAACAAAAAAAAAAATACAAATTGCCCCCCATTTAATTCGACTCGAAACGAAACCGAAAAGCGGAAGAGGAATCAAAAATTCATCAGTTTTCGTTGAGCGATCATTTATCGCGGTTGTTACTTGTTCCGTTTGAATTTATTCGAGAGTGCCCTCTCTCTCGCGGCCAATTTTTGCTGTAGAACTCTACAAAAGTTATCCGTTTCAATACAAAAAAGCAAATAAAGAAAACCAGAAATCCCTGTGCGGTGATTTAAATAGAAAAAAATATATAAATTCCAATAGCAATCCAAACAAGAATTTGTTTAACAAAAAAGCTGACTTAAAAAAGAGAACTTGTTCCTTTTGTTTTCCTTTTATTTTTCCGTTTTTTTCACCCCTTTTTTCCCCACTTTATTTTCTGTCGTTCGTCGCTACGAACCAAAGGAGTGTGGACTCTCTCACTTTCTATTCGAAAAAAAGTGTTGTTTTATCCGTTTTCGTTTGAAAAAAATTCTTGCACTCTTCTGCTTCTTCCTTTTCTCGTTGTCAGCTAAGAAAAAAGACAAAAAGGAAGTCTTCTAATAAATTGAAGGAAAAATTGTTTTTCTTTCGTTGCGACAAAAAGAAAAAAAAAAGTTTGCGGGGTTCCCTTTGAAAGAAAATTCTCTACAATCGGTGGGAAAATCTTTAAATAGTTCGCGTTATGGCGGCGAATGAAGTAATAAATAATAATTCGATGCATTATTTCGAGGGTGTGGAGAAATTACTGGAGATTTGGTTTGCCCCAAATCCCGATAATAAGAATGCTGATTTAAGAAAGATTCGCAGGTGAGTGGAAAATTTTATGAAAAGAAAGTTGTAAATTTGTCATTTATTGTGGGGTGTCTGGGTGGTTTTCATTGATTTTCCGCAGAAAATGAGCAAGTGCGAGCTAACTGGAGAGCTTTCCACTCCTTTTTAACTCTCCGCTTTGTGAATTCTTGTGGTAGGTTCTAGCATAGATCGTAATTACCTGGTAGATGTCATTTAAAATAAACAAAATCAAAATTCTTTAGCATTTTCTTCTGATTGGAGAATTGCAAATTCGTGACCATTTTTGGGGTTATGTTGCCGGGCAATTAGAGTGTAGAGTGAGTAAGGGTGGGGTAATTGACTGCCGCATGTTTCTCGATAGTGTGTGTATGTGGAGAAAGAATAAGAAAGAAAGAAAAAAAAACTTGTTCTAGCGGATTTGGTAGGAAAATACACTTGAAATCAGCTGTGGGAGTGGAGAGTGGTGTGTACCGCATCTCGGACCGCCGACAACAGCGGTATCTCACTATCGAGAAAAAGCACTTGTTCCTGTGTATATTTTGGGTAAAGTGTCATCTGCTGCGACTGGGGTTTTCTTTTATGTAATCGCAACAGAAGTAGTGTTGCCAAGAAGAAGTATTTTAATGTTATTACCATTTGCTTCGTGGTGAGATTGTTGAAGGGAAGTTTCTGGATTAATATGCAAGGAAATAGAGTGGAAGGCATTGATTGCCGGCAATATTTTATGGTAAAAAAAATACGTACATACATATGTGTGTATGTAAGAATCTCCTTTTATTTATTTCTTGCTCCAATTTGCTGCATGCAGAATTCCTTAATTAAAATAGAATTTAGAAATAAAGGCTAAAACAACTTGCATTTCATACCTATCATTTCAAATAACTAACTATAAAAACCAATAAAAAACCGTTATGTATACATACAATTCATATGTACATATGTATATACCCTGTTTAGATAACCGAATCCAATTCGAATTCTATTTGAATAGGTGTCATATAAACCGAATTCGGATTGAAACATGATTAAATTGATCCGATCAAAAAATTTTCTGGGATCAGATTGAAATTTTTTACTGTCATCAGGTTCCGTTTTTGGTGCAGAGCTAGCAATTGCACAAACAGTTTCCTCATACCAAACTGAATTTTCTAAATGTTGTGCACTCAATTATTGGAGACGCCTACAACTACTTCAGTTAGCTCACGTTGTGTAATTCTTCAAGCTCGAAACACCGTACCATTAGTTCATCTTCTTTCGAGATTGTACGGAAAAAAGCCTCCTACATGTGCATGTATACATATGTCTAGATCTTTCCTTGTCCTCAAATAGACCATATACAAGTTTTCAATAAAATTTCAGCAATAAAAATGCATCCAGCGTAATCTATAAACATATGTACATATGAAGGTATGTAGCTATCGGTCTAAGCTTCAAAATATCATCATGTTACTAAAGTGCATTAAAAGTTTGCAAAAAAAACTTTTTAAAAAATCACAACACATCAAAATATTCCCTAGAGTATCTTGTTACGCTAACTTTGCATAGTGTCACGTTCGCTTTATTTTGTGCTTACAAATCATATTGCAAGAAAAGCATTCGGAATTATATTTATTTTTTTAATCTCAATCCGCTCGCATTCCAACCGAAGGTAGGTTGCAAAAAGTAGCAAATATATTATTTCCAGCGAGTTATCTCTACAGAACTTGGAAAATAACGCAAGGCATTCATATTTGCTTCTACATTCTTTGTTGCTTCTATTCAAAAGAAAACGAAACCGTTGTATAAAACACATATTACTAAATAAATTGTTTATTTGCATTATGTTCAAAATCCTATGAGCTGTGATATGTATGAGATTTTTTTATGAAAGATTCATTAGTTTGTTAACAAAGATGACTACTGTTTCGTATAACTTCGGTTCTTTGGTTTAAATTTGATATCTCAGAATAGAGTAGAGCTGTGATCAAATTTGTATCCTAAGGCAGCTTCTGGAAATAAAGTTATATTATGTTCTTAGTGGATTAAAGGCTAAATCTATTTGAATCACGTATATAGGTAGGTAAGTAGAAACAATTTGGTCAAGTGAGAGTTGAGTTACATGCAATAGTGCTCCAGGCCGAGATTGATAAAACTTTCGTCTTTTACCATTCAAAAATTTATGCAAATGAGAATTAGGATGTGAGTATTTGAAATACTCTTTACCTTCATTAAAACCCATTTAAATTCTGATTGCTTTTATAAAGTTTTAATGCAATTTGCACAGATTAATTATTATTCTCACATTGCTAAACCTCACAGTACAGGTAGAAGGTCTGAGATACAAAGTGATTCAATTTTCAAAATTCCACATTCAGTACTTTTCACTAAAATTTCTAAACCTAATTTAGAAAGTTTATGCGAATCGGGCACGGAAAAAGATCGACATTGTAAAATGGCATAACTACCCTTTAAGAGGATAATCTCTAATTAAAATAACTCGTGGAATATGCACAATCTCTTAAGTAGATGTTCATGCCATTGCGCGCGTGAAAATGCATTTGGATTAACATACACGTGGACAGTCAGTCAATGTCACCCTATACTGTAGTGGGTTCTTTAAAAATTGATCCAAAGTCGATCGATCAAGGATAAGGGGATGTTATTGGGCAAGAAAAAAATATGACCCATGTTAAGGAAGCCTACATAAGCAAGTCTGCAGGCCAATATTCTTAAAGGGCAAGCCAGTCAGGGATTGTAACGTTAGCTACTAGCTCAATTACACTGCTTGGCCTGGGAGAAATACCACAAGCATGTACTTACAGCGTTCGAGACTAATGGCTATAAAATGAGACCCCTTCGAATGTGTTAACACTCTTCGCTTCTCTACTCTACATGTAATGAGTGCAAATACTTTTTAGAGTTGAATGTACAAAATTTCCTGCCTTTATGATTTACTTAATTACGACAAATACGCTTGAAAATATAGTCGCATTTCATCCAAATTTTGTTGTATGCTTCAGAAATCAAATTATGTATCCACTTCTGTCGCATATAAATATTGTCAACATAAACACTTATAAATCAATTTTATTTTAATATCTAGACTCTTCCATCTGTTATATTACTTCCTACCCAAATGTTTAAAAAAAAAAAATATTAAAATTAATCAAAAGTTACATAAAATAAAGGCTATCTACTGCAGATACTAGCATGTGTTGCATGTTGACAAGAGACTTAATGGCTATACATTTATTTAAAGACATTACTCGTGTACTGTGAATCATTGAATCAATTTTTGTCCATTCATTATGCATACGGTCGCAAGTGTCCTCTCAAGGCCAATAAAAATAGCAAACAAATAAAACCAATAAAACTTTATCCAATTGCTTACGAAAAATCGAACTTTGTAATCTTTTTTTTTGTCTTTTTGTTTTGTCTTCTTAATTCCCTTTCGTCGAAATGTTTCATTCGATTAAGGCCGCCTTTCCATACAGATATATATAGTTTATCAATACAGGGTGATAGAAAAAGAAGAAAACACACGTCATTCATCAAACAAGAATAAAGAAATGCACTTACTTTGTATAAAACAAACAGATCTACGGTTCAGGCACTATGATGTCAAAACCATTGACAGAGCACATGGCCTGAACTGAAGGTTTCAAACACAGCTAAAATCTCTAGGATTCATCCCAGGGCAAAGTATTTTTCTTTTCATCGAATTTTCTTCCTCTTTTGGCACTTTTGTGGGTCCAGTCTTAAAAGCAAGAAACGTATATGACGGATAGATTGGATTGACATTACAAATGGTACACATTGGGCACGATTCGCATTCTAGTCAAACGTTTCTGATTGGTCGAGAGATTCAGTTTTGACTACAAAGTGAGGCATTTCTTCTTGAGGTAGTGATCTGGATTTGGAGGCTAGAAATTTCTCCCTACCTTTTCAGAAAATGTGCAAACTGTCGTTTGCCTTTCCATATGTTATAGAACTGTCAAAAATGACAGCACCGCTTAAGAGTTATCTCTGTTGCAAGAATTACCATTAAAAAAACATCCTTTTTGTTAATAAATTCGAGTGAATACTCGAAGAAATGTTTAAGAAAAAATATCAAGGTATTTTTTCTAAAACTTTGGCCCAGCTCCAGATAGTTTTTGTACCTTTATTACATATAAATAGACTTGTCAAAAAGTTGAGTTTTTGTCAATCTATTCACCCTGTTCATAAATCCCATCGAAAGTCTTGAGTATAAGAGTTCACTACATTCAATTTCACTACTTTGATAGTTTTCCTATTTTGTAACAAAAAAAAAAATAACCCATCTTCCTTGCCTTTGGCAACATAAATAAAAAATGTCCACTCCTTTACACTCTCCCACTCTTACATAAAGCAGCTAAAAAAAAAAAGTACTTTTCTTCCGTCCGTCCGGCCACCTTGACATTGACCACTGTCATCAACTTGAATCAGAAGCACGAAAATTAGAAAAAAATAAAACGAAGAGAAAAACAATAATCGTTTTGCTATGCGGGCCTGAGTGGGGGAAGGAGGTGTGGTTTTTTCGCTTAAGAATTCATTTTCCCGGTCGTTTTTTCTGTTGTTGTTGTTTGTTTGTGTTTGTGCGTTTCTTTTTTAATTTTCCAGCCATTTTCACTAGCTGCATATACGACGAGTTAGACAAACTTTCATAATGAATGCAAATAAACGAACATTAGCGCACTTTACAGATACACAACTCGGAAAAAAGTGCACATACGCCGTAGTTCGTGTGTGTGTGGCAGCGGGTGGAGGGTGGAAATGCAGGAAAAGCTGCAAATGGCTTTAAATAGGATTTGGGTAGCGAAATAATAATGATAGTTAGGGGTTGAGATTGAATAGGGGATAAGGGATGCACGCGTCTCTTGGGTGGCAAATGAAAATCCGCACAAGTGCATTCGGAGAGGGGGGTGGTTCTGGGTTTTGTTTGGCGAAGCACATCTATACGTTGATGTTAGAATCATGCATTATGAAATAGGTTTATTGTTTTGTGTTTTATTGTTAATTATTCGTATGCACTCTTACGTTGTACGAGTATATAGGCGCCTTAAGCTTAAAATTTTATGTAAACGTAATTTGAGAGGCGACAAAGAAGGAAGCCGTTGAGATACGTAGGAATTTTAACAATGCAACTGAGGCTTGGGGAAATTTTAATTATTCTCCTCTCTAGGGTATTATGCTCGACTGCGATAGTTATGGAATAAGTGGGGTATTATTTCATTGATGGCATATAATTTGGATAGAAATTTGGGTAACCCTAATAGGAAAACACTCCAGATGCAAACATCCTCTCTCACTTTCCAGTTGGTCGACGTGCTCATTACTGTTTATGCCTTAATATTGCCTTAAGCTCTGTGCAGCACTTTTTGACTGTTTGAGGAATCCTATTCCAGCGAATATTCTTCAGAAGCACACTGCATACAGTTCAGTTCTGGTTTTGCCCGGTAAAATTCAAGGTCAGTTTCGCCCACGGTTTTCCAAGCATCCTTGAGCACAACGATTTCCTTTTCCTCTGTCACTGTAAAATGAGAACCCAACCAGCGCTATTGTGCGTCGTTTTGCTAGCACAAAAGTTATACAACCCTGTTATCGTAGTTGGTTGTAGAAGGATGGTGGTTAGATAAATTTAACTCATGTAGTTTAGGTAAAGACATAGACAAACTAAACTAGACGGTCATTTCGAAGCTGTGACTAAGGCCTAACTTGTCTAGTTATCTCTTTTATTTCCCCGCGAACAAATTTTTTTTTTTTAATTTTGTTGATTAGGCAGGACAGTCACACAACAGATGACGAATAGATTCGATTTCTTCTTCGTCTCTCCAACTTCTCCAATAATCATTATGCAGCACACACCGAGTCGCTCCGCGTGAAGGCGAATGGCACAATGGCCGGTAATCACGCTAGAGAGAGAGAGAGCTAGAGTTTGACCAGAGTTGATGATCTCTTCTTGCTAAAGGCCGGCAATAGCGCCCTGGCAATTACGAATCTATCCAGATGAATCCAGCTTCTGTTTGCTCTACCGTTTGCTTCATCTTCAAACTTTCTCCGTAAGGAACTGATTGGAGCTGCCACAAAAAGAAAGGCCCGCGATATGAGCAACGTCGACCCTTTCCTAAAAAGGTCGTCAGTCTTTTCGTTTCTATATCTGTATGCCCTGATACCCAACTGAGGGTCACCGTATTGACTCTGGATATCTCGTTTTAAAGTGATTTACATGTTGCCACAAGCCTCCACCTTATTATAGCAGAGTCCAGAGCCATAATCGCTGGCTGTCTGTCTGTATATACAGTTATTGTCTCTCCAACTCTTGCGTATAATTTCAGTAGCCTGTGTAATGGCTGTGACTTGGGCTTGAAAGACGCTGCAGTTGTCGTTCATTTTAAAGAAGCAAACAACAAACTCCGGCCCCTGTACCGCTGTCAATCTTAGAACTGTCGGTATAGAATGCCTTCCTTTTTCTTTTTAATTCTCCAGTTCTTCCAGTAAATCATTTCAGGAGTTCTTGTATTAAATCTCCATTTGAATGCCAGCATCGGACTTATGCATTCATGTTGTCTAATTCTGTTAACAACAACAAATTGTGTGCACACAGGATTTACAAAATGGCTGCGCCCAGTACTGTCAAGTCAGCCGTTGAAATCTAAACTTGTGTGTGTTCTCCATTAGCTCCCATTTGATTTTGCTTGAATGTCAGAATATAATTATAAATATTAGGAGTTTTTAGTTTGGGGGAGTGAATCTGTCAAACGACGTGAAGTTGACTGTATAGTCCCCAGCTTTCTCTCTGAGGTTGTTATAACCATTTCAAAAAAACCCTGTATCACATTTCTAGTTAACGGGGGAAAATGAATTCTGAATAATCGTGAGTCACTTGCACACAAATGTAATAGGGGTGCAATTACGTGCTATAAAATTGTACTTATATTATAGGTAGACTCTACACAAATATGTCCAATAAAACTACCCAGCAAAAAGCATAAGCCTTATTTAAGGTTTACTACAGTGCATTTTATTCCTTAGCATGTAAGAGTTGTTATTAGTAAGGGATATTAAATCTCATACAACATACCTTATTTTATACCTTACTCTAACACAGGCCATGTCCTACGAGATCAGGTATACGTTGACATACCTTTAACATACCTTATTTATTGCTTAGCATAAGCATTAAATAAAACCTTACTTCAGGCTTATTATAAGTTCTTTTTTCGCTTAAAATAAGTATTAAATAATACCTTATTTAAGACTTATTATCAGTTAAATAAAAGACGTGCTATCTTATTTAATTGAAAAACTTTTATTTAATTTTTTTTGTTACTCAAACTAAAACTTATGCTTGCGTTGATCCAATCTATTCTTTCCTTTTTTAATCGCCTCCTTAACATATCATCGATGGACGAATAAAATTTATTTACGGAGCCTAAATAAAGATAAATATTTTAGAATCTTGTAATTAAGTCAAATATCGATATAAACTCACCGTACAGCGTTGACCGGGAAAATTTGAAGGCGTTAATTGGCCTCATGTTTTTCCGGCCGTTAAAGTAATTTTCCGCCAGTTTCTCTTATTTTAAAATTCACTTTATTTTTACTCTATCACTATAAAAACTTGTCCGCTTCCTTCAACTATCCACGCACAAATGACGAATCAGCACTGATATATCTTATGTATGCCTTACTATAAGGCGTCTATAAGAATTATGAAGTCATATAGTGCCGTTCATTTGCAAAAATGTTCCTTCCTGTCCTGTCTGGGCTGTTTTTCTTATATACACCTTACAATAAGTCTTATTTCAGTCTTATTAGGGGTATTAAATAAGATTTATTTTTTTTGTCTATACCTTATTTACACCTTAGCCTGACATACCTTATAAAATTTTTTGCTGGGTACATGTTTAAAATATTCACACACATTTGCATCGGGTGCACTTTTATGAGCCTTATCTGTGCTGCCTCTGGCTATAGCTAAATTTCATGAGAATTTGTAAAGACTATAGGTAGATAAAAATTTCATTTTGTATGTATCTATAGAGGTATGTATCTCCCTATTATTTTATTCAGTTATTGGAGTGAATTTTCATATACGTACTTGTCACCTATTTATATACATATGTACTTAGCATGCAATCAGAAACCAGAAACTCGTTCGTTTAATTACTTGTGTCATTTGTCATATTTGTTTTGTCACAACAACATCGGATAACCCTATCTCGTCCATCTGTGGTTTTGACTTAAAAATCGAATGTTATGTCGCTTGGTACCTTTTTATAACCACAACATGATGCAATCAACATATTATGAATAATAAGAATTTCATTCTATTTCAAGAATTGATATAATCCTTAGACGCAACCACAAGTGCAGTCTACTGTGAACTATCCTCACAACCATTAAGGCCAAAGCACAGTGCCAAATTTGAACATTTCCTCTTTTCTTTGTTAATCGAATGCAAGTTAATAATTTGTAATGAAATTTACATATTCACCATGTAATTAAAAATAAATTGAATTTTAAAAGTGAATGACGTATGGATGGTGGAATGCCATAACATTTTACGATGCAATTGTATAACACACAAACCGTGGTGGGAGTGTTTACTGTAAATAAAAGTCTATTAATTTATTATGGAAACTATTTTTAGAACAAACAATGCATTCACGCTTTGACATATGCGAATTCAGGTGTCATTATATTTCTTGTTCGAAGTTACGTTAGGAAATTTTAACCGGCAAACGTGGGAAAAAAATAAATATTCATATCTTCACTTATTGCTGTTTGAATTAATTTTTCAATTTATTTAAGGAAAGTATGCCAAGTAAAGAAAATAAATACAAATGTGAACAAAAGTTGCATTGAAAAAGCTCACACCTTTAAGATCCATTCGCTTACCTTGTGCACTAAAATTTGTAGATTGTCAAATTTTGAAGAGTGGTGGTAAAATTCTCACAAACAGAGAAAAATATTTATGAAAAGTACTCGAATAGGTTAAACAACAATAAGTTGAAAATACAGTAATTTGACAGATTTTTTTGCACGAAAACGTAAAAAAAAGTCAAAAATTTAAGGCTGAGCTATAATAGGCGGAAGCAATCGGAAGCTAATGTCAAAACTCTACGTTCACTTGCCTTCAGTGCGTTCGGAGGCATCTGTCAACTTCTTTGGGTTTAAGAAAGGTGTAAATGAAATGAGACATTGAGTACGGAAATTTGACAGGTCACAATTACAAGTGAATCCGATGATGCAAGTAAATAAATGGCTTTCTAAATATATCACCCATTGTAAGATGGAATAATTCTTGTTTTTTTTAAATTTATTTTCGTTTCCTTTTTTCCCTCTTTTGAGAAGTTATGAAGTTTGCTTAAGTTTATTATGAGCAACAGGAAGAAATTGAGTGAGCTTTTCGTTCGATTTTGACATAAGGTGGATCACACTAAAGTCCATTATGGTTGAGCCTCAAGAATGCTCAGACTTCCAATAAGTTTTACTGAGGTTTTATTGTAACCTTGGTGAAATTTTCCTCATTCCGAAGCTTTCTCTATGAAGTTTTTCTTCCGTTTTATCTTTTTCTTCAAAACATAGTTACTTTCCTTATTGAGTAAGACTAGTTTGCCCATCTTATTGTTAGGCTTTCTCCTGATTCTGTCTTACAAAGTCTGATATGACAACAAAAGTCAATTTCTTTTATTTTACGGTTCTATCTGAAAGTATTCGAGTCTATTTTTCTAAGGATTGCGATATGGTCTCCCTTTATCCGACTACAAGAGATCTTAAGTAAAGCGTCAAAGTCACATGTAGTACTGGCTTTTTTGTTACGAAGGATATATCTTATTATTATTGACGATTATAAATTTCTTCATTTATGTTGCTGCTGTAAAAATGTGGGAAGTTCTTTGACATAAATTTTAATAATATTAAATACAATATAACAATTATGTAATTGTAATCATTACAAACTTTTGGAAACGCTGTCAATTGTATTTAGAATAAAGTACATAAGATTCCACTTCATTAACTTTTCCAGAGAAATGCAGATTTGTTACATTTTTTAGCAAAATTTCCCTCACCTTTCGAGGATACTATAACGCACTCAATTCCATAAAATACTTCGCATAAATTCTACAAAGTACTATTAAAAATCGACACTTTCATAAAAATTAAAAAATAAATAAATAAATCCTTCAATTTACAGTCACTTAAGAGCATGTTCAGTCAGATACATACAAAAACATCCGCCTTCTTGCACAGAGATACATGCTGTTTATCGATTTTTTGAATGACGTTCCAGTTTAAGTGGGCGAGGAGAATACGCAAAAGCCAATCCGGGCGGAAATGAAATTTTGCATAGAATCAAATGTTCAACCAGTGGAAGGCATCCATACAGATGTATGTTCATCTATATACATAGACATGACAAGTACAAAGCACTGCACAAGTTGCAGAATGCAAATCTATACACACAAACGCAAACACCACCCATCTTTCCTTGATGTATACGGTATACCACATTCTCATCTCAGTGTGGTATTTTTAAAGCATGCATAGTATTAACTAAACGAAAAATTTGATAAAAAAATTTTATTTCAACATTTGAATTTTTCTCGCATAATTTTGTGCGAAAATGTGAAGGTTAAGGTGGAGACAAAATTTAATGTTTTCTCGATTAAAATTAATCTGAGTGGTGTTTCTGTTCCTATACTTCAAATAGAGATAATTAGTCAAGAAAAATTACTATCTGTACAAAAAAATGAAGTCTGAGTCTGAATAAAGAATAGTCATGAAATAAGTAAAGTTGAGCTGAATAGATATTTGCTGTTCACACTTCTTACTGTCAATAAACATGCGATCGTGATTAAACAATAGGTCCGTTCGCGTACTTTTTGCACTAAAATTGGTAGATTATCTAATTTCGAAGAGTGGGGTGAAATTCTCTTAGAGAGAGCTAAAATTGCGAAATAGTAAACGAACGGGTTGAACAAAACAAAATTGAAAATTCACTGGTTTGACAGCTTTGACAGTTTTCATAAACCAGACCACAGAAATGTCCCTAGATCGTGCGATTTGACACCACCTAAAAGCATAGAAGGCTGGTTGTACACCGCAAAAGAATGGTTATGGCCAAGGCTCTAATTATTCGCAATTTTTCTTCCTCTACGAAGGCGTGTGTATTCTTACAAAGACCATGCAACTTCTCAACAGATTTTGCAAAAAACGTATGTGGACTTGGAATTGAACCGACAAACGTTTAAATTATTTACACTTAGTCGAACAGTTCGGTATCCAAGCCTCGGAAGATGAAGTTAATGACGCTATGGCACAATGTTTATGTTTCATACAAGACCATGTTTGTTGTTATTGTAGAAGTACAGAACGATAAGGAACTGGATCCAGATATCTCTATTGTTCATTTGTGGGTCAGGTTATAGGGGCAAGAAATGGAGGCTTAAAACTATGAAGTGAACGAATCGTTCATTTGAAGACACTGTAACAAACCTGAGATTTGTATAAAAGAAAAGAATGCATAGTATTAAGTAAGTGTAAGTGGCTTTAACAAGGAATGAATCAGTGAGTGAACGAACACATTCGATTGCTTTTTAATTGGCGAATGCATTTTTATTGAGTTTGAGTTTTGTTATCAGAGCAACCATTATATATTCTCTAAATGTTCAATTGATTAGAGTTTCAAAGTAAACAAACATCAGGTGGACGTGGACGACAACCAGACTAGAAACAACAAAAAGCCATAGCCTTAGATTAGATCAAAATCTCTTCATACATAGATTCGCGATAGCTCTTTCCAGTTCTTGAACATACTTCTGCAGAGCTAACAAAATGTGATGCACCGGCTTTTGTTTATTTGTTAACAGATTCCAAAATGTAAATAACTATCCAAACGTGTATTCCCACGTGTTCGCATCTCCATCACAAAAATAAGTATCTTACCTGTTCAAGCCGACAAGCTCTGGTCGATTCCAGACACCTCGTCTCACCGATAAACAAGAAAGTTACCAAAAAAAAAAAAACACTCATAAAATATTGGCAAACCGGTCGCGTAAACAGCCTTGGAATTGCGTGCCATTAAAGCATGCTTTTAACTCGTGCACACAGGGGCTCGTTGGGGGAAAACGTAGAAGAAGTTGCCGGCCGGTTTGTGAGTACCTATCGTACGCCTGCCGGCTGTGCTTACGTCATACTCAACAAGAGCGTGAAAATGCCAGAGATACAACCGCTAGATCTATTGTTTTAGTAGAAATTTCGAGTTTTCACCTCTTCGTTAGGATAAAACAGCAAAAGAACAAAAATGTCCAAAAATACCTATCAGTCCAAAGTCAAGCGTTTATTTTTAGACAAAAATTCTTGTCGAGGCCAACGCCAGTTCAATGTTCTCTAAAAGCTATTAAATTTAATCAAAATACGGAACTCGATTGAAATCTTTATTGACAATAATTTTAAGATTTTTTTTTCGTAGCTTTACTCTGGATTATCTCTTAATGCCTGGCAACAGAGGAACACTTTGTTGTTATCAGTTCCAGTGATAAAGTGCGGGAGATAATTTCACACTAATTTCATCCTAGTCAATGCATCGCAACACTTGAATTAATGTTAATTGGCGGGCGAAATTAGTTACTATCTTATATGACTCAAAAGCTGGACTGATAATTGGGGGTCTCGCAGGCGATAGCCATGTGTGCTGTTCTGATTTGTTGCTATTTCCTTGTGTGGCTTAGAATATTTCTGGGTGAATGAATTTAGCACAAGGTTATCGTGAATATTGGGGCCTTAATCTGTTAAGAGTGTTAAATAATATGCTTAAGCATCACGGAACTTATGGGATCGCTATTGGTTTAATGGATTTGAACTTTGTGAAAAAAATGCTTGAGTAGGTCAGTGTCATTTGGACGTAGATTTTTGGCTAAAAATGGAAGATTACTTAAGAGCACGTGGATGGTGATATATCATTGGACAGCCTTCAGAAGAGTAGACGTAGTTTGCGTCACTCAATTTAGAAAAAGTCCAAATTGCCCAAATCTACATGTGACTAGCATTTTAGCTTGATTCGCAATGTATGCGTTACAAAGAGGAGAAAGTACACACGCCAATTTATTATTTCAATTTGGTCTTGGACTCATCAATGTAACTTCGTTAAGATTAATGTATTCTTAAAGTACAGCACGTTCCGAGAAAGATAGCGCGTTTTATTTTAGATTCTGTGTTTGACTCTTCAATGTGACTTTTATAATCTAAAAAATGTTAGCATTGTCTTGAGATAGGCGATTTAGGAAAATATGATTCTGAATTGTAAGTATCGGTTTCGATGAGCGATCTTTATTTCAGTGAGATGTACTTGCACTTGATTTAGTTTTAGAGCAGCTGTAAATCACATAGCCTTGTCAGCACTAGATTCCTGCGCTAGATCACTTGCAGGACATAGGAATTGCCTGGCCACTACTGATGTAAAGAACTTGCTTCAACATACACAATGTTCCCTAAACCTGGACACCTTTTAAGATTGATGGAAGATGAGACCCATCAAGTCTTTTAAGGGCATAAGCCTACTTTAGAAAGTGCGCTCCACAGAGACTATTGCTTCCTTTCTCAACAATATCTTTGCTGAATAGATTCAGGAGTTTCTCACTGATTTAGGTGTCGAGGGTTTCCTTAGTTTTTAATTTTCCAATCACACCCAGAGAGATGACGCAGTAGAGGACCTTCTTCAAAAGGACCTCGACCAACATTAAGAGTGCATAACTGGAGGTAATTGTTTTAGGACCGTGCTAAGTGGAGAGGCTCGTTGGTTCTTGGTTCCTGGTTCCCCGATTCACCCCGAACTGTAGCGCCATTTAAGTAAGTAAGTATGTTTTCTTATTCGATAGGAGAATATCCCTAAGTCCAGTAAGTCCACTCATGGAAAGAACTCCGAATAAGGTACACTTATAGATCAGGATTTGTCAGTCGTGAAAGGCTGAAGTCACCGTCCCTTGTGTATAGACAAAATAAAATAGACGGTCGTCTTTACCTTCCAGTGCCGAAATTTTTGTAATGTACGCCGAGTTTCAATTTCTTATCTGTGAATACATGTGAACAAGACGTAACTATAAACACAATCGTGGTGTTCCTTTCTTTCCTTTTCACACCACATTTTCAGATGTCATTCAAATAATAACAACAAAATGTACAGAACGACTCAACAAAATGGCTGCGCCAATAAAAACTACCGCCAATTGAGAATGTGTGCGTGAGCTCCGATTTGATTTTGCCAGAAACGTCAGAATACATTCAAAATCGGTGGTAGTTTTGCACTTGTGGAAGCCAACGGTCAAATTGAACGAAGACGACCATCTACATTAGTTTGTCTATGCCTTTGTGAGGACCAAATAACATAAGCTATGCTAGGTATACCCATCTGGAGGGATCTCAGAAAATTGGTTGAGAGGAGAACTGGCCTAAATTAGAGATGATCTAGATCTAGTCATGCTCCTTCTAACAACAGGGTAACAGGTGTTTCTGAACGGACAAGACTGCGCAAAATATTCCTGATTGGGTTCTCCTTTGAGCCACTACTCAACCTATAGAGCATGTATTGTATAATTGAGAGAAACTACGTTTGGTTTAATTGAAGCCTAGTATTTATTTTGTACTTTATTTTTGGACACGAACATATGTCCGTCATAATATTACAAAAATTTTGATCATTTGCCACAATTATCCAGAATTGGTTCATCTTTTTTCACGTATGAGCATTTACTTACTTGACAGCTGTCAAAGAAAGACATTTTTTGTTATAAATCTAAAAATTGTCCGAAATTTGATAGGAGAATCTCATGTTCAGCATCCATTAATCGTGTTCCTGCACTTGGTAGATAAGTTAATTTCTGTTGACAACTACTCGCATAACTCGCAGATTAAAATCGATTATAAAATCACGCCTTTGTTCTCCTCGTTCTCAGAAACGATCGTGTAATTTTACGACTTGCATAACTTCTCGTAAGTAATTGATGCCGCGTGCTCTTATGTATTAAAAATAATATAATTTTCCATTTAAATGCGCGTGTCTATACTCATTATGAAACCAAAGTACTAACTTTTTGTTAACACCACAAACAAGTGTTATGAATCAGCCTAAAGTGCAAGTGCAGTCTCTTTTTTTTGTTGTAAATTTGAAATATTCATAATTCTAGTTCCCCACTGACATAATTTACGCAAGTAGACACTTTCTCGTCCCAGAAATGAGTTCGAAACTGAATTTAATCTACAAAGCGATAAGAATTGTACGTTGGGCGACTGAATGCAGTTGGCGCATGTTTAAATTTCCTGTCTGCTAGTTTAGATTACAAATGCAAACTGTTTCTTTTTTGTAGAATTTTGTAAATTGGTTTTGAAGTCCAAAGGTGGATTTAGAGATATGAGAGATGATTTGCCACGTGGGAATGAAAACATTTCCTTGTTACAAGTAATCCCAGTCTCATGCTGATAATTTATTTATTCCAAACAGAATCACCAGGGGGGAATTCAATTTCCTTTACGGAAAACAATTTGAATGTAAACAATTCCCATCTTGTCTCCAAAATGCCTTACACATGTGTTGTGCTATGCTGAACTGGGAAATTAATTAAAATAATGTTTTTTAGTAATTTTCTAAAGTCTCTTTAGAGGTTTTTTGTTTCTTTTTAATTTTCCAAGCAATTTGCTTCGTTCACGTTTCATTAATCTAGCGCGGGGAATACCACGAAAATTTAAAATAAATAGAAAAAAACTGGGTTAACAGAGCACAAAACAATAGGCTTAATGAATTGAATTTCTGAAGAAAAGTTTTCATTCATATTTTAGCGATTGGGGGGATTGAAAGGAGTTTCTTGGTTACTGTCTTATGCCTGGGATAACTCGGCTATCGCTGTTGTATTAGATTCCTTATGAAAGCAGATTTAAAAAAAGAACCTTAAAGCAAAACGAAATCAGAAAGGAAAAACCCTCCGTTTGATTTTCTCTTCCTTTAAAACTCTACCGCTTTTTGCCGTCGCAAATTGTCCTAGCAGAGGTGGCAATATTTGTCCATTAGATTCTTCTAATCTTTCTTACAGAGTTCAAGTAGCTTACTTGCTCTATTTCACTTCGGGGCGATCAACTTGTTGGCCCTTTCAGTATGCGAGGAGTCTCTGATTTTCCGATTGTGTTATCCTAGACTGGATACCACAAGGTAGTACCGCGTAACAGGGTTCCGGACCGGTATTCTTGAACGCATAGTTCTATGGTATGGACTTTTGCTTTCCAGATTGTGGGAGATATATTGAGCTCCGCCACACACTGAAAGCTGCAATTGTGTGACCCCTGCTCCTGCGCTGCCATTTGGCGATTTGGCCTCTCTTTTTCTACTGTATCATTTATTGCTCCTTGCCCCAGCTCATATTAGGGAGCCGTAAAGTGTCATAGACGTCTTGCCAAGAGTAGTCTTTTCTTTTGTTTAGATCTTCCAATATTTGGCATGATCCTTGCCAGGACAGTCGTTGCTCTCCTTGCTTTCTTCACCGTTTGTTGCTTAAAAGATAAACTTGCATCTATAGTAACGCCAAGGTTCTGGCTTAGACACTACTTGATATTGATCGCTCACTGATAAGTACTACCTCCGTCTTTTCCTCTGGTAATCGTAGATCCATACTTACTAGCAAGGCTTGTACCATCCCGATGGCTTCCTTGCACTCATGCTTTAACTCTTCAAGAAGTTTGACTACCACAACGATCGCTATATCGTCGGCGAGTCCAATAATTATCGAGGACCTCGGGATTCGAAATTTGACAACGTCTTCTTATGATACATAGGATTCCACAGTAGTGGACCTATTACGGAACCCTTGGGGACACCGCATGTGACGTTATACTGCATTATCCCTTCGTCGATGTCGTAGTGCAGTGTTCTACTTGCAAAATAGTACGTCATTATCTTCTGCTAGTGACACTAACTGACCATAATAATGAGTAGGTATGTGTCAGTACACTAGTTTGATTTTTATACTCAAAAAAACTCGCTCGTCCACTTAGTTTGCAATTTGCCCTGTCGATCCTAAGCCTATGCTGTGGAGCTTGTGTTCGTTAAAAACAACAATTTAATTTTGACATTTTGTCAGCAAACACTGAACGCATTCATTGTTTTATTCCAGCTTGCCAAAAAAAGGAAATTATTGGGCTTAAACCATTTATGTATTTCACTGTATTGTCAGCAATTACGATTGCCTTTGAATAAAACATATTGACGCAGCAACAGCAACATTATGTTTGACAGCTTCTACACGTTTTGAGGAAATACTACAAATTGAGCACAGAATTGCCATCTTCAACTTCAACAGGCGACTTAGACTTTTGGCATAATATTGAAGTCGTTACTCCTGCTGTGGTCAATTTAAAATTGGTTCTAAAACAATTTCTGTGGCTATTATTTACTGTTGCTGAATAAGAACAACTATAACACTGTTTACACGATACATTTCCTATGATAAATTCTGACCATTATGTCACTCGTGTGAATCCAGTATTGAGTTTTAGATAACTCTAAAAATTCAAAATTGATTTACCTTTCTCTTGCTGCAAAAATAGGCAAAGGAACCTAATAGTCCAACTGATTAATATTTCTAATAAAAACCTCTTGTGAAACACAACACATGTTACTCATTCATTTAATTTGACAACAATTAATAATTTTTAAATCAAACAATTTGTTTCTATTCTCCTTTCAGACCAATGTGGGATGCACTTCTTAAATCCGTGCGCTGTGAAATCATCAGTTTCTCTCGAAATGATCATATCGACGCCTATGTACTTAGGTAAGTACCATTCACACACCTAGACTGAGTATAAATACACACCCTTCTCTTGCGTGTTCACACATTTGTTGTTTTGAAATATCTCTCACGGTATACCTACCTCGATTTTGGGAGGGTATTTTTAAACCATTGACGAATTGTTTATAACCTTTTCGACGAATACCGCTGTGTTTTGAATATATTTATAGCCCTCTATAAAAGAAGCGCGTTTTCTGACCGACCACTGCTGGTGCCAATTCGGAATCGTGCACACTTATGCCATCACAGCATTCTGTCGACGCTGGTCATAAGTATGTCGTTGACGCCAAAATCTGCTGATTTCAGTAATTTCAATGGGCCAGTCAATTTACTGCGTCCATTCGCTTAAATTTAGAAAACTCTATCTATTTCAGCTCGAGCCAATGTTGTGTGTGCATGCCCTCGTTCTCCAAGATACCGGGCAAAAAAAAACAACATAAACTTGAATGATTCTCGCGGGTTGTGGGGGGAGGAGTGTGCTACGCGAATTGATTACTCGTGTGAACTGTTTTTATTTCTGCGAATTTTTGTTTATTTAGATTCTTAAATTAAGCCAAGCTATTTTGTTTCTTTTAAGTGACTAGGTGCGTGCTCTTATGTTAAAGCTCCTCTCTACAGATGTTGATCGAAAGGAATTCTTCTTCTTTCCAGGAATTCAATTTATTCCTTTGATGGGAGGAAGTTACTTGGTTGTTTCCCATGCTCATTAAAAGTAGACGAAAAAGAATTCATTTCATGAAGTGCTTTCCGACATTTTTTCGTCCTCATTTCTTGTGAAAGTAAAAAAGAAAAACAAAAACAAGGAATTCCTTATATGTTTACCATACGAGATGATAAAATATGAACATACATATTAATTTGTTTGACCTTCATGAAATACGAAATACACATACATACATATGTATACAGATGACTTTTTTCTTTTTCCTTTTTTTTGAGTTTGAAATTCTTGAAGGCGCTATCGTCAAACGAGAATGCTTAAGGATTCGAACAACCCAAAGTAATTTAAACCCCCCCTTTTTACATGTGGGAGCACTTTTGTCTGTGTAATCTGGGTCTTCTTTTTTATTTTATTTTTAAATTTATATAAAATCCTAGATGTTATCTTTTTTTTGTGGTGGTAAACAAGACTTCTTCTCACTTGCCGGTTGAGAGAAAAAATTTTCATTTATGTGAAGGAGAATTGTTATCCATTTAAATTTATTGTACTTATATCCTTGGAGATAGGACTGAAGAGGTTTTCTGGTAAAATAAAGAGGTTATCTTACTTACAAACAAAAAGAAGACAAGAGCAAATACTTTTCGTACTTTTGGACACCAAATAAACAGAATCTCTTAGGGCTGTAAGGATAAAACTGAAGTAATCGCTAAGATATGAAATGTTTGTTCTAGACAAAACCTCTTTGGTGTGTAGATATAAAGAGAAAGTACGAGTATTTATCTTATGAAAAGTGCAAGCTTGTTTTGCAAGCCTTCCAAAGGATACTGTCTACTTTTGACTAGTGTAATCGGTTTCTGAAATGCGAAAATGCTTTTCAACTCAATTCAGAAACGAAGGTCCTGGTGATGACAGATTCTTTCAATTCGAGCAAGAATTCAATTTGACCTTCTGGGAGTCGATTATTGTGATATTAATTGCCAGTTCAGTTGCTTTATAAGTACTTTTCCCTAGGGTCCAGCTGTTAAGAGGTAGACCAGCGTCGTCGGGCTGAAAATTAACAGCCTGGGAACATACTCATAGGTACAAGATTGCATCGCCGAACAACAACTAACCAGAGATTAAGAATCTTATTCGCTAGAACAAGTCTAAACCAGATTCTCAATCTGTAGATCAACGTCCATCCTTCTAGAACATTGACTACCATCAAGGCAATATTTGAGAGTCAAAAAACCTTAAAGATTGTCTTTGGATTGCTGAATCTAGCAAATAATTTCACACTTCCTCATTCGATAATTGACTAAGCTAAATACAGAATTATGCAAAGCGATCTCTGACGACACATTATGCTTTTATTGATTTTTCAAATTTATATTATTATGCCAACTGACTAAGTAAATAAATATATCGTTACTCAAGAGCTTGATTGAGCTGGATAACTACTGATGGCCTCTAGGTCTAAATATACTATATTTGCGTTTGTATTGTCAATATTTGTATTTATGATTTTTTCAAATTACTTTCATTTTCTTCTGAGATCAAAATTTGTGAATCAATTAAGCTGGCTTAAGTATTGCTCTCTTATGTTAAATCTAAATTAGGAGGGTGTTGCTGGTAAAAATTTGGTCCATTGGTATCTCTGGGCTTATAGCGTGAAACACAGCGGGCTTCATTTCTTCCTCCTAGTCTGGACAATCCCTGGAAAAGTTTTTGGAAGACAATTGTGTATTGGTATATCAATATGTAGGATAGCTGTTGCTTTGCCGGATATTGTCCTGAGACCTCTGAATGCTTATTTTACTGTGCATACCTGGTATGTTGATAATAGGTTTCAATGATTCTCTAATCTCGCTGAAGCCCGCGCTCTAACCGAGGCATCATATAGAAGAACCATGCTAAACACTCCAGATGTGTTTAGCGTATCCAAGTCTGCCGATGTTTGACAAGCCTGCCTGCAGTAGTGAAGCCTTCTTGTCCTAGTGTACCCCACGTGAGCTTTAACCAAAAAACACAGCATTATTCCTAAATATTTAACCCCTTCCTCGGATCCTAATAATTTGACTTTAAAGTGAACATTCAACAGCCTCGATTGTAAACATTCACTAGTTTTGCGATCGTTTCATTTGTTGCTGAATCAATTGGGTGGATTATTTCAGCAGCTTCTGACAATGCTACCCGAAGAACTCTGTCGTACATGACAGGACCTAGTATCGATCGTTGTGGAACTCTTGCTATGACGTGCTACCTTGCTCGATTATCGGCAGTATCTGACAGTTTAAGGAGAGCTTTGACAGGGGGAAAAGTAACCACCAAATAACGAAAATTGTCAATGTATGTACGTATAGTTTAAAAAATACTATTATATTTACGGAGAGTTTGAAGGGGAGTGAACATTCGGCGCAGAATGACAAGTCATTTGTCAAACTATCCTTGTCCGACTAATAATATTTTCGACACAATTCTACGAGTGTTGACAGACTTTTCGGTTTGTTATTGACCTATTTTCGCGGCTTCTGCGTGTAGATTCTTTGTGTCCTTTAATTTCGGCCCTAAATTGTGTTGAGTCAATCTATGAATTGGAATTTTTGTAAATAAAATTTTGCATCAACCACAAGTTTTACAAAAAATATTTGTTTTTCTGACAGTGAGAGCAGCATGTTTGTTTCGAAACGTCGTTGGATTTTGAAGACCTGTGGTACTACAACTCCTCTACAATGTCTTGAACCACTCTTGGAGATGGCCGAAGAAATCGGTTACACTGATGTTGAAGATCTCTTCTATTCGCGGAAGAATTTCAAACGTCCCGATTTGCAAGTAAGTTTTAAATTAACCATTACTTAGTTCTGACTAATTTTACTATTTTTCTTTTTTTAGATCTCTCCCCATCGTGGTTTCGACGAGGAAGTAGCACTTTTGGATTCAATTTTCGATGATGGGCGAGCTTATTGTTTGGGCTCTGTTAATCGTGATTGTTGGTATTTGTATACATTGAGCCGCGGGGGAGGGGAAAGAATTCCCAGATGCATTCAAGATTCGCATAATATGCCTGATCCAGATCAAACAATTGAAATTCTAATGACTGAATTGGATCCGCAAATTATGGCGATTTTCTCAAAACGTGAATGCTCAAACGGAATCGAGGCTACTGAGGTAAGTTATTGAATTAAATCAAAATGATATACATTATCTTAGCTTCAATGTAAGCTACTTTTTATAAGAGTATACTTTTAGGAGTAGGGGTTTTTGTACCAGGAACTTAAATTTAATTGAGTATCTGAACCCTGTCGTACATAATTATGTGAATATACATCCATATGTACATAAATTGTGTGCCACAATAAATTCTCCCTCAGTTTCGTCAAGTTTTCGTTCACCTTTGGCCCGGTTGAATCTTTAGTAAAAAGAATTCGCACAATGTATGAAAGGATACCTAAAGCAATTATGTGTACTGCACGATTGTGTTCAATCACGATACTAGGCTATAGACGCTTCATGTCTTTATGGTTCAGTCTTTAGTAAAAAGAATTTATTTTAACTTTTCGAGTGCAATCGCAAATTATTCAGTGGCCTCCAAAGATTGTCTTCAGCTACAGACTTCATAGACTTAAGCCCCTCTTCGTGATTAATGTTCTATTAAATATCCGCCAGGAAAGGTCAACAATCACTACTCATCACACGATTCATGAGTAAATTGAGTGACAAGGAATACAAGTAATGTAGTGGAAATGCCTTCAAGTCACGTGCCCCTCTTAAATATCTGAAAATATAGCCAGCGCTTATGTTCCTCCAACATTTTACGCATAAAGTAAACGTGACATCATGTTCATATCCTATGAATGGCATATACTAAGGACAAAGCCGATAGAAATCGATTTGTTCAGATTGGTGGAAGAAATAGTGTCACTGAATTTATTTTCTCCTCTGACCTTCGACTGCATAGATGTTGCTGAATATATTATGAGCTTGCTTGTATGTACATATTGACAAAGCAAAAAATAAAAAAAAAACACAAATCAATACAAAGAAGAACTTACTTTCGTTTGAATTGCGTGCGAATGAACGTTTATCAACGGAACACACATGAGACTTGCGTGAAATATTTCACATAAAATTGCATTGTGCTTTGAATTTACTTGAAACAAAAGAAAGAAATTCTCTCTTCTATGTCTACGCTTGATAATAGGTCATTGATCTTTGGCTAAATATAGCTAATTAAAAGCTATCAAATGTTGAAAATTCATTAGCCTCTAACAGAAGACAGTGTAAAGAATATAAATAAGATTGTACTTTGCAATCAGGGACTGTGGGTAATGGTTTTTTTCTTTAGCTTTAATTCCAAACAACCAATTATGTGTTATATTTTTGGAATAAATTACTAAAATGACTATGGAAGACGGATGTGTTTTTGAAGCGTAGTAGCTACAGGATATACTTATAGCGAGGGGGTCATTGGAAACATGGATTCGTTTTATTTAGCTATTCTGCCATATGTACATCTTCTTTTTGCCAAGGGGCTATATCACAATGACAAGATTTATAAATGTAAATTGATATTTCTCGATGACGATTGTTTGATATTTCACATGGAAATTGGAGTTCTAGCTATTTTTCAGTCCTTAATGGAAAATGCATGCATACTTTCAGGTGTGTGTTTTCAAACATAAAATTCTTTACAAGCTGACATTAAGAATTAAAATTTGGAAAACTCATTCCTTGAAGGGAAAACCCTTTAAAGTGAACTAAGTCGATCATTCCACCTTTTTGTGGGGGGAGAAGTAATAAAGAAAGCCCAAAAGTATGCACCGTTTTTGCAAAATTATATGAGATATGTAGCCTATCAAATTCGGCGTTTTCAGTTTCCCGCTGATTCTTCATGAGAATCGCGGAGTGTGATGGTGAGTTCATCACCTATCTCTAGATCTTTCGCCATCGACTCCTATTATCAGCAGATACAGTGCCCAAAAGGGGCCAGAATAAACGTATCGATTGAACGCTTACCTAATGTTACTGCATTCATGGCACGTATTGAAATAAGGTTGGTGGATATGTGCGTTACGTGACCAAATCATAGAAGCTTAGATATTTCTACACAACCATACGATGACCATACGACGACGAAAGTCGCAGTGGATTGGTCACACTCTTCGAAAGGGTAACAGGTCCATACCTATCCACCCGATGCAAAGGAATCCGTTTACTAAGGTTGGTACGGCGTAGAACAGTAGGGAAATAGACGGAAACTGAGGAGAGCTGAGTCACATATCGCCACGTGGCGATACAGAACATAAGTAAGGCATGCCAGGTCTGATATCTTAAAGTTTAGTCTGGTTAGCTACTCTTATTTCGTCTGCTTCTAATGAATATTAATTCTGTGTTTTTCTTTGCTATGACGTAGCCGAAGCCAATCATTTTCGAAGACCTCAGGATTCAAAGTCTGATCACTTAATCATATTTTGGGTTTGAATACTACGGACCTACTACAAAGCCTTGGAGCACAGAGTTTGTGACATACAACCTCGCTTCTCGTTCCACGTTGTAGTACAGTATCCTCTCTTCAAAATAGTTACTCTCTTGGCGATATGTGTCCGCAGATTGTTGAATTCACATTCAGCGTGACGATTGTGCAGTACTGTTTGATCCCGCCTTTTCATCCTCTACCTTGGATGACTTTGTTCGCTGTATTCACGACTTTATCGTTAACGTTGGGAGTCACACAGCATGCTTGACAATAGGAAGACCAACTTCTCTTTTGTTATGCACTGTAATTAGATATAATTTGTTTGCTCCTGGAACTCTCAAAAAAAAAAAAATACCCCAAGCATCCAAGTTAAACGATTTTATCCATTTGGTTCTTTAATGAAATATTCCAAAGTTTTTTTTTTCAATAAAAGGTCAACTTTTAGTTTGCCAAACTTATTTGTTAGTTAGTTAATTTTCATTCAATTTCTGTGAAATCTGCAGGATTGCATTCCAATTTATTTAATTTTCCTTCTCCTTTATTTTCTTTCTAGCGAGCTGGAATTCATAAGCTAATTCCAGGAATGGTTATTGACGATTATCTCTTTGATCCTTGCGGCTATTCCATGAATGGAATCGCCAAGAATGTAAGTTAATCTCCTTATGCACAATTTTTCTTTTTTCCAAATTAATCTTTAAAAAAAAAAAATTTCTACTTATGTCTCAATCTCGTATCGTGCAAAACAAAAAAGATTTCTGGAAATTATCCTCAAGTAAGTGGATTTTGAACAAAAAAAAAAAATTGTTGGTTTTCTTTTTGAGTTTTCGCACGAATTTTTTGTTGTCATTTGTTTTTTTTTTGTGTAAAGCTTGTAGAATAATTTAAATTAATAAATAATTTTCTATTTTTTAGGGTTGCTACATGACAATTCATATTACACCGGAACCAGATTTCTCATATGTTAGTTTTGAGAGTAACGTTGCATCGTCCAACTATACTGATTTGATTTCTCGTGTTATCAATACATTCCAGCCGGGAAAATTTGTTGTTACTATTTTTGCTAACAAGGTAAGTTTAAAAGCTTTCTTTAAATGCATTCCAATATTCAAAGTTACTTAAAATCCAATTTAAAATAATCCTTCTACAATTGTTTCCTTCTTTGCAGTCATCTCCAGCATATACCGCTTTCCGTGACATAGATCATGCTTCGCATCTGGCCGAATGGAAACGTCGCGACATTCAATATTGTCGTTTCCCAACCTACGATCTGACCTATGCTCATTACTGCAAATTCCCCAGCTGAGGGTTACAGGTTAAACCCTGCCTAGAGGGCGGGGTTAAAACCAATCATCCTCCATCATCCGCACCACCATCAACCATCAAAGCTCCGATTTCTACATTCTCTACACCGTTTTCCACTCCAAAACACTGTGCAACAATAACCAATAAATTCAGCAATTTGGTTCTCAGCGCCGATGAAAGCACAAAACTCCGTCACACATCCAATTCAATATTAATGTCATCGACCACATCAGCCACTGCATCATCTTCTTCAGCATCAGCATCTCGAATTGATTCATTGAAACGCATTGACAGCCTTCTAATTGGAACACTCTTGCTTTTACAAATTTGCTCTTGGATATTCTACATTGATTTGGATGAATACTCTCCGTTGGTTCTCTTCTCATGGTGGCGTAATAAAATCTCTTGAAATTGTTTAAAGCAACTACAACGTTTGATCATCATTTAATAATTATTGTGTATTTTAATTGCATTGCAACTAAAGTACTGCACCAAAAACAACAACAACAACAAAAACAACAAAATCTACAACATCATCAGCTTCTTCTCTTACTCTTATAACCATAATAACATCTGCTACATCTATTTTAATTCGAAAAACATAAAATTATTCACCAATTATTGGTTTTGTTCTAAATTAAGTTCTGATGTGTTGCATATTTTTAGTTGCGCTCAAGCCTTGAGACGCACCATGACGCCACCACGAATACAAAAACCAACAAAAATTTATTTGAATTTTCCTTATTATAATTGTAAGAGAACGAGATAGCGAATGTGACCTTGCGCCCGTTAAATGCGTTAAATTTGCTTTAAAAAACAAATTTATATGTATGTATTTTTTTCCCCTGTGTTATGTGTTTTATTTTTTCTTTTGCTTCAAAAATATAATTTCCTGTTGATGAAGATGAACTTACAAAATATAAAATACAATATAAATGTTTTATTTTTCCTCAAAATAATTACAAATTGATTTTATTTGTAGTTTTCTTAAGAATTTATTTTTTTTATATGCAAACAAAAAAATATATTGAAGCTTAAAAGTTTCTTTTGTAATTTACTTTGTACTTTGAGTTTTCTTATAATAAATACTACAAATCTATCAGAAAAATGCTTGTTTTATTTTTGTTCCTGGTTTTGATTTTTATTTTCAGATTTTGTTTTATTTTTTTCATTTTCTTTTTAAAAAAAGGGCGCAAGGGGATAAGTAATATATGTAAAAAAAAAATAAGAAAAAAAAACTAACTATTTAGGTGAATGAATGTAAGTTTTTAAAATGCACGCGATTGGAATGACATTTTGGAAAATAATGAACGAAAGAGTATGTTTTTTAATTGCGCACAGAAATTTATAATAATATATTTATACTCATGCGATACATTTTATATTAGGTTGTTAACTAATTATTGAAACTAGTTATGTATATTTAATATTTTATTAATTAAGACAATTGAAAAAATTCTATGTGATGGCACTTTACATTCATGTTCTATTCAGCAGTCAAAAAGGTTAGTTAGTTTTTGTTTGTAGATACACCATATCGCTTAGTGTACAAAAGAGCTCGTCATTTAGCAGGAAAGAGCTTCTAAATTACTATGTAAACACATATTTAAACAGTTTTCCTCGTTGAGGTGTTGCATCTAATGAAGTCAACGACTTAAAGCACAAGAAGATTTTTTTAGCTGAATCTGAAATTTGTACACTATGTTAGAAATTTGTACACTATGTTAGAATGAAATAACTGACATATTCGTCAGAATGTATCGAATAAATGTCAACAAATGTGAATATCATATAAATTACCCTCCATTTTTCAGAAATAATATTTCTATAATCTAACAAACCATTCTTTTCTGACACATTGTCAGAATTTACATTGTTTGACATTCAGAAATTCTGACGAGTGTATAAATTCGCCTTTTTTACTTAAAACGTAACTGTACTGTAAATTTAGGGCTTCACAAAATGTTCTGATAGTCACAGTGAATCGACTTGCAAACAAGGATGAACAGCTTTGTTGTCATTGAATCTGTTCGCGTACGGAGAATTTTTATAGTTTTTTTCCCATGCAACATATTTTAGAGCAATAAATTTCTTTGGACTGCTTTATGAAAACTGTCAAATCTGTGTATTTTCAACTTTTTTTTGTTCAACCTGTTCGTTTACTTTTTCGTAATTTTAGTTTTCTCTGAAATAATTTTACCCCTATTCTTCGAAATTTACGAATTTTAGAGGAAAGCAACAACAACATAAGGTCCCTTCGCGTACCGTCCTAAAACAGCGAATTTTTACGAAAAGCTGTTCGCGTATGGAGAATTTTCGTAGTTTTCGCAGAAGAGAACGCTGACGAGAGAGTAAGAAATTTCCCCATGCTACAAATTAGCGCAAAAAATTTCTGTGCACTGGTTTTTGAAAACTGTCAAAGCTGTCAAACCAGTATATTTTCAACTTTTTCTTGTTCGTTTACTTTTTCGTAGTTTTAGCTCTCTCTGAGAGAATTTTATCCCCATTCTTCGAAATTTGAAATTTACGAATTTTGGTGCAGAGAAACAACAACATATTCTGCACAATAAATTAACGGATCTTATTGAAGGATGCATTAAACTTTTATCATTTACGCACTTGCCTGAAAAATTTCTTAAAGTTTGATTGCATCCTCTCATGACGCTTGAGAGCTCAGATTTTTCTTCTTCTTATCGAAAAAGATAAATTCTGTTTTTCTCAAAATAAAATTTCTTGTGCTCGACACTATTTCAACATAATCACTCCAATTACGTACGTCGGGAGTTGAAAACGGCTGTTGAGTCGGGTCGATGAAAATCATATCCAATCACGTTTTTCGGTTTCGACTAAAAATCGTCTTAGTTTCGCTGTCGGAAAAAGTGTAGTACACGGCTTGTCGGCCGAATAAACTATATAATTTAGATTTATTATTGACTCAACAGGCGACTTGTGTCGTTTTCGTCTCCTGACAAACGTAATTGGGGGGAATACCTAGGTCCATGAAGTAAAATTTGTTCGTAAATTGAAGTTAAAATTACGAATAAGTTAACGATGAATTCAACAATAAAAGTTAAACATCACTTTAATTTAAAAGAATCAACACTTAGCGTAGCTAGATATGTGTAACTAACTTATGATTGCATGATGGAGCTTATTTGCTATTAATTGTATGTAAAGTGTCATAATGTTTAAATTAAAAAATTAATAAAGTTAAAATTACTCGCATTTACTTAAACGGATTTTAATTGACCCTAGGTTAGTCTTCCAAATTTCAGACTATTTTCAATATTTAACATTCAATTACAGAACTTCTAGTGCAAAGTATTTGAGTCGAAATTGAACCTACTTTCGATCTCAATGAATATATATTTTGAAGTTTCAAAAAGTCAAATATCTACACAATTTAGTTAGCCTGCCATTTATATTTGTGTATTAATCAATATTTTGTGTTCAGCGTATTTGTTAATAAGCACTAAGTTTCAAATCAGATTCAACACATAGAATTTCAACATAATACCGGTCAAGTTTGCATCGAAGATTGTGTATGGCATTTCCAACGGCTGTCTTATAAGTATATGTATTTATATATTGCACTAAATAAGTACTAAGTACTATATTAAGAACTAAATCATTGATGTAAACAGGGTCATTTTCAGCATTTAACACAGAACTCTCATCACATTAATCTATTTACCCATAAGTCATATAAAAATTACAATTCAAATTTTATAAAATATCAAATAAATGTAATAAATGTCAAATTATACTACAAAACTCAGTTCAATAGAAAAAAAACTTGCCGTTTCTAATAAAAATAAACAGATAAGTAATTAAATGTCATGTCGATACAGTCCTCTTCCTTTACAAGTAAAATATTACAAACGAAAAAACCTTTCCTAACATAAGTGTTGAAAAAAATTAAATTAATTTATGTGGGATAAAAGTAGTAAACAAAACCAAAAATGTGTAAGTGTCTCCTAATTATTAAGAATTAAAAATAAAAAACAAATATGTTGATTTACTATCTATTACATTTGTTTAGAGATTTATTGAGTATAATTAATTAAACTTTAAGGAAATTATTTGCTTTAAAATATAGTTATCAAAACAAAAAAAAAAAACACATTTTACAATTTTACTAAGAACTGAATGATAAGAAAACGATATTTGAAAAAAAAAAAAACAAAACAAATTCTGGTGATAGAGTTTAGAATGTAATGATTTTTAAATTTTTTTAATATTAATTAAAACTAGTTTTCAAAAAACAAAGAAAAAACCGTTTAATTATTACATATGTATTTAAAAAAAAGATACAAAAATTGATTTTATTATCAAATAATAATATTATACTTAAAGATTATTGTAATATGTATTAATGTTGTAATATTGGATATCAATAAAATAAAAGTGAAAACAAATGATGGTTTATATTTTTTTAACAAACAAACGAGGAGAAATAGCAAAACAACATTTATTTTACTTAAGCATATGCATGCATGTACGACTAAAGTCAGGCTAAGGAGCATTTGAATGCAATATTTTGGTATCGTGAAGCACCAATTCCGCAATTTTGCTACCTAAGTGAACGGATTTGCAGTTCAATTATTTATTTATTTTAACAATCGGACAGCGATTACTATGTGCAGAAAGTTATGTACTTTCTCGATTTTCATGGTGCATTGAGAGTGGGTATTTAAAGTTCTCAGAGCTTTAGTTCTGGCTGTTTATTTTGACCAGAGTATATCCATTATAATTATTATGGATATACTCTGATTTTGACCTCCAATTTGATTGCCTCAGCTTCTAGATTGTAGGCAATCAAATGAAGGTGCAAGGAGGAAAACATTCACCCCAATTCTTGAACTCGAACACGACAGTCGAATCCGACCATAGTTGTATTAAGTAAGACTTTTTAATAGTCGTATATTTGTTCGCAAGATACGACTATGGTCGGATAAAATACGACTGTCATATTCGAATTCAAGAATTGGGGTGACTGCTCCATTGGTCTAGGTAACATTTTATAGTCCATCGACTTCAGAGATTATTCTCCCTCAATGCTGCAGAGATTACAACGCTAATGGCCCGCAAAAACAGTTGTGGTGAAAACAAAAGACGGATCAAAAACATGTACACAACGCATTTCTCTATCATGACTACTGCTTGGTTTATGTGGTCGATACAAGAGGATCCAATGAGAATCTGCCCGTTCGACCTTGAGAGTTGAATCTAAATCCTCCTTAATCCAGTCTTATACGATTTTATCTATTTCATTGCCTATTCCTCTCTTGTTGCCAAATTCCTACAAGTTTCTTTGTTTCGCAAACTTTACCTTTTGCATTTTTCAAAAATTTTGAACTAACGTATGTATTTCTTTCTCCATTAATTTCACTCATTCAATTTATCTTCCGTTCCAAATTGCCAAGGAATGTACATTTTGAAAACACTAAAGCAATTCTTCGACGCTAATCCGTCTCGTCATTTTACATTTTAATCTAAATAATTTAATTTTTCTTTTAATTTTTTAAGCAAGATTCAATTTCATATTGTTGTGAAATGCTTATATTAAATTATATAGATCTTTCTCCGCAATTTAAAATTTAAAAATATTGAAATCAAACTTCCTCACACCAGCCCTGTTCAATCATTTGTTTTCTTTGCACCGGCGAAATGCAAAATAAAATCCAAAGAGCAGGCAAACTATATTCCTCCCCTTTGTTGAAAGAGAATAGCACCATTTGCTTGCGCCAACCAAACAGTAGAAATTTTCCTGTTGGTAAAATCAGTGACAGCGTTCTATGGCCGCGCGCATTTTCCCAAAATTCGCTTTAAAAGCTCTCCTTAGAGAACACAAATTTATCTTGTAGATGCTTTCAAATAAATAAACTTTCAATTCTGTGTATTTTATGTGCAATTTATTGACTATGAGCCGCGTAAATGTTGATTGAATTTTTGTGTCTTGTTTTCGTGAAAAAATAGTGTCTGTGTCTATTGCTTTTGCGAATCTACTTGTACTATTCACACCCGTTGCGTTAAAAGAAATTTGCGAGTAAAAACTCTTCTAACAAACAGTTTACGTATTTAGTACAGTGGCTCACAAGTGAATGTAAACAAATAAAAAAAAAAAAAACCAAAGAAAGGGGATTAAACGAAAAATGGAGTCTCAAAGGGAAGTACACAATGTCAGTGCAGCATCAGCAACTTCGACAACTGCACCTCCAGAGGGCACCCGCCAGAACAGTCTCCAAAGGATTCAGCAACGCAAGCAAAGGGTCTTTAATTTGCCAATCTCCCAGCAACTGGCCAAGCTTTCTATGTACTCCTCCTGCCAGGTGGAAGGATGTCGTTGCTCGGGGTGGAAAACACCTCAAGAGAACCGGCATCGTGACGTGGAGAGCTCCTACTGTCCTGAGTTCTCTGAGGAGTGCCGCAACGTGATTTGTAAGCACCCTCTGCAAAATCATATATCCCATTTGGATGGAATCTCAAGTGAACAGATGAATGAGCTCCTTGGCGCCATTATCGACATGGAGAACCTCTTCATGAGCATGCAGCGCGTCGAAGACGAAGACACCAAGAAGGTGTATCTCTATCTCTTCCGACTGCTCCGGCAATGTGTGATCACACGCCAACAGCCAGTTATCCGAGGACCACTAGGCGATCCACCATTTGAAGCTCCTTGTATCACGAAAGCTATTTCCAGCTTTGTGTATTACAAATACAACCATTTAAGTCAATCAGAGCTTAACACCATGACAGAGGTGGCCAAGACTTTCTTGAACTTCCTCAACCACTACAACTTTGAACCACCTTCGGTTCGTCGAGCAGACCTAACCCATGAGGATGCGTCCACGTACAAGATCAACTACACTCGTTGGTTGGTCTTTTGCCATGTGCCGGCTTTCTGCAATTCCCTTCGACACTTTGATACTTCTTTGGTGTTTGGAAGAACCCTCCTTAAGACAGTCTTCCTTTGTATGGCTCAGCAGTTGAAGAAAAAATGCATTACAGAGCGCGATCGGTTCCCAGCCGACAAGAGAGCCATAATCACTCAAATGCCGAAGTTCTTGGAATCTCTAAAAGGCGAGATCTTAAAGGATGACTCTCCCATTTGGGATCAGTCATATCGTCCATCGAATACGTTTCTCACGCAGCAAAGGAAGCGGCAACAAGAAGCCGCCGCAGGCGTTTTGAAGCGCCCAGCTGAGCCGGCTTATAAGCGCCCCAAAAAGGAAGCCGATAAGACATCAGACAATGAAGATCTAACTGATGAAACAGTATTGCGTGCAATGAAAGCCATTTCGGAGCCAAAGCCATCTGCTAAAACCGAAGTTCTCTTCCCAGTCAACGTATCCCGTGATGAGATAGTCAAAACTGAGGAGAATCAGGGCGAGATTCAATTTCATATTGTTGGCAATTCACTCACTCAGCCCGTGGAGAAGCAGACGATGCTGTGGCTTTTAGGTAAGGCTTCCTTAGAAGGGTCACATATACGCTTGTCGGCAGAAATAACATTACTTTCCAATCTTTTCTTCCAGGTCTTCACAGTGTTTTTGATCATCAGCTAACAGGGATGCCACGGGAGTACATCAGCCAGTTGGTATTCGATACCAAACACAAAACTCTCGCACTAATCAAGAAGAATCAACCGATTGGTGGCATCTGCTTCAGACCATTCCCCACGCAAGGATTTACCGAAATTGTCTTCTGTGCTGTCACTATGAGCGAGCAGGAGAAGGGCTACGGATCTCATCTGATGAATCACTTGAAGGATTACAGTATACGTCGTGGACTTCGCCACTTCCTTACGTACGCCGATGAAGATGCAATTGGTTACTTTAAAAAGCAAGGTTTCTCCAAAGATATCAAGTTGGCTCGTCCCGTTTATGCTGGATATATCAAGGAATACGATGGCGCTACACTCATGCATTGTGAGCTTCATCCTAGCATTGTGTATACTCAGTTCATCTCGGTCATTCAGAAACAGAGAGAAATTCTCAAAGAACTCATTGCCCAGCGTCACAAAGAAGTGCAAAAAATTCGCACAGGTTTGACCTGCTTCAAGGAGGGCGTTCGTGCTATTCCCGTCGAATCGATTCCCGGCCTTCGGGAGATTGGTTGGAAGCCACAAATGCGTGCACAACGTACATCGCGTCCATTAGAGGAATCTTCTGATCCTGATAAGTTGGCAACTTCGTTTGCCACTGTTTTGCAAGGCGTAAGGCAGCATGCATCAGCATGGCCATTTTTAAAGCCTGTCAATGTAGCAGAGGTTCCCGATTACTATGACCACATAAAGTATCCGATGGACTTGAAGACTATGGGTGATCGACTAAAGAGAGGATACTATGTAACTAGAAGGCTCTTTATGGCGGACATGGCAAGGATTTTCTCAAATTGTCGCTTCTACAATCAACCAGACACTGAGTATTATCGATGTGCTAATTCAGTTGAGAGGTACTTCCAGACCAAGATGCGGGAGCTGGGCCTGTGGGATAAATGAGACGAGGGGGGTACTATTTAAGTTTAAAAAAAAAATATGGTGTGAGAGCGGATATTGTTTTGTCGGAGAAATGTCTAGCATTTAAGAATATTTTAATGTTTTCAATCAAAATAAATTTACTAGCAGCTTAATCAAATAGATTAATAGTGTTTTGTTTTCATGGCTAGAGGTAGGTTGCAGCGGAGAGGGTGCAGTTAATAGATTTTTAGATGAGAAGATTTACTACCCATAAACACAAGCAATAGAGAGCCAAAAGTTATGTTCGTATAGCTCTATGGGACCCCTATAGAGGCAATGAAATAGTTAGTTAACTTTTACTGCCATGAACAATTTGTACAAGTACGTTGCCCTTGGATTAAAGATTGTATATCCCTTTCTGAGTTCCGGGATTCCATTTCAAAAAACTTCTTCAATCTATGCCGATTTCCTTCCTGGTGTGGTTCTAGTGAGACATCTCACATATCAATAGCGAGCGAAGGAGGATACACATTGCCTATCGTTAACACTAGTTCCATTGCTACAAATCTTTGAAGAAATCCAGCTTTTGTTCATATCAAGTTGGACAAAAGCATACATAAAGGACACTTTTTTTAATTTAAAACAAAAAAAAAAATCTCAAATTTTATTTGTACTCAGAGTTCGCTTGCTTTTAACATAAAAAAAAAAAAAAAACAAAAAAGGGAATATAAAATCGATTTGAGTTGCAAGTCCATGGAAACTGCGTTTATATTTCGCATTCATCTCGAATCCATCGAGGATTCACATCTCGATAGAATTCGCAAAATTCTTCGAACGTATCAATTTCGCATGGAGCATAGATGAGATCAATATCAGGTTCAGGAATTATATGCTCCAGTGGAGGCAGTGGGTCAAGAAAGTCCGCCAAGTCGGGTGTCGGAGCTCTGTGCTTAGATTTGATGTACTTCCTTCGGAGTGATTGCTTCTTTTTCGGTAGCAAATTGCAGTCATTCACGTTTATCGGAATAAGATTACGAAAGACAGTCTTGTCATGGGGAAAGTTAAGTTTTTGTGAGATCTAGAAGGAAGAATCCCGATTAAAATGGCGTCATATAGATGAAAATCAACTCACCTTTGGAATGACAACTGCCTTGGTGCGTGGCGACAGATCTGTGGGACAGACACCTCGTTTGGGAGCCACTTGTAGTTCCTGCATTTGTCGGCCGAGAGCGAGTAGAGTATTCAGTATTGGTTCTTCGTAATTACCGTCATTCTCTTTGTTCGCTTCGGTGTATATACGTTTGGCGATATCATCACCCAAATCAGCAGCGATAATTGGATGCCGTATGACGAGGCATGGATTGGTAGCGGTGGTGGTCGCTATTGGTACTGTGCATCCACGAACGAATTCGATGTCTGGAGTGCGCTTGGCGCTTTCTTTGGAATGTTTTTTAATGTTTGACATTATTTTTTTGGAATTGAAATCGGAATGTGGAATAAATATTTGGGTTAAATGGGAATAGATAGACGTTTTCGACTGGGAAATAGGCGAAAGAAGAATACAGAGTGGGCGACAGATGTTTTTTGTGATTCTGCTTCTATGCCGTTTTTCTTATTTACTTAAATTTTTCTTTGTTACTTTCATTCGCTGTGTCAAAAGCAGCTGTTATGTAGCGAAAAACAGACGCGGAATTAAGTAGCGCCATCTATGCCTGACAGTTCTTATAGTTTTAGATTTGAAATTGAATTGAATTTTCTTACAGTTGAATTCAAAATCTACTTCTGTATACTAATTTGATGCAGTGGATAGAGTACACTGAAATACTGCACACGTGTTGTCTAGTATCCCATACAATCTGTGGCCTATTTCAGGAGCTATGACTTACAACTATATATTTGTGCTTGTGGACCAGAGCTACAATTTTATAATCTGGGGTCTTGGTTCACAGCAAACATTTGGAAAGCACGAATATGGTGAAACGTAATTGCCTGACTATTTTACAAATTTTGTTACAAAATGCTTGTAAATACAAGTTTGTAAACTGGTGAAATAGGTCACTGGTTGCGAAAGACGGCTTCAGCATAAAAGGTCCAAAGCCGCCAAAGGCAATCAACTAGCACAAGCTTAAATCCAACATGTTGGGGAATACCTTATTACAATCCCTACTCATGAGACAAGCAAAAAACTCCTGGGCTATATACATATGTGGTGTGATATACATATACACCAAAAAAATCAAAATTTTCCTCAACGAGAACGAAAACATGCTGCTTATTATGACAGACGATTAACGTGCCTCTGTAGGCTAAAGGAGCATCTAATGAAGCCGAAATCTTAACAAAACACAAATCTACCTCCTCACTGTATATAAGGCAATAGTTCTTAAGAAATGATCCATAAAAATTCGAACTGGATGAACATCGACAAAAGCTTTAGGACCAGGGCTTTATATATAGATCTAAAAATGTCGCAGTGCACCATCATCCGTCTCTCATACCGACCCGCCGAATTACACCTTGTATAAGTTATATCTTACGTAAATTATGTAGGTACTATACTCCCCATACTAACTTTAAAATTTAAATTTCAATCTCAACGGCTCGCCTTTTCGCGATCGAAACAATTGCCAACATCTGACGCCTTGACGGCAAAGCAACGTTGCCACTTTTTCCCCACAATTTGTGAAACAGCTGTTTGCCACAACCACACACTCTACACATGTTTTTCATTCCACTGCACACATCGACTGCCACAAAGTGGTGTACGTGAGAACTCGTTCTGTCCAACACGACGACCATCCGCTTCGACGGATTTCTATAGAGTTTCTCCTCCTCCGCCTGGTGTGTCTGTCATTTCTGCTCTGTTTTTGTTATTCTTTTTTCGCCGTCTGCCTACATCGGTATTATTCGTCGTGTCGTGGTCTCACTTAAGCGTTTTCATTCCTCCGTTCCAACTCAAAAGCAAGTAAAAAAAAAAATCTGAGTGCATCTCTTTTCTCTAAAAGGAAAAACAAAACAAAGCCGCCACCACAAATTTTATTAAAAAAAAAAAAAACCAAACCGTGGATTTAAAGTGAAAAACTCGCAACGTACCGGCCTCATTCGTCGTCCTCGTGGAAAACCATAAACATCTCGTCGAAGCTTGAAAACGCTCTCAAAAACAACATTTTCATTGAAATTCAATTGGAATTTGGAATCACCTTCGACCTAGTTTCTCGGTATTTTCCTCTTTGTTTTCCATTTTTTTTCATGTGTTTCTCGGTGGTACTCTACACAATATCCACTTGTTTTTTGAGAATGAAAATATGAAATAAAAATAAACTTGAAAGTGAAGAGTTTTTCATTTCTCCCAAAAATTTATAATTTCAACACTTGGTGAAAATTTCAAAACTTTAGTAATTTTTGTAACGATCATTCGGTTGATCGTTTTTTTTTCAATTCTTAATTTCTTTCGATAGTTTTTTGTGCTGTTTTGTGCGCAAAGTAAAGAATACGAATAAAAATCATTAAGCTGGCTAAAAAAGATTCATTTTGTTTAAAAAACACTTGTGATTGTAACCGAAAACATTTGGTCCTTCACTTGAATGGAGGAAGGTGCCGATCGAGTCGTCTATTACATGGAATGAGGAAAGATTTGCAAACTCTTATACGTCACACTAGTTCTGATCATTTTTCTGAACAGATTTCGGCCAAATTCATTGGCAATAAAGTGATAATTTGATTTATTCAAATTCTAGAAAGTTTTATACCCCAAAATACGCTACCTGTTACATGTACGTAAATAATTATATTTTTATAAGAGTGTCGAGTTTTATTGTTGCCATATGAGTTGTTTATTTTCAAATTTTTTATTCGGCGTTTTGAAAGTGTAATTTGGCTTAGAATTTTGTAATTTTTGGAATAAAAAGTGAAATATATAAGAAAAACTTGTGTTAACTTACGAAGTACCAAATTTATTAAAGCCGTGAAAATATATATCAAATTTGCTTTGAAATTTGTGTAATTTTTATTTTTAATTAAAAAGTTTGATAAAAAAAAGATAAAAATGGCACCAATTGATGTTTTCGGTAAAGTCAACAACGTCAAAGAGGATAGTACCAGTAAGAACGTGGTTGAGGAAGCCACCGTTGCCAGCACCAATGGTAAGTTAAAAAGATAAACTTAAAAACTACAAAATTGGCCCCACTAGTCTAGTTTATCATCTTACGGTTTTTAGTTTGTTAGCCACAAATATGTATGTCATCGCGGTGCAAAAGTATTCTAGTAACTTCACTAGCGGAGTGCTAAGTTGCTAACGGATTCAGCTGCAAGATGTTTACATAAAATCAGAATAAATAAAGCCGAACCACCTGTTAGTCAGTAACCACCCTGTAGCTCTAAAAAGTTCAAAGCACTGCGTATAGGGGAAAAAATATGTTTGCTTTCGTTGGGATATCAATTTAAAGAGAAATAAGCTTGAATCTACTATTGACCACTATTGAAACCATGATTCCTAAGCTTATCCCTGAATCCCTAATTGGTTCCCACTAATTAGCCCTAGTTTACCAATCCCATCAAAAATAGGGCAAACTAAAACGTAGGCCTCAGTAAACTCAACGAAAACTTGAAGCCAGGTTAGAGCCTAATTTTAAATACCAGATAACCATTGAGCCTGCGCAAAAGACCCAAGAGGTCGTTGTTAGCTTATGTACCTTTGAAATTGGAACTGATTTTCGTGGGAATCCCTAAAGAGAGTAGACCCATGTATACTTAAAGCTTATTCGTATTTTCTGTGTTTATTCAGCCATTAAAATTTAAAGGATTTCTCTAGGCCAAGTGGAACCCTAATTTCACCAAAATCGCAAACGAAGTTAACACGCTTGAGACAAGTCGAGGAAGCATTATTATCATTCGTTTTAAGTAATCCAGGGAATTACATTCCAGTAATTCATAAATTTGCCAAAGAAAGTTCTTGGAAATTCCCAGCATGGGGAAATTTCTTGCTCTCTCGTGAGCTCTCTCTTCTATGAAAAACTACTAAACTTTGACGTACGGGAACAGGAACTCGCTATTTCTCGTAAAATTTCGTAGATTTTCGTACTTTTAGTCAGAAAATTTTATTCAAAATCGAAAAGATAGTAGTCAATAACACTAATAATTACATTTTGTACAAACAATTCATACCTATCTTTTTATATTTTCAATAATAGCTTGTTATATTTAAGAGTGCTAATAGCTTTAATTGACAAGCCAACATCTAATCTTTTTATATTTTATTTGCACTTACTTTAATTTAGGTCATGTACAGTGTCTATGTTTGCCGGCATGTGCTCAAGTACAGATGTGCGTTGCTATGTAGTTATCTTTTGCTTTATGTTACAATGTGCGCTCTTATCAACCTTTTAACTAGCGCTTACGAACATACATATCTATATATGATTTTTTTATCTACGTGTATGCATATACTAGCATTGCAAATGCTATGCGAGGCTTTTTTAATAGGTGTTCTGGCGTTACATTTTTCAATACTCTCAATGAGGGTGTTCCACTTTTTTTTTTTTTTTTTTGTAAAAAATCTGTCCCCTATATATTTTGTAAATGTTAAATGATTTTATGTGAGTTTAATTATGATTGGGATTAAACTATTCACCTTCATTAATATTCATGTTTCATAGGAAATATATCAATAAGTATGACATTAAGCTAGTTTGAATACGTAAACAATTGTCATTGTATTTCTTATCCACATAAAACGAGATCTTAAATTGACGTTTTCATACAATTGGGGCTATAGCATGCTTACGTATTTTTTAAGATAAACAACTTTAGTGTTGTTAGAGTCTCTTTAAAACGCATGAGAGCTAAAGCTTTTTGAAAACCTTTCTCTTAAAATCATTTATGTTGAATTCCAAGTACGACAAGTTTATATATGTATAAGAAAAATTTAGTTCCACAAATTTCACAAGACTTCTCCTCAAACACATGTGTCTGGTTTTTTTATTCAAACATTGCATAACAATCTAAACATGTCATAAATTTGAAATTGGAGCATTGAATGAAGAAATTTCGACCTTGGCTTATATGTATAGGTACAACATCTCATGTGACCAATTTATGTCTCTCTTATCAGTTTATGTTTGAGGCTATTTTTTTCTTAGCTTTAAATCGTACTGCGAAATGGAAATAAACCGCAAACGTGAACACGACACATTTCCCAAAAATAACTTGGACTACGCTCTTTGCAGCACTGTTGATTCGAATAAATTAGTCGAATTTGTCATTCCACGTGCTCTACTTAGAACTGGAAATACGTTTATTTTGTTGCCAATTCTTGGCCAATTTTTCTTTCAGAAATTTGAAACAAAGTATCATCCAAATGCTTTGTATTAAGTTTTAAAACATATCTATTGGGAAAGGATCATTTTCAATTTTTCGGCCCGATAGATAAATTCGAATTTTTGAGCGAAATTTCATCGAATACCAAAGTTCGTTTTAGATTAAAAGCTTTCAGTGACGATTCTACATAGTATATTGAGATAAAATATTTTCTAACCTAAAAGTTGTATAGATACCAAAATTTGCTAAAGATTGCGTGAGATTTTAAAGTGAATGTGGGCGGGAACCGAAATAATCTTTTTTGTCACGAGACAGAAAGGCCTGGGAGATAAGGAATTAATTTAAAAATTTATAAAAATATACACAACACACGTACTTTGTATGCGTGTGCTCACAATCATAATTCATGTTTAAAAATGAACGATTTCAAGGTTGAACAGCAGTTGAAAAGCATCTAGAACAATGTACTTTCTTTCAATTTTAGTTCATTAGATATGACAAAAAAGTGACCTCAACTCATGGTGTTTATTTAAATTGCAGAGTTGACCAACCTCTGTTTTCATTGTTGCCATATAGTTTTCCTTATTGGCTTTGTGTCTGAAAATTTAATAAATAATTCCTTAAATGCAACGAAAGGGGAGTATTTTTGTTTTTTATTAATCATATTGTTGTGTCCGCCGACGCAGAACACGCGCACAAAGAAATTTATTAACACGGTAATGATGTGCGTGCTAGCAGTATGAAATGGACGCGGAGTACTCCGCACTTCCGTAAACAGATATAAATAACTAAATGCAGATCGGAGTAGCATGTATGGCCGTTGAAAGTTCAATAACATTGTACTCGCGACCACACTGTGAGGCAGTAATCGTAGATATTGTTTTGCGCTTTTTGTTTTCTTTTTCTAACCTTGACTTGGGGATCTGTTGATTTTTTTTGCGTGCATAATTTATATTGATGGTCTGTCTGTTCCGCGGAGTTAGGACAGCGAGAGATAAAGGCTTTGAATTAATCTTAATTTCCGTCAAATGTCGTTGTTTGTGGATACTTCAATGCTCGTTTTGCTGCCCAGAAAGGGTTAGTGCTATTTATTTATATAAAATTGTGTGTGTCTCTTGGAAAGTTGATTCCTTTAGTACGATCGTGGTAGCTTGTTATCTTGCTTTTAAAGAGGGAAAATATACGCAGGCATTTTGACAATTGCTTAACTAAGAATAGATTATGAGCAAGAGGCTTTCCTCAAATGACTTTACAAGTCAATGAGAGCAGTGAATGCCAGTTGACGAGCACTTTTCATCGACCTTTGACTAATTAATTGACTAATAAAAATTTGACAGAAAGAAAAATATGAGGTCCGTTCGCATACTTTTTGCTCTAAAATTGGTAAATTATCAAATTTCGAAGAGTTCTATCGAATTCTATCAGAGAGAGCTAAAACTACGAAAAAGTAAACGTACGGGTTGAACAAGAAACTGGTATGACAGCTTTGACAGTTTTCAGAAACCAGCCTACAGAAATCTCTTGCGCTTTCTTCTGTGAAAAACTACGGAATTTCTACGTACGCGAACAGCTTTTCGTAAAAATTCGCTGTTTTAGGAAGGTACGGCTGCTAGTAATTCGACGACATTTTCAAGCTGTCAATCATTCCTCTTAATCAATAAATGTAAAGCCCCAATCATAATTGCATTAAGCGTGCGATAGCTAATGTCATAAACGAACGAAAATTCTGCTCTCGCGCTGTCAAAATCCTAGTGCACCCATAATTGCTTTAAGGAAACGTGACCGTATGTCACATTGCTTCACATGATGTTGCCATACTGATACTAGTTCCGTACGGAATGTCCGGAACAACAACAGTGAAAGAAAATGGACGAAACTGAGTGAAAAGTATTCGCATGACTGCGAACGGCAGCATCCAGAGCCTTAATTCAACTATGGTTGGCTCTTAAACGTCGGAGGCACAGTTCTTACTGTAGTGGCATATGGTTGTAGCGTTTGGGTATCATAAGGGTAGTGCCACTCCCGATTGATTCGAACTTTTTGACTAGTTTTCATAACAGTATTGGTAATTGCATTCACTGATCCATTCCACCACTTTCGACACATCTTTAAAAAGTTCTGTCTGTTGTATTAATGACGACATAGTTCTAGATAAATCTTATTGTTTCCAATCTTATCTCGAAACAACATAGGAATATTTTCCATTCCCTTCAAGTGCTGCCACCTTGAGCTTGCCATTACTAATATCGTTCCGATAACAGCTAGACAAAGTCACAATGTTCTATTACCAGATGTTTCTAAGAAATTTACATTCGTTTTTTAACTGCAACAATTTTATAAGAAAAGTTGTAAATTCTTCAGGAAAATTCCAAGCTTAATTTATGGCAAACAATTCATGAGCATTCTGTTCTAATGTAATATTCAGAGGAAACAGCTGTAGCGTGTGTTGTAATAAAGAAATCTCGAGATTGGGTATGTTAAATAATTAAGTCTCGGAAAACTTCACGAGCTACAAACACGTGCACTCGCATTAATTCATGGCTAAATCCAATCATTTGAAGTAAAGCAAATAGACATACGATTCGTCACTATCAATATTACTGAGGACTCAATTATGACGTTTGACAGCTCTGTACTAACTTTTATAAATATTTATTTATAGTTCAACAAAGGTTGGTGTAGTTTAAAACAAAACAAACTGAAACAAACAATTCAATTGACGTAAATATATGCAATTCTCTTTTTTTTTAACGATCCTCCTCCTCCCTATCTTGTTTACCTTTAATTAATTAATTTTAATAGATTTGTTGACAAATTCGATTCCACTTGTATCGAACCTAAAGCCATTCTATTTATACTCAGAATCGTATCTGAACAAATTGATGACACAACACAGCTGTGTTAGAACAACTGAACCATCTAATTAATTTGAAACGAAAAAAAAACGTCTTCAACCACTCAAGCTTTAATCTAATTCCTATTAAATGTTCCGAGAACAATTTTTCTATTAGCGTTAATCATTTCATTTAAGTTTTAAGTTCACACATTGTTATCGCGCCTTTCTTGAAGTACATATCTATATATCTGAAAATATCTTAGAAGCAACAATTTAATGAATAATTTAAGAAAAAAAATTACAGACGAAAGTGAACTTTGAACAAGTATTTATAGATTGTGTGTGAAATTGAAAGTGCAACGCAGATGCAAGCATCTCTTCCGGTAAAATTCTGCACGTGTCCACCCAGAAATGAAATCTACCGCATTCTGATAAAACTAAGCACTTCCTGTCTAATTAGTTAGCCTTTGGTTAGTCAATAATTAAAAGGTGGATTATATTTTCGCATAATTAGAATTGCATTGAGCAAAGAGATATCTATAGGATTGAGCTGAGCATTTTTTCAGATGGAAACGTTAATAATCCATTTAACTTATGTGATTGCTTTAAGTGATTATTGGTCGTACTCGTATCTTTAATTAATGGATTCGATAACACTATCTGAGCAATAGAGAATTTTTCAAGTGTGTGAGGTGATGGGTTCATTGTTCTATTTCTAACTGAACAGGCTAAGTACTATGCCCTTCAAGAAGGGGATTTTTGTTTTTCAGTGCCTATGGTAAGCTTAAATTTGTTAAGTTCCTTTGTATTTAGATTAAATTGCTTTTTGAAATAATATGAAATGTGAACGACAGCGAGTAGACTTGGTTGCTTGTTAGACTTGGTGACTGACAATATATTTAGTTCATTGGCTAAATACTGGTTTAATGATTTAGACTTAACTTTCACTTACATTTTGGCTTTGAATTTCGACTTTTAGAATCTAAAGTGTATAGATATAGAGAACTTGTTTTAATGATATAAGTATGCACATAATTACGACGGGTTTTCGGCGACTAGCAGCTTGCGTCACAAATTGGGATTAAGACGTTCATTTGCAACAAATCATTACGGTCAGACCTGCAAATTATGCAGAAGTCGAATTTATATAATCCTGTCTTGTTGCTAGATAGTTCTAAATCAAGCTCAAGTTGATTGAGAAGCGAGAAGTAAGACAGATACTGCTGATATTTTCCTGGAAGCCACTGTAAAAAAGCGTTCTTACAATTGCAAATATAACTTTTTGATACAAATGAACACTGGGATCAATAAGGTTGTCGACAAAGGTTCATACAAAGCTACATGTTAGGGGGTAAAAGGAGACAAAGATTCTGGATTCTTCGTACCCTAGCTGCAACCAGTTAGCGACCTTGCCAAGCGTTGATAAGAATACGATCAAATTGTTTCTCGATAGTCACCGTGTTCCCTTATGGATTCTGTGATGAGTTCATCGCATCCACCACAATGTCTGGACCCTCTGCAGAGTCGATTAGGCTGAAAGTGTTAAATTCACCAAAATTCAACGTCATCGTAAGTTGAAGACTGTATATACGTTTTGTCGGTAGCCTCATTGTTGGGAATAAGTGTTCTTATAGAACTAGAATAATATTTGCTAAGCTAAAAAAGGAGAACTTTAGAAGAAACTACATACTATATAAGACTTAATGATAACCTTTCTATGAGAGACTACCTTCAGCATGACAATCAAAGGCTGACACGTCTCAAAATCAACAAGGAAGTACCTGAAACCAGTTCTTTCATCATTTTTTTACCCACGCATACATACCATACCTACAATGAACTTACAAACCTGACGTTGGTCACGTATCACACTTCCTATGCACTTTGTAATTTTTATTCTTTTCGTGTAAGTGCTCAACCTATCCAATGGATTTTTAGGTCCCAATAGTGAAAAAAACCTGAACGTTTCATGAATCAGTAAAAAATATAAATCACACATAATTTGTTTAATTGTGTGGCGTTGTCTTATACTAATTACACTGTCAACTATATCAATTTAAGATTCATTGAATTATTCACATCTGGAAGCTTCTTTTAAATAAATACTTTTATATTCAGTTTTTTGTTCATAATTTATCGATTTATTTCTACTTAACCTCGTTTTTGAACAAAGAATTTATCAATGTCAGTTAAAATATGGAAATTCACCATACAGAGGTGAATAAGTAAGCAATTCAAATCAAATCAGGGGAAGAAGACTATTTTAAATTTAAATTATAGTTTGCAGTTATGATGAGATTAAAACTATAACGATCTATGAAAAAAATCATTGAATTCAACTCGTCAAAAACCACAAAAGAATTTGATTAATGGTTTGACAAAGTTTCTTTGTGGTTGCGAACTGTCAGAGGTGGAAACTTGGAATGATTTGTTATTTGATTTACAATTTGACGTTTTGATGTTCATTGAATTCTAGTACGTTCAAATTTATTAACAAGCTAGCGACTAGCCATAATAATAACATACAATTTTGCGTAGTCCTTGAACGCTTTCGGTAAGAATCCATGATTGATTTCATTAATCATTTAGCTCTTGTCACCAACACATTTTATTTGTTTCGATTAACTGAATTTACTCACAGTTCTAGTAATTGACTTTCAAAACAGTTCATTCGCGCGCTAACGTTCGGAATTGATTAAAATTAATTGCCAAAACGTGGCGATTCTCGTGCTGACTGAAGGTTCGTGGTTCCATATTGCACCCGGCAACACATGAATTTCTTGTCATTGAGTTATGAAAAGTTAATTAAATTGATTGAACAAATATGTATATAAATATCAAGTAGGTACTATTCGCAAACAGAATACTCATGTTTGCGATGGTTTATGTGCCTCCGTGGCGCAATTGGCTAGCGCGTTCGGCTGTTAACCGAAAGGTTGATGGTTCGAGCCCACCCGGGGGCGTTCAATTTATTTTATTCAAAACGCTTACTTTTGGCATAAACAAAAAAATCTAAAAAAAACGCATCAAATTTCAGTTGATTTTGTAATCAGCACCAAGAATTTGTTGTTTATTTTAGCTTAGATGATCTGTCACTTGTCATGTATTTATCTAGCTATTTTATTTGATTGATTTCATGAAAAACAATTCAAATTTCTATAGAAGCCCTTAATGGATCTATTAGCTTTTATCATATAATTACTATAATCTTATTCTGCATTAGGGGCTGCCTATCTAATGCGGATTGTAATTAAAAATCCATTTCCCCACTTTTTGTATTATTTTATTGACAGACGTCAGCTTGTCAGACAATCCAACTGAATGTAGTGCCAAACCAGTTTTTTTAATAATTTCTGCTACCCACCATACGTACATTTAGATATAAACTGCAATGCGACACAAAGAGCGAGAGATACACTGCATAAACAAACACTGGATTGAACAAAATGAACGTCTAGTTGACTGACTATTTAATTAAGGTACAAAGTCCAAACAGATCGAATGATTGTGCGATATGAGACTCCGTGAGACGTCATCGTATTGTAAACTGCGATGGGGTTTTTACATTATGTAGGTATCTTTGTTTCTAGTAATTTTATGAAATGCATTCAACCACGCATCTTTAGAATTAAGTGGAGATGTGTAAACTTTTCAAGATGTTTGGCATAATATTGCAAGTGGAGATCTCGCAATGATCTTACGTAGATAAGGGGTTACCAAAGTGGTTTAAGTGGATCTTGTTGTGCATCCAGTAAAACTAGTTGAGGTTTTTATTACCGAATTAAGGATTTATGTCAACAATGACAAGATAATGCACAATTAAAAGCTGTTTTTATTGATATTTTTCTTTTAACTTGAACTGAGACTTAGACTTAAGATAATAAAAGGTTCAGCAGATATCTGTTTTACAGTTTTAATAATAAGGGTCACGTTCTACTTTCTGGTGAGACAGATCAGAAAACAAAGCTTCAGAAGTCGTGTAATTACATATTTTTTGAGACCTTTGTAATCAATATAGAGTGTAGATTGATTGCTATTGAGTGTGAGAATTGAGGTCAATGCCAATATGTATTTGAAGCCTGAGATATAGCACAGAAAGAAAAATTTAATAGAGTCCTGCTTAGATAAAAATATATTTATAGTTTTAATATTTGTCTAGCTTCACCAAATGAAACAGTGCAATGTTGCGGTTATCCAGGATCATAGACAAATTAAACTAGATAGTCAAATCGAACTTCCGCTGTCCCCTTAGGTCCTTAGTGGTGCAAATAGAAGGCGCAAATTAACATGTTTGTGAACAAAGGTGAAGTAGTGTGTGACCAAGACCTAACTATTATTTTGTCGGGTTATCTCTTCCATTCCTTGTGAGCAAACATTATTTTCCGGTTGTTATTCCATTAACAACAACAAATTCTATGTGAAAAATGGCTGCGGCCATAGATGTAAAAAAAATCGCCGGATTTTGTAATTGTGTGTGTGAAATTAGTGAGCTCCCATTTGATTTTGCTTGAATGTCAGAATACAATGACAAAAACTAGCGGATTTTAGCTTGGGGGAGCGAATGCGTCAAACTGACCAAAGTTGTCTGTCTAATTTAGATTTTTCTATTCGATCGTTGTGTCATAACAAACAATTCAACGTGCTTATCTGAAACACATAAGGACAACAACAGCTAACATTAAAAATAATAAAACAGCCAACATGTAAAAGTCTCGGCAATAATTTCAAATTATTTTATTTTTGTTCAAATTTCACAAATTAACACTAATTTTGGGATAAAATATATCAAGTTTAGAAAATATTTTGTCGCTATTCTAATTGTTGAAAATTTCTGAACTTTAAATCTGCTTGCATTTTTTACGACTCCCACAATCCTTGCGCATAATATCGAACAGAATATTGTTTAAAATTAATTTTCACATCAAATGAACAACTCTATATATTCATTTGTATTCCATTTTTTTTTTCTAAAATAGAAACATTGCATCATACCTAAAAATATATGTTATAGTAAATTATTTATACCTTTTGTGAACGTATTCTTTCAACTTTAAATTGTATTCTTGGCTAACTAACAGATTCTTTTACTACGTATTTTGTGCGCGGAAAACCCCCAAACTAATACAATAAATGTAGTTCAATTTAATGTTGGCACCGTACACAAGAAATAAAATTATAATGAATTGCTTTAAAGGCAATATTTCAATACGAATGTATTGTGTGACGAATTTCAGGTACTATTTATACCTATATATTCGTCACTTTGTTAAGCTTTTGTGGTGTCAATAAACACTTGGCAAAAGCTTAGACAGAACTATTTTCGGGTTAATTTTAATGTGCAGCGCTAGCTAATTTGATTGTTAAAAAAAACAACAGAAACACTTTTAAGGTTTACCTATTTTAGACGAGAAATGGTCTGTTAATTTATTGTTACAGTTTAAGTGTATTATGGATTTTAGATACTTATAATTATTAAATCCGTCAGGAAATGCCAAGAGATACTGAAATCCCTAAGGTTGAAAGGTAGCTCAAATTTTTCTTCGTGAATCGAAAACATTCCCAAAAAATAAAAATTTAAATGTCCTTAACCTCAACTGTGGCCACTAGTAATAATCGCTCGACACGAGTTGGACAAGAAATAAGTTAAGTATGTCACAATATTGTTCAACATTTGAAACATGCACAATATTCATAAAACAACCAAGTTATGGACATGAAAGCAATATGACAATCAGAATACTTATTCCATTCTACCAGGAAAACAAATATTTTATTGAAATCCTTGTAGTCACAGTCTAGTCATTTTTCTTACTCTCTCTTTGTTTATTTCTACAAAACTTATAGACCGCTTCAAACTGGTTTCAATATTTCATCCAGAAATAAACCGTACAAAGGTCGTCCTTTATTTTTTATTGTGGCTTTTCCAATTACCATCCATTTGCGCATATTGATCAATTAATTGCTTTTTAAATAAATTTTATTTATTTACTCTGTAACGCCACTCTCTGCCATTTTGCATCTTTCATATTTTCACATTGAAATGACCTCAGTCCATTTAATTTTAATGTTTTTATCTTAAAGTTTTTTTTTTTTTTTAACATCTTTTGTTCCACATCTGCAATCCTTGGACGACGTAAATACATATGTATGTAGGTATGTAGTGATCTGAGCGACCCCAAAAAAAAAGGCAAAACAATTGAGAAAATTGAGTAAATATTTTGCTGTCATGCACGTGCCTGGCTTGGCTGGTTTTGAGAAGATTATTTTTGGACTCACACGTACTCGAAAAAATAAATTTTATATCTTTTTTTTTTTACACAAAAAGATAAAAAAATGTATGTATGTTGATCAAAGTGGTTATCAGCTATGTTAAAATGTCTGTAGATATGGGGTATAAAACTCAGTCGATTGACGTCATATTGCGACTACGTCTAGATACAAAATTTATCTATAACATTGCATGTTTGCTTTAAAATAAAAAAATAAATAAAATACATACATATACCTACCTACCTGATGTGAATGAACAGTGAGGTGTTCCAACTCAACAAATTGACAAGATACACACTGAAGCACGTTTCAATTGTTATATACATACATACATATGTATGTAAGAGAGTATCTCCTTTGTCAACTGCAGGCATTCAGATAAACAAATTGTTTTTTATTTGTTAATGTCTTTTCGAATGGCAGAGGCTTGTTTTTTCTACAAAAGTAAATCAAAATTAAATAAGCAAGATTATTCGTAATAATCAACAGACGAGCCTTCTTAAAATGTTTTGTAACAAAAAGGGTCACTGATAAAGAGAGAGGGAGCTATAAATATGTCTTAAAGTCTTGAGTTTGTAGAACTCGTTTCGAGTATGTGATATCTCGTTCTCGGTGAATGGATTGCTGTTTGTTTTCTCCTTGAACTCTCGACTGTTGGCCTTGGACTTAGTTCTATCGGAACAGCTAACAACAAAAAAGTTTTTTGCGCAAAGTCACGGTTTATAAAGACATGAAATGAAAAAATAATTTACCTAGTAGTGGATTTTTTAACACAATTTTTCAATTGTTAATTACTTTGATTGGAGTTAGTTTAAAAGAAAGATAGAATATTTATATTCAAACCTAAGAAGAATTTTTAAGCTGCGATAAGCCCTACGTACACATATTTGTTATTTTTTCATAATTTACACATTCAAAGATAAAAAATTTGATGTAATATTTTCGCAATTTATTTATTTATTTATTTATACGTAGCTTTAGTTTAAAATAATTTGTGATTTCACCCACAATAAAATTCTATTGAACTAGAAAAATGACTAAGGTCAGCAAAAATTGCACATGGTAACACTATTTCTTGGTAATTCAACGGTATTATAAGAAAATAGGTGAATATCTTTACGATAAAACTTTAAGTTACTTACACAATTGGAAATGACACAGAGGTTATAACATTTGCTGCGAGTGCACTAAGGTACTTTCTAGGGTTGCTAGCGCCAAATTTGCCAAACAAGATTTTCGATTAGAAAGTGGTTTTGCAGATGATGCTTTAAGAACATGTGAACGAAATTGTTGCGAGACATTTTTTTCTTTTAAGGCTAGTCTATAGTACTGCAAGAGAGCATGCCTTTTTAAGCCCCATTTCACTGAAATTTACCCCAATTCCAAAGAACAAGGAATCTGAGATTGAGCTTCAGTGATTAGGAGTATTCGCCACATCAGCAGCTAAAACATGCAGCCTATTTTGAATACAACCCTTCCAACAACGGAGAAGAGAACAACTTTTAAAAGGATTGACGAATAGTTCATTAGAAGTACACCATTCATCGATTATGTCCAAAGAGGTCTCAGATTTAAATTTAGAACAAGCCTTTTTCAGGTATAAACCGTCTTCTTTGGCGACTTCATGAACTTATACATCAGCGTAGATGTTATGTAGAAATATTGAGTAGAAGGATATAGAAGGACTACTACATAACATGTAGACGTTAGGGCTGTCCAGATATCTAGACTTATATTCCCAATTTAAAGTCTTTATCCTCACGAGTTATACAAAAATCTATATCACCTTTGCTCTTGGAATAAATGCGTCAAAGTGCGTCAATATCTTAGACCCCAAAACTTTAAGAGCGTCAACCGTTTATATAAATATATACATATTTTTCTCATGCCAAACAATTAACTTTTAGATTGAAAATTTTTACAAAGTTCTACATGTTATGCCTGGCTAAACATTCAAGCTCTCAAAATAGTATTTATTTGCAGCTATAATGAGCTTCTTAAAACTAACTTATTATATTGCACAACAATTAACAAATGGTTATTGCAAAATAATATTTTGTTTTCCAATTATTAAGCCATTACCTAATTTGTTGAAAAGCGTTAACTGCCAAGCCCTCTGACAGTCAAGGCACGTGTAACGTGCACATTACGTACATAACCACAAATGTGCATATTAATGAATTTTATTTGTTGCCAGTGGATTATGTTTATTCTAAGACTTATAGTGGAGGTCATAAATCTATCTACCACTTTTTGGTTTCATTTTGTTTTTCCTTCTCTTGGCCATTGGAATACTTGTATTTTCTTGGTCTTCGTTTGCAACCGGTTTAACAACTTTGTATGTATTTATGTCGTGCGTAACTCATATTGAAATGAAACATGGAAATGAATTCGTTGAACTTAAGTAGTGGTGGCGTTAGAACGAACATCTGTTAAATTTTATATAAAAAAAAATCACACATTTATTTTTATTAAATTGAATCTTTTTCTTCTTTTTACAGGTATGTATCTGTCGTTTAAAAAATTATGGATGTTAGACCAAAAGACACATTGGGTTGCATGATGAATGTATGTATGTACTTTTGTTTCAGGGGCTTGAAATCCATTTTTAGGTCACTTGAAGTAAGTATAACAATGATATAGAAGCTAAAAGTTGTTAGGTGAGGGAGATACACATAGGTATAGAAAAATATCTCTTATTTTTGGATGTGCCAACGGATATGATAATCAACTGTGGAATTATAATATGCCAAACAAAATCATATGTCAACCTATCATTTGAGTCTGCTTTACCTTCTCTTCAATAATATCAACCTCTCTTTCCTAATCTGTCAAACTTGATGTCTTGATTCGTGTTTATACCTATGCAAACAAAAAATGTAGTAGATTCACCATAGTTCTGAGAACTCAAAAAAATTGAATTCAAATAATCGCCCTTCCGGCTTTTAAATATTCATATCTAACGGTGCTAAGGCCTTTATAGCTGATTAGATTCGAATATTTCCGATATATGTAACTTAACGATAATCTTACAAAATAAGTCCTAAAGTCCTCGAAACTATAACCCGTTGTTTATTCCATCTTAATGGTAGCCAATAACCCTTACGATTTTTTATTGTTCAATAACAAGCCAATAAACTTGTCATTGTCTCACGACTGAACTTGCCTTCAGGTCAAATTTCCTCCAATTACACACAATAGCCCTCACTTAGTCATTCAGTCATTCGACCTGACTGATGAAAAAATGAAAACTCAAAACAAACGTCACACCCCATGGTGTACGTGATTTTTACCGCCAAAAAGAAAATCTTGTTTTTGTTTTATCCACCTGTTTGTTTGAAAAAGAATTTTGTTTTGATGACACGGTTTTCTTTTTAACTTCCATGAACCTTAGTGTCAATTTACCATATGAAACTGTTTTTGAAAAAAGTGTCACACATTCAGTCAGACGTTCTTTGAATGACAAATGACGTTTACTTTGACATTCCTCGTTCGAATGTTCGAAAATTGCATACAAACAAAATTGTCTGTTCATTGTACCACCACGTGCTCGTTGGCTGTAGTGCTTTAGATTTTACCGCCTCTATCACTATCAGTTGTATAAAATAAAAAATAAAAATTTATAGTAAAAATATTATAGATGACTATCTGTAATGGATGAAATGACTTATTTGAAGGCTATATTAAATAGTTTCGTAATTTGTTCGATGTAAACAACGTTAAAGTTCAGCGAAAGGGATTTGACTCAAGTTGTTGCTAATTGTTTACTAACTAAGTAGTAATTTAAAATATAGATTATGCCATGCTTGAGGGAAATTTATAATGGGGAAATTTCAAGTGTTTCTAAAGTGTGATTTTGTTTTCTTTTTCTTTTCAAGTGAATTGTTAGACTATAAAAATTAGTGAGAGGCTGACGATATTTTTAAAGTTTGCCCGCACCTAATCATGTGTTTTACTGCAAATGAAGTTCTTATTTTTATGTCTTTTCTCAGAAAAAAAATGTATAATTAGGTTTATAAATAGTTTTTGTTGTTTTTAAACTCCAAAGCACTGAAACAAAACTATTTTGTGTGCAATTCACAGCATCAGGTCATCCCTCATCACTACAGCCTTCAGACATTTAAAGCCAACGTGCATAGGCACCTCCTCTGTTCCTCTTCCCCCTTTTTCCAAATGCCCGAGCCCTGAATCGTCAGTATAAGGGTTTTCATACACCCTTTGGTGTGCGCTAATTATAACAACAACAAAATTATGTAGAATACTAGCTACATTCTTAGCCAATTACCTCAGTACGCAGTCGAATGTGATACGCTAGGTGGTCTGGCATGATATATCGCAGTCGTAAGCGACTGAAAAGACATGACCCCAGAGATAGCTCTGAGTCTGCCGAATTCGTGCAGCGTTTTTCCGGGCGGATGTTGTCACGAGGCTCAAAGCTGTGGAACTATTTGAAATGGGATATTAAACAAAAATATCGCCATCTTGGCTTAAGACTTATGCTGTGCCTAGACACTGCGGTAAAGGCTAATGAAAAGTGTATTAGCTTTTAGTAGGGGGACCAGCTTTGTTTCTTTTTTACTTAGAAGGAATACTTTCTTTTTGAGGCAAGTTTTGTAACGCTCTGGAATATTTGTAGTCAGCGAAAGTACGTCAGCACAGTTCCGATAGACAAGAGGCAGTTTATTCTGCTTATTAGTTCTCTCACGTTGTTTTCTCTATTTTAAAATGCCTGTTGTTTTGATTTTTCTTCAAATTAGCTTAAGTTAATGATGACATTAGTTTTGCCACAATAGTTTACTGACTATAAATACGAATCTATACTTATGTAAATAATTGTTCACATATTATTATCTACTCAGTGAACCACTAAATTGTTTTTAACACCCAATCTCTAATAGCTTTTTTGTAAATTTCCTAAACTTGTTGTCATTCCAAAGTCTATGTTTTGTAAATAAAGTTCAATAGGTGTGCAATGCAATGAGCAATTTACGTAAGCTTATTCGATTCTGATTGCTTAGCAAAAAACTCTTATCAGCATTCAGCGAAGCAAAATCGAGTTAAGCCCTTACAAAGAAATCTTAGAAAGAATAGAAAACAAAATGTCTTAATTTTTATTTTGTATATTTGTTGTTGTTGTCGCTTAAATAATAGTTAAATTACCAAAAAAAAATCTACACAGACAGAGAGACAGACAGATAGACATAGAGGGCGAAAGTCGGTGAAACTAGGCAGGTTTTTTCTTTTTGGGGAAAAAAAAACTTTCCGGCAGTCACATACATGGCTTTTTCTACTTCACGTGGAAATACGAAAGCGGATTATAGGGTGTTCTCGTGAAACGTTCAGGTTGTACATCGGCTCGCAGGATCACCACACCGGAAGGATTAACTTTAACCTTGATTTTTGTCTGTGGGCTAAGTACACCGTAGTCTACATCTTCGTAGAGATCCTGGAAGAGAAAAAGCTCTTGGAATTATTTGTCTAAAGTATTGAAATACTCTACTTACCTCAACTCTGTATCCTGTGGGTGATGTGAGACCAAGTTCACGAAGTGTAACAGCAACGTCTGACGGTGTACCATCGGTGCGTCGGTTCACAAATGCCACAGCGTAGGAGTAATAGGTTTGATAGATTGGTGCAATCGGCCTAGACCATATTTCGATGCCTTTGTGTTTATAAATGCGACGCCCTTGAATACCCAGAGGATCCTGATCAACAGCAATGATCTTTCTATTCTGCAGAATGGCCTTGAATTCTGGACGAATGGTCCTTAAATCGACCGACATCAAGAGAGGCGCAGCTAGGATGGCCCAAATAGCAAATTGTGTTTTTGATTGTTCATAACTCAAACCGAAGTTTCCAATAATCAACTAGAGAGTAGAATATTTAATATATTTTGTTTTGTCAAAGATTTTTATGATCTCACCATGTCAGGATCATTCCAATGTCCAGGACCAGCGTTTGGTGCAATCACATCCTGATTGTTGCCATAATAATCCATAATACTCTCCACCGAAGCCCAAGAATCCTGAATATCATCAAAATTCCTCCATAAATTACAGTGTTCAATGATCGATGAGAAATTAGGACTTATCCCAGCGTAAATTTGATAAACTGGCCAACTGCATGAGTAGATCATAGCCCGACCAGTACTGTTCAAATGTCTTCCAAAATCCGGATAACCAATGTCCATGTCCAGTGGAAGGGAATAACACCCATCGAGCTTAACATAGTCCACATTCCAATCGGCAAATAATTGTGCATCAAGGCGTTGGTAGCCAATAATGCCAGGGTATCCTGCGCAAGTGTAGTTACCAAAATCCTCGTAAATTCCAAACTTTAAACCTCGCGCATGGATCTGCAAAGAAAGTTGAGAGTTTGTTAAAAGATGCAGTAAGTTGTGTCTTCTATTGGTACTCACATAGTCAGATAGTGCTTTCATTCCACTGGGGAAACGTCTACGATCGGGTACCAATTGACCTTGTGGTCCACGAGTTTTCTCCAACCAACAATCGTCAACATTGATGTACTCATAGCCAACGCCAGCATATCCTTCGGATATAACCAAATCTGTCATTGTGCGGAAAAGGTTTTCACTGCAAATGAAAATAAATTCATTTTTTTGTTTTTATAAAAATAACCAACGAAAATTGTCTGTAAATGTAACAAAAGTTTGAAATGCACTGTTGTAAGTCATTGGTGCACACTGGGCCTAAATGTATGCAATGATTTTTTTTACAACGATTCAATTTGAATTTGTGTTCGTTACAAAATTCAATCATGGATTTAAGTTCGGCTGAGTTGCAGTTTTAAGATTTAAGATTTAAGTTTTGCTGTTCACGCGATGATGCTGGTGTAAGGTATGTGCCGTGCATGAGTGGAGAAGCGGCCAATTTATTGGTGGCTGTTGTACCAATCTACTAAGTGATACAGTTGCTACTTCAATGGTTTCTTCGAAAATAATAATTTGAATTGCTAATAAATTATATAAAGATATTATCTATGATTGCTTACACCTTTTGCTTTAAGGGATCACAGCTAAATGAGGTCAATACTCGTCTGTTGTAGCCGGAGTGAAATGTGTGAAAAAATAAGCTTCGTCAATACCTAATTTTTGTTTTGAGAGCAATTTAAGATATTTCAGGTGTGTGTTTATCAAAGACCGCAGTCACTTACTATGTATGCATAACTATAGTGGTCATTAGCCACTGACTAGTGACTAGAAAATGTTCTAGTCGATAAGATTTAAGTATAGAACGAAAGTTTTAGGATACGTATTTTCTTTCAGCAAAGAAGAACTTTTCAGAAATCTTAGCATGACTGCTGCGGTGCCTTTTACAAAAAGTATGCAGGTCAATCCCTACCATCAATCCCAGCATCACATTAGTCTATTCCTGTGATGCCGAGAGCATTACTATTGACAACTGTTTTAGCTTTACATATCAAGTCCTATACCAAGTCTGCTGTCTCTCTAGATTGGTAAGCCCACAGGTCAGGTCGAATGTGGAAAGTGAGGTTCAACCTGGCGTCCAACACCTAGTTCTTAATGTCTTTCAGACAGAATGAAGATCTGCGCCAAGTTAAACCTTTAAAAATCTATTAAGTGAACTTGAATATATATTCTCAAATAGCCAGGGAGTATTGAAAGCATTTATCGAACCTGGAGATGAACTAATTAGGTTTGGTTGATCAAGTGGGTCGAAGCCACAAGGCTAATTACAAATGAGACCACAAACTTCGGCTTTCTCATTAGAGTAATGGCCGAAAATCATCCAGCAGCATTCAATTATCAACCAAGTATTTATTATTCCTATAAAGAAATCCCTAACTCAGTTAAGGAAAATGAGGTTTATAACTGGCCACTGAGATAATTTTTTTCAATAAGAATAAAAACCAATGACATCAACATCGTTTAAACCTAATCACCTAAAAACAGTAAATTTTCTCACTTTCAATCTCATAAAATTACGTAACCTATTGCAAAATATTCCCCTAGTCATTCACTAGTCCAAAACCATATCCATTACCGTTAAATTTTAAATATCATTAAAAAAAAAAAACCTCAATTCACGCTAATAAAAACTAGAAAACAATCAAATATCTTGTTCTCTACGGTGTTGTTCCGCTTCTTCAATATAATTCGATTTGTAATGATCTTAGCACATCTTTTATGACATTTCGTTTTCAATTCTCTAGTCATCGACTGGTCCATTTATCGAACAATGATCTTTTGTTCGATACACGATACACATACCGTCAAAGTGACATTTAAGTTTCTTCTTTGTCACTTTGTGAGATGTCACACAAGAATGACCACAAGTCAAAGAAAGCTATTGAATGGCAATTTATTGCACAATTGTGAATAATAACATTCATTTAACGCACTCATTGCAAGCAATTAGCATTTAGTTCAGTTCACTCAGACGTACTCTATTTCCCATACTCAAACAAAAGGAAACAAAAAAATGTTACGTATCCGCCCCCTTTGCGAAGACTTACTCTTCGCTCGCTAACGTGATCCATAATCATTGAAAGCGAAAGTTTGACGTTTGCATATTAATTGAGTCGATGTCATGCGGTAGCAAATGTCATCGTACTATCAAAGACGAAGCTAAACAATCACTATTAGAACGAGAATATTCGCCAAATGTCACATTTCTTTCACGACCTTCAACTTAAACTTCAGACTCATTTTTGGAGTTAGTTTTGTGTCAACCATAATCGTATGGAATATCGCTATCGGATTTGCATAATTTATGGAACTTTATTCGAGCGTTGTCTTTGCTTTTTAAGTTTTATTTCTTATGTCTGTGTCAACACTAATTTGTCATTATTATTTTAATAAGATGCAAAATTCCATGAGTGTAGAACGGGTCTGAAAGATTCATTTGAATTTATTTATATATTGCTTCTTTCTTTTGATAGCTAATTGATTGTAAATAATAATTCTATTGCATTTTTTTTAATTATTTACTCACGAATTAAGCAAAATGTCATTGTATCGATTGTGGTCGCAAAATTTTTTTTTGATATATGAGGGTTTGTCTGCGAAACAAATTTTTTAACGAACTCGAATCAAATTGAATGAAATCGATAATATGTTAGAAAGGGGTTCAATGCACGGATTGGTGAGTTGCATTTCAAGGATGGCAACGTAGGTAATAAATTTTATTTTACTACGCAAAAAATGTGACTTCTTGTTAGACATCTTGTTCTAAGAATTTGACTGAAATTTGGGTTTTATAACTTTGACATTCAAAAGTCACATTTTAGAATATCTGAAATTCCTTCAATAGAATACTGTCACCTGTTCTTTAGAGAATTATGACAGATCATTTGTGACAGTTTGATAGTCTGTGCGTAGTCTAAAACAGGTAACCTAACTTTTTCTATTGGTTGAAGTTTTATATTTCTCATTGTAGAATATTTTCTTTTAGTGTGACCATTTTAAGGTTAGGCGTTGATATTTGGCATTAATAAAACAGCGAAATGATGGATTACTTGGTGCTTCCTGGGAAAACTCACAAAGAATTGCTTAAATTTTATGACCTCCAATTTAAATGCCCACTTTAATTATATCAATCATAAATTTGGCACACCAAAATCATTGAAAATAAAAATTCAAAAATTCCTACTCCACCTTTTTCCCCTCCTGGCCATAAACGTCAAAATTTCTGAACGTCCGGCAATCTACTCGTATAATAAAACAATCAAATTTGCACATAAAATAAACGTAAAAATTTATGATTTCATTCGCAAAAGTATCAGAATTAAATTCTCCAGTTATTTTCTCCCGGAACCAATGCACAACCAATCAACTTTTTTTTTGTTTCGTCTAAAACCACGAATGCGAGGCGCTCCATAATTAGGTCGGAAATACCTATACAAAAAAAAAAAAAAATAAGTGGTTTCGCTTGATTTGCCTCTTCTAACACCAAAAAGAATGCCGGCAGAGAGCGCAGAATACCTTGCAAATTACCGTTGCGGTTCACAAAGTTCCAAGGGAAACTCACTTTTTGATGGATTTCTATGGAGTTTTGTTCCACAAGTTTATTACCGCCAGTCATAATTCATTTTAGCCTTGTGCTTGGAAAATTGTAAAAAACAAACATAAAAATACCAAATCGAAAGATATTTATTGCAATTATGAATGACGTATGACGTTTCGATTTGATTTCATATCAAGTTCATGACAAAAGCTGTCAATTTTTGACAGGAAATAGCCTAAAACATAATTTTCGAATCTAGGTTAAGGGGAAAATGTAGATCACAATAGGTGAATGGTTGGTGAAAATTCACAACCATGTGTATGTGTTCCACCTCCGCCATTGAAATGGTAAAATGGTGTTCAAACAATAGACTACTTTTGTTGGTTTTTTTTTTAATTACGAACGCCCATGCACACAAAATTTCGTAATAACTTCATCATTATTGTGAGCCTCTCCACGCTTTGCAAATGCATTGCACCTGAGGGGCTATAAATCACTTACAAATTAGCATAAAGCTTAAGGAGGGCGCGTGAGACCGCTATATAACACCCGAATTCAAAAAACACTTTTTTTTCTGTGTTTAATTGTTTGCTTTTGTTTTGTTCCCTTTTTGATCTACATTTGGCGGGAGAAAGATTTGAGATAATCAAGTTTCATGTAACAATGAGCGTTATTATTACTAAGCGAACCGCAAAGGTCAAAATTTAACGGTTTTGTGGTTGACGGGCGGTTTACACTTGAGGAATACTAAACAGAGGAGAAAAAAGCTTGGTTTCTGAGGTAAATTTATAGCGTGTTTCAGGGCATTTAGTTTTTTTTTTTTTGTTTAATGCGCTGTTGGCTTTTCAAGAGTGCGCTAGGTCAGGCATGAGAAAAAGTAAAAGGAGACGAGTGCTGCGAGGAGTTGCTATCATTTTGATTTCATATTAGTTATAGTTTGCGGTCGTTTATGGTGGTGGTGTTGTCGAATTAACAAGATTTATAGAAGCAATTTATAGGAAACGGCTGGGATTACGTGTTGGAGTTGCTTTAAATTGCTAAATTTTTTACGTAAAGTGGAACTAGATTAGAATCACGATGGAGAAAAAAATTTCGCTGTTAGGCATTTTGTATTAGTTTCGCTGTATAGCGGAATTGCCATGCAAGAAGAATGCGATGAATGTAACGATTCTAATGCCTTCCGCTACGTTCCGAAGTGCGTAGCCTGCTTGTGTGGTACCTTTGAAAAGGTTTTCCACAAATTAATTGAGATATCAGGCTCAAATTTATTTCACAATAGATCAGTTGTTGGATCAGCTGTGTGGCATGTGACACCATCTTATTAGAGCTATTTATAACTTATTTTTAGTCCATCCAATTCTGGTAAAACTAGTATTTCAACATGTCACTATAGTTTACTCAATAGACCGTAACATGGTGATGTTGTGTCAGGGATGAACCCTTAACAGAATGAATCTGATCTGCTTCGTTCTGATTAATAAATGAATGATTTGACAGTCAAATTTAAAATGTCAGTCAGCTATGGAAAATGTCTCTCCTACTCCTCGAAATCCATACGTGAATGAACTTAGCAATTGGAATTATGAACGCCTTTTCAGACCACTTAGTCACAATTGAAAGAAAGAAATCGAACCACTTTCCAAATGATAATAGTGCGATCCCCTTAGGTCCAGTTTATATTAAAACCATTCGTTTAACAACACCATAAATGCTTCAAGCATTTAAACATCTTTATAGACGGCTACTGTAAGATTAGTTTTTATTACGCTTCTTGCTCAACCAATAATAGCCTAAGCCTTGAGTTTACCATGCCTAATTGCATCTTAAATTACGATATAACTATCTTCCACTAACTACCATCAAAGTTAATTATATTTCCTTTCTTTTTCTATTTCAGGTCAAAATGGTTTCAAATCAGGTAAGAATTACATTTATTTTTTTTTATTTTCAAATTAAATTAACACAATCTCTCACAGCTTACATCAAATGATGCACTTATAGGTTAGGTGGTGTCTGTAAAACGTAAAAAAAAAAAAAAACTTGAATTCATAGAGCAATATTACTCACCTTATGCAATTGTCTGGATCACCTTCACAATCTGTATTGCAACGAAATCGCTCCCACGACAACCATCCCATGGGTGGTGTTCTCGCGAGGCCATTCTCTAAAGCATCAGTTCGATGAATTAAATTACATCCAAGCAGGAGCAGTAAACAAACTATAGATTTATATATCACAGTGAATTGCGGCGGGGGAACTCGTCTAGATAAAAGCATCGTGCTGATGATGAGGATTTAACTTCTTAAATTAGTTTTGATGAAAAAATTCTTCTAATTATGTATACGAATCTGCAAAGAAACCAAGCATTAGATAAATTAATTTAAATTGAATCTACTATTTTGACTGTATTTTATGACAATCAATGAACAAATTCATTCACAATAACATAATACAAATTGACAATGTTCACGGTAATAATTATAAAATCATCGCCTGTTTTTCCCATCTTCGTGCTGTGCAACTTGCACTTTTCAATTCGTGACCTCATACAAGTTGCACATTCATTTTCTAAACTTCGTTCAGAAAAAAATTTGCATTTTAAATGTGGTGCATGCAACATAGAAACAAAAGCAATAAAAATGAAAATAAAACTAAGGCTGGTTGGGTGCTCTTCGTGCTATACTACTGGCACATTTCCTGCATTACAATTGATGGTGCTCCACTCGTAGGTACCATCATTGAAGATCTAAACGTGACGTTTGAAAATTACTTCTTGTAGTAACAAAATAATGAAATGTTTGTGGTATTTGAAATTTGGAAATCCTTAATTAGAATTATGTATAGGTACTGATCCGGAAAATGTGAATGGAAATTAAGGTTTTGAAACTGATTGCGTTAAGAAACTTGAAAGACAGGCAACATTTTCCTCAAAACGAATCGAGTTGATAGATGTTTGAACGCGTCATTGACTTGACTGAATGTGTACACTATAAAACAGATATGGCTAGTTGTCAAACTAAAATTTTAATTTCGAAATAGTTTTTCAAAATTTAAAAGTCTGACTGGATTCCAAAACGTCACATAATGGCGTATAGTACTGGTCCCTTCTAATGGGTGCGTTCCGTCCCTATTGCAAATGACTTTTGCATAATGACATTTGCCGATGCTCTGTTTACTTTTGTTTGCGCAGTGGATCTGTTGACAATGCGCATTACATCTTTTGTTTGGACTTTGGAAAGGTTGCCATTGAAGTATTATGGCAATGATGTGTTTCGGAATGCAGTCTATTTCACTGAATATATATTAAGCACAAAATGCGAAGAATGGCTTATAGTAGTATCCTCTTAAAAAGTACTCCGGTTTAAAACCTTTAGTCGACCCCTTAAAGTGTTGAAATGAAGTAATGAATCATAGAGCATTAAACAATAAACAAAACAAATATTATAAAACTTCCAGACAAATATATTTTCTTAACAACCAACTGAGACATCTTAATCTTCATTCATCCATTAAAAACTTTATTTATGACAATTCATTTATCAACCTCCAAGCCCCCAACTTAAATAAACGAGTTGTGTTTCTTTTTTTCGAAAATATTCTTAAAATTAATTACAATTAATCTACTAATGAGATAATACTATAAAGTATTATACCTCTAAGGTAAGGTTTGTTATATTTATTACCAAATAACTTAGTAAATTTGTTAAGTGAATTAAGAGTAAACCCAGTGCAACGATATAGATTCACTCACGAGTGCCCTCGGCTGGATAGGATGGACTCTAGTTAAAGTTGAAAAGATCACCGAAGTTTTTTTTTTTTTAAAAAAAAAAACTCGTTGGGTGTTGTACAAATGTGACTGCAGAGAATCAGCATGTACAGAGACCGACCGACGACATTAAAATGGAAGAAAATAAAAGCACAAATCGATTGATCTGGATGCACGGTTATGCAATGTCATGCTGTAATGCAATTTATTTGTTACTGTGGGCGGGTATGGACTGTGATTTATTGGATGCCACCGGGACGGGATAGGGACTCATGATGGATTAAGACTTATAGGCTGGTTAGTTAAATGTTAAACGTGTGCAACATTTTTTTTAGAAATGATTGCCTTGCATGTACTTACATATTTGCTGTTAAACTAAATTTAGTGCACTAAAACGATGTTGGTTTCAACTAGACATATCTATGTATATGTAATATAATGGCAAATTTAGTGCCTGGAGTTTCATTATATATCTTATTGCGTAAGAATATTAAGTTTTCAATCATTTTGTTTCGACGCTTTAATGATTCCAGTAAAGGTAAAGTGGCCCCTTTTACAGGTTTGACACTCGGAGTGGTGGCCTGAGAAATATTCCCGAGACTGTCTTCTCCCAAAGAAATTGGTATTTAAATCTCGTCTGCAGCAGTTAAATTAAAGCTAGTAAAAAGCTTATCGAATCCCAAGTAACCAGACAGCCGTTGAATTGACAAGAAAGACATTTTCGCTCATTACTAGCTACAAGTTACTGGTGGTTTACCGAAGAAGAATGATGTGGCAACACATAGTCAAAGAATGATTCAGAACACTTCCTTTGCAAATACCCTTGCCTTTGATTTTCAGAAGGACGCCGTGGAGGACTGATCCAATAACCCACTTAAGTAGTATCGTACATTCGGCATTTTATCTTTCCACCTTGAGTCATAGAGAAACCTAACACAAAGAGAAAGTCAGGATTTCCTTGCCCAGGCGTCCTGGATTTTGATTGCTCCAATAATTTGCTCGCGAAAGAAGAGGGTAATATTTTTTGCTTGGATAAACCGAAATCGAAGACATAACGCATCCTCAGTAAGAAAAAACCGCACATAACTATTAGTTATTACGAATTTTGATCACTTGACCTCAAAATTGTATTATTCTCTCTCTAGACCTACTATGAACAAGTTTTTTGCGATCAAAGTATACAAACATATCAATGACTCAAGTGTTTGCCTATCAACTTCTTCTCAATCAATGATGCTAATCTTTCTTTCAAAAAAAAAATAAAATATAAATAAATTATACACGGGAGAATCATCCTCATCATCTTAGCCATCGTAATTTATAACTTCGACATTTCTATAAGTACTCTTCATCTTAAGTTCAACATCAATGATCTCGATTCCATGGCAAAAGTATTTTGTTCGCATAAAATCAACAGCAAAGCCACTAGAAAGGCAGACCACTTGCTAAGCCGTTTCGCAGCGGATGACATTAAAATCAATTTAACCCCACGGTTACATGCTCTTCGACATTTACTGATCTAGAATAAAGAAAAAATCCTCATCTCATGTTTGTTTCTTATTTATGTAAAACGATTTTCGATTACGCAACATTCATGTCACGGCAGCGGCGGCATCGGCTCGCCGAAGCTACTTCTTTAACAAACGACCAGTGTAAACCTCTTCATACTCTCTTCTCTTCATTACAAAGCGGATTATGTTGTCGGCAATGACGGTTTATTACTATTACTCCCGCCGCAGATTATCAACTAATTAGTGGGATAACAATGAATTCGAGCAAGTGCTCTTGATATCTATCCATCGATCTATCGATCGATATCTAATCCGTATCTATAGTCATGGATAAAGTGGGCCCAACCGCCATTATCGAAAGCGAACCTAATGGCGATGACATTTCGATTGTTTCGAACCTGAATGTATGTCGGACGAAATTCGAGATCATATTTTGCGGTATCTGTTGTTACTAATAGTGAAAACGAGAGAAAAAAAAAAAAAAAATTTCAGTGGCGGCATTTTGTGGCTTTTGGCAATATGGCGGTATTGTTGAAATGCGATTTGACAATTGGAGCCGAGTTTAACATTGTGCGCACGTACGTCTTAATTGTAATCGTTACCTAAATATGGTATACTGTGTTCAAGGTATACACAATGCTAACAATGCTTAACTAATTAAGGTATTAAAATCGTTACTTGCTGCGGAATTAAATCTATTTATTAACATTGTTAAGGATTTAAGTCAAAGTTAAGTATTGCTTAACGAATAAGATGACAGAATTTTAATTACGTGATGTATGACAGATCGATTAATCAGATTGTCACAGATTGTTGGGAGTTGTGTAATTTTTGAACGAGCCTAAGTTGTCAATTTCAGAGATTTATATTGTGTGAGGTTAGTCCGGCAAATACCTAGACTTATTGGGATATGTTGAGAGAATCATATGTAACTATAGAAATTATTGACATTTTTTTGGTAAAACTGCTTTTAATCTGTATATATTTGAACTTGGAAGGATATTTGTCAACAAAATAGTATCTTGGTTCCTAGAACTGCAATCAGATTTGAGAGTTGTGGTAGCGAATAGGGAGGACTGCGGCATTCTACAGACTTTTAAGCTTGATTAACAAGCTCTTTTATTGAAATTGCATATTCTTTCAATAAAGCAAAGATGAGCAACTTTTAGATTTTAGTTAGTCCACGAGGATCCAGTGTGCTGGATAGTTACACGTTGACCTATCAAGTAACTCCCATTCCTTGTATAATTTCTTTGTACATCTTTATTACATAAAATGCGGTCAAAAGAAAAAGCTTATCTAATCATCAGTCAGACCAATTCGCATCGCTCGACCATAGATTTCATCAAACTACATGTCCACTTAAACTGACGGTATTGTGAGCAAACATCCGTGGAATTTCATATTTCATACGTGCTACTCAATTGCGTTCCCAGTTGCGTACATGACTGAAATGAATTATGGCTTTTTCAACTGCCAATTACTTAAGATCTCACATCTGTAATATTTTGTTCCCATCAAATAGTCGTTCACAATTAACGGTCTAAACAATGCTTGTACTTGTCTGGATTTTACCAGAAGAAAAACTGTGAATCAAATTTGTTTTTAAAAAGAACAATCAACATGATTCAGTGAATATTTCCCAGTCACGCAATCTACAAACCAGTCCACACCTTGGAGCATCCACAACAGACATCATCATGATTCTCACCCCACTACCACTCCCACATCTATGGGGTTCAACTTTGGATATCAGAGATACTCTATTATGACGTAACATGTGGCTCCTTTGGTGGAGGCAAACAACTGGTTGGACATATAAAAAAAGCGCGCGCTGCTGTGTAACACTCAACTCAAGTTGCAGGGCAAGAAATATGAGAATCACAACAATTCTGGGAAAACTGTGTTACACCCCCGTTGCACTAGTGAGTGCAAAATTTTCGCAATCTTGTCGCGCACACAGTACCTATATCGCTGCCTATGCGAGTGTGCGAATAAAACCAGCCCGTGGCCGACAACGACGACGATGGTTTCTAATGAGATAGTTTATTGCACGATTGCAGCGAAAGATATCATATGACAGTAGCTGCAGGTGAGTGACATGTAAGCGCGTAGAACGAACGACATTTAAGTCAAGTTATTTTGAAATAACTCTTTTTTTCGCACAAACACACACACACACTAGAAGGGAATCTGAGGTCTCACACTCTGTTATTGCATTGTTTCTTGGGGAGAATTACACTTCTTGAGAACTTCATTTAATTTTGAGCTTGTGGCTTATGAGTTATGAAATCTAGAGTAAGAATGGGCCAAGGAAACTAAAATAAAAAAAATTGTTATATCGAACAAACCACACACATGCTGTGCTGAAGGCCAATCCACATTTAGCTTCTTGTATTTCACTTGACGTCTATTGTTTGTTTTATGATTTAGATCTGTAACGAACAGTAAGGCTCAAGTAAATGTTGCCAGCAGGTGAAATTCATACTCAACTGTGTTTTCACCTTCAGTCTATAAAAAATTTGTGAACAAAATTAATGTTGGCAGATTTTTAACACAACAAAAAAAAGTGTTGGTCACTTTGCATTGAGATACAGATCTGGATTTTGAAATGCAAAATCGATTTGGATACGGAACGAGGCGGCCTAGCTATCGCATCTAGGCGAAAATGCGAAAAATAGAAAGCCTGAGAAAGATATTATTTTGTCAATGGAAATGATTTATGTGGTTATTGTGAATTAGTTACACAGAAGCGGACTTCTTTTTTGACAGATGGGGTCGAATAGAGAAACTGTGACGGTAACATTTACATCGCGGATATGGATTACATTAAATGATTGGTTTTACGCTGTTTAGCATTTAAAGCAAATCTTTAAAGTAGGTTAATTGGTAGATTGGTTAAATTGATGTGAATTCATATAGATCCTTAAGAACTGAATTACCTTTCACCACTTAATGTCAAAATACTTTCTATTGAAATCGTTCATGTTCTTAATGTCAAACTGCATTTGAAAGTCAGCAAAGGATTCAATGGAATTTAGCAATTCCGCATGTTTGAACAACCAAATTGGACTTGTTTTGCTTTCTATTATATATTTCTTCTCCGCATGACTTTTTTAACGACTGACATTTGCAGCAAAGAGCATAAAATCATGTGTGGGACTCTACGTCCTGAAGAGCCATCAACAGAACAAACCAGTTCATCATCAGCATTAAGCCATTCACCGCGGCGGACGTCACATTTTACCGGAGTTACGAGTGCTAAGCATTACATGTTATTCTTGCATTTGGGGCTCCCCCCATTTCGTATCTAAGCGCTATAATCTTTGACCATTTTATTGTGAGTGCGATGATGCAGCGCGTGCAATTTACTCCATCTACAATCACTTTTTGTGCAGTTGATTAATGCACATGCAGATACATTTAAGTGTGCAAAACAGTATTATGACTTTTGATCTTTCAAGTTTCGAGAACCAACCAGAGTGCTTCCATTAAGCACCATTCCGTTAACTCCTCATCAGAACTGTCATCACAGAAGAACCTTGCATAAACAGATGAGATAAATATATCCAAATAATATGACAGTTCCTGAACTTGACATTTGATAGATATTTGTGTCAAGTACTCGTATTTATAGTTTAATTATTTTTTTGTAATGAAAATTAATGCTAATTTAGTTTGCTTTATCTTAAAATGCTATAAACTAAATCACTATAATATAATTGACAGCTTAGGCGTAATGTAGTTGGTAAGAATATGTATTTACGGTATCATTGCAATACTTATATATTAGTGGCCTTTTAAACGTCAGAAGAAAGTTCACAAGAGATTTTCATATTAAATGCGTAAATGTGTCAGTATTTAGCATTCAAATCACGTGCGCTAAATATAACTGTAAAGTGCAAATATGAGATATTCGTGCACTGGTTAAACGAGTTTGACAGTAATACTATGCAGGCGACATGATCTGCGGCTTAAATGGTATAAATTAAAGTGACTCTTCATTTTGAAATGGGCTATTATAAAGAAGATAATTTGCTCAATAGGCGAAGATGATTCAAGTAGATTGTATTAATTAGATTGAAATTGACTGTTATCTGACGGGTTTTCGACAATAAAAGGCAGATTGACGTTTGAATTAAAATTAGTGGGTGGATACATTTATGTATTAGTGGATTGGATTATTGGATCAAAGATTGTTGGTTAACGTCACGATAAGGGGAAAAAAATTGCCATAAAGCTCATTCTTTGGTTGGAAACTAATATTAATTCTTAACTCCTCTCCTTCTAAATAGCACATAGTTTTGAAAAAGTTCGACCTAGACAGACAGACATTCTATTATTTCGAACTACTGTGACTAATTATAGCTCACAAATAGGATTAATCAAAATACAATTTACGAGAATGATAAATCCATTAAAAATATTTATTTCTATTAATGTCCGTGTTCACATGAGAATGCTCTTCACGTTTTGCCACTAACTCCTAATTAATCACTTAATTACAAAAACTCGCTTATCTATACTTTTAAGATACGAAAGCACTCAGTTAAACAGCACCCAACAAAAGATAAAGGTGAAATAAAAATCATTGCAAAAAATAGGCTTAAAAATAGCAAAAAAATCTTGTAAACAAGTCGCAGTCCAAGAATGCTTGACGCCTTCACTACAAATAATTTACAATATAGCTTTAGTGGGTTTTGTTTTTATTGCTTTTTTTATGCAAGTGAAATCTATTTTTAATTGAAAGACAGATTTATTTGCATTTTGTGGTAAACAAAATATATTTTTTTCTGTTTTTGGTCGTCAAAATAGCGCCATGAAAAATATGTATCTAAAACGTGTCGTTCAAAATAGATCGATTGAATTCAACTAATTTCAACTCGATAATTAATATCTGTTTTCTTTTTACAAAGCAAATTATTTAGCTATGACTCTTTTGTGTTTTTAATTGCCAGGTGCACTTTAGAAATCTATGAATCATTTTTTATCGGTAATATACTTGTGGAGAAGGTTAGTAGGACAGCTTGGTTATTTATTGAAAATTAACGACTTCGGTTTGAAATATGTATATGTCTAAAAGAAGATCATAAAACAACAGACAACAAACAGTGCAATACTTCTACCGATCATAACACATCTATTCCTCATGTAATCCCCGTCATTTTATACATATGTAGGTCGCAGTCAGTCATAGAGATTTCGCGCTCACAGGGATACACTCATGGTGAATTTTATGCCGCTGGAGGCTGGACCTGACCTATCCTACGTGTTTGTCAGAACTGGTACCTGTCAGATTTTAAGACAGAAATGGAGAAATGGAAATGGAAACTATTGAAAGAATTAGGTATCCTATTTAGACAATTGTGTGCAGAGTGACTCTTTAGGAAGTCAAGAGATGTCTTCACAAAATAAGTGGCATTTTATTAGCCTCTAAACAACTTAATTTCAGCATTTCCTTTTAGGCTAAGTGGACAATAAATCCTGTGCCTACACGATGTTCTTGAAACGAGCTGCATTCTGAGTGCTGCATTGGAGTGTTTCCTATTCCGGCAAACAATAAAGAGTCCGCAACTACACTAAGAGAATATTGTGTTCAATTTTTTTATCTGCAATTTTTGTTGGAGGCCTTTATGAAGGCCGCGACTTGTGTGGCTTGGATCTTATCTTAAATAATGCACGTGATATGGTATATATATAGTCTGAATGGTGTAATCTAATGGCAATTATTGCTTCTACAAACTTGGCCCATATCTTTAGACTTAACCAGAATTGCAGGCAATAAATTTCCCTGAAGTCAATAGTAAAAATTTACCTTCAGTACAAATTGAGCAAGCCATGTGCGATTAGGGGTACTCCTACGAAGCACATACAGAAATGGTCATACTTGACAACCGTAGACACATTTTTGAAGACTTTTTATAACAGAAACAACAAAGGCCATAGACAGCCAAGGACCTTAGCTATATATGTTGCATGCGGTATACATTTCTGCACGTATGCAAAGAAGTGACCTACAGTCTTTTGTCGTATCTGAAGAACATTTTCCCATCAAAGAGTTTCTTGGATATTTGTCAGAAGCTCGTAAGAGATGGGATATGAACATTGAATTCCATGCACAGTAGTTCAAAGGAGGAACAGCGTCCAAAAGCAATATGATGCACAAAGGTCTGGATCTGGAGGAAATTCTTTAACTAAATTTTCAAATACTTAACGAACACTTAAGTTCCTGTAGAATCGTGTTCTGTGCGATATGGATGAACGAAGAAATGTTACTTATCTTGTATCAGTTCCTTTAACCGCGCCTTTTTTCTTTATCACAAAGCATTTTGCTTTTTTATTAACCAAAGGTTTATTCCATGCAATTCCATTTGAATCATAAACGAAAATTGCCCCCATGAAGCACTTTTTTTTTTTCAAAACATTGTCACCCGAAATCGTACGATTTGGGGGGGGGGGGTTTCTAACCACACAATCAAAAAGCAAAGTGATTGTAGATATAGCTTTTCATTTTCTTCTTTCTTTTACTCTCTCTCCCTCTCATTGAATTGGATTAATCTAATCAAAAATACTGAACAAAAAAAAAAAGAAATAACTTTAAGACAACTATTTTCAAAAAAGAACTTCGTCTGCATTCGCTAGTCGGTTTTCATCGCGAATGTCACGTTTCACAAAAAACGCGGCCATCAGTTTGTGTTTTTAAAAAAAGAATCAAATTAACTTCCCTCACGATGGGTTTTTTACTTTAATTCTGGCTAAATGCCGAGCACATTTTTGCATAAATACCGGTGAATTTTTCAGAAACCCAACACACTTTGTTGACGTTTTCAATTTCGTTCGCGAGTTGCCAAAAAAGAAAGAAAAATAAGCGTGCAGTTTTCTTAAAAGTAGCTTGTGTCAATTTTGGATGATTTAATATTCGAAAAGCGTTCGTTTTTGACACTTCATAATGAAGATCTTAAGTAAGTATGGCTTCTATTTTGTTTGACAGTGACAGCTTATGAATAAGTTATTGTATTTTTTTTTTAACACTTACTTTTATAATGGTTTATATTTGGAACAATGGAAGTGTAATCATTTTAAAAGCCGGGACAGTAACGACCTTCAGAGTATACTATCAGCGACTAAGTCAACAGCTAGCGCATTGACACTTGTTTGGGGACTAAATTCATAACTTCAAGTGGACTTGAGGAGAATTCCGTTTTGTGTGAACTTAAAATATCTGCGTTTATGATAAATTTTTTTTTTTCTGTTTTCGGTTTGTTGATTTGTTTGCAATTATTTTTGCTTATCATTCATATACATATGTACATACACATGTGCGCGGTAGCTGTTTAGCTGCCAATTACAACGGAAAGATGTGGGTATGCAGGCGATAAGGTAGCAAAATGGTCTTGCACTTGTCAGTTGATAGTTTACATAAGCTTGTGTGTTTTTATTGATACGGAGGGGTGTGTATTTACTGATTAGTGGATAGATTGCTTATTGTAATAAGCGGAGAAAAAAATAATTTTTTGTTCTTAATTGATTGGAACTGTAGACACTGGTGAAAGAGAAATTTTCAATTTTCTATGTTGTCAAGCTAATATTATCATTGCATGCATAGAAGAAGAAATAAAGACCTGTCATATAGATAGAAATCTTATAAACGTCATATATGACAAACTGCAAATTAGTTGACAGGACTAGCAAATGACATAAATTTTCATGTCTCTTGTCCACTACGTAACGAGAGATACTATCAACATAAATGAAGCTGTGAAGTTCTCTAATTTAATTATTCTGTCAAGTATGAATAATCTACGTTAGCTATCAAACTATTCTAAATTATCGTGACAAGTCGTTTAGGCGTGGCTTCTGGCGAACTAAGAATAATTTATTCCCATAAAATTAATCGGAAATGGGCGCGTTACAACAAAATTATTCTGATAAGTAATATAAATGTCTTCAATCAATATTGACATTTGAGGGCTGGCCCAGATTCTTTTTTTCATTCCAAAGTGCAATGACGGCTTTAAGAATTTCAGAATCTCAAAGTACAACGTACGTATTTACAGAAGCCCTCAAGGCCCTATTTTAAGAAAAATACATATTTATTTTACTACTTCCGCTGCATATACGTTGACTACTACACGTTTTACTTATGAACACAGTAGAACAAAATAAAGTTGAAATTCAAATCAATTGTCTACCATTGGACTGCTTTATAACTCTTTCTTCCTTTTTTCTTTACAGGTAAGCACAATGAACTACAATTTAGTAAGTAACTTGATTGATATAATATTTCTAAATTTAAAGATATTTAAATAGCATTTGACTTACAATAATAAATGAATAAAAGTGCAAAGTCTGAAAAGAAAAAGAAAATGAATTTAGTCATTAAAATACAATCAAACAAATTCGCATAAATTTAATTATTATTTGACAAGATGCCAGTCAACGTCAATCTAAACATTGTATTTATGTTTTTTTGAGATTGTTTATTTATTTTTACAGCACACCTTCGTTACAAGCGCTGTAAAGATTTAAAGATATTTTAGTTCTGCTACAATCAACAAGTGACAACTGTAATTAAGAATTAAGAGAATAGATTCAATTTGACATTTCATTGACATATGCAAGAATTTAGTGTCATAAAGCTGCACTGACATGTGCTAGATTGTTTTAAGTTTCCTTGTTGTCAAAATTAATGCACTCAAAAAAAGTTTGTACTCATAAAAGCCTCCGACATATGTTCTTATTTTCGTCTGTTGTTCAACATCATTTACTGTGAGCTAATTTGCCAAAACGAAACAAAAAGAAAATAACTGACAGTTAAGCACTGTATCGAGTGCCAAAAGGAGGAGACACACGAAAACTGTTACAATTAGCATAATTTACTAACTTAAAAGTTCATTAATCTTTTAACAAACTTTTTAATAGCTTTTAAAGATTCGTTTTGCCCAAGAATTAATTAACATATGAATTTAGAACAAATAAACATTATACCATTTAGGTAACGTAAAAGGAAAGATTACTTATTGTTTTGTAACAGTTTTTATTCTACTGACCGCATGTCTTTGAATAATTAATATAGTACCGCTAATTAATTTGGATAAAATGGGAACTGCTAGTCGCATTTCGATGTTTTGTTTTATTTTTAAATAAACATTGAACAAAACCCAAAACGCATGTTACCTGTCAAATCATATTGATTACGCCCAACCGATTGATGTAATAATTACCGTGACATTCTTTGAATACTGAATTGTTTCAATGAGTTGTATGGCCACACAATAAACGACTTTAACTTCCTTCTTGGCTCTTCAAAAGGGTGTTACATAATGTCTGTGTATTAATTGTTTTTTTGGGAAGCGCTAGCTGCAATTTCATGGCCTTAGGGAGCCAAAACAACAAGCTTTTTCACATGGCGAAATGTAAAATTCGTGCATGCAATTCAAAGTGAAAGAAATACAGCACGAACTCTTTCTTTCTATCTGCTATCTTACATACCACCGGCACCATCAAGCATGATCTAAGCCAAGCCAATTGACGTTTCACGAAAATAAAAGAACCGATTCAAGTCGTACGAAACCATCAGCAGAGCGTCATCATGAACATCTTTTGCCGCTGCGACACGATTTTATTTTGTAACAGCGAATCGTGTTATTTTCATTTTGCCTCGTCCGAATATAGAAACGCAAGATTTATTGTTATGAGAAATATATAGTATCTGAGTATTTTGTTAGTATTGACGTAAAGAAAGAAGCGTCAATTCGAGAACAGAGAGACGCGTCGCCATGTCTGTAACGATAAAAAGGAACACATGCGTTTGACTCAATTGACAGATGGGGGTGACTTCTCTTTTATTGGCACGCATTACCCTAGTTATTCAATTAGATAAATATTTTGAAATAGAGTTCGTTGTCTTTGAACTCGACAAGCCAGTTAGATGTCAAATTTATTAATGAACAGTGACATTCGAATGTAAAATTTGGTAAAATCTGGGAGTAATTTATTTTGAAATCCAAAATATTACTTTTGTCAAACACTCGCAAAAGGAGGGCAGTGAAACAAATTTTATAAGCACCGAGCCACAGCACCGTCACGTCAAGAAACTTAAGGTATTAATTGTGACAAGTGTGTGAAAAGTTGTCAGAATTAAGAACTTATTCTTAATGGATTCAAAGTGACAAAAGTTTCAAAGAATTCCTTCTGTTAAGGCGTGGCTTGTCGTAAAATTTATATTACGTTCAATAAATTTCATTCTTAATAGAATCACATCTATCGTTATAATCTTTACTAATGTATCACTTTCTGTTAAAAATCAAGGTGTTCCCTTCTTCGCCACGCAATGTATAATCTCCCAACAAATCTTAGCGATTATATTCGTTTCAAGGTTGGATTTTACCTGAGAAAGTTTAGAAACAAATTTCTTACAGAAGTTTGACCTGACTAGGTTTCTATACTACTTTTATACACCGACGCGATGTATGATCTCTCAATTTCGAATTAGGAGCAGACAGAATTTTTTGCGGGATGCTAAACTAACCAGGGATTACCAACTTTGACACAAATTTGACAGAACGCTTTTGGGAATATAGTTATCCGATATTTTATACACAAAACTCCACTTTTACTAAAACGTATTTAACTAGAACTTTTGAAAACTTCAAACCATCTCAATTGCCTTTCCTATGCACATTCTCTATAACCTTTAACGACATCTTGTAGTCATGTAAATTTGGCCCTTTCACCTTCCACATAATTACATCCTTTCCAAAGAACTATAACTTCAAAGAAATCGCTAAGTGCAAAGGCAAAATGGTAATAATTTACATTTCATGCTTCGTGTGCACTCCTCCATCAACCAGTAGGTGCTGCCTATGAAGTAGTCCAAAAGGCAATTTGCCATTTAATTTGATGAACAGTCACCTAGTTCGGCAGTGTCTTAAGAAAAAGGTAGCATTTATTAGCAGGTAGGTGTTATTCAAGATTTTTTTACTTTTACATGATCATTGTCTGAATAGGTTCACTAAATGGTTCATCGTCGACAATTATTCGCTATTTAACTGCGATAATTTATAATTTTTGTGATTAACTCTGGGAGTTGATGATCGCAGCTCAAGGTTGTGGTTATTTTTAATCGTCTTGTTGTTCTTTTTAATTGCGGTTACTCTAAAGTATTCCTGATGATGGTCTAGCCACATTTAAGAAGTATCCCCAATTGTGTTTCGTTCCGACTGAAAAATAATTGTAATCGTACATCCTTTATAAATCCCAACTTCATTTCTGTACAAAATGTACAACCCTCTCTTTGTATAGAAACCTTTCTTGCGAAAAAAATTCATAATTGATTTCGAACAAAGTACGTTACCGACTTCTAACAGAGATATAGTAGACCTCCATCCAGTCTCACGTCACGACGTCGAATAGTACGTTGAGAATATCTAAACGAACACATTTATTGATGTTGTAACTTCTTTGCAAATTGGCAGTTCAACTAAGCCAAAGATGGAGATGGGATGCATATGCATTCGAATACGGTGTAATCACCGATGGAAAGATTGAAGTAATGTTCAGGTATCAGATTCATTGGAAATAAATCTCAATTAACAAATTGTATGCTCTTAGCTATACAGCAGCGAAAGAGAAGATACAATTGGGATGAGGGGAAAAGTAAAGATAAAATTTGCGTCATCAAACCCGGCAGGCAATAGATTGTAGATAAGTAAAACCATTGTGCAACTTCGATGAAAGTAAGAACATCGCCGGTGACGCGGAAGCTGTTAAGAAATCGTGCAAACGAATAATGGGGAGTTTTTCCTGTTTAAAAGAGCACGTGGAATGATGATTTTAATTAGGGAACTATATAAACGATCGCAATAGGACGTCGGCCTATAATATACTCAACTGGGCGCCATAAAAAACCATTGCTATAATTCATTTCGAATATCAATACTATTTGTATATTGCACAATAATTGGTTGATAACTAGAAACACAGGGAAAAACCTCTAAAAAGTTTCGTTTGATTTACCTCTTGCGGTTAGGTGGATTTCATCCGGGATGCAACCGAAATTACCACAGACAAATTAACTCTAATTAGTGAACAAAAAAACAACAAGTTTAGTAGTAATTCTTAACTGGATAGGGTTAAAAGTGACCCAGAGAAAAGGTTAGGTTATGTTGATGTTAATTGCTTCAGTTGTGCATTTACTTGGCCGATTGAGTGCAGTATAAAAAGCGGTCCTTAAATATTAAATAACCTAGAATTTAAAAGGGTTGTTGCGGTATACGTTTTTTTTGGGACGAATTCTCAGATATGCCGTGCACAAAATTTCTCCACACACTCGCTTTAAGGCCATAAATGTAAAAATTTGAGTTCAATGCATAGGTCAATCTCATATCCGCACTGTTTTTAAAATTGCTTTGCTTCCCAACGACCAATGGTCTATCTCACCAATGTTATTCTCCGCAATTTACTATCTAATCACAGCACCAAATCATCCATTAACTAAACTAACATTACAAGTGTACAAATCCAGTGAAAGTGCGTTAATTAAGAGCTTTCCACAACAATTTATCACAACGCATTGCAATTAAAATATGTTATCCCTGACGTTAATTCCACCTTGACTTGTGAAACAGAAAATTTCACAATAACCCAACTAAAATGATTTCACACCAAGTTGACAACAATTTATTATCCTAATCTCACATATACAATCTATAAAAACAAGATTAAATACATTTTACCCTCTTAAACAACCCTGCTCTTCATAATTCATTATTAATCAGAGAAAAAACAACCTGAAACAAATATACCAACGAGAAGAGCTCAACAACATTCCCTCGTGTCTGGCTGTCAGTAGTTTTTTTCGGCCACACATCGAAGTAGTTTCGTCGAACAGCTGCCTCGTTAAACATTTATTAATTTCTTGCGAAAAAATAATCGACATTTCTAAAAAAAGCAAATATTTGATATTTCAAATAATAAGGAGAAGTTTTTTCAAGTGCATTTTGCATGTTTCATCCGTTAAATATCGAAAAAAGTGAAAGAAAATTAACGAAAAAAACAAGTCACTTCGCATGGTACACACGTTGTTCGTGGGTGTTTGTCTCTATAGCTGAACTTTTCACTCTCACGTGCTGTTGCTGGGTATATTAACCTCAACAGTGGGGAACAAAAATTCTACTTTTGTTTTGATTTTTATATTTGTAAACAAAAAAAAAATTATTTTGGAGAAAAATAAAAACTGACAAGTTGAGTTTTCAGTAAAACACAAGAATGGAATCATCATCATCGTCGGCGACAGCAGCACCAGCAGAGGTCACACGACAGAATAGTCTGCAGAGGATTCAGCAAAGGAAGCTGAAGGTATTTAATTTGCCTTTATCGCAGCAGTTGGCGAAGTTGTCTATGTATTCGGCATGTCAAGTGGAGAATTGCCGTTGTACGGGATGGAAGACACCTCAGGAGAACAGACATAGAGACATCGAGAGCTCCTACTGTCCAGAGTTCACAGAGACATGCAGGAATTTAGCCTGTACGCATCCTCTTCAACAACACATATCCCATTTGCATGGAATATCGAGTAAACAAATGAATGAGCTTCTTGGAGCAATCATCGATATGGAGAACCTATTCATGAGCATGCAACGGGTGGAGGATGAAGATACAAAGAAAGTGTACATGTACCTCTTTCGTTTGCTAAGACAGTGCGTGATAAGCAGACAGCATCCGGTGATCCGGGGTCCACTGGGGGACCCTCCTTTTGAGGCTCCTTGCATCGCGAAAGCTGTCTCCAGCTTTGTTTTCTACAAATACAATCACTTGAGCCAATCGGAGCTGAACACAATGACTGAAGTTGCAACAACTTTTTTAAATTTCTTGAACCATTACAATTTTGAAACTCCCTCGGCCAGAAGAGGCGACATAAGTAACGAGGATGCTTCGAACTATAAGATAAACTACACAAGGTGGCTAGTCTTTTGCCATGTGCCGGCGTTTTGCAATTCCTTGAGGCATTTTGAAACTTCTCTGGTTTTTGGGAGGAACCTACTGAAAACTGTGTTTCAAGGAATGGCACAACAATTGAAGAAGAAATGCGTGACGGAGAGAGATCGTTTCCCTGCCAATAAGAGGGCGATAATCACACAGATGCCAAAGTTCCTAGAATCACTAAAGGTGGAGCTGTTGAAGGATGACTCCCCTATCTGGAATGAATCATATCGCCCGCCGAATGCGTTTCTGAGTCAACAGAGAAAGCGACAGCAGGACGGACCCTCAGGGAGTGGCCGACGATCGGGTGAACCTTCCTACAAGCGATCAAAGAAGGAACCAGAGAGGGGACCCATCGACAATGAGGACCTGACCGATGAGACAGTTCAGCGTGCAATGAAAACCATAAGCGAGACAAAGGCGTCAAACAAGACTGAAGTACTCTTTCCAGAGAACGTATCACGGGATGAAATAGTCAAGGCAGAGGAGTTAAAGGGCGATATACAGTTTCATGTGGTAGGCAACTCGCTTACTCGCCCAGTGGAAAAGCAGACAATGCTGTGGATGCTGGGACTTCATCATGTCTTTGCACATCAGTTGCCAGAGATGCCGCGGGAGTACATCTCTCAATTGGTGTTCGATACAAAACACAAGACTTTGGCGTTAATTAAGGACAATCAACCTATTGGTGGCATCTGTTTCCGGCCATTTCCCACTCAAGGATTCACTGAAATCGTCTTCCTGGCCGTGGTAATGAGCGAGCAGGAGAAGGGCTATGGCTCACATCTCATGAACCATCTAAAGGACTACAGTATTCAGAGGGGACTGAAACACTTCCTCACATACGCAGATGAACACGCCATTGGTTACTTCAAAAAGCAGGGATTTTCAAAAGACATAAAGCTAGCGCGACCAGCGTATGCAGGGTTTATCAAGGAGTACGATGGAGCCACTCTGATGCACTGTGAACTTCACCCAAGCATAGTCTATACTCAATTCATTTCGGTCATTCAGAAACAGAGGGAAATCCTTAAAGAACTCATCGCTCAAAGGCATAATGAGGTGCAAAAAGTTCGCCCTGGACTGACTTGTTTCAAGGAAGGTGTTCGTTCCATACCAGTTGAGTCCATCCCCGGCCTTCGTGAAATCGGTTGGAAGCCACAAATGCGAGCACCAAGGACGTCTCGCCCTCTGGAGGAGTCCACCGACCCTGACAAACTTGCATCGTCCTTTTCGACCGTTCTACAGGCTGTGAGGCAGCACGCCGCGGCTTGGCCTTTCTTAAAACCAGTCAATGCTGCCGATGTTCCTGATTACTATCATCACATCAAGTACCCAATGGACTTGAAGACTATGGGCGAGCGCTTAAAGAAGGGGTACTACGTTACACGGCGGTTGTTTATGGCGGATATGGCGAGGATGTTCTCCAATTGTCGGTTCTACAATCAACCAGACACAGAGTACTATCGCTATGCGAACTCCTTGGAGAGATATTTTCAAACTAAAATGAGAGAACTTGGCTTGTGGGATAAGTGAGGGTTCGAGCACATACCCTTAAAACGCAATTGTAATTTTACTGTTATTTAATGAAAATAAAACGACTGAAATGTTATCTGATTTGAGTTAATTTGTTATTTACCTTATTTTGCTGATTTGATAAGTATTTACGTAAGAGAGGAATTGGATGTGTTCGTTATCTGTAAAAGGTCGGTTGGGTTGTTGTTTTTTTTTTTGCAAACCGGAAAGCTACATAAGTTGATTGGTTTTTTTTCGAGGAAATTCTTTTACGGACGAGGAGCGGAAAACTGGATTGCATAAAGGTGATGAGGACTTGCAATAGGCAAATTGTTGTCGATTGTATAATCGATCGAGAGGTACACGTGAGTTTGAATAAGGTGATATGGAAATGATAAGTGGTTATCGCAGATGGGTATGGGTGTGGGTTAGGCAATGCACTCCATAAGGTAACTCTGATTTGGGACGACAAGTACAGATGATTGATTACAAATCTACTCGTCTGTTAATGGAGATAGTATATCTGTAATCTATACTTCGGCACCTAGAGGTATTTATTAAAATCTTAGTCATTTATCAGGGTACAGTCGATAGTCAAAAAAAACTGGAATAAGAATGAGCCTGCTGTTATTCGTAATTAAGCGATTCTTTAAATCTACTTACATGGAATTTATGATCTCTGTAGTAAGACAAAGATGCCGAAAAAGGCGCCTATCTGTCTCTTTTCAATATATGCATATTATTCGCTCTTTCTTCCTTACGAATAATGGAATTCTACTCAACAGATACATTCTAATATTAACCTCTCTTAATGTATCCTAAGCCGCAGGTGCAGCAGACAAGTCAAAGAGTTGTCTTATCTAAATAAGCAAATTCTTGTACTTGGAGTCATAAAACGATTAAAGCAATAAAGAATGCTGAAGTCGTTTTCATAACTATAAACTTCCCTCTTTTAAATTTTCGTTAAAAAAAACTCCTCACTAAGCAACCATGCTCGCTTCCTTTTTATCTCTTCAATCGCTAACAATCTACACTCATAATGGGATACGTCCGTTAAACAATTAAAACCAATTGCATACGCAAAACAAATTGAATATTTGTAACAACCAGTTATACCGTTGCCTAACGCCGCAATCCAAATGCAAACACTGCCAACCGGAAATTGAAAAAAAGCCGGTAATATTCCCACAAATGCCATTACAACTGTCGATAGATCCCTTTATGTTTGTAAAAAGAAAATAAAAAATAAAAAAACTCACACATAGATGGCATGGCCTGACTATAGAAGAAAATATTGACCAGATCACTTGGTCAGCTCTTCCTTGCTGTAGTTTAGAGGCTGAAATCAGGTTTGGAAAAAAGAAAGAAAAGAAATAAACAATTTCTCCTCATCTAAACTCAGTGCAAGCCACAAACTGGTTGCGAAAAAGATTTAATTATTTTATTTTTCTCCACTTCTGTCGATCGGAGGTAGATTTTTGAACATGTAACCGTCACATTAGTCACATTTGAGTGCATGTCATTATGACAATCATGTATGGATGATTTTTTTTTTGTCTATACTTTTTTGCTCTCAACATTTGACAGATTAACAAAAATAAAAAATAATCACTTAATAACATTTAAGTGCTTTACTCTTACTCATTTCTTGTGTGAAAATCTCTCAACAATTGACCAACTACGTATGTATAAGGTAATTGCACTTCGCTGGCATTTCACTTTATACATTTGGCTATAGACACATGGCAGTGGTCCCTGTGTGTCAAAAGCACAATTTCTTTAGGTCTACAAATACCGTTATATACCACTCTCCTTCAGTGAGCCAAAGAGGAAGACGCTATTATCATTTCGTTTTTCTTTTTTTCCCATTTTCTTTTTATGTCTGTGTACCTTGCAAAAAAAAAAACACATCTACTTATAACTGCAAATCGACTGCAGTAGTGCGCCCCTTTTGTAGTCATTTGAAACGATGAACAATTGCATGATTGTGCGTATTGTACCAGTTTAACTGTTTTGTGTGACTAACTTCATACACAAATCATTCCAAATCTAGCCATGGAGAAAAGAAAGTATTACGCAATACACTTCCTTCATGTTAAACGTCAGATAGACTGAAGTTTGTTGCATGCTTGCAAGTTGTCACCTAACATCATTACTTTGAAGTGTGCAAGTAAATTAATGGCAATGCAGAAAAAATGTATACTCATATGTATGTTTTATGAGTGAAAATAGTTAGCAATGGCAAATAGATTAAAAGAGTGGGTGTCATGGTAATTAAGGTAAATGCTGGGAATTGGCACAGATTTTTTTATTCATCTACTTTGATTTTCTTATAGAGGAATTTCATAGCTAGTGTTAAGTTCAATTCGTTATTTCTTTTCGCTGTAACTAGTGCAAATAATTGAAATTGTTGCATGATGAACAGCAAAAAAAAAAGAGATGAACAATTGGATCAGTTTAGATTGTGAAATTAAATGGATGGCAATAAACATTGAAGAAACCGTTTTGAAAATTACACGACTTGTTGGGAGATTCAGTAATCTTATAACAATGATTTCAAGTGAATATTTGCAATGAATAGTGAGTAAAATAATAGAATTTTAATGAATTGCAATCATTGCAATGTGTCAAGTGTTTTGACACAGCATTTGCAAAATGAGCATATTTTACTCAATTTGCAGACATTTTCAAGCACTAACAAACTTTATTTGACCCTTAACATTGACAGATGTTAGTGCCTGTCAGATTATAGGAATTTTAAAGATGTTTCCTCACTCTCACGTATAGAAATTTTTTTATGAAAATTTTGACAGTCACGTTCCGAATTTTAGGCCAACTTTTTGAGGTAATGCCTAACATATGGAAGGGCAAACGAATTTTTGACAATTTGCACATTGACTTAAAAGGTAGGAACATTTTTTTACCTTCAAATCCAGTCCACTGCCTCAAAAAGAAATGCCTTCCTTTGTAGTCAAAACTCAATTTCTCGACCAATCAGAACGTTTGACTACCTAGTGCCTAAAGAGCAAAAAATTATAATCTACTGACAGCTGTCAAGAAAAAATTGCAGGCGGCCATTTTTTCTAATATTTTTTGCCTCTGAGCGAAATAGGACCATTTCAAGCAGTTTTTGCAACTTAAAAGGGTGAAAGCGTGCCGAAAGCATTCATCATAGATCGTATACAAAAAACTAATTATTTACGGATTTCCATTTGACAGCTGTCAAACACTAGCCTTTAGTCGTAGAATTTTATCTTCAAATCATAGTCCCTCTCACATTTCTAAGGTCAAGTGCAATACTTGACGACCAGCGAAAGCTCACCTAATCACTAGAAGACACAAAAAGAAAAACACAGTCAGCGCAAGCGCGCCTCTTTTCATCTTATTGAAGTATAAAAATACAAACAAAAAATAAAACCTACCATTTCGGTAGGTAATGTCCCAAATTCTTCAACTTAAAAACCATAAAATTCGCAAAAACAAAAAACAAACCACCGATTCAGTAGAACGTCTACGCCGACAGACTGCAAACATGGAAACGAGAAATATGTGGCCCATTTCCTCAGGCATCACCCGAAAAGATCATCGTCCCTTTTTTTTTTTTATTCAAAAAAAAAGAAGAAAACTAAAAAACCCCGTCAAAATTAGACCGTCATTGCTTTGAGCGACGATGACGACCGAATGACCGACAACAATCAATTTAATTCAATTAAGATCGAGTGGCCAGCACGACTACTAAGCGAGCTGCTAAATGCTAACTTTTAAGTATTCAGACAGCGCGCATCAATAGAGATCACTATGGTTGGTATCTTTTTTTTGTGTTTTTTTGATTAATTTCTATTCATCCGCTCAGTGTGTATCTGACCATATGTTCGACTTCAGCCGAGAGACAGTGACGACGCGTCCAAATAAAAATCCATATAAATGTCATTGAACCGATCACCCAGAGCACACAAATTAACCGTCGAGATATAGTGTAGCCCACCGCAGCAGCTAAGAGTACGCTAAATTCCGATCACTGGTCAGAATTTGTTCAGACTTTTTTTTGTTTCTTGTGTTTTTATTTTAAGAACACTTGAAGATCCAATGTTTATTCGGCAGATTTAAACAAACATTTCTGGTTAAAAAGAAAGTTCTGTGCAAGTTACACGTTCCTACTACAAAATTTCGATCGTTCACATGTTTCTCCTTCTGACCAACTTGTTTGATTTTTTCTGTCGTTTGTTTTTTGCGAAATTGTTATATTTGGCCATCAATATTGCAAAGATTTGGCTGACATTTAAATCATACTAATCGCTGTCAAAAGGGGGAGTGGACATGGAATTAGAAATTTCGTCGAAAATATCTTCATAAATTCGGATTTACACCTGATCGAAGAGTAAACATAATTAATTTCACTGCTTTGACCACTTGAGATGCATTTGACTGAAGACGAAAGGGAAATTGAAATGAAATTCTATTTGAATACTATGGCGCCCACTTAAGCTGGGCTTAGTGACACGGAAGATTACTCTTTCAATTGGTATCTACGAATTAATTGTTTTCAAAATATTTGAGAATTAAAATGAGAATGGTAAACAGAGTGTTATGCATAATTCGGAAAGAAAAGCGAAAGTAGGTAGGTTTTGGGTGTTGGGTACAATTGGTCTGTGACTTCTGCGGCACTTTCTCAGGACGTAGATGCTTATGTGTTTACAATAAAGCGATTTAATCGGTAATGAAGAGGGAATTTACATAAAAATGTTTCAACAAGTATTTGAAGCGCTACTAATGCTGTGTTTTGGGTTTTGTTTTATGGAAATTAGAAATGGGAAAGTAAGGAATCCGATTTATTTGACTTTTAGTGTGTCACTTCAAGGATTAAGCTCTATGGTGACAGTTTAAGTTTTGAGTATTTGAAGCTTTGATTGAAATAAATTTAGCAAGTGTTGTCGTGTTAAATGAATGTCACAAGGGCGGGGAAGTCGACAAATTGATTTATTTGACATTTACCGTGTAAATAAGGTGCAAAGTCATCCAACCCGCTCGAAAGATTATAATCTGGGGGGCACTTGTATTTGTTTGACATTTTTGTCGGGACGAATTTAACAAATTCTGTCCTGTCAAATTAAAGGAGGAAGTCTACTCTAATCCAATTCTTGCATATTTGAAGTTTACCGTCTAAATGAGCTATAAAGTCATTTACGAAGTGCGAATTGTTGTTGTCGCAGTTAAGTAAGTAAATATTAATAATTGATACTTTCTACATTTTGGACTTAAGTCTTATAATTATAGTATGTCTTATAATTATAGTATGCTATGAATTTTTCTTTGTACCTCTTAGATTAGGGAAAAATAAACTAATTAAGAATCGCATTATTCACAGCCTACCATGCACCATGATCGCCACAAGTTTCACTGACACCTCAAAGAATTCAGTCGCTTGATTTTTTGTTGTCTTTAAATGGCAAAATGCCAGACATGAAAAAAATACAATGATGAATGGTACTCCGAATGTCAAAACAATGTCTTGATCCCATGTCGAATAAATTTCACTTTCTTCTTGGTTCTTTTTAATAAAGAATCACCTGTTGTTCTCCTCATTCTGTCCATGACTTAATGGCAAATAGGAAAATGAAAGTGACATGATTTCTGTACAAATTACTACAAAAATAAAATAGTTACTTTATCACTTGTTAGTCTCGAGTTCTAAAGGCCAAAGAGAATGGATATCACTTTTATTTTTAGTGATGAAAAAGGCTTGGTTTTGGTTTTTTTTTTTTTAGCATAAACGTATCGAGGTCATTCCCATGTTTTAATAATACAAATTCTTCTTAGTGTATTCAAATAACACGATCGCCTTCATGATAAAAACTAGCAGCTCAAGATGTTAACATCTTATTTTACTATTCTTGTTAATATAGTTTCCAGTTTGCTGATTTATTTGTATAGAATTGATTATATTAATTTATGTCGCTATCTAGATTATTTTGAATATAAAACAAACACTCGTGCATAGATTCTTATCCAATGAACTCACGATTTATGTTCAGAACTAAAAATAGTTCCATGGTTCCTATTGTGTGGTCAGGGGATGAATAGGTTAAGATCTGTTCCTTCGTGTAATTCAAGCTGCGATTTGAAAGACCTAAAAAAACAGAAGTTGTAAAGAGCAATGACAGAGCACAAGTAGCTAACAAGGCTCGCGAACTAATACCAAAAGGCTGAACCGTGGGGAAGAAGAGTACCTACATGATGTCTTTTGCGAACTGTGTATGCTGATAGCCTAAACTACTTCTTCAGAATATTACTAAATTAATTAACACTTTTAACAAAAAGAGATTATTACCAAAAATCAAGAAGATGAAAGATTGAAATATCACCCTTGTCTCAGACAGCACAGTTTTATACAAAAAAATCAATGATTATTCAGGTTATTTGATGATTAAAACTTGGCCAGGAGAGCCTCTCCTTCTTGTCTAACTTAGAGACAAGAGAAAGCCGCATTGGAAAGCAATAAAAAAATCAATGCCCATAAGGAATCTAAACGGACTTTTATATTTTCTCAGTCTACTAGTTTTTTAGCTGACACTCTATGGTATTAGTTAGAATAAAACTTGCCATTTACAGTTTTTTTATGGAAAAGTTTTAAATTTTTGTCAGGATATTACTAAGTTACTTGAAGTCTTAATCGAGAATTATGCAATTTCTCTACTGATTCCCTTTGAAATATTACTTGAACTATTTCATATTTTACCAATAAATGTGATACAAAATATTTAAAAAAAAATTCTTACTTTTAATTTCAAAAAGAAAGAAATTTGAATAAATAGATACTAAAATTGCACGTTGTGAGGAAGCTGCAATTAAATTGTAGTAAAAAAGATAAAAACAATAAACACGCAAACAAATTTAATTATTTGTTTACGGTCACATTATTGTTTAATGATTTCTTCTGTATAATTTCATTTAACAAAGCGGAACCGGAACTAATTGCTCATCTGTAATTTCAACACCAAATACGCTAATCTCTCTATTCCCAATGCTTAGCTCTCAAGTTCAACGTATGTAATACAAAAAAGTAAAGCAAAAAAACTCATCTCAATTTTTATGTAGTTCAGATAAAATTTCCCACATAAAATTAAATCCTGCCCATTTAAAAACCGAACTCATTGAGATGCATTTGGCGGCGATGCCCACTTAAAGGCCCAAGTATAGATTGTTATATAAATTGTTCTTGAAATTTAGTCGTGTTCAACTCTATTTAGTAAAACGCATAAGAATTAAATCATTTTTTTTTTTCTGTTTCGAATGAAATCACCACTCATGCATTAATCTGCATGATTTATACAAACACAAACCGGTGTAAATCAACAGAAGATACTTTGCATTTATAACTTCTTCATTTGATATAACAAAAAAAAAAGTCAGTTTTTCCATTCACTTTCACCTTCATTTGAGAAATAGTTTTTATTTTTTATAGAGATGCAAGCAACACGCAATTAAACATAAAAAAGATTAATTTTTACCTTTTTTTAAACAAATGATTTAATTTAAATAATTTTCGAAAACTACACAAACTCAGCCGTGACTGCACAATTAATTTAAATTAATATTCCACTTATTTGAATAATTTATTCTTTCGCCTTAACAAATTGTATGCACTTGTATCTTTTGCATGGAATCTCACAGAAAATTGTACAAAAATATGCAATTTTATCGATATAACGATGAGTTTAGCGGTTTGGCAACTTGAAGATACCGATTAAATTTATTGCAAAATTTGCTTTAAAAAAGAAGGAGAATATTTATGTACGAGTACGTATGTATCCACGCAAAGTTGTTCACAAAAAAAAATAAATAATTTGAGGCGAATTCGCGCGTATCTATCTATCTTATTTAGTTCGGTTTACTCGAAAGAAAGAGATTTCGAACCAATGCGACCGCCAGCGAGACTGTCTTAACTCTGTCTGAGGTCTTAACTTTGGCTTAAAGCGCAGCTGAGGTGCGCCAATAGTTTTATTGTCATCGGTGAGTATCTTTGAGATATAAAAGTTTTGTACTCACGAAAAACGTGTGTGTGGAGTGGATTTGTTACCTCTTTTTTTTTTGTATCTATGCTTCTTTATGTGTGACTCTGTTTCATCTTCGCGGCTTTGGCGGTTGGATTTTTCTTTCTGTGTTTTTGCGCCCGCACGCGAGTGGCTTTAGAAGGTCTCTTCAGTGACGCTCTCTTTTCGATATCTAATATCTATGCACATCTTGTCGAATTGCAGTTGTACTCAACTTTGAGTGAGTTAAAGTTAAGTCGAGATCAGTTTTGAATTTTTTTCTTTTGGCGGGTGTTTCGATGAGTTTGTTAGTTGAATTTACTCCTTTCGTGTGGTTTAGTTTTTTTTATATTAATTTAAGTGTATATATCTTTTTATTTGTATTGAATTTCTTTGTTGGTCTGACTTTACTTTTATTTTTTTTTAAATGCAAAAAGGTCAAGTAAAACATACGAGTACGAATAAGAATATGATTGAGTTGCGATTTGGATTAAGATTATTCTAATCCGTATTTTTCATCGTGTTAAGTGTGTTTTAGAAGTGTTTAAATATAAATCAAAATAATTAGTACTTAAATGGATTGAAAAAAAAAATGCAGTATTATAAAGAAACAGGTAATCACTTATGGAGTTTTGGTGTTTTTTTTTTTGTAGAACAAATTATTCAAATATGGAAATTAATTTATTGGCCTAGCTCTAGTAATATATGTTTGTATACGCTTTTAACGCTTAATTATGTTAATTTTAGTTCCTCTAGACTGTCAATTGAATATGGAAAAGTAATATTTTAGTTATAAAATTAAAATACAATATCAAGTTTGGTTTTGGGAACAAATTATGATGTAACTTGGAGAAGGTGTGTACGATGAACTGGTTCAAAAGGAGTCTAACGTGTTTTTTTTTTCCTCCCAATTTGGATCGAATTTTATATTTTCGCGAGACTATTTTAAGTGTTATCTCAATTTTAACATATTTTTTTCCAACACCTACATACGATGTAGGTTGTTGAGATGCGCTATTTTGCAATGAACAATCTCTAGTGACTTCTGGTCGTATTTTTTTAAATAATCAGTTCAGTTTGAGGATATTGTTTGCATACTTAAAAGGCTATCAAGCATGGTAACACATTCATACATAAATCTTGTGCTGCACGTGCGCTCCAAATTTTTGCGCGTGAATTGCCTAAATTCTTCCTCGACTGTTTTGCGCCACGTTTACTTTAAGTGTGCCCCTATTCTTCCCGTCTAAGTGAGTTTATTCCTCTGAACAAACAACACTGAACATAAATGTCAAAAAAATGAACTGTCAAAAGTGACAGGACTTCCTTATCTCTTTTCAAAGATCCGTCTGTCAAATATATCAAAACGCCATTTATATACCTACCTATAAAAATTAAAATTTTATTGAAAACAAAAACTTAAAACTAAAATTCGCTTCTATGAAGTCAATGAACCATTTATTTATTTAAACATTTTGAAATTCTCTTTCTATATATTTACATAGAGGTGAATGAGAGAAATTATAGAGTTATGATTTTATAAGCGTCAACACAAAAATATGTTTATTACGAAATTATGTAAAATAATTCCCATCTAATTTTATACTTATTTGATTTTTTTCTTCTTTTTTTTCCAGGTAAGTTCATTGAATCTGGAAGAATTCGTAAGTAGCTTAAACGTCTTAGAATTTTATGCATAAACATATGGTAAGGGCACAATAGATAGTAAAAAATAAAAATATTTATGAAATAAAATGCCAGGTTTATAACGTTGTTATTTTTTACTTGTAAAACTAGTGTTTCTGTTATACTATTTAAAATTGAGCAACTGATTTAGAGGCATGGAAAAAGAAAGGGTACTTTTACTATGTAATTGTATATAATCTGATTTATCTGATATGTATCTGATATATATAGCATTGTAAAATATACATATCGCTAGACTGGAAAAAACATTTACGAAATTAAGTACGTTGTTTAGATTTTTATTGAGCGCGTTCTCAACACTTTGCTTATGCTTTTGCACCGAATTGACAGATTTGTCACTACCATATCTAGCGGTCTCCAGGACAAAAAATTTACTAGAATTTAGGGAATTCTAGCGAGAAGGATCTTTCCTAAAAAGTAATAGAACCAATTAATGCTTTCAGCAATCGTAGTAATTCAAGTAAGGTAGTGAAAACTACCACTACTTCGGCCACGGATAAGCACTTTTTAATTCTAGCAAACCGTTTCCTCTTACAGCGGGTAGCGTTTTCCTTGAGTAGAGAACGCAGCCATTAGAACTTTACATTTCAGGGCTTCTGCTTTTGGCTCTGAAACTTTCTTTACTTAACGATTATGATCCATTCGAACCGAGGGAGTAGGTACGCACTCTCTTGAGGTATTTCCTCTCCTTTTCCGTAACAGTCCAGAACTTTGTAAATTAGAGGATAGGACGGTATATTGCAATGATATTTTTATTTTGTAGGTACCGATTTAGTTCTAGCTTGCAGATCCTTAAAGTTACGTTTTTCGTTTATGATAACTTTCTTATGCTAGTCTGCTCCATAGTTTAATCGTCCACCGTCACTTTAATTGCCAGTTACCTGTATTTTCAGCATATGATTGCCTTCTTTTGCGCTCGGCTTACTATATTTACAAAAAAAAAAAAACACTACTTCATCAGAAGATCCATAAGCCTTCGTATATGTTAAAAGATAGAAGATATTTATGACCCACTCCTAATCTGCATCATGCCAACAAAGGCAAGGGGCTGAATATACTTCCTTGTCTTACTCCAAATGTCAAATAATGGTTCCGACATTCACCCTTATTACGAGTGGCGTTTAAGTTGATCAAATCTTGTCAATTTTGGATTGGGGCAGTTTATGACGTACAAGTATCGGTTTTATGAGGCCGAAATGACTTGATTGTCATTTTACTTACGTTCTACATACAGAAGAAAATGACGTAAAAAGGCGTAACACCAGTTTTAGTGCCCAGTTTACAATGTCGTTTTTTGACTAGGCCTTCAACGCCACTTTTAGTGAGGTTATATTACTAGTCCTTACTAAATTCTAAGTTCCTTTAATTCCTTTAGTTTAATTTCAAAATAATGTCATTAGAAAAGCGATTGTGACTGATGTTTATGATTTCTAGAGGACTCTTTGGTTAGAATTAAGGCTATTTGCCACATACGGTGCTTCTCCAACCCATGTTTAGGATTCCTTGGTGTTCTCTTGTTCCTTCCTCTCGTCTTTCCTACTTAGCACACTCAGGTCATATTTCATATATGTAGATGTATTTTAACTATTTTTCAGTGCTGTGTGGAATATTTTCTTTGTGATGAGGTTCTCTCTGACTTGCTCATAACATATTAACAGTTCCAACTGTGCCTTCTATATCTTAGTTAGCTATATGCTTGTTCTAATAACAGACAACAAAAATGTCTGGCCTATTGTCCTATTTATGCGAACTTTAATCCCAAATTCTATGAAGAAAAAAAATATCACGTATACGTCCTACGACCCCACCTTGGCCCATAAATCAACCCAAAACGATATCATAAAAATTACCTCTCTTAATCTTAGTCATCAGCAGCAAATCGTTCCTGTCCTTGAAATTTCACAATTCCAACAGAAATCATAAATTACCTTAGATTTCATTGCAATTAAATAAACATCTCACATAACAAACCGCAATCACGATCTGTATCCATCATAATAACAATAATTGTTACACATTTTCCCAAATCCCACGTCTTCAAAACACATAGTCTAAGATGTAGATACAAAAAACACGGAATTCACACTTAAAGTTCAATTTGAAATTACGCCCCAAATGGGCTCTAAACAAAAGTAATTTCACAGCCACGGGCTACTGCCACTTACCAATTCTCAGTCTCGTCTCGGACACACGAAACGCGTGAAAATCTTTTCAATTAAAAAACATTTGTTTCGCGGCGCTCGAGGTCATCCCCACGCTAGTATATTCGAGACAGCATACGGAACAATTGCATAAATTTTAAAACCCGAAAAGCACAACATTAATTGTATGTCATTGTGTCTCACGGGTATTTGCGAACGGCCGGCCATATCCTGATCGATGACCTTTAACGAAATTGCCTACAAAACTAAAAATAAAAAAAATAAATTTTAGAAACCAAATTAAATGATAATTTCAGTTTCTATTCTTTTCGCTTGCACTATATTTCAAATTCACTTTTATTCGAGGGATTATTTTGGTTTTTTTTTTGGGAAAATCCATTTGAGGTCAGCACGTCTTGTTGCAGAGTTTTGTTTTGACTTTTTTGTTTTTGTGAAAGGAATCGAAAATGGGTTAACGAGATGAGGTGGTGATTCTGACAAGCTACAGACAAACTTTTTGTGTGTAATTCTGGGTGCAATAAAATGTTTATCAGATCGTTGTTAGCTTAAATGGAATCTCTAATTAGTTTTGTGTCATGTAAATTTTGGCTGAGAGATCTTGTAGTAGTATTTTTTTTGTTGGACTTTGACGGTTGCGGAAATGAGCCGAAAGATCGTATCAGATGATTTGGGGTCTCCATAATTTGGTAGGTCAAATTGTCGGATTTCGGTGATTTGTTAGCAACATTGCTGACTATTATACGAGAAAGTATTGTGATACATGAATTCTGTCTACCTAGTTTTGATATGGCTTATGAAGTCACGTATAATTGGAGCATAAGAATGCAAAGTAAGTAAAGTGAATTAGAAGAAAGGAGAAAGTTTTTTATGCATGAAAATTGAATCTAAAAAGAATCCCTAATATAATCCTAAATAAAAGAATCCATAATTTTTCCTTGGGATTTGGTTTGTCTTTAAAGGAATTCAGATACAAAATTACGCAATTTGTTTACAATCCATTTCTTGCTGACCTGAGAAGATGATCATTTTATCTTCACACTTTCTCTAAAAAGTAAAAGATATGAGGTCCGTTCGCGTACTTTTTGAACTAAAACTTGTTGTTTGTCAAACTTCGATGAGTGGGAATAAAATTCTTTCAGAGAGAGTAAAAATAACGAAAAAGTAAACGAACGGGTTGAACAAAAAAAAAGTTGAAAATCCACTGATTTGACAGTTTTCACAAATTCTTTAGCCCAAAGAAATATCTTGCACTAAAATTCGTAATATGTAGAAATTTCTTACTCTCTCATGAGCGCCCTCTTCTGTGAAAAACTACAAAAATTCTCCGTACGCAAAGTGTACTATATTTGATGCCGTCTCGATCTTGTTACCCATGCCAATAGAGGTTGTGGCCACCAACATTCGCTTTACTCTAAGATGGGTAGTGCCCATTAAAAATAAAAGGCTTCCAGAATTAATCGTATGGGAGTCAAAATAGGAGTTGGGAGAGAACGAAAAATGTTGATACTCTTCGAGCGTACGCTGTGTGAAGTTAACATGTTCTCCTTTCGTAAAAAACTGAGTTATTTCGTGTTAATTTGTGGGCTTCAATTCAACATATATTTATTCTTTTGAGCGGAGCGAATCTGTCAAACAGACCTAGGTTTGGAACGTAAAAAAATGATCGTAAATTCAAATAAAGTGTTGTGACAAACCTCCGCCAACTATTGTCAGAAATATCTACATTTACACATCTTTTCGGAAACAGTGAATGAATCGCGTCCAGATTGTGTGCGACAGAGAAACAATTTGCATCTTCCTCTTAAAATAGGGACGTATCTTAACCTATAAATTCACTGGCAATTGTACTGTCCAAAGAGTACATTTAATTTGTGCAGCTAATAATACATATTTCAAAATATTCAATTAGTCTTGTTATGTACAAATTCGATTCCCTTTCTTTTTGATCTACGTTAAGTAAAAAGCAAATTGCAACTTCTCGGATCAGAGCGGAAGTATTGTGGACCGATTGGATCGAAACGGATATGAAACGAAAACGAATGCAATCTCTTCCTCCTTAAAAAGAGAAGAACAATTCCCTTTGCACAATGTCTTGAAATCATTTTGAAAAGCTTGAAACAGCAAAAAAGATAGTAAGAGTTAGGACAAGCAATATTCAGCAATATTCCATTAAAATTCAAATTTCACAGTCATAAAATCCTCTACAATCAACAGATCAGCATTGCTCAATTCAAAATTTACCATAACTTTATGTTTTCATTTTCCAATAAAGGACTAGGTCAACACATAAAAATTTAATAACACACAGTTCTTCGCCGAACTAATTAAAAAAAAAGAAAAAAAAATATGCACAAATCATTTACATATTTCTATCAGCAAATAAATTGGCTTTCAAATGTGTGTCAAATGTGGAACACAACTAAATTGGCCTCATTTTTGCACATTAACTCCCAACTCTTCGATAATATCTCCAAGTCGAAGAACACAAAAACGATCAGCATCATTATCTTCTACTTTTTTGCCAATAATATGCCCAATACTTGACCCACACTCTCGATCGAGCAGCGTCTCTAAAGCCAGCAATTATTCTCGTAAATCCGAAAGTCTGTGTCTCTCGATTGGAGCACACTTTTACTTTCAACCAAAAAGACCCAAGAGTCTCAAGCACCGGAGATTATCAATTTAGATTCGGGGAAATTGCATTAATTTTCCATTGTATCTTTTTGTACCTCCAAGATACTATTTACTCAGCCGGACTTTGCCATTGAATTCTCCACATATCGAGTGCTATTGTGTATGTGTGTGTGTGTATCTGTAATAGAAAACATCCAAAATCACCATACAACGATGACATTGCATATTTATAATAATATTTTTTCCTTCCTTCTTTTTATAATTTCAAATTTTAGCCGGCTTGTTGTTGGGAGTTAGGAGTGAAAAAAAGAAAAAAAAAATTCAATGGTGATTGAGATGCATTGGTATCTTGAAACGCACTTGCCCACACATGTTCGCACGACAACGCAGATGCGGTTGGTGCCTGTGTAATGAACGTTCACCTGGATTAGTTATAAATACAAGTTTTTGTATCTGAGATTTTTTTAAGAAGTATCTGCTGTATCTATTTGGCGACACAGCAGACAGTTGTTGTAACCGCACAGAGGCACACACAAGTGTTGAAAATGATTTGAACTTGAGTACCATATCAGTGCACAAACTTTCCCCTTCACATTCACCCGGGAGGTATTCTTTTTCACTTGACTGTATCTATCTTCTTTTTTTTTTTTGAGAAAATGCGACGAAAACAAAACTGAAAATTAAAACATAAAGTAGGTATTGAATGGGGATTTTCGTAAAAAAAAGTGGGAGTCACAAGAGAGGACAATATTCCATGTTATGGATTTGATATGAACAATGATGATTGGCGGTAGCTGGCTGGTGGGCAACTTCGAAACTGGTTGAGAAATCGGAAGCATTCAAGTGGATTTCAAATTTTAAGTCTTTTTCTCTTACTTTATCGGGGAAAAACATGTTTACAAGAAAGAAAAGAAGAAAAGTCTTGATTAGCAAGTAGCAGGCGCGACATTGAGTGCAATGATATCTGAAAGGATCGTTAGCTTTTTCTAATTACTGCACGAAGCTACTCCTTTTATTTATTACAGTGAGGCTATTAACAAAATTTTCATAGCTTTTCATACCACTGGAAAGATCAAATTTTGTCCCTTTATAATCTCCAATAAATTGTTTAAACAAGAATCTGCATAAGAGGCAGTTCCATCCCTGAGATGATCGCAGTGATCTTTTCCGCTGCTACGTAAAATAGGTACTGCTATATGTGTGCAATAGTTCAAAGGTCCTTAACACACACAAATTTTGGTAAATTGGTGCTTCAGAATCATCTAGTACATTTTTTGCAAATAATAGGGCCAGGAACATATGTACAACTAGCAGACACTTCCATCGCTAAATGGAATATAATCCACTCACTCAGGCAGAATAGACAAACGTGTCGCAGTCAAAGGAAATTGATCTTTTTAAGAAAAGCAATGCAGAACTCAGAATAAGATGACTGACAGCCACTGTTGACACTTTCGACCTCTAGCGAAAACTTTTCGGCAGACGAATATTCCAAGTTTCCAGATGTTTTCACATACCAGGTACTTTTGACTATAAGAGCTGGAGGACATTGGTACAATCCATTTGAATTGTGTTTGGTGGAAGCATTATACTGAGGTTTCATTGGCAAAATTCTGGTGGAAACAGAAATATTTCTATGTGAAACATTGCCTTGGTAAAGTTAGTTAAGTTAATTAGACAAAGTCGAAAAAATAATTAAACCAAAACATATTTTTTAAATTATGTACGGCAACACTGTCCCATTTTAAATTGTTTCGCCGCCTAAAAGTATACTGCATGAATGAATTTACTCACATATCTTACGGCAAATTAGTAATTCCACGCCGCGTTTCTTTCTTGTTGCCTATCACTATGGAAAACGTTTTCTATTATTATTTCATTTTTCTTGTTTCCATTCAGCGAATTTTCACGTTTTCTTACGTGTTTCAATTTGAACAAAAAGCTGTTCTCTTTCTCCTGGAAAAAATCGAGAAAAATCCAAAACAAAGCTAACAGTCAGCGCAAACTCCAGTTAAGTTTCAACATCTTTCGTCCGGCACTTGCCTCTCTTCGATACACCTGCTAACAGTTATCCACAATCTCTAGCGTCGTCACGTCACTCTCATTTTCCTCGGCAAACGAAATGAAAAGTTCACCTCGCATTAAAGTAAACAGACGAACAATTTCATGTGTAATTTTCGTTTTATGCAAATTTTCCTTTCATTCATTGGCTTTGTCAGCTTCAGCGTTGTCGTCGTCGTCGTCGTCGACAGGTCTTCTATTTAAACAGGCCAACGGGAGTATTTTTATTGAAAAAAATCGACTTCCCGCACCCCTTCTGTTGCGGAAACGACTTTAGTATACACAAAAACAAAAAAACAGCGAGAAAGAGAGAAAGAGAAAAGCTTTTCCTAATTTTATTGGCCGCTTTTCTAACGTCAATGGCCAGCGTTAGAGAGCCGCACCGCCAACATCATCGCTCGACCTTACACAACTGACTAGAGTGGCAAATCCGTCGCGTTGTGCAGCCGTTCTTTAGCCGTGTGTTTTATGGAAAAATCAAATCAAAACAAAGGATTTGTTTTCTTAAATTTTTTAGTCAAAAATACTATGTAACTTTTAAGAAAATTAAAAAAATGGCAATTCCTTTTGACAAAATCTGCAAGCAAAAAGCAATGCACTTTGCAAGTGTCAAGTGTAAGTGTTCAAGTTCTACCTTTGACTAGATTTCGGACTCAGGTGTCAAAAGACTGTATTTTTTTTTTTTGGAAAAAACACAAATCAAAGTGTTTTCAGTTCTATTTTTTTGGAGTTTAATTAATGGGGTGGCCTTAACAAATTATTATTGACAAACAATCACGCGCGCGGAGTGTTGTGCACTTTGATTGGCTTTATTTTGTTGTGTTCTTTTTGGGAAGAAGACTCTGTCAAAATGTCAGATAGTGCGGCAGGTAGCAGTACTCACTCACCGGTGGAGAAGAAGGAGAGGATGACTATCGAAGGAGATGAGAAAGAAATTGGTAAATTTTATTTCAAAATATGAAATTTTGTTTTGTCAGCTAAAAGAAAGAAAAATATTCTGCTGAGAGAAAATTTCGCGAGTTTGATCGAATCGCACGGGGGGTGGTGGGGTAAACAAAGGACATCTCAAGGGTATATAAGTCGTTGGCGGTAAGAATATTTTGTTTTTGACAATTTAGCGTGCACCACAATATTATTGTTTGATTGTTGACGAATAAATATCTGGCAATATGACTCACGAAAAAGTGAAGTGCTGAAATCGTTTAATTCCCGCCGGTATTTTCTATCACTACTAGTAGAGGACTCTTATACTCTGCTATGGAACTTTTTACGGACAAATGAAGGCCCATACATACATAAATCGACATATCCTATCCTCAAGGCAATAAAGAAAAGAAGAAAATCGAAGGCCGGCATCTGATTTTATGTAAATATTATTCAAATTGGCTCTTCTTTGAGTTCATCCATACAGACAGGACATAAAATCCTCCCGCTGGGTAATCTTCCTTAAGCCTTGGACGTGCACACAACAAGCGAGCAATGTTCGTGCTGAGAATTTAAAGTAATTCAACTAAAATATTTCAGTAGGATTATTTTATTAAATTTTTAGTTCAGTGACGCACTAAAATTCATTTAACTTCAACGTACACACAGACAAATATTTATGACACTGCCATTCTCTTTAACTTGGAAAGTACAGTATTCAAATATTCACATACATTTTTAGGGCAGCGTTTTAAAGAATTCTGAATATACATTTTTTTACTTACTCAGACGATTAACCCAAAAAAAAACACTCTAAAAGCTAAATAATGAAAATTAAATGAAGAAAATAAAAATAGCAAGTCTTGTTGTTCACCAACAATATTCCTTAGTTTCCAAATAACTATTCCACTGCTACACTGCTATACTGTATAAAATGTGCAAAATGATAAGAACTGATCGAGTTTTGATCGAATTCGAATTTCGATATGAGTACTTCTGCGCACCAAGTTGCAAGCACGTCCAAGTGTAATGGTTAACTGACAGATGAGCACCGGGCCACAATGCATAAACAAAGCAAAAACCACACAGCATACATGCATTTTTCAACTCAACTGAGCTTTGTAAGCTATTACCCCGTTTATATGAGCGAATCAAATTCAAATCGAGTGTCATATAGACCCAGATCGGATTGAAACAGGATTGAATCGATCCAATCAAAAAATATTCGGGAATATGATTGAAATTTTCCATATAGGTAAACCGAGATCGAAATATCGAACTTGACAAGAAGAAAATAAAGAGATAGAAATTACTCGTTGTGATGTCAGAAAACAAAGAAAAACTTGCGTTTACACGGAAGGGAAGAGGTGGATCTATATATTGAACTCAATTCGTTCCATCAATCTACTCATATAAACGGGGTATGTCTCCAGTTGAGTCATCCCCATTTAAACTTGATCTGTATTTATATGAATTTCAAACAGAATTGAACCTGGATTAAGTATGCACATAAACATAGGATGAACTCACTACTGGTCGCTTTGTGGATAATTTTTGTACCACATGCATGTGCGTAAGAAGAAAAGTTTGCCGCATTCGTATCGGCATTTCCGACAAAATTTTTTTCTCAGAATTCAGTATTATATTGCTTAGAGGTAAATTTTTGAAAAATTCTAAAATCCGGGAAAAAATATTTATGATGGGCTGCTTGATTTCTATAATGTTCTCAAGGCGATTTTACTTTTCAGGTGTCAACAGATGTCAGCTAATCAGCCATACATAGTTCTAGACATTTAATTTAATTTTCAAATTTATTCTTAAGTCTGTAAATTTATATGTATAAACACCCAGACAAAGCAAGTCAATTGACCAACAAGTCGGTCAAAATAAATGACGCCAATCACAAAATTTTTTTTTAACAAAAGAAACCTCTACCATGCCCCAGGTGCATTGCCCAACATTTGAACTTATTTTTATTGTACCCATCAAACCACAATTACGATGTCTAGCATGAAACAGTATTCTAAATGTCTTTTTTTTATTTTGCAGACCTTGGCGTTGGTAATTTCGCAAAATCCGTGACACCATGTCCACTACGAGCTCCGCTTGTGGTTACCATCGCTGGATTGCCATGTCGCGGAAAGTCATTTGCTGCCCACAAAATTGCCCGTCATCTCAGTTGGAAGGGTGAATTGGCCAAAGGTGAGTTATAAAAATTTAATTATAATGAAAAAAAAAAAAAAAAAATTACTAAGGGGACACCCGGGTTTGAACCGGGGACCTCTCGATCTGCAGTCGAATGCTCTACCACTGAGCTATATCCCCACTTAAGCGTAGAGCGTCAATGTTCTTAGTTGAGAATTTTCATTTCTTGACTTTGTTCTTTCTCTTTGTTTTGATGTTCTTCTTCTGCTAAATGGGTGTGCAATCAAAATAACTATTAAAGGAGAATCAACAACAGCAATGCAAGCAATTGTTTTTTTAAGTTTTAATTTTGACAAAGGCTGTGACCATGGGGATATAGCTCAGTGGTAGAGCATTCGACTGCAGATCGAGAGGTCCCCGGTTCAAACCCGGGTGTCCCCTATGGCGCTACCGCCATTCCTACATTTTGTTGCCCATTAAATTATATTTTATCCTCATCCTCTAAAAATAAAAAGAACTAAAATCCGTAAAAAAAAAACCTTTTGTTTGACCTTCGCCGAGGGGTTACAAGTGTAGTCTTCTATCGTTTAACCCTCGTACGCACCTAGAATTTCTAAACACAACACACTGTGTTGTTTTATTTTGGATGTGCGTGATTGTATACAATCATTTGGGAGGGTCTAATAGCAGCATTTTACTAGATACGAGTACATTTTTCCTGGGGGCTAAATTTAGAAAAAAAATAAAGAAAATAGGAAATATACGAAAACACGAAATCAAAGGATTCGTACCTATTTTGAGAAAATATTTTCTTCAAATAATTGGATGAAAGCATGTTGTGTTGGCTGTCAATCACGAAAAGTCAATCAAACAAAGGACAGGACATAGTAATGTTAAGGGTCATGCCAGGACATTTTGTTTGTAACGTGAAACAACGTTTAGAGAGTGAGTGACGACTAACCTTTGTTTGAAGACAATTAAAATGATAGACAAAATTCTGTGATCAGGGTAACTCAGGAGGAGAATAAACGTCCTTCGGTAGACGTGTTGACTATAATTGATTGGTTGATTAAAGCGAAACTCTTTTGCGTAATGGCGTGCCCGCTGAAATGCTATTTATCATGAATGAAATTAAATTTGAGTTCACTTCAACGCCCTTCTAGATAAAATGAGTGCTCTCTGTTGGTATTAATAGTCCTTTTTGAGAGCACAACTTTGATGTAGACTCTTGCTCCTGTACGTTCTCACAGGCGAAGATGGAGGAAAATTATTGGTTTAATGAAAATTGTTGACATTAAGGTCTTTACCAGTTTACCTCTATTAGAGAGGTGGTATTTTTGGTCTATCTGGCTGTTATGCGAAAGTAAATTATAGAGTTGAATAGAGGGAGATATCAGAGGAGTTTTAGGACGGAAGAATAATGTCTTGGGAAGCCATACTTGAGTTGAGCTTGCTGTGCCATTATGAAGAGATGGAACCTAAGGTTAACGTGTTGGATTGAAATTTAGTTTACATCAAAAATCTTTATTCCTTATGAGCTTCATGACATTATGTTTCGAATACAACTTCAGGCATATGTCTTCTTGGGCCGATGAAGAGTATCTTTTTTTGCGTCCAATTCCGAGCATTTGGGGCTATATATCAACTCAGATTATTGGCGTTTTAAGAGTGAATAGTTTGCTATTCACATTTCTTTTCAGATTGAGGATAGCATTTCGAATGTACCTTTGTGTCCTTCCCCATTTTGTTGCACACATTCAGTTCGATGGCACCACGGTTTGCTGAGACCACACTTCCTATATATAGAAAGTTTTCAACTTTTTCGACTCCCAGTCCTGTACTGTTAAGTCGGGCGCTGGTATTTGAAGTGCTGAGGGCTTTTTTTGCTGTGTTAATTTTGAGTCCCACTCTGTTTGCCTCAGCTTCTAGATTGTGGGCCAATTATCCATTGTGAGGGAAGGGAAACATCGTAGTCTAGGTGTTTTAGGCAATATGTCATAATCCAGCAATTCCATAGTTTCCTTCCGTCAATGCACTGATAACCTCTAAAAAACAACAGTGGTGATAGTATGCATCCTTGACGTACTCTTTCTTCAAATTCTTCTGACTCCTGACACACTGAAGACATACATATACCTCGGTAGATTCCACAATCCATCAGGTTTCCTTTTTACAGAAGCCTTCTGATCATCCTCCTTTTCCTTTCGCTTTCAGATTTATTTCTAGCGTCTGATCTAGCAGAATGTTTGACATGCTTTGTTACTCATAAAATGTACTATTTATTCTTTCGAAAAATCTAAAAAAAAAACTTTTTACTTTCAGTTTTCCCAGTGGACCAAAACGCTACCTCAGAAACCTTAAATGATATCTCCAATTGGTTCCTGGCCGGCAACAATGTAGCTGTAAGTATATATATATATATAGATAACTGCATTCTTTTTAATCTTTCATTACTAATTGAATCTAAACAAAAAAAAATATCTTTTAAGATCATCGATGGCATGCATTTGAGTCGTCAATCTCGCCAATTCATTTCCACGTTTTGTACTGAGCGCATTTATCATCATTTGATCGTTGAAATCGATTGTGACGAAAAGAGTCTCGAATCGAATATCAAAGAGATGGTACGTTACTATGAAAGGACCAGTAACCCAAATACAGACTGGAAGGGTATCTTTGTTGATAAGGTTAGTCTTATAATATTATTTCAAAGAAATCTTAATTTATTTACTCATCTTGTAGCTACGTGAATGCTCATCGAAATTTGAAAAATGCGTTCCACATGAAAGTCCCTTGATCACTGTTAACAACTCAGAGAATCCTTTCCTTCATTCGGTAATCGCACGAGGTGTGCAGGGGGCCTTACAGACTTCAATTTTGGGTGTCCTTTCGCATCCAGTCATTCGGGAACAACTTTTCTACTTTAGTAGGGTAAGCTTCTAAGAATCTTTCACTGAGAAGAACCAATTTAAGCAATTATCTCCCCGAGTAGCACGGTGAGTCTGATTATAATGTGGTGGGAAGGATTGGAGGCGATGCAGATTTATCGCCACGCGGTTGGAAATATGCTGAACGTTTGACGCGTTTATTTAAGGAGAATCAATCGACCCTACCTGGTCCCCAATTGGTAAAGTTTACAAGAATACTTTAAGATATACATATGTAACTTACTATGGGAAACTTTAGATTTGGACTTCAGAGTTCCAGCGTACTATACACACTGCTCGGGATATTCCTGGACCTAGAGCTGCGATTAATGATTTGAATGAGATTAATGCTGTAAGTTATACGGAGTTAATAAGTCTTTTAAATTTTCTAAATGTTATCTCAATCCTTAGGGAATATGTGAAGGACTAACTTATGAAGAGATTCAGGAGCAATTCCCGCAAGAATTTGCTTGGCGTGATCAGGACAAATTTAAATATCGTTATCCGCATGGAGAGTCATATTTGGATTTATTGCAACGTGTTGATAGTGTTATTCAGGGACTACTTACCAAAACTCAAGTTTTGGTTGTATCCCATCAGGCTGTCTTGAGATGCGTTATGGCTTATTTTAATGGCACCAAACCAGGTAAGTCATTTTTTTTTTATTTCTCTTGAGTTTGAATACATTAATTGACTTCAATGATTGATAATTCAAATGAATGCAGTCATTGAAGTCACTTGCGTTGACGATTGCTCATTGATTTTAAAGTTCCTTTCCTTATAAGTCATGAGTGCAACAAAAGTAGGGCACTTGTTGTCACTAGCATGTGTTGATGTATTTAAAATTTTGAAACCCTAGAAGTTGTTAAAATGTTGAAAAATCCACTGAAACTTTTTGTAATTTTATTGAATTTATACAATCAAAACTTTTCGTAAGAAATCAAGTCTATGGCATTCATTGCTGTCAGTTTTTCTTAACAAACATAAACACGCCACTTCAACGATTGCACCAATTGAGTCCATTGACTTCAATGATTGTATTGGGTTATACATACTCATACACTATACAAGTTTGTATGCATATGCTATCTATGGTGAATAGATTCTTTAAGGAACAAAATCTGAGCTTATTACTCGTTTTGATTCCCTAAAATTATCTGACAAGTGATTACCCTTCTTGAATGAAAGGTAATTTTTCGCAAATTCATAATTTTGTCTTAGTTTGAAGCAGGCAAGGAAACATACTACTCTGAAAGATAGTGCGCATAAAATTTTCCTATTTTCCCTGCTTTGGTATGGCTAGATATTTTAAATGAGACCAACTCGAATGATGGATATTTCTGGAAATATATTTCTCTCAAAGCAAAGGCTATGAAAATAGATTTTATTTTACGCGTCATGTGCAGTATTTGTTTGCGTTCCGCTAGATATTTTATTCTTTAAGGCAAGAGAAGAGGCGAATTCTATTTACGGAAAGCATGCATCGTTTAGCGATAAACGATTCGCTGCATGTGAGATGTGAGTTGCAAATACAATTTTCTGTTGTTTTATTATTATTTTTCAATAAAAATATATGCGTATTATATAGAGGATTTTGTTTCGCATAGGTATTGCTTGCGAAGTCGTTATTCAAATCTGTATTCACTTTAAAACTAGATAAACTTAGAATGTAGTTACACTGGAATTAGAGAACATTCATTCTATGAACCAATGGAAAGTTGAATTAAATAAGAAATGTCTTGCTATAAGATGCGAATACGCAGAAATTTCTCACTGTTCTGTTTCAATGGCATTCTTTTCAAATCCCTTAATTTGCCTTTGATCCGTATTTATTGAAATATTCACCAAGGTGTTCTAATTAGAAGACATAGTCTATTGAAGTCCATAGCTACCTTCCATCATTACTCGACGAGGTACAGAAATCGTTGATGAAGAAAAAGGATAAGGTCTTTTAATAAGACTTACTCCGCTTTGAACTTAAATAGTCTCTGAGATCTAAACTTTGTGTAAAACATGACAATTCCTACCCTAATATGAAACCTTGCCTTAAAATTAGATTTACCAACGAGAAATGCTACCAAAAGGCCCAATCATTATTGCATTAAGCGTGCGATATCTAATGTCAAAATTGAACGAAAGCTGTGCTCGCACGATGTCAAAATCTAAGAGCACCCATAATTACGTTAAGGAAACGTCACCTTTTGTCATATATTTTTTGTCTGGCTCTCACACTACGTACGGAGCCAAAAGTGAATGAAGCTGAGCGAAGAGTAATTATGGGTGTAGTATGCGAATCATGTGTATCCGCATCACTTTGTACGACGGCTTCCAGAGTCTTAATTCAATTAGGCGTTGAGCCCTAAAGGTTTGCATCATTGGAATTAAAATATTTATAAGACCGATTTCACAAATTGATTCTAATGCCTTAAGTTTTTTATGTGAGTCTTTTTTATTTTTCTGAGCTGTCAAACCGCCATAATGAATGCCCTATTTCATTTGCATCTTCCCTAAACCCACAGAAGTCAACGAAACTCGAAGAAACTGAATACATATATGTATGTTTTATAACTCTTTAACTTAATGCTGTTCTCTTTTCTCCTTTCAGATCAAGTACCCTACATTAATGTTCCGCTACATACACTGCTTGTCGTGCGCACTAATGGTTTCAACTTTGAAGTTGAAAAAATTCCACTTCAAGTGGAATGTGTTGACACATATCGTGTCAAGCCTAAGGTAAATTTACAACCGACTTAACTTTTCCTAACGAAATCAAATGTAACCCCACTTTATGTTAAGAACTGCGACATAGAACGGACTAGTTCTGATGCCCTGGGTACAGTACCCGCTCACTTTGATGCACCTCTACCAAACGTTGTTCAAGGACTCACCAGTCGTTAGAAGAGTCTTAAAGCGGAACGGTCACAATAAATATGATAAATACAACAGTAGCACAACCATGCAACAAAACAAAAGCAAAAACAAAAATTAATAACAAATGTTTAAGTAAAAAAACAAAATCGTTTGTGTTTATTGATCTAAAACAAAAAATACTTCAGATTTTTATCGGTTTTTTTTCTGTTCACACTTAATTTTTATTTATTTAACTAATATTCGTTCTTTATCTTTTTTTTTACCCACATATCTTATGTTAAGCTTTTCTAGTTTAAGATCACAGTAGACTCTTGAAACAATGCAATTTCAATACAAATGCACATTTGTAACTCTCGTTTTTTTTACCACCTCTTCCTGAGCTTGTTTGTCACAATAAAAATAAATATTAAATACATATACGAATATGTATGTGTGTTTTCTTAAAAATAAGTTCATAATATTAAAAAGAAAAAGTTTATAATTTCAAGAATCTACTGTAATGTAATCGAATTATCAGTTACAATTTTCTATTTCTTATGCTAAAAATAAAAAATATACAAATTTTAAAGCAAAAAGCAAAAAGAAACAACAAACTGTAAATGTCAAGGAAATTATACTAAAAAGTCAATTTTCTACATTTTTCTTAATAATTTTACAAGAAACAAAAAGAAAAAAAAAAACAACTCGAGACAAAATAATGCATTTTTTTATTATTTAGAGTAAATATACTTATGTAATGTGTAGTTGATAGAAAAAGAATTTGTATGTTTAAAATAAAGAGAAAATTGTTAATTGTAAGTAAATGTAACGCTATTAAAAGAAAATTAAATAAATAAATCTATTAACACGAAATAGTAGTTTGTTACAAAAGAAAAAAAGAAAAACAATTTGATTATTTGTATTTTGTATGCATGCCATGTTTTACATATGCTGAGAATTAATATTTCAATTGAAAGAATAACGAAAAAATTAAGAACAATATTGTTAGTGTTATTGTTAAATATAAAATTATATCTATTTAGTAAAACTCTATACAATGAAGCTTTTTTCTTCCCTATTGTACTGCAAAACTGAAGCACTTTATTGACTGTAAGAGCGTATTTTTTCTCTTTTTTCTAAAAACATGTCAATAGATTTAAATGTTGGAAAAGAAAAAAAAGAACATTTGTAGTGGACAAAGTAGAGAGATAATAATAATTGTAAACGCATAAAGTTTAAGCAAATGACAATTGTTTTCCAGAGTAATAAAAATTATATATTTTAGTAAAAAAAAAAACTTGCTTTGTGTTAATTTTATTTGTCTTATTGATTATACTTACTAATCTTCCTATACAAACTACAAAATTTTACGTTTTACTTATTTTTGCTTGAAACCCGACTCCTTTCAAAATTTGAAGAATTCTGGCGCAACTATTTTTCACGATATCTGAGGAAATCTGGAAATCCACTCTGGTCCTTAAGTGAAAAGATCGTACCTATACAGCGAATTGCTATCAACAAAACTAAAAGCAAAGGGGAATCGGGCCTGAATTTCCTCTAAAGTTCTGCATTCACCTCTCCATAAACCCCGCAGTTGCTACCAGTATAAAATGATGATATATTGGCCTGACAAGACTTCTCTGATACTAATAGTATAAGCTTTAGGTACCTCACTCTCGGCGAAGTGGTAAAAGAAGAATCATTTATGGTAGTGTATGTGTAACACCTCTAGTCTACTCTGGCCAACAATTAATAAAACATGGTCCTTAGGACCTGGAGGGGAGTGGCTTATACTTGGGTACTATGTCATGGAAAGGCTCGAGACTAGAAGCAGCACTTCTGCAGAAGATACAGAACGCGAAGAAAGAAGGGAACAGCAGTCACTAACTATGCACGTATGCTGCACTTGCCGAAATGAGTATTAGGTGTATTAGATACTAGTGAAGCCTCGATACCTTAGATTCAAATACAAAATTATTAGCCACCCCATTTCTTGAAGTCGAATACGACAGTAGAATTCGACTACTTACATCGTATTCAGTTATTAAAAAAGTCGTATATTTGTTCGCAAGATAGGATAAAATGCGGCTTTAGTTGGATTCGACTATCGTATTCGAGTTCAAGAATTGAGTTGAATGTTTTATTGGTATCGAGTATTAGAAATAGCACCTGGCTTAGCTGAACTGGGTATTAAACTAGCTGTAGGCTGTTGTGTAATATGAAAAAAATACTGTGAACTAGAACCGAACACAAAAGTCTACACAATTGCACAGTTTTTGTCCGATTTATTGCAATGTTTGTACTGTGAAGGACAATACATATAGCCATTCTAATTTTACTCTTTTCTGATAATTCTACCTTTTTCGAACATAACCCCAGTCCCAAAGGATGACAGATTAGAGGGGCTCTACTGTACTTACACTGTCGTTTTGTTCTTTTTGTTAAGCCCAAATACAATACAATAGTAAGTCGATACCTGCAGACCTCAATATTTGCGACATCTATTTTTTTCATTACGTACTCATTACTTGTTACATCCTGAAATTTTTGGACTAGATACTGGCAACGATTTACTATACTGTTTATTGAAAGGTAAACAAAAATTCAAGGCAAGTGTGATTAAAGAAAATAAGTTTTAAATGTTTATTTTTATTTTTGAATATTATATGATCTTGCTAACTAGGCCTGTTCCCTTACCTGAAAATTCGTACAAATTGTTACGAATTCCAGTGCAATCCCGTTCCCTAACATAACTAAAATCCTAATATAAATAATGCGAGGGAGTAAAACATTGCCCCTTCTAACAAAAGTTACGAATCTTTACCGAATAAATTTCTGTCGGTAAGAATTATAAGATCTGTCAAATTTGGAAATTTGTTTTTTTCTTCCGACTGGAATTTTTGTTAGTTGTGGAAAGTAAAGTGAAAAATTGAATGAAAGGATATCAAATGAAATTTGAAGGTTCTTCCTAAGACATTCCAACGCATGTGTGTAGGTTGTCTGAGATTTTTAGCCCACTCCTTGAAATTTGATACAGAATTTACGTGTTTTAGTGCAGAAAGTAGGGGAACAGACCTACTATGCCATGCTCATTCAACTTTGTCAGTGACATAACGAAATTACTATAAACATTTTTATTTTAACGGTTTTACTGAGTGCTAGAATCGATCTTGCAATTTTCTTGTACATCCACATATCTGCCAGCACATTTTATTGAAACATCTTAAGTTAAAAATGATATTTTTTTATTTTACAGTTTAACTTTCATTCTGGACATGTACAAATGTACCTATTCCCAACAGCTTTCTTGTAGGCAGTTTCAATCCCCTTTTAGAAACATATGAAATAAATATAATATTGAACACCCTCTAAAAATCTTCCCTAACACATCACCAAAGTTTTACCACCCGCCTTCTTAGGTTCCAAATCGAATATTTCAAATTTATCTCAATGCAGGTCTCTTCAACAGACAAAAACTCCTACCTTAAATTGGACCCCAAGTGTCTGCCAAAATTCATACATGACAGCCGGCACGAATAGTTCACCACTCTACAAAGTTTCAAGAAAAAAGTCTACAATTGCATAAGCGCCCAACAAACAACATGGATGATTCATGACGTTGAATCCAAGAAGTGAAAGTGAGTGAACAAGGTGACACACAAGTAATCCACATCATCTTCCGTGAAATTACTTTGACCTTGCCAGAGTGTCCTCTGGTATTGTTCGTCAGGTCGAATTTTGGTATACCCTCTCTCTGATAGTGTACACGCAACGTACCCCCTTCGCCCGGCTCGATGGATTATTTCATTGACTTGCGGCGGGCGTTTGTGGAACTACAAACATATGTGTATGTACCTAAATATTAAATCACACATTCTCTATCTCACTTCCTATGGCGTAGCTGTTTATAATTTCAAAGTCAACGAAAGAAATCGGAAAAGCTTTTTGGGTGTTTCTATTCGAAACGTTGTCGAGCAAATCGATTTGTCCCTTTCGTTAGTGTTTCAAAAAGAATAATGTTAATGGAATGATATTGGAGGAAGAGGAGAACATTTTTAATGGTAAAAAATGTGCTGTCTTTATAAGATTACAACGGTAAATGGTTTTATTTAACCTTTTTGACCTCTAAGAAGTTGATTGATTGAGTGGGCGATAAAACATTGTGTACCTGGTAATCAATTAAAGAAAAAAGGATTTAAAGAGGATTTGTTTGTGAGATATTTTACAAATAAATGTCATGCTATGTAATACATGCCCAAATTAGCGGTATAAAAAAGTTAACTTTCAATCGGCAGAATGAATTAAGAGGAATTCTACAGAGATCCTTATCACTGTTGTGATTTGTGACCTATCTTCATTAAATACCTGAATTTCTTGCGGTTTTGTTCCAACCATAAGGCCTTGGACCTTGCGATTTCGATTCAATTTTGACTACCATTTTTTATATCGGTGCTAAAGGAAGTGGAACACTTTTATTCATCAATCTGTAGGCGTCGAGTCTAGAGACCTACCAAAATCTGATAGGGTTCTATGTTTCAATTCTTGACTAACGCCTCAAGCGCAGCATGACTATGAATGATCCCATGCTATCTCCGTTGCTGTGCGCATAGCTAAAATATGGATGTTTAAATCTGCATAAATCCGGAAGTTCCGCTGCTACTTATAGATTCTAAGCTAAGCCCGTGCACTCTCTAGCCGTGGACCCATATTCAAATATTACATTACTCTTCCCTGTAACACACGACTTCATAGCGTTCGTCGAAGTTGAGTTTGTGGAAAATCGCGCCCGATTTGTCTGAGAGATAGGACCGAATGAATTTTCGGCAGTCACATTCTGACTCAATATTCCTATTAGCGGCAATTTTATGGAAATGACTGTGTAGAATTTTGACATTTGCTTCCAATCGCTTCCGAATCTGTATTATAGTTCAATCTTTAATTGAATGGCTTTGTTCAGTGACTCTGTACTGTACAGTCCAGTACACTCTTTTCTACACCTACTTTTGGGGTAGAACATATTCGTGAGAAGTGTCAGCAAAAATTGTTTGCGATTTAAAACGTTTGACTGCGTTCTGATTCATTGAACAGAATGTTGTAGTTTTCTGTTCTAATCTGTTCTGACAGTTTTCACAAACTTGTGCTGTTCTGTTCTGTGCTATGCTGCTTCTTCAGTCACCGAACAAAGCTAATCACTCAAATGTGATTCCTTTTCAACTCCAACTCTCTATTCATTGAAAAACTTTCACTACCCCCAAACTGAAAATGGAACGTTTTCAAATAGAATAGAACAAAACTTGATTAAAGAGAGAGAGATAAAAATAACTACATGAAAGGAACGGGTATACGCACACCTCCCTGGTACTTTCGTTAAAAGCTTTTCATTAGAAAATAAGATGAAAAATTTGCCCTTGATTTGACACTCGTCGTCTGATAGTCGTGGAGTGCAGTTGTATTTTGTCGGTTCTTCAATTTAAGTGAATTTGGTAAGTACCTACCTTTTTCTTTCTTTTACTCATAAGTTATACTCAATATATAATTTTTTAATCCAATTAATCTGGATTTGTTTATCAATTGTTCTTCGTTTAAATTCTCTATCAATACCATATGAGTTCTAATGTTTCTTCGCACAACCGCCTCTTTGACTTTGTTCTTCTAATTATTCTTGCAACGTAATCAATTTTTAATGGTTTAATATAAAATATTAGTAAATACGTAATAGCGATTCGAACAGATGTTCTAATCAATATTTGATTAGCGTAAAATGCGCGAAATTTCGCTGATAACTAGTTCGGTTATTGCAATGACCTTTAATGACCTTCCCACAAAGGCAAAGTTGTTTCATTTCTCTCTTATTACAAGAAGGCGATCATCTTTTTTTTTTCAAAACTTGAAACGAATTCCTCTTGTAAATTCATTAAACTAAATCTAAATACTGTAGTTTTTAGTACTTTTTGAGCAAATAAAACTACCGGCGTAATGGTATCTAGGTTTTCGCAAGTTCGTTTTTATCTTGAAATTCATTGCACTCGCTGATGAGTGGAGAGTTCTCCACTTAAAAAGAAAAGTTTCCACTATTCGGTTTCATTTCTGATACGTTTCCTCGTATTGGAGACTTGTACAGGGTGTAGTTGGTTTATATTTAGATTTTTTGGTCAAATTGCACTATTATGTGGTGTGAGCAGACTTTCTTTTATTGAGTACATATGTAAAATACCTATTTATATATTTTATTCAATATGTACTTAAATAGTCCTTCAAATCAATCATGCAAACATATGTATGTAAGTCTACAGCAAAGTTAAAAGTGGGTTGGTGTGTGGTCTTATTTCTAAATAAAAGTAAATAAGGATATCCACCCATTTCCGTGATAAGAATTTGTACCAAAAGCTCCTTTTTTTCTTACACTCAATGGCAAAATAGGTACATACATAGGATCCTTCCCTATCCAGAAAGTGAAAGTGTACATATCCACCCACTTTCACTTTTGTTTTCTCGGTTACAGCATTTGTGTGTACATAAGTTAGACGCATTTGACCTTGCTTCTGCTTCCCTTGGGTACGCTTTTTCTCTTTCTTTTTTTTAAGTACAACCTACAGATGGTCTAAACAATGATTTTAACGACAATTATTGCAGGACGCTGTTAAAACGTATTTACCACCATAGAAAGCTTTTCAAAGTCAACACTTTATACAGGTATGAGAGGGAAGAGGTCGTTCATTTAGAAATCCCTTTTCATTATTTTTCACTTTATCCTTTCTTTGCAAGATAATCTATAGGAATAGAGACATGTATTTTTACAAGTTTTAGATGTAAGCTAAGGAACCCTAACCTTAAAAGGTTAGATCTTGAAATTTTTGTCAAGATTTTTGAAAATTTTAACCAAATTTCCTGACGAACTGCTGGCATACTTTTTTGTCGTTCGTATTGCAGATATCTCGTCTTACAGTTTGTTCCATTCGTTCCAAAAAGCCCTATGTTGATATAACGGTTTCAGAAAAAAATAATTTAATTTCAATTCAATTCTCGTAAACACATTTTTGTTATACGGGCTTAGAGACACCGTCAAAGTTTTAATTTCTTTAAAATTCTTTTGAAACCAAAATTTTATAAAGAACAGTTGTATTTATTCTTTGCAATGTGGGCGTGGTAGACCCTATTCAAAATGAAATGAAATCTCACGAAATGTAATGCATTCATCAAACTTAATGCAATATTACCAATCATAAGGCAAACCCGATCTCTACGTTTTCATTTTATCCTCTTTATTCTTTTAACAAATGTTGATGTTGCAATAAAATCGTTGAAATTGAATACCTAGTAGCATAAGTAGAATTGTTTAAATAAACAAACTATTCAGTATCAATGCATTGAATACGAATAAGAAAATAATGGTTAAACATACTCCATCTATTTGTAACGTAAAAGTTCTTCGGTCATTTCAATGTGACCCCATGAATAGTAATTTTCACAAATCTACTGCTGAGTTATACGAGATTATAATGAATCATCACGACTATTCATTAATAAATTCTCGCTTGGGTAATTGCATATGATCTAATCAGAAAACTACATGCTTCCTTTGAATTTTGGAATTTTCCATGACCGGTTTAAGTTGGTCTTTAGTTTTTCCTGTTTGATGTCGCGAATTTGAAAGAAAAATTAATATGAAACTCCCCATTTTATTTTGTTCGTCCTCACCAAGTAGGTTATGAGACAAAATTTTGTAGAACGTCACAGTGGTAATGTTCTTTTAAATATTTTAGCCAATTTAGTCCTAGTCGTATTTTTAAATTAAATTTAAAACATTTTTTCTTTTTGTTTGTTTTCAGATTACAATCAGCCATCATGTCGAAAATTGGTATTAACGGATTCGGACGTATTGGACGCTTGGTCCTCCGTGCCGCCATCTTGAAGGGTGCCAGCGTCGTTGCCGTCAACGATCCCTTCATCAATGTCGAATACATGGTTTACTTGTTCAAATTCGATTCGACCCACGGTCGTTTCAAGGGAACCGTCTCCGCCGAGGGTGGTTTCTTAGTTGTCAACGGACAAAAGATCACCGTTTTCAGTGAACGCGACCCCGCTAACATTAAATGGGCCAGCGCTGGCGCTGAATACATTGTTGAATCAACTGGTGTCTTCACCACCATTGAAAAGGCATCAACCCATTTCGCTGGTGGCGCCAAGAAGGTTATCATCTCTGCCCCATCTGCTGATGCACCAATGTTCGTTTGCGGTGTCAACTTGGAAGCCTACGATCCATCAATGAAGGTTGTGTCCAACGCCAGTTGCACCACCAATTGTTTGGCTCCCTTGGCCAAGGTTATCAACGATAACTTTGAAATCATTGAAGGTTTAATGACCACCGTACACGCAACCACCGCCACCCAAAAGACTGTCGATGGTCCATCCGGAAAATTGTGGCGTGATGGTCGTGGTGCTGCCCAAAATATCATCCCAGCTTCCACTGGTGCTGCTAAGGCTGTTGGCAAAGTCATTCCAGCCTTGAATGGCAAACTTACCGGCATGGCCTTCCGTGTGCCAACCGCTAACGTATCCGTCGTCGATTTGACTGTTCGTCTTGGCAAACCAGCCAGCTACGAGCAAATTAAGCAAAAGGTCAAGGAAGCCGCCGATGGTCCACTCAAGGGAATCCTCGACTACACCGAAGAAGAGGTCGTCTCATCTGATTTCATCAGCGACAACCACTCATCGATCTTTGACGCCAAGGCCGGTATCTCATTGAACGATACCTTCGTGAAGCTCATCTCATGGTACGATAACGAGTTTGGTTACTCCAACCGTGTCATCGACTTGATCAAGTACATGCAAACCAAGGATTAAGCAGCTACCTTCTGTTAGTTATTAGAAGACACCACGAGAGAAATACACAATCCAGCAAGCAACAACACCACCATTGCGCTCTCATACAAAACAAAAAAAGATACTTTTTAAAATACATATAAAAATTCAATTCACTTGAGCATTGTTCTGTTCCAAAAAAACAAAAAGTAATACGCATTCGTTAGAATTGTTTTTATTGTTTCTTTTTAGAGCTAAAGCTAAAAGCAGAACAAGTTGTTGATTAAATTTATTAATATTATTCTAATTATTATAAAAAGTAACATTGTACTACCACCACAAGCATAAAACAAACAAACAAACAAACAAACAAAAAAAACTATAAGAACTTGTAGAAGATACGTTAAGTTTCTGAGTGTTATCGGAAATAAATTATGTGTCGTAAGATAATTACTGTGTTATTTATTTGGCTATCTCTTGCGGCTGCGATCCCTGACCTATACGCTTGCGTACAATGGACTTGCGCAGCCGCGCCCTCGCATCGTATTTAAAATGTAAAGCTTTGTTATCTTGTTGATTTTAAAGTCTGCAACGAGGGGTTAAAGGTGCCTGCTGGGCTTATCACTGAGTCTGTTACTACGTGTAGTTATTCAAAGAATAACACGCGAGGCACGAACACGATTGACTGATTGGAAAATTGCCAGCGCAAATTGGATTAAAACATTTCGATTTTATTTGGGCCAAAATTGCTAATCCTGACGCAATTTGAATATTAAATAAAAATGCTTATGCAATGTTTATTTTCGGTTCTTTTTTTTTTTGTGGTTGAACTACCTGCTATGTAAATACATGTTTTGTTGGAGGGTTCAAACATATTTCAGGAGTTCAGTGTTCATTGGCTTGCAAGAAATTGGCTTATCGCTAACATTCGGATAAGAAAGAGGGATAGAATCAGCTTTGAGGTAAATTGTTTTTTTAATCTAAAAGAGAGTAACTATTTGGTATCCCTCGATGGCAGAATCGTAAATTTGCGAAGCTTTTTTACAGTGAGCCCGATGAAGGCGATTACAACAATATTTTGCGCACTTATATGTTTATTCTAGTAGTTAGAACTCTTAACAAACCATTGAATGAAAGGATAGATTTATTTTTGAAGTCTTTACTGCAACGCATAGATTATAGTATGCGCTCTGTTAGTCATATGGCTTTATGCCCGTGGAGGAAGCTTCCGGCCGATCAACCAGGCAAAAAGCATTGCTCTTGCCAACAAAGTCTCAGCATTCGCCTTGTTGGTCAACACTACTATACAGGTTGGTACTGATTGACTCTCAAACAGAATGATTGAGATGTGAGTCGTCACCACGGAGTATACTGACAAAGTCCTTCTGTGGGATGACGAACTAGTTGATCGCTATCATCTGGTAGGCATTAAAAAAATGGCAGGGCGTTGGCTTTTGATGAAGCTTTTCTAGTTCATTCAGTGATTAAGAACCCACGATGCATAAACTCGAAAATCAAAAACGTAAAGATTCCCGTGCTTTTCGAATTATGTTACCACTCTTCATCAGACAGAATCTAATCTTTGATGCGCTTTTGAGTCACCTTGTACCTTATACCGATCGATACCCAATCTTCAAAATAGACGTTGGTAGTCGTTGAGCACGACGACGAATATAAATTTGCAGATTCCTCACTGTACGAGCTAGAGCAGACTTCGGTAAATCACTTAGTCTATTGGATAGGTTATTTTCGAGTGGCAGACCAGCTTACCTACTTTACTTATGTCGTGTATCCCCTTGTGAGTTCTAGGGCCGCTACAATGCCTACGTGCATCAGCTCTCACCAACTCTTTCCCAGTTGCCGTGCATCACTTTCTGCCGCGTATCCTGCCATCCTAAGTAAGCAGTTAGCTATGCACCTGTCATAGAGTGTGTCCAATCCACTGCCACTTTCGTTCTCGTATGGTTGAGCCTTTAGTTCATGGCGCGTTCTCTAATAAACCTATTCGCTAGATACTCGGTTTGGCCAGAAAACTCTTTAAGATATAGTGCAGGCACCTATTGACGAACGTTTGCCGCTTTCTCGTGATAGTAGCGGTCACCATCCAGGTACTACATCCATATAACAGCGCGGATTCAACGTTGGAACGGAACAGCTGTAGCTTGGTATTTAAGCTAATTACATTCCCAAACTCAGATTTTACTTTGCCTATTCATTTCGGTTCCGACATACGACGAGACAATACTCCCAAGGTATGTGAAACTCTCTACTCTCTCAACCGTTCGTCCAGCAATGCATATATGAGTTGATGAGTTCTGTCCGATGCTAATCATTTTCGTTTTTGCCAAGTCAATTTTCAGCCCAACGATGTCTGCTTCCCTCTCTACATTTCTTGTCATTTGTTCTGTGAGACTGTAGGCATACATCGTGGGAGTAGTCGAGGTGTATGAGTTCAGATGTAAGAGTCCATCTAATTCCTCCATTTCCAGTTGATAAGACAGCACTTAGCACATCGCTTATCAGCAATATAAACAGTATTGGTGAAAGTATGCGGCCTTGCCGAAATCCACTTTGGACTTGGAATTCGCCAGACAGCCTTCCTCTCTTCAAAACGTGACATATCCGTCTGCGCATGGCACGCCAAATAAACTCCCTATTGACACTATCAACTGCCTTCTTAAAAACCATTAACAGCAGGAGAAGTGGGGATCGATATTTGACGCACTGCTTGATTGTGAGCTGCAGAATATTGATGTGATTAACACAGAGCGGAAGCATGCGTGTTCCACATCCAATGTGCTTCTAGGTAAGCTGGTGCATAACAGTGCAAAACTTGATAAATTAAATGTTAGAATCCCTTCAACACATCGTAGCGTCAAACTGAACTGAATGCTGAACACTTTCGCTGAAAAACATTAATTTTTTAAACAAATAAATCTCAAAGGGTAGGCAAATAACGGCCTTTCGAAAACTATTTTATTAAAGCACTTTAGCTCATTATTTTTACTCAACAACATTTTCGAATAAATCTACGGTCTAACTCCAAAATTCTTAAAAAACTAAACATGAACAAAAAAAATAAAACAAAACAGCTTAAGTACTGTCTAATCATCCTATTTTATACCATTTAATAATGAACCTTAGTTAAATATTTTTATTTCTTTTTCGTGATCTAAAGAATAAGTTCTATATAAATTACAAATTGTTCAACAGGATATACTCGTATATTTTGTAAAAAGCAATCTTTTACCTTGAAACCCTTTGAGAAAACACAAACCTTATTTTTTAATACGACAAAGGGACTAAATATTGTGTTCTCAGCGGTTCTCAAGTAAAAAAATCATTCAGACTGAAAAAAGAAAAGTATAACATTCCCCGGTGTGAACATCTCCAAAAGGTACAGTTTGCACGTTAGCTTGACTACGAACTAAAGCGTCGATTTGTGCTATCGCTACTACGTAAATTGCAATTTTATCCAACGAATGAATTGTACGAATTGGTGGTGATGGTCTTCTCTTAATAATATATACTCTTTCTGAACAACTAATAAAATTTTCTAAATACTATTCACTAAGATGATCTTTGATATTGGTAAATATTATGCAGATACTTCCCAGCCGAGTGTCTGTTGAAATTTAGTCAAGTTCTATACGGTTGTCGGTGTACAGACTCCCCGTGTGCATTTTGGACTCTTTCAATTTGTCATAGGACTTCATCAAGTCGTCCATTGATATCGCCAACATTTCATTGGACGTGGACGCACGCAAGTCTTGTGTTGTTGTAGCTGCATTGAGGGCATTCTCATTTGTGCGCATGAATTGACGCATTCGATAGACAGACGCATTGCGGCACAATTCACGGAGATCAGAGCCTGAGAAGCCATTTGTTAGCTCGGAGAGACGATTGAGGTTTACGGAATTGCTAATATTTTCAGTTCCAAGAATAAGCTTTAAGATTTGCAAACGTTGAGTTGGTGTTGGCAGACCAATATGGAATTGCGCAGGCATTCGTCGTATTATCGCTTTATCGAGGTCTTGTGGACGATTTGTAGCACCCATGACGATGACAGTTGAACCAGCTCGTGTGCCTAAGCCATCCCACAGCATCATGAACTGCGTTTTCATCATGGCAGTGGCTTCATGATCGTGAGCACTACGACTGCGGAGAAACGAATCAATTTCATCGATAAAAATGATACAAGGCTGCAACTTGATGGCAAGTGAGAACACAGCTGAGGCAAGCTTTTGCGATTCACCATACCTGAAAGAGAAAGATTTTGTTATTCAAACTATAACAAAAAGTGAAACGACTAATAAAAGGCTCGTAGGATCTGTATTAACTCAAATTTTGAACATAAAATTCTTCTTTTCCTACATAAATCGAAAGGTATTCAAGCTTCTGGGACCTTTGTAGGAACAAGACATAGTTTCGAAGCCCTAAATTGCATCGTAAGTAAGTAAAGTATATGACCGATGCAGTGGCGAGAATTCTTCTCTATCTTCTGTGACCGAAAAACGCCCATTAAACGAGAGGAAGGTTCTGCAGCGTAGTTGTACGTCCGGCGCTCACATACTGTTCATAATGCTGGGCAATGTACAATAAGTATGAGGGCAAATTAACGAGTAAAGTTGGTGGGTTTCATCGACTTAAGGAAAAGAAGAACATGGGCAAGTTTCTTCTTTTTCTAGCTCTCTCTTTTCGCTGTTCGCCAAAAAGGTTGGTAGTGATTTTTTTAAACCTAATATTGGCGATTAAAGTAGCATGTTCTTGGAGTGTAACGTAAGCGAAAGATATCAGAAATTATACGGACAGTTAAGCTCCTGTAATCAGTGACTGTATTTCTCCCTACTTACTTAACCTGTTACGAATTTGCGCGTTTTTTCATGCTAAGTCACTACAGCATTTGGAGAAACAAAAAGGCATAAAATCGTTATACTAGACATTGGAAAATATAAAAAGAAAAAAACTCGCCAAAATTCTAACAAAAAAATCCTCTTTGCGAACTTACCACTTGTCGGTGAGCATTGCTACGTCCAAATTGATGAACCTCATACCAGCTTCCTTGGCGGTGGCTTTTGCGATCAAGGTCTTTCCACACCCAGGTGGACCATGCAACAAAACACCCTTCGGTGCCTCCCACAGCTTCGATTGATTGAACAAATCTCTATGCCTCACAGGCAGCACAACTGACTCCCTCAGCTCTTGTATGACATTGTCCAGTCCAGCAATGTCCTTCCAGCTGACTGGAATATCATCAGGCACCACCAAGTGTGATGCAATCATCAGCTCATAATCGCTCAAGTTCTGAGTGTTTATCTTGAAGCCATCGCCTTCGCCGAGTCTGAAAAGGGTTAAACGTACATTACCACCCCGTGACAGGTGCAATACTTGGTCTCACCTTTTCAATTGCTCTTCGGCGCGTACTTTGGCCTTCCTTTTGTTCTTGCTTGTTGGGTCCAATTGATTCATCATCCATTTGACCGAATAAAAGGTAACGACGGACGCAAACGAAACACGAAGGATCAGTTGAAGGATCTCGTTGCGACTCAGTTGAGAGTTACCTAAGCTCAAGTTATTCATTTTCACACTAACTGGAAGATAACTAGGCGATTTTTATAATATCAAAAGCTGGCAAGGAGTTTCCTTTTAGAATTTAATTTAAATTTATTTTAGACGACGAAAATATCAAATACTCATTCCAATTTCACATGTTTTTGAACATCTTGCAAAAAAAAATTTAGTATAGTGACATTTCATGACAGATCGACTGGGTTTGTTTGATTTTGAGAACCTGTGTTCAGGATTCTAGTCACTACGTAGTGAAGTCAGATTTGGTCGATCTGATTGGTTGAGAGCCTGCAAATGCACTGCAAATCTAGTGAACTTTTTGTGAGGTAGCGACTGGATTATTAGTGAAAAATTTTCGACTAACATGTTACTGAATTTGAGAAATGTCATAAAGCAGTTGCTTCGGCTGGCAATTATTTGGGAAATGGCTGTACTTTAGAGTTTTTTGTGATAATTCTGATATTTGAATAGAAATACAGTTTTATCAAAATATGAATTGTTTTTTTGGAGGAATAAAATAAAAAGAATCAACTAAAGATAAAACCGAAGATATTTAACGCGTAAATATTTAAATTTTTATTTAGTTAAAATGGAACAAAATTCGGTTAAAGGAATAATTATTTTAATTTGATTGGGATACCGTGTGCAACACATCTTCAGATCATACAAATTGCGTGCATTATTGACTCTGAAAATCGTTTTATTAGAAGTATAACTTGGTCTATAATGTTTACTATATTAGCACATATTTATGTGCATGTAAACTCACTTAAAAAACTTGCATCTTATCTGTAGTCCATTTTTATACTTTTTGTGTCCTTTTTCATTTCTAACAATTCTGTAAAAAAAACTCAATTCACATAGAAATCCTCAGTGAAACTACGTAGTGTACATCCAATTATTACGAGGAAATGTCAACTGCATATGCAGTGAGTTTGAGCGTTCAGAATTCTAGACTTCACTAACATGTTAGTGACTAAAATCCTGAACACACCCAATGTCTTATGAAATGGAGAGAACAAAATCACATGACATTAAAATTGGTTGCTTTCTTGAGGAGAAATATGATTGGTGTATGATGAAACTATCAAAATAGTAAATTAAATCAAAATATTAACGAGTACGTAGTATATCCTTTCGTTACACTTACAGATATAAATTACATGACAAATGCGCTAATAAAAATACCATCAAACTTTCATGTTACTATTCCTAGTGTTGAGGTCTGTTCCCGTTCTTTCAGCACTAAAATTCGCAACTAGACAAATTGAGTGGATCTACAATTCTCTCAAAAAAAGACAAATCTCCAAAGAAGCACGGGAACGGGTTGAACAAAAAAGCTGCTCACTTTTAAACGTAATTTTTTTTGTATTGATTTACCAGCCAACAAAAACGCACTCATTTGACAGAACTTATATTTTTGCCCAAAGAAATTTCTTGGATTTACTCTCTCTTGAGCTCTCTCTTCTGTGAAAAACTACGAAACTTTGACGTACGGTAACTGGAATTCGCTATTTTTCGCAGTTTTAGTCACAACGGGAACAGTCCTACTATAATTCAATCATAATCGACACTCCATTCACAAAACAAACAAACTTTCTCATCTGTCTGCCATGCCAAGTCGCAGAAAACGAAATTTGTTTTTCCCCTGTTTTGTATTATTTTTTTGCTTGAGTGCGGTTAGACATGCGAAATATCGCCGGCAAATAAATTTTCCATCCTAAAGTTAGATTGAACCAAATTCCTATAAGATTCAGGAGAATTTCTAAATTTCTTAACTACAAAATGAGTAGCTTCAGTTTCGGAGGCACACAGCTGAATCGCAATGAGATCCTTCAGCTGATTCTTCGTGTATCACTGGCATCCGTTGTTACATTTTATTCGGTCAAGTGGATGATGAACCAATTGGATCCAACTAGCAAGAACAAAAGGAAGGCAAAAATACGCGCCGAAGAGCAGTTAAAGAGGTAAGAAAATATAAGAACTTTATAGATAGACTGCATCCATATTATTTTGTTTTAGAATCGGCGTAGGAAATGGTTTTAAAATTAGTACGCAGAATCTGAACGACTATGAGTTGATGATTGCATCGCATTTGGTGGTGCCTGATGACATTCCCGTAAGCTGGAAGGATATCGCTGGATTGGACAGTGTCATCCAAGAGCTGAGAGAGTCGGTTGTTCTGCCCGTTAGGCATCGTGATCTGTTCAGTCAGTCGAAATTGTGGGAGGCACCAAAAGGAGTTCTATTACATGGACCACCCGGATGTGGAAAAACTCTAATTGCAAAGGCTACTGCCAAAGAAGCTGGCATGAGGTTCATCAATTTAGACGTGGCCATTCTTACCGATAAATGGTAAGTTATTACGTCATTTTATGTTAATCCGGTTCTAGCACAGAAATATATTCCGCCTGTATGTTGCAATTACTAGTCGTAAAAAGTAATCCAATTAAATTGCTTGCAGAACAAGAACGGGTTTTTTGACACAATAACTTTGGTTTCTGTTGACTCTGATTCTTTTTTGTAGACGTTGAGGAAGCATTACTTTTAAGTATACCTGCCTTACGATGATTTGATTCCTCCCTGCGCGAGAACCTAGTCTATCTTCACAGTGATTGCTGGTGAAGTTTGCAAAGGGAAGTGATGAAGTCAAGATAATAGACAGCTTCGGTTATCACCGACATGTGTTTGCTTTTAAGCTCGAACAAAGTTAATAGTTCGTAAGCCTTTGACTAACTCTTTAACTTGTGATCTAAACAACCAATAGAATCATTCGAAAATTTTACCATGGACCTGTGGTTCTGACTGGGGTTTTCTCCTAAATATTTAGTACTACGACATTGCCACACTGAGCCTCTTAGTACCAAGATCTTTGCGTCTCCCTCTTGATTGGTTTTTTGCACAGGCCTACCACATGTAAGCGTTGTATGTCACAAATATTTGTTCAAAATTTCATCTATGCCTCACTGAATACGTCATGAGAGGCTAGATCTGGCATGGAACTATTTAGGCTTGTAATTGCAAAATCTCTATTTACATATTTATTTTACCTTTAAAATCTACTTCAACTATTCATAGTTAACTTTATTTCCAGGTATGGTGAGTCCCAGAAACTCGCATCAGCCGTCTTCTCGCTGGCTGTCAAATTACAACCATGCATCATTTTTATTGATGAAATTGATTCATTCCTACGCAGTCGCAGCTCTCATGATCACGAAGCCACTGCCATGATGAAAACCCAATTTATGATGCTCTGGGATGGTTTAAGTACACGAGCGGGTTCGACTGTCATCGTCATGGGTGCCACAAATCGTCCACAGGATCTCGATAAAGCGATTATTCGTCGCATGCCAGCACAGTTTCATGTTGGTCTCCCAACCGATGAACAGCGTTTGCAAATTTTAAAACTCATTCTCACGTCAGAAAATGTCAGTGATTCGGTTGATTATCATCATCTGTCAAAACTTACAAAAGGATTTTCTGGATCTGATCTTCGTGAGATGTGCCGCAATGCGTCTGTCTATCGAATGCGTGAATTCATGCGCACAAACGAGAAAGCTGTCAATTCATCTAACACCCCTGAGGAACTACATGCGAATGCATCTACTGAAATGCTTGCTATATCAATGGAAGACATGCTAAAATCCTATGGAAAATTAAAAGAATCCAAAATACACACTGGAAATCTTTTCGTAGAAAATCGTATAGAACTTGATTAAGGCAGCTTTATGCGACAATAACGTGATCGATGATCTTCGTAGAAAATAAGCTTTATTTGTATGTGGGAACATGTATCATTATAATCATTCACGATAAAATTGTAGAAAATATTTTTAACATACATATGTGGCCTATTTCACCAACTACAAGTAACAACTACAAATTTAAAGTTGTAAAGCACAAACATGGTGAAACGAAACTGATTGATTATTTTACGATTTTTGTGGAAAAATGTTTACAATTTGTAATTTAGTGAAATAGGACACTGTTCGAAGAGTGTTTGAGTACAGTAGATTATCGGCAGCTTTAAGAACTTTATCTTTGCATTTGAATCTGCTTGAATCTAGTATGTAAGACGTAAGTGATAAGAATAACAAAAAAGAAAAGAGAATTTGTCCGAAATATGAAACCGTGATGCATTATGCGAATGGCCTTCCAACAGAGTATTAGAGAAACTACTTAAAGTAGATCTTTGGCTGTACAGATGAATCGACTTGTTTTTTTATAGTATAGTTATAAAATTTTAAAATATCACATTTATTGAATAAAAATTTTAAAATTTTGCATAGCATTTCATGAATATTTGAGTTTTTGTTTTTATATTTCTTGATTTGGCATGGATTTTAGATGACCAACCAAAATACTAATCGTGTCTGCAAAGAGTTTGATCTGAATTGCGAAAATTAAATCTTCTTATTAAAATAAAAATTGAATTAGCTTCTACACTTTATTGCGAACTATTTATAGGTTAGGTACAATGTTTAAAGGTCAGTTTAGTGCCTTCTCTACTAGCTACCAAAGCTTCTTACCGAACTATATCTAGACATCAGGTCCGTTCGCGTACCCTACTAAAACGGCGAGTTTTTATGAAAATTTACGAATTTTTACGAGAAGCTATTCGCGTACGGAGTAGCTCTCTTTGAGAGAATTTTACCCCCACTTTTCAAAATTTGATAATCTACGTGTTTTAGTGCAAAAAGTACGTGAACGGACCTAATATGTAAGTACGAAGTATTTGTTGTACGATTTGCTGGCGTTCCATTTAAAAGTAACATATTTTAGCAGCACTGAACGCACATCAAAACAACGTATTGGCAACTCTTCATGCCGGCAAGGTAGTGTTGGAAGAAGACAATTTATTTGGGAAGCGTTTAGCAAAACTCAGATTTGTTGGAGATCCCACCGGAACGTTGATCGAATAAATCGTTGTCAAGACGAGTTGAATAGTGTAAATAGACAGGGTTAACGATGTAATCGCACCTCAGTAGGGCCTAATTGGTTACGATATCGCCTCTATGGTAAAATGTATCACATTGCTATGATGTACCTTTGCAGAAACGAGTGGCACTACGTTACTTGCGATCACGCTAGGTCAGTTCGCGTAATCTACCAAAACTGCGCATTTTTACAAAAAGCTATTCGCGTAAGGAGAATTTTCGTAGTTTTTCGCAGAAGAGTGCGTTCACGAGAGAGTAATAATTTTAGTTTCTGAAAACTGTCAAACCTGTCAAATCAGTGCATTTTCAACTTTGTTCAGCCCGTTCGTTAACTTTCTCGAAATTTTAATTATTATTGAGAGAATTTCATTCCATCTCTTTGAAATTTGATAATCTAAGAAATTTTGTACAAAAAGTAGGTACGCCAACAACAGTATGTGCACTGTCCACAGTATCCTTACCGCTAAGAGATGTACCTTCTTCACCTGTCGCCTAGCTTTTAGGACTTCATACATAGGTAATACTTAGGTAACTTGCACAGCAGAAAGACATGCCACACGATTGAAAATTATACGTCTTGGGAATAATCCACTGACAGAATGCAAGTAAATCCTTCAAAAAAAGAGGAAGGAAGTAAAAATTATTTCTCGAAACTCTCTTCTATAGAAAAAGTTTCTGGTGAAGCTATCTTTTGGTATATTTTTAGTTCTTCCTTTGAGAAAACATTCCAGATGAAGTTTGTATAATTATTCAGGCTACATTGTAGCTCATTCAAATAGACTCATACTGCTGTGAAATACCAAAGCACCTTATAATTTGAAAATCAAAAATCACAATGAACTTGGCAGCACCATAGGAAGAAAATTTCCCCCACGGAATGGCAATACCAAAGCATAGAGCATAAAATTTCCCCTTTACGAATGCCAGCCGAAAAGCAAACTAGCGATATTTAATTTATTAAAACGATTCCAACGCACACACCATCGCGCAAAACAAGCCAAAAGGGATTTTTCGTGTTACCCAAAATGTGTGTGTACTGTATTACCCAGAGATCTCTGGTGGTGCCATTCGAAATGACGGACGCCATTCGTGAGTAGAGTGTTCGAAGTACTTGAAGTGAAATTTTTTTTCGCCCGAAAATATTTTCGCCTCATCGAAAATATCCATACATTTTCCGTAGGAAAATAGACTCAAAATTTCTCGGACTGAAATTAGTTGTAGTGCAAATCACGTTTCCGCGCTGCTAACGCGAAATGTCATGTGCTCATTAGAAAACTCGATTTCGATCAGTGTGTGTGCTGAAAATCCTGAGACAAAAAACACCAAGACGAAGAGTAGTAGTGTAGTTTTCCTCATCTCTTCGACTTGTATCAAATTATAAGAAGAAACATAAGAAAAGAAGAAGAAGAAGAACAAAAAAAAAAATAATGGAATAGCTCACAAAAGAAGACGAGGAAGAACAAGAAACGACCAAGCGGTCGCATGAATGTGCCGTCGCTGTCGTGTGGTGAGATACAGCAGCCGCGACGAGTGAGCTACACTCAACGAGAACGCGAAAAGAGTGAGAGAGATAGCGTGAGGAAGATACATTCGCAAAGGACGAGAGACAAAAAGAGAACGATCACTTCATCGTTCGTCGGGGTTGAAAAGAAAGCTGCCGATAAATACGTATACATATAAGCTGGTTTTTTTCTTCTTTGGCTTCTTCTTCGGCTGTTTTTTCTTTATTTTTTTTTTTCGTTTTATTTCTTCATATTGCCTTGTATCTCGTACTTGAACGTAGTGGCTTTTGCTCCAGCGAAATGGATATAGTTGATGCGGCGATGTATCGTTATGTACGTTCGTGTTCTCTCTCAAGGAGCAGTTGCAGAGTATAAATACTGAGAGAGCGACAGTGCGGCGAATTAAGAAAAAAAAAAAAAAATGGAGAAAATCGGTGGTAATTTTCATTGTGCTGTGTAGATTTTTTTTTTTTTGGCTAATTTTCTAGTGTGACATATGAAATGTGCGTTTTGCGACGGGTGGTATATCAAAATGAAGTAATTACCTGCTGGGAGTATATAAATTGTTCATTTTCATTTTGGAGAGAGTAGTAACGAGACAAAGTGAGGTAAAAATAAATAACGAAAGAGCAGAGAAACCAAGAGAGAGAGAGAGAGTGAGATCCAACCCATAGACGTTTGTGTAGAGAATTTTTTGACGTTTTGCGCCAAAGAATGAATACACCCGTCTGTTCGTCTGTCTTCTGTTACGGGTAAAAAAGAGACTGCCATAGTCAGTGATAAAATACAGTGTGTGGTGAAAAAAGAAAAAGGAAAAAAAAAATCACTCGTGCGTGTGTGTGTGGTGCAGCAGCAAATATAACGAGCAACGAATGGTGAAGAGAGAACAACTTTTTCTTTTATTTCTTTCGTTGTTTCTTTATATATTCCTCTGCTTCTGTGTAAATTATTAATATTTCTTTTTTTTTATTCTCTAATTTTATATTTTCTGCTACAAATTTTGTCAGAAAAAGGGGACAAAATTTGAAAAAAAAAGGAATTAAAATATTCTGTGTAGTGTGTGAAGAAATAGTAAAAAAAAAAAAATATAAATGTGAATACGAGAGAAACTGTGATGTGATATAGAATTATATAGGAAGAGAGCTAGCTTGAGAGAGAGCCACCAACAACGAGAATTTTAGTTGAATTCGGATTTTTCTTTTGCTTTTCAAATTCCAATTCGGCAGCAGTAGAATCAATCCAGCAACCAGCAACCAGGAGGACAGCGACCAACAGAAATGGTATGCAATTTATGATGGGTCTTTTTTTTTTTGTATTTTCATTCGCCTTCTCCCTACTGTGGGGTTATGGAGAGAGGGAGAGGGAGTTTAGTTTTTTTTTTTTTTTTTTTAAATTTCGATTGGGTAATTAGAGTAGAGTTTTTTTTCGGGGGGCGCGTGTTATATAGAGAGAGAATTGCTTAGCAATTATTTTGCAAATGGATAGTTGTCGATAGTTGAAGCGGGTGTGGGTGAGAGGGAGTGGTGTGGGAGAAGTACAAGAAGAAGAAGGAGAAAAATCCGTGTATCCAGGCGAAAAATATTCCTTAATTCCTCTTTGGTTTCGATATTCGTATGTGCTTGTCTCGCTCACGCATCGTGTTTCATGCTCTTTGGTTCTTATATACATACCACCACACAGTCTGAGGTGAAACGATGACACCTAGTAGAGATTTTTTTTTTTTCTTTCGTTTTGCTTCGTCTCTAAAAATCTACTGTGAAGTGATGGTGTTTTTCTTTTTTAATTCTTTAAAAGCTTTTATTTAATTATTGATGAATTAAAATTGGGATTTAATATTTAGGATTAACCTTCGCAGAGGGTAACTAAGTAAGCTATTGTGTTTGAGGGTGGTTAAGAGGGTGGCAATTTGGTAATATGGTAGCTGTCAGAAGGTTGACACTACAGTATGTAGTGCAGGAACACTTGCTGTCTCTTAAAAAAGAAAGAGGGTGGCAACAATCTCATCCGACCTTGAACTGTGCAGCAGTTCCAGATGAACTCTTCGTTTGGGAATAAACGCAGATAGAACTGCGGTTGAGGTACTTAATAAGAACAGATGAAGTCAACTATTATTTAATTGATTGTTCGAGTTGTGCATTGTAAATTCGAGTGCAATCAGGAAAAGTACGAAAAATGTCAAAAGTTCATCTGAGGATTGAGGGAACGCCTTCTACCAATGGCATCAACTGTAGGCAAAGAAGGTGCTTCTTAAGCATTTGCTGTTGTTGGATGACTGTGCATAGGGACTAGGTATACCAAACAATTTTTGTGGGTTTTGTCTTTCTCGCTAGAATACGCTGAAATCTAGTCGATTTTCTGTTCTTGCGGTCGCTATATTCTGAGACATTTTCTTCCGAGTCTCCAAAAAACTCTTGTATTCAGTAACTACTTAAGGGTTGTTAACCAGAGTCTTATATGCAAGCTGTTTTACACTCCAATGCATGTCAAGTAATCTGCAAAGATCCTATTACGTATCGAACCTGGTTCCAACTTTTGACGAATCAGTTCTTAATACTGACCTCGTGCTTGCAGTTGGAGTCTTGGAGTCATAGCATCAGACTATGCATATGTGTGCATAGGACCGCACTCATAGAACAAGCATTGCTCAAGTCAAGGTTCCAATATTTTCTTATACTTTCTCCGATTTGACTGAGGAGACAGTTGTGTGTGATTTTTGTATTCGTTCCTAACTCACAGTTTCTTTTCCGTTCTAAGTACCTACTTTCTGAGCGGATTATTACATTTCGTAACTGTGAAAATTGAATGGATATGGTAGGAACTTGAGCACCAAACCTTTCCTACCTACATCGTTGCCATCCACGTTGGATTAAAAAAGTTCATAGTGACCCCCTCACAACAGATATGAACGGACATAAAAAGAAACATGGGTAGTTGGTTCGGAGAGGTCTTATCTTAAAAAGAGAGGCCATTTTTCAAGGTACAGTAAATTTCTCTAAGTACACATCGTCAGTTACATACATACATGGTTGTATGTGAAAAGACATGATTTTAAGATCTAGCGAAAACATCCGACTTTGATATAAAGATTTGAAACAAAATATTTTGACTATAAACCTTTCTATGTGTATTTCTCCCTCAGAGAGTAAGAAATGATTTTTAAAGAAAATTAGAACCTTTCAAAGACAGCGAGGACAACACTTATACATAGTTGTGTGTTGCCTTGCCACTTTAAGTAGAAGTAAAAAGCAGTCAGGTACTAAAATGATCAGATAAGTAATTAATCGGCAAATGTGCATGCTACGTACATACGTATGAAATGTAAATTAATCTTATCGTTTAAATGACGGTTATGCAAGCAGAAGACTAAAAATATAAAATTATTGATCTGCTTGGATAATGCTTTTGTTTTATAATTAGCACAAAAGCGGATATGCTTACAACATTTTTTTTGTTGCATCGTGGATGTGTTATTTTCATAGTCCGAGATCTACCAGCACGCACAATTCGCAAACTTGAGTAATCGATGTCAGTAACACCTCTATGTACTAAACAAAGATTCTACATACTTTAAACCATAGCGGGAATACCGTTAGATATTACTTCGCGAGGCTGGTTAGAAATTTAGGCACTGCTGTCTCTATTTGCTTTTTCCCCTTTTAAAGCTTCAAATCGATGCAGCTCGATCGTTAAGATGGAATAAATCTTAAACCAGTCGCCCTGACCTCATCATCCGTGGCGGACAACATTTTTCAAATATTTGGCAAGCTTTTATATTCAACAAATTTTGTCAGGAAAAAATATTTCTTACATATATGTAGCCCTTGCAAAATTCTCTTTAATTTGATATGCCACATGATGTGAAACAAAATAATTTTACTTGTTTTTTTGCCCTTCATACAATGTTGGGCACATTGTAAGGGCCCTTAAAATTAAATTTATTGCCGCCATCTTTTGCGGGCTGCCACATAATGTATCCATAGCGAAAATTTCAGCTCTCTAAGTCTAACGGTTCAAAAGTTACAGGGCTCTGACAGACAGACAGACGGACGGACAGACAGACACCGTTTCAAACCCATAAGCGTTCTGTTTTTCCTTTTAAGATCCGGAACACTAAAAACGTCGTACGCCATTTTATAGGACTCAAAAAAAAATTAAAATATCAAATTAAAACGAAATCGTTAGAGCCCTTTACGAGAAAAAGTAAATTTTGTTAAGTTGGCTATAAGAAAAGTACTATTATTAACAATTTTGGTCAACCATATGTCATTTTGCAGAACTTAACCAAACTAATTTAAATATGAAATTTAAAGAAAATCGAAAAAGCAAATATAATATATTGTGTAATCCGTTTTTAAGAAATAAATTTCTTAGCAAAATTGGCAATAAGTACCGTTGTCAAATTGTTTTGGCTAAAATGTGGTACGTCATCTTATTGTCTGTACTAGCCCCAGTGTGGAATTTGTACGAAATCGTCTGAGCCGTTTTTGCGTAAATCGGCTTTTTGCAAAAATAATTATAATCAAAGTATGTACTGTTGTTAACAATTTTGGTAAGAAATTTTATGTGTAATTTGATTGGAATTTTTAAATCGGAATGAAAAATCGTCAGAGCCGTTTTCGAGAAAATCAATTTTTTTTTTGTAAATTTGGCTTAAAGTAAAGTACCGTTAATAATAGGGCTAAAAAAAAATTTAAATTTTACCTCTAGGGATTGCCCAACTGACCCTAGATATGAAGTTTGATCAAAATCCGTCCACCCGTTCAGGCTGTAGCCTCATGCACACACAGAACAGAATTGGGCGACGTACTTTTTCGAGCTTCTCTATCGTCTTAATGTCAGAATTGATTCATGTCTCGAGTTCGAATTTACGAATCCAATACTTGCCCTACATTATTATTATATGTAGGTGCAAGAAAAAAAGGGGTACAAACACATACCATGCTGTCTAATTTCTAGAATTATAATTCAATTCTAAAATTGGTTTTACTTAGTCACTCTTTTGCACGATGATGATATGTAATGATATTGGCGAAAACCGGACTAGAAATGAAACACCATAGAGCAATAAACGAAACTTATCTGCTAGAACTTAATTTTTATACAAATAAGTTACACTTAAATACGAATGAATAAGGTCAAATGCGAAAGGAAGACCGAATAGAAGACGTCGTCGCTTCGCAGTGAGAAACATTAAAACCGTGAGTATCCCGCACAACATGTACAGTCATATTTTTATTTTATCTTTTCAAATTGTTGGTACGTTTTCGCGTCCATACTACTTCAGCACCTTATTTTTCCTGCTTTACGGATGGCGAAAGTGTGTGTGTGATCACCTCATAGCCAGTAGTGTTGTTTTTGGATTCTCTACCTTTCGTTTATAAACCATGTTTTCCGTAAGGCTAAAAACAGAAGTTTCTAGACGACAGTGATTTTTTTTTTTATCAACATACCATCAAGCCCGACCTTCAAACGATGTTCAAATCATTAGGATGGAAGAAATGTAGAAAATTTTACAAATAAGTATTAAGTTCAAAAAAAGCGGTAATAAGTACAGAACGGATTGCCAATTTTCATTAGTTTTCACTGATTTGAAGATCGTTTGAAGGTCGAGCTTCATACGTACAGTATGGATCGTATATTTCATGAAGAAAGGTAATCACTTTCGTTGACTGGGGGTACTAGAAAGGTTTCCAAAATGTAGAGTATCCAAAACCAACACTACTGAATATGAGGTGATCACACAAATACATTCGCCATCCGTACAGCAGAAAAATATGGGGAGCTGACGTAGTGTGGACACGAAAACGTACCAACAAATCATATAGATAAAATGAAAATAAAACTGTGTGTGCAACTCCAGATGTAGTTTTAATATTTCTTTCTTTGAAGTACAACGTCTTCTAGTCAGTTTTCCTTTCAGTATCAAGCGCATAGGACCTCATTCGTTCCGTGCATTGTGAGTCAGTTGAATTGTTAAATATTTTAGTGTAACTTATTTGTATTAAAAATACATATCTAGTACAGTAAGTATATAAGTTGCGTTTATTGCTCTGTGGTGTTTCATATCTAGTCTTGATTTTGCCAATATTTTTTATTATCACCGTGCAAGGGAATGTGTTGTGAAATCAATTTTAGAACTGAATCATAATTCTTAAAGACTGTAAGAATCCATCGTCCGGATTAGATTTTAGAAACTAAAAAGCATGGCCAGAAAAATGGGTACAGAATCAGCATTCGAAATTGTTGAGACTTCTCTGTAACTGGTTATAGCAAAATGACAAGCGTATGAAAGAGACTTTGAAGAACTTTCTATGTACAGTCTACTTTGTTCCTTTTTTTTGTATCTTTTTTTTCAAAATATGCTTACGTGTCAGTGTTACATATTGCACAATATAAAGTGAGGGATTTCATTGATTTAGAGACGGTTTATGTAATATGTTTTTTTGTTCGTCGACTATATGGATAAATTTGCGAATAGAACTCAGCCTATGCAGCTTTACGAGATCGTAGTTTGCGTCAAGAGTTTGCGAAATAGGCGCTTGAGCATTTTTATCTTTGTTGTTACTTTTTTTCGTGAACAAGAAAGATTACAGCCTTTGGGCCCTGGGGTGAGGGCCCGGGAAAAAAAAGTCAAAATGTTAAAAAAATTTTCGTTTTTGGGCCTTTAGTTTTGGGCTAGGCTGAAGAAATTTTGGATACAAGATGCTTGAAGAAGGAAGCAATACAAGTGGATACATATTTTAAATCCGCCCACTCTATCAAAAATTCACTTTTTTCAGAATTACATTTTAAGTAAATGTGTAGATATTGATAATTGCTCTACAAATCATAAATATATTGTGTATAGCCAAAAAACAAAAAACAATTTTTCTTCGGTTTCATTACATACAATTCTGACATATTAGTCATAAAATGACGATCATTTGACTATCAAATTGCCTTTTTTTGCGTTTTCAAAAACGCCCATAGTGCATTACATGTTGGTGAGATAAAGCGTTAAATGCTTGAAATATTGCCGATACTGAATATTATTTTTCATTAGCAAAGGGGTTTTTGTTCCTTGTACGGATTCTGAATATCTACATATTTTAAGATTCAATAGCCAGTCTATTCGGAAACTGAAAACCTTTTTTTTTTTGTATCGGGCTCTTGATCCTCGAAAGTTTTCAGATCGGGAGATAGGCCCAATCAATTTATGACGTCAATTTTATTGTTGCTAAACCACTGCTTACCTGTTTGGATAGTACCTAGTTTCGGACCGTTAATGTGCTGAAGGGCTAATTTTAGAGAGATGTTGTCCTTAGTGTATAAGCAGCATAATATTTTGCAATATATCAACGTATGAGTACTGATTTACTACACTTATGATTCAAAATATTGGCTAAAACCCATAGTAGGAAAACAGTCCCAAATCGTGATAAATACTACATTTACCATGATCCATGGTTCTCGTGCTATATCTAGAATCTTATTCTATATTGAAAGGACCCTTTACGTACTAGTAAGATCCACTTCTGTCATGCAGGGCAGGATTACCTACATCAGTGCCCATGAAAATCCTTGAATTTTAAGAGCACCACGTCAAATGGTTTATCGCAAACCTTTAAATAAATAAATATTAGGCCGTAAGCAGCCCATAGAGGGCACAGGCCTAGCTTCTCACAGCTGTACGTATTGTGCGTGGTATACATTTCTGTACGTACAGAAGGGACCTACAGTTTTATGCCGCATCCGAAGGGCAGGGGGGTTTTTGAGAAGCTTTCTCATGACAGTAAGTACTCTTGGATGTTTGTCAGACGCTCGCAAGAGGTGGGGCCGTGAAAAAAACTGTGGTGTTATTTTCCTGGATACGAACTCGGAACCCCTTGCACAGTAGTCCAACGCACTAACCACTGAGCCACGGCACCCACAAACCTTTATACATATTTTTTATAAGTGTATTTTCTTGAGAAGGGGCTTAAAACATGGACTTTGAGCATTGGGATTGTGTTCCTTCAGTGTGAACACCACAAGACAAATTTACGTCATCAGCAATTTGCGTAGATAATGATGAAGGATGCGCTCTGTGGTAGAGGTGCCTTACAAGACATTTTACCATTGCTGGATACAGAGACTTGGAGAACCGAATGTTTCAATCTTTTTTAATATTTCGTAGCATTTATTATCATATTTGTCGAATATCCCAAGAGTTTTACGATTTTTTGTTTGAAACAAACTTCTCATTTCGCATTCCGCGACCCACTTTTATAGAAAAAAAACTTCTCATAGGATTGAAATCGCTATAAAATCATCTAAAAGCAGCTGTTTGAATTTTTCAACATATACACATATGTATACATCCGTACATCGTAACTCACACATATTAAGAAGAATAAAACACCTTACAAAGTGAAACATTTTATTTCTCCTCTGCACAGTGTCTACTTTTAGTTAGACAGACTGTGTGCTTTAGAGAATTCACCTTGCTACAAAATCAAGGACGCGTGGTGAATTCGCCTCATATAAAGTTGCTCTGCTTTATTCACCTCGTGTTGTTTCTTCATATTGTTAGTATTCCACACTATTTTCATTCCAATTCCAACTAGAAAAAAAAGCGCACACATTGTAGATAAAAGTCCAGCAACAATTCAAACATCGGCTAACATAATAAGAAGACAAATATTTGTTTGAAGAGGCAAACTGTCTATTCGTACATAATGTAATTTCCATGTAACTAAATGGGAAAAAAATCGCCCACACGTTCGCGAGTAAAAGAGAGACAACTCTACTCGCAAAATACTCGATAAATTTGTCAAATGGTATGGAATTGCATCTCGAAAAGGGGTTATAAGCAAGAAGGAGAAAAATGCCAAGGTTCACTACTGGTTTTTGTCACTGTCACTGAATTGAATATACAACTTGTATTCCTATGAGTGTGTGCAGTCCAAATCTAAGTAGCGTCACACAATTGGACAATAAAGACAAAATGAAAAGAAGAAAAAGCAAAACACAATCATCATAGCAAGAACATGTGCGCACCATAATTGCGAAATGTGTGTAGAATCTTTATTTTTCAGCGGCTAGCGCATACACACACCATTGCATTTGCTCTCTCTCTCTCTCTCTCTCTCTCTCTTTTTGTATAACTCGCGAGAAGGGAAAACTTTTTCAATCATAAAAGAACAAAAGGAGACGAATTAGAAGATGAAAAAAAATGTCAAAAAATCTTCTTTATATACAAAAGAGAGCGAGAATGAGAGACCAGCCGACGAAGATGCGAGAAACCGAAAAAATTAACGAAAAATGTGACTTGTTCATGTTTGACAAGTGACCATTTTTGCTCCCCCTACACAAAAGGGCTCACTTATTTACAGGGTACACTTTTTTTTTCTCTAATGTTTCTGTTCGTTTTTTTTTCTCTGCTGTTCGTTTTGTGTGGTGTCAGTTTCCTTCATCTCTTCTAAACACCGGCTTCGATTTTCCTTTTTGTTTCTGTTGATTAGTTGAGGTTTTGTCGTTTTTTTTTTCTTCCTTGTTGTACAGCCTTTTTTTTACTGCTTTTTTCCACGTAATTTGAACCAATTTTGTAATTTTATGTAGAGACTTGTGAATAAAACAGAACAGAAACAGCGTGAATAAAGATGAGAATGAAGGAATTATGTAGTTTTTTTTTTTTTTTTTGGGGTTGGTTGGTAGGTAGATATTTGAAAATCTAACAACTCTTCTGGTGCTGTTTTGATTTTGTTTTCAAGTTTTCTTGCTTCTCCTTTTGCATGGATATTTGGTGTTGGGTTCTTTTAGATTTTCTTTTCTGTTTATTAGGAGTGTAATTTGATTAAGATTTTGTTAGTTTTCAAGTGTAGAGTATGTACCTACCGAATCTATAGAGGATTTTGATGATAATCTAAAGATGCGAATCTGTCATTTCAGAACATAAACTTCAACTTTTGTAAGAGGAAAAAAAAATGAATAGGTAGGTACCTACCTAGGTATTGAAGGCTTTTGGGTTTTGTATTTAGCAATTTAAATATGTTTTTATTTGCCGACAGCACTAAAAAATGTCATTGGTGCACTTTGTTTGTGACACGTAAAAGTGAGGTTAAAGAGAATTTTACGAAAATGGTTTTGTAGGTACGGATTTCTCTGTTTAAAGATGATGTACCTACAGCATGCTTTAACATTTGTAAAATGAACTGTGCTTGTCTCAGTACGAGACAGAGAAGGCTCATAAAACAAATTTTTAGCAGAATAAAAAAATACATATCAGGTAGGTAGGTAGTATGTTGCGAGGATCGGAATAAATGGCTATACAAAGACACCTATGTATCCATGCAATGCAAAGCAGCTTTAAGGCACTTAGAAGAAAGTATGTAAATGTAAATTTCGAGGGATTTGAAATACAAGTTTTTGTCAGAAATTTGGCAGAACAGATAGGTGGGCAAGTACTCTTTTGGGCTGGATTGAGAAATCAGATTGAAAAAGGATTGAGCTTCAATCTACGTTTCCACTGTACCCGTATTGAGGGATCAAGTTAGAATCGAATCGATAGAGGATTGAGTTTCGAAACTTCTCCATTTCACTTGCATGCGTCCAAATATCTCTATTTGTCCTTTCTTACTCTTTACTTATTTACACAATATTTAGACGTTATTCAAGTTGAAGCCAGGTTTAGTCCGTTTTTAAATACTTAACTAGCGCAAATCGAGTTCAAATGTAACAGTGTTAGAGTTAGAAACATACATTTATCGATTACCTGCGTTGAGTACTTGATAACTGACATTTTGGGTTTGTGTGTGAGTGCGTTTTTCCTATACCTATGAATTCGATTGTGTTTGTGTTTTCATCTGTCAGTTTTAATCGATCGTTTCATATTAAATTAGAGCAGTTCGAAAGACTCACTACTGAAATTTTTAGTAGGTGTAAGTGTGCGTAGTGCACATAAACCTGAAAACGTCAAAAAATATACTTCAAAAATGTAGGTAGGTAGGTACCTCTCACCACGTTTTTCAGCCACTGACAGCTTTTTTGACACTTCTGCATTGAGCTTAGACTTTGTTGCTTGTTGTTTTTGCTTTCCAGCCAAATTTGAAAATAAATTATGACAGTGTACAGCGGCTTGCAAAAAAATAGCTTTTCGTAAAAACAAACTCGCTGTTTTTTAATGCAAAACTGACACTACTATTAATTTAAGTAAAAAAAGGGAAGAAAAATGTAGTATCATACGAGCTTAAGTGGAAAAGGGAAACCTACGAAAGCTGTTACATAAGTGATGGCTAAGGAGTGGTGTTTATAACGTTCTTTTGCACATTGCGATGCATGATTGTCCACAAAAAGTATAGTTAACCCTGAATGATGTTTGGTCGAACACTTATGTATTGTGTTGGTTCCAATAACTGCAACTTTGCCTGTTGACATTGTTACTGAACCAAAAATAGGCTTCATCCCAAAAGATGCATTTTTGGCCAAAATCCGGTTCTTCGGCCAACATACTCCCCGCTATGGCAGATATGTTTTGTTTCATTTTGCACCAATCTCTGTCTGGTTGGTGGCTTAAGGTTTAGTGTACTCACGCTCAAACTACTCCATGACGACATGTACCTAAGGCAGAATTTCGATAATATTTTTTTAATAATTTCCGAACGCTCGGCCAGCGTGAAACGATGCATAATAAAATGCCAAACCTTACTCAATATTTTGACAGCTGAATGTCATTGCTACTCTTGACAGTTGTTGGAACTTAACAAAAAGAAACATTACTATGTGCCTGGTCACCCTTTTGTAGGATTCGTCAAAAAATTCGAATTCGAGATAACAATTAGTTCTAACGATACTGTTGAAGTTTCATGTTTAATAAAAGTTTAGTGAATACTACCATATTACATTTAAACTTATGAATTTCTTCTTAGCATACCGTCATAGGGCAAAGTGCCAAGTTAGTGTGTGGTTGGGATGTACAATTCATACATATGTGTTTCTTTAGGGTAGTCCCATTTTTTGTCAGAATTATTACCTACACCTTGTCATACTTATTTAGTCCCAGACTATGTTTTTTTTTTTTTAATTGAAACATTTTCAAACCCATGTCCAATAGATGAATATTATCACCACTGTCTGTCGTTGATGGTAAAAATAAAAATAAATACATATTTTGTGCTACAAAAATTTGAATTTTATTGTTTCCAAGAATCGTAAAATTTTGAGTTAGTTACCGATACAAGCAGACATAATAAAGAGACTAAAAAAGAAAGAAAAAATTACGGATCCAATCTGATCCTAGGTCCGCTGAAAATACATATGTACATATCTTAATTACGCCCATTAAAGTGACATAAAATCGAATTTTTTTAACAGCCAATCCATTTGTTTAACTAGCTTTATTTTTTACGTAAGTTATTGCAATAACCTCATTAACATATCACTTGTCTGAATCAATACAACTAAAATGTATGGATGTAAAAATAAAATTAAAATAAATCTAATTTCTAACTTTTTTGACTTGGCAACGAGACTATAAGTTGGGTGAGGTAATCTTGAAGACATTTTTAATGAAATTAGCCTTTACGGAATCTTGGTAGTTTCAACAAATTGTTACAGGCTTTTTTTGGCACATGAAAGACCATTGTATAGTGAATATGATGAGAATTTAAGTCGTATATTGAAGATCTCGATCCTTGCTATCAGATTTGAGAAGGCTTACTTAGAAAAAAGATATTGCAGCTCTGTTTCTACCCATAAAGAATCTATTTTTAGCCTAATCCCTGATATTGACAGCATGCACTCATGTCGCATTACTTCGGTATGACTGGATACAATGTGTCACGAGCGAGTGATTCTGTAGGTGAGCTTTAGCGACTTTGGAAGGAAACATAAACGCCGCGAGTGATGCAGCAAGCTTTCGACTGATGAAATTTTCAAAAAATTACTATTCTGTAGATGACGTCAAATGTGCACTCAGTGATCGAGATTATCGGCCTTATCTGCTGGCCTACTCATCACTTTCTGCGGAAGGTTTTAAATGAAAGGAAAACGAATTGAAATGAGTGCGACTTTGTGTAAAGATTTTCTCAATCCACTCATTCACTAGACAAAAAAATGATAATTTTTAATATAAAGCAGTCAACAAGCAGTACAATAAGCAACTTTGGAAAATATGTGTTTTCAACCCATGTTGTGTTATATCAAAGCCCAAGTCCAAAGGACTATCGAAAGCATAGATGATCCTAAATAAGCACGGCGACCTAAAGCGATCTTGTGCTGTCCCTTGTGTAGTTTGTGTAGCTATAGAAAGTTTGACTTGAAGAAGCCGTTGTGCTTGCACATTATATTTTAAGCTGTTTCGGTCCGATTGGAAACGGCCCATTTTCTTGAGATAGTAGTTGAGAGAGCAGTGATTAGTAAGGACCTCAACTGTGAGAATGTCTAGATATTTTTTTTTTCTGCTCCTAATCTTCATAAGCGGCTTACCAGAAACTCCCTCATGCCTAGGGACCAAGACAAGAGTGATTCTATTGTGTGCTGTGAGCTGCAGAAGTTCTTGTAGACAGTTCCAAACAAGTTAAACGACAAGACAGCTTTAAGTGCTGCTTGACTATCTGACATTATATATATGTTTGATATACGATTGCATTGACCTCTGCTTGGAAGAGGATGGTGGATTGGCCAAGTGAAGGGGAACGTTTGTTGTTAGAACCGAAGACAAATTGCAGTTTCGAGCCAGCAGTGTAGCAATCAAGTGTAGATGTGGTTAGAAGGATATCATGATTATCCCAAAAAGTGCGATTCGGTATAAAGATTGTGAAGGGGTGATTGATTTCGTGCTCTATGATTTGCATGAAAGTTAGAGATTAAGTGTACTAGCAGCCGCAGTCTTCAGATTGTGAAAGCCTCTTTCGATTCAGGTCTAAGCCTCTTAAGTTGCACTCCAAATGAAGTTTCAACCCGATTGATTCAATTGAGACAGCTCACACAAACAAAAAGGAAGAAAAAACTTAGATACATTTTATAAATATTTTAATGCCAATAATGCTGGCAAATAAATGTCCTAATCCATTGTAGGATGGAATATTATTTTCGTTTTAATTTTTTCCTACTTTTGATAGTTTATGAAGCTTGCTTGAGTTCATTGTGGGCAACTAGAGCGGTTGGAAGAAATTGAGTGCGCTTTTCGTTGGGTTTTGACATAAGGTTTATTCCACTGAAGTTCCTTGTTGTTGAGCCTTTAGTGCTCAGTGTCCCAAACATAAAGGACCAGAGTTGTAAGAAATAAGGTATTTGAGTAAAATCCCACAAGACTGGCGAAATTGAATTTCCCTTAGATTGCATCGAAGTATTGACATTGCGAATCTACTGAAGAGCGCGCAACACTTTAATTGACATTTCCAGTGACGAAACTAGCAGCTGGAAAACGTGACATATCTCTCGTCAAATAAATCTGTTCTTTTTTGTGTGCTACTTGAGAGTATAATCCGTATTCCGATTTCAAATAAGTTTCTGTACAAAGACGCAATGTTTTTTTTTTTTCTGATGGGTTTACTGCGTTTCACGGATGATGAAACATGGGTGCAGGTGTTGAGAGGTGGCGTGTCAGCGGGTGTAATGGAAACCAATGAACAATTTGCAATTATATTTATTTCACAATTTGCACTGTTCCGAATTCAAATAAGCAAAGGAGTTTGTGTTCTTTGTATTTGAAATCAAATCATTAACGTTTGCTATCTGTGACCACGCGGAGATTGCATATTAGTGAACATATGTGTACGAATATACATTTCTGTTGGCGTAATGTCGTCTGTCTATTGGTGTTGGCATATTTCAACGAATATTAATTAATAAATAAGAAAATATACATATGTATAAATGCAGCGTGTAGTTTGGGGAAAGGAGGGATGGGTGGGTGGTTTTTGGATGAAATAGAGAACAAATGATTGATGAGAATGCTTAGCACATTTGGAGTGTGGCCTTCAAGTTGACGGTCGTCGTACCTTTGCGGGGGTGGAATATTCAGTTGGAAACAGTGCATTTGAATCTTTTTTTCTTTTCTTTGTTGTTGTTGTTGCTGACTTATTTGATCGATGATGGGGGATTCTCTAATCTAAGTGTCGGCTAGCCGCGCGTGCTACACTTGGGGTGATTGAGTCATCGAGTGTGTGCTAGACTTTGTGATCACCAGTTTAATTTACAATCGTCATCTAAGCTTTATCCGTTTTCTTTTTTTATTAACCGGTACTGTTTACGCATTTATCAGGCTCTATTTGACTTAAGTGCATCGAATTAGGTAGCTAGGATGACGCGCTTTTTCCTTATGTAGCGGTGTAACTGATCGATTTTGAATGACAATGATATCGGTTTTTGATCCGTTTTCTGATGATTTTTTTTTTTTTTTAAATTATTGATAAGCTTATAATTTGACGAGAATACTCTTTTAAGATTAGATAAGATTTTGTTTTACTTATCGCAATCTGATTAACGTGTTCATTCAATTTTTTCTTTTTTCTTTTTTACATGAAACTGAATAGGTCAAGTTTTCAATACCACCGACTCAATCAATCGGAAATTGATTAGGTGTAGGTTTATTTACTTTATTTCTTTATTTCTGTTGGATCCAAATGGTGGAAGTACTGTTTCACCCGAACGTTGTATGGAAGTTCCTTCCGACGCACATTAAATTTTGTTTTTAAGAGTTGTGTGTAATATGAATTGGTTTGTGGGCGATTTTAAGAGAAAAGAAACTTGAAACAACTTGGAAAGCATCCGAGGGCAGAGGGGCTGACTGTAATACTCTTGGGTGTACCCCCAAGCGAGAGCGAACGGTTAAGGTTTCTAAACCCTTTCAGTCTTGTGGGTGGAAGTGGTAGATAGACATTAGTTCTGAGGAAGAATTTTATGATAACACAAGATCTTTCACCATCTATTACCGATCGGCAACATAATAAGATACAATCACGCAATCAATTCTTCCTCTGAATAGAGCTTAACGGCTGTATAAATGTTGCTATAGATCCTACAGAAGTCGCTTGAAAAGAGTTTTCCGCTTTAGTAGAATTGCAACATTTTGTTTGTCTAAGATTGAGAGATACTGCTGTGTATTGAAAGGCTTATTAATGTCGCTATACCCAATGATTTTGAGAAGCTGTGAGACAATAAGCCGCTGTAGATTTTGAACACTACTGTATATAACGAAGATATACGCAAAATGCATAAACCTTTGTTGGACATCCTTTCATGTCTTGATCCAAAAAGTTTTCAAAATGCCAAAGACCGCGTGACATTTTATTGGTCGCTTGCTGAGGTGAAGGCTTGTTGTCTACTTTTGACAGCTTGTATATAAAAGAAAATAGCCTTCTTTATAATGCACTTATTATACGCGACTATGTGTGTGGATTAGCTCAACAAATGTTCTACCTAAATTTAGTTACTGTGCAATCAATGATTCGGTTCACTGCTGGAAGGAGTTTAAAACGTTCTTTAAGTGTCCATTTACTGCTCATTGCTCAGCAAGCAGCAAATACAAACGAGCGAATATTTGAAAATTTTGACGTTTCGTTCACACTTTTTTTCTTTATCTAGTCGTTGCCATTTGTAATTTTCATTTGTCATTTGCTAAAGAAAAAAAAAGAATTGTGAGGTTAAACTCTCGCGAATGTTTTGGTCGTGGAATGTGTATAAAGTTTAACAATTTGACAGCGAATGACGGGAAATCAGTGAATTTTTGATTTCTTTGAAGAAACTAATTACAATTTAACTTGTTTTGTATAAATCCATAAATACACTGAGCTCTCTTCTTTGGGAATAGTAAAACTGTTTGTCCTCAGTTCTTCCATTCGCTGGTCGCTGAGGTGTGAATGTCCCTTAAGAACTAGTTTCCAATAATCCTTTAACTAAATGGATCTTGAAAACTATCAAAGAATTATAGCCCTGCTGTAATGTATGCCATTAAATCAAGATCATTACTCATAATCAGTCTTTATAACTATTAAAATAAGTTTATTTTAGATTTTGTATGTAAATAACCCTTACATGAGGTTATGGTAGCGCTGACTCACACCGGCGCCAGCGCGAGTAGGTAGCTCTGATAATTTGCGGTTTGTGTTATGAGTAAATTTTAAAGAGTTCCTCCAGAAGTCAACAGGTCATTTCTTCCGGTTTTAATTGTTATTTCTCATGAGAATTTTGCGGTCGCTTTTGTAGCCATATCGTTTTGTGACACATATTTTTATATTCGGCTAATCAAAGGACAGATTTTATTTGTAGGTTCGTCATTTATAAACCGCATAATTCGCTATTCGATGAGTTTGGAAGGAATGGTAATTGTTCCACTGAAAGTAGAGCAACGAATTGGTTCATAATCATTTTTGGGATTTACCGCTAGACCTATTAGAGGGAACTCTTGGCAAAGTGTTCGTTTGTTTAGGGGCAGTACTTGGGAAACTTAAGTAGTTGATTCTGTGAAACCATGCAATTTCTTAAGAACTAGGTACCGCCAATGCTTTGAGTTGAGATTACATGTTTTTCCAAGCAAGGACCTCTTACTTAAACCTTTTATTTTTCGCCCTGAATCTTTTAAAGTGCCTTCTCACATCATCATGGCAAGAGCAAGGGTAAGCAAGCACATCGCGTTCATAATAGTGAAAACATGCAAGAAGTTTTGACAGTTGGAATACTCGATATCGGTTCAGTTTCATTTGATTGCCAGCCAGCAAACTGACGTCTGATAATGGTGCTCTGTCAAAAGTTTCTTATAAATGTCAAAAGTGAAATGAAGTGGGAAATAGAAACGGTTTGCTTCACCCGAGACTCTAGTTTAAAGACGTTTTTTTGGGGGCAACCAACTCTTCGTTCCCATAATCTAGCGTGCTTTCACCAATTTGAACAGGCTCGAAGGTACAGTACACATACGCCTCCTCAAACTTGCCTATAGGTATGTTCAAATAATTGGCATTTTTTCACAATATCCGTCAATATATTGGTTCACTTTGGAGCTGACAGTTTGTAAAGCTTGCCTGACATTCTATTTGTGGTTTCTGTCTCGACTATGCACAACGTAAGAACAGGGAGCTGCACGAATATTTATTACGTTTATATGTTGGATTGAACCCGGATTCAACTCGGGTTGACTGCCATGTAAAACGCAGATTGGATTGAAAAAGGATTGACTCAATCCGATCACAAATATTTCTGCGATTGAGTTGACTTTTTTAACATAAGACGCCAAGTGAAAAATTTAGTTTGACAGATAGAGAAAAAAGATAAAGAAGGTTAGGAAATCTCTCCTTCTATCGTCTTTTGTATATTGCGTCCAGATGTTTTCCTCAGTAAAGTAAAAAAGTAACAAACGACGGGGAGAAATATTCGGGGTCATGCGAATAAAATGAAGTAGTGTCAAACTCAATGTCATCGTCTTTCGACTCGATTCTAGCTCGATCCTTCAATCGAGCTCAAACCAGTTCTATAAATGTTGTAATTGAGAGTTTTGTGGCACAGGGATGGACTTTATTCAAACGGGAAACGATTTATAAGTCTTATTCGATAGGAAACACTTTTCTCTGCGCCGTTTTCAGCTCTGATAATGCTCTGGTTTTAACCTGCACTAAATAGGGAGCCCCCATCCTATATTAATCTTTTGATATTAGTGTATATTCCTTAAGAAATAATTTTTTTTAACAAATTTTTCCTTTTCTTTTCAGAGACTCAAAGAACTCGACAGCCTGACCATTTGTAGTTAGCAGCTTAGTTTTTACTTTCATATTGTAAAACTCATCTCGCCGAAAAGAAGAGAAAAAATAGTTGTCAAGATCAGTAATGAGTCTCAATGGACATATTTGAATTCGCCAATAAATATTAACGACAATAGATGCCCCCCAAAACAAAACAATACCAATAGATTAATAATAAATGTTTGAACATTCGTCAATACCACCTCTACCAGTGCCACCAACATCGTTGTCTTCTTCGGTGTTGTTGCCAACGTTCCCATCATTATCATCATCAGTAATAGCAGGATCATCATCAGTTGAAAAACTGTTAATTTCTTCTATGTCACGGTTCTCCTTAGCTTGGTTGTCGCTGTCGTCTATTACATCGTTTATATTGTCGTCATCACTGTCGTCTTCATCGTCGCCGTTGTTGTTGTCGTCGTCGTCGTCGTCGTCGTTATCGTCTTTATTGTCGCTATCATCGTTTTCATTAACAAATAGAACAAATGATTTCCTTCCAAAACGTTAAATTCAAATTTATAATAACTAAACAATTATTATTCAACAAGACATTCAATTTTTTACTTGAACCACAACTGGAACAACTGGAACAACAACAACAAAAACAAAAAATCAATCAAAACTCAACAATTGTGATCAAATCGAAGGATAAGAATAGAAGAAGCAGAATAAGAAAAGATAAAGAAGAATATAGAATAGGAAAAGAATCAGCAATAAGCTATAGCTTCAGTAAGAGAGAAGAAAACTTAAGAGGTAGATATAGAAAATACAATACGATAAGGACAAGGACAAGAGGAGGAGGAGGAGGAGGAGGTGGTGGAGGAAGTTAAATAAATTTATCCAATAGATTTCGAAAAAAGTTCCTCGCGCGATAATCCTTAAATTCCTCGCAAAATAACACAAGAAAAAAAAAACAGATTTGAACAACAGAAAGAGGAGGTGCACTCACGCAGACTCCAAGCAAAGTAAAGGAGTGCTGCGTGCACCTGTGTACGCGCGTGCGTGCGTACTATCTCAAAATCCACCGTCCTCGGCCCCAAAAAAAAGAAAGAGAGAGAGATAGAGAGAAACAAAACATTACAAAACAAACTATCGTATATGTATATTGTATGTGTATATATATTTTTGTATAATCTAAGGAAGCAACACACACAAAACCACGACGGAGAGAAACGGGGAGAACGTATTTTTAATTTTTTATAAAATGGCAAATACCTTATCAGTCATGTTACGAAATATTGTCAGTAAGAAACGCCGAAGGTACACGGAAGGAGGATTTAACTTGGACTTAGCTTGTAAGTATTATTTGATCTTTGCAAATTTGACTTATAGTAGTCTTTTGACATATGATACCTATACGAACGAAAATACTTTACATAAGTTCTGTATTTTAGTGTTAAACCTTTTGGTATCCAGTGCGTCAATGTCATTATTGACAGTTCTTTGACGTTTATGCTCAGCATTATTTGACAAATTACCATGAATAAGAGAAATGCTTCCGATTTTTTTTTGGTCCTCATACTCGACCAACTGAGCACTATATTTGTGGTTTTGTGGATAAATTTCGAACTCAAATGTACAGGTGCAAATCCAAAAATAAATTTTCCAAAAAACCTCACCCTATATAAGATCTACCTGCTGGAGAAACTAAAGTTCCAAGACGACTGCATGAGGAGATCCCAGATGGGTCTACCTAGAGTCATTTCGGCTCAATGGGTTTGTGAAGAAGCAAAATTGCTGTTTTTGGATTGAGACAAATCGAGAAGAGATTCATGAACCTTAAGTCTTTGGTGTATGCTGACAAGCAGCAAAGTATTCAGGTCTATGAAGCCAGTTTTCAGAGAAATATTGGTGGGATAGAGTCCCAAATTAAATTGACTAAATGCGGATTTTCATGTGACTAAGGTCGTGGTCAAAACATGTCAAAAATGTAAGAGGATTCGTTTTTCATAACTTGATATCCCCCACCTGATCAATGACTAACCATAGTGGCAAAGCGTCTTAGATTCCTGCATATTTGCTATTGAATACCCAAAACAATACACAAAGTCCGAAAGATGATCGAAGAAGATAAAATGGCGCCCAACACAACGACGTCTTTAGTTTTAAAATGTCTTTTGTCCTTAGTGTTTCAATCACAATTTTTTTGCCTCAAATTTAGACCAGACCCAATATACGACCACAATTGCCGTGCCATTTGAACTCTAGCAAAACATTTCATTTCAGATTTTTCTCTTCATTTGCCTGATTAAATTAATTTCAATTTTCTATTTTCTTTTTTTAGATATTTGCCCCAATATAATCGCTATGGGTTACCCAGGAGAATATATTCAAAGTGTTTTTCGAAATCCCATGAATGATGTTTGCCACTTTTTCGAAGTAACACATCCCGAACACTACAAAGTTTATAACTTGCGTTCAGAAAAGGCCTACGATGTAAATAAATTTCATGGTGTAAGTTTATTTAGTTGCCAGTTGTCTTTCCTAATGTATTTATAAAATTTTTTTTTTTATTTTTTTAAAGAGAGTTTCAGTTTACGCATTCGAGGACCATAATCCGCCAACAATAGAACTGATAGAAAAGTTTTGTAACGACGTAGATCGTTGGCTGAACGCAGATCCAAATAATGTTGCAGCTATCCACTGTAAAGCTGGAAAAGGACGAACTGGTAAATAATTCAAATTCAAAATGTTTCCAAACGATAACTCTCTCTTTAATTTTTTTTTAAAGGAACGATGATTTGTTGCTATTTGTTGTACAGTGGAATTAAAACGACAGCTGAAGATGCACTCGCCTATTATGGTGAGAAACGAACGATGAACAAGAAAGGTGTAACGATACCATCTCAAAGGCGGTATGTCCAGTACTATGCGAGACTGATGCAATCGAAACTAAAATATGAGAGGCGAACGCTTCAGGTGAGTTGGAAAACAGCAATCAGCATTTTTTTTTTTCTAAACAGGCCGACTGGCTGTAGGATGAGGTAAATGTTCTTTTGACGTAAATCGGTGGAAAGAACTCTTTAAAAGTACATCGAAATGTCCTGCTTTGGATTTAAACTGTTTTTAAAGATGAAGGTTGATTGAACCTTGCAATGGAATCAACGCATTTGGAGTACTTCAACGTTGCTTTGCCATTTTGCGTTATTTAAGATACGTAAAGCTGTTATAAGTTTTGCAAGCGATCTTTTTATCCAACAGCTGGGGGTAATCTTACTCATAGGAAGCTGCTGAATCATATTTTTGATCGAAAATTTACTTTAAAGTAAGCATTTCACTCGGTATCAAGTTTGCCCATAAACTCACATCGACGGCAAGGATTTTTCGGGGAAGAAATTTGCCCGTTAAGCGATATTTCTGTCACATTATTTGTGATCTTTATTTCCATCAAAATTGCAGGATAAACAATCTCAATATTACGCACAATGGACCCGTTTCGTTGATTTTGACACAAGGCATCCATATACCTAACTTAAACAGACAGGCAGAAACCTTTATTTGGTGATATTTGTTTCTCTATTATCCGTTCGCTGTTCCTTGTTGGAGCTGGAATTTGCACACAAACAACCTTGTAAAGAGCGATACTCGCTCGATAAAAGCGCTTCAAAATTACCGTCGCAACATCGATTAATCGCTAGCTTTCTCTTAAACGTAAATCGCTTCATTTAGTTATTATTTTTATAGCTAGAGAGGGCTGACTACTTTTTTGACAGCGCAAATACTTCCTTCAATTGATGCATGCCAAGCTAGTTTGTCATTCGTAAGCGCTCATTCCGTATTTAAGAATTTAAAGATATGAGCGATTTTAGAATATTAGTTCTCATTATCTCAATCTCTTCGATTTGTGTAAGCATCTGCTTCTTTAATTGGTAAAATTGTGAAACATTTAAAATTATTCCTGCACTGCATTTGCTTAAGTTGTCTCTAACCCAAAGTGTCTCCAACGCTCTCAATGCAAAAGGATAAAAATTGGATGGCCTTCCAACTAACTCTATCATTTTCTCTTTAAAGCTATGCGAAATTCGATTCTCACCTGCGGCCGTTCTACAGAGTCAGGGCTCTGTGCAATGTTTGATATCGACGATGGAAGAAATCGACTGCACAGAAACTCGAACATCAAAAGTTCATGATATCGACTCGGCGGGATCTTGGACTAAAGTCACTGTGAAAGTAAGTTTTAAAACTTTAGGTTTTTTTGTGGTTTATTAATTGATTTATGTTTCTTTTTTTTTTGAATAGGAACTGGACAAATTCACAATTGATTTTCGCAAGACATTCACGCTGGAACTGGATGATCAATATGTGTTTGTTACTGGTGATGTTAAGGTGGAAGTGAAAAAGTTTTTTCACTTTTGGTTTAACTCGTATTTTGTTTGTGATACTGCCGGTATGATTACTATTATTTTTTCTACTAATCAAATCAAGTGATTAAATGATTGTTTTTTTTCTTTATTGTTTGCAGACTGTGAAGGCGAAGGAGAGGATATGAAACTGATTTATACACTTCCCAAATGGGAACTGGATGATGCTCACAAGGATAAGGAACATAAATTGTTTTCGGAAGATTTCAAGGTAAGAATAAAATATAATATGAAGAACAATGTGTGTACAGAAGAACCTATAGACGCTGTGAATAAAAGCGTGACTTCAATTGCTAACAAGACATCAATCGTAGTCTTAGCCTTTGGAACATTTTTCGAATAGACCTACACCCTGATAAGATCTACATATCTAGTGCATGAACTAAAGCCACGGCGTTTACAATGATTACTTCTCCGAAAATGGCCCGTACAATATGTGGTTTCACCAGGATGACTCCATACTTCCCATAAAATCCTTAAATTACTGAGTTGATCGAGTGATTTAAGTACAATGTAAATACGTAAAATTGACCAATGAATCGAGTCGCAACACCATTTCCTTTAGACGCAAATAATTGAGAAATTTAGCGATCGCAGGACACATCTCGTTAGGTACGTCTTTTCGCTTGGCTACTTTTTGAGGTTAGAGTTTTGTGTTTGACCGGGTAAACTGTGAAAACTGATTCAAATATTTTGGTTCACAAACTTTGTTTCGCCACAGAGATTAGGTGCACAACTAGTATCCGCTAAGTTAAAAGATGGCTCTAGCAGTAAGTGCTGTTTGATTTTGACATAACCAAAATGTCATGAACCAAGTTTAGACACAATGGTAAACAAACCGTTTTGACACATTAGTGACTTTAATTTTAACGTCATATACTTTATTAGTATGTCTGACTCTGTGACAAATAATCGTTATTTACTTGAAGTGCTGATTTTCTTCTTTCATTGGAAGAAAACGGCGCCTGAAGCACATCGAGAGGTCAAAAGAGTTTACAGTGATGGTACTCTAAGTGAAACAACATGCCGTGATTGGTACCGTCACGGTGATTTCGATGTTGACGACCGTCCGCGTGAAATCCTTCGCAGACGTTGAATTGGAGGGGATTGCTTGATGAAGATCCGTGCTAAATGCAAAAAGAGCGTGCTTCAGCATAAGGAGCTACTCGCAAAGCCATTTCCAAGCGATTACATTACGAGCAGAGGCACGAAAAAGTGATTCTCCTGCATGACAATGCTCGACCTTACGTTGCAAACCTCTTAAGACCAACCTGGAAACGTTCAAATTGGAAGCCCTTCTCCACACGGCATTTTGCCCAGATATTGCGCTGTCGGATTATTACTTATTCCGTTCGATGGCCCATGGTTTGGCTGATCAACAGTTCCACTCATATGAAGACATTAGAAAATGACTTGATTCGTGGATAGCCTTGCTTTTGCCGTAATGGTATTCGAATTTTGCCAGAAAGAGTTGTAGCTAGCGATGGTCAATACTTTTAATGATTCATTTGTAACCACCTTTTCACAATAAAGGGAGAATTTACTTGCGCACCTAATATCTAGTATCAGATCTACAAACTTAGTTGTTCAATCAATCTCCTCAGATTTGCGGCTGGAAAAAAAGAAAAACTTTAAAATAAAAACTAAAGTTGATCATATTGAACAATTTATTTTTATAAAATATTCTATGGCCAATTAAATTTTATGTAAAGTTTGATTGTAAACTTCTGTTTTCTTTATTTTTTTCTAATCTCTTATGCTCTTTAATAATCCGCGTTCTTTCTGCGTTACATTTTTTGCATATAGCCGTACGCACTTCCTTTACAATGTTAGGGCCAGGAAATTTTGTCCTTAAAATATGAGTAATATCGGATACGATATCAGGGTCTAGGATCTTTTTCTTTGAGTTGTTGATTTCAACAAACATTGATATGGCTCTTCCTGAAAGAGTGTGTGTCGCCAAAGTAGTACGATCAAAAAGTATCATTAATATTTGCCGGGTAATTGTACCAACAGGTTTGGACCAATTGATCGTAAAGAATTTTTTTGCATCCATAATTGTGCCGTAGGGTCCAATAATGAATAGATTTGGATTTCGCGATGAACGATATGGATATTCCCGATTATAATCTTCCACTTGGTGATCGGGAGGTTTTTCGAATGAGTCGTTCTTTATTGGCGATAATTCTTTTTGGTGGTTCAATTCTACAGTCTGTAGGACTGTATTGTTTCGCTGGTACGCGTTTATTTTGTTTAGAAGGAGTGTTGCTATACTTTGCGTCGGATTTATTGGAGCGTGATCTCGTTCATCCAATAGTTCTTCAATGTTATTTCGTATGGCAGTTGCTTCTTCCATTATTGCTGCTGTGCTGAAGCCGTTTACTGAATCATTTTGTAACCAAATAGGTAATTGGCATTTCTTATCCTCTTTAGTCTCTTCTTCGGGATTGGATTGAAGAATATCGTTGGGTGAAATTTCATATTGCATTAATTCTACACCATTTGGAATTTGAGTTCCATTTGTCGATATTTCGTCTTCTGAATTCATTGATACGGGCGAGTAGGGATAGTTAAATTCAGTTGGCATATCAGTTGGGCTGGTGAATGTAGTTTCTAAGATCGCTTCGTCTTGATATCTTTTTAGATGTAGCTTACGAAAATGCTGTTACAAAGGAAAGGAGTCAAATTAGAGAACATTCATTTGTGTTTTTAAATTTTTGAACACCATTGTTGAGGGTGAGGCCTCCATTTTGAGTTTTTTTCTGTATAAACACTTGTTTTGCAACGGTACCAATTAAAGCAGATTTTTCTTCAGGATTATGCTTGTAGATCCAGCGATAAACATCTGCTCAATGTTTAGTGTCTTGGAGGGTAAAGATCATTCGCAATTCCTTGCAAAGAGAGCGTTAGAGGTTTTGCAAAATCTCATTTAATGTACATATTAACCCTGTAAACAAAGTTTTCCAGTTGGTTTTGGCTGATTGTTTACCACGCGGAAATTCACAAGGAAAAATTCTTAATCATTTACTAAAACAATTGCTTGATGTAGAATTTAATTTGTTTTATACATCAAAGAAATAAAATTTAAATTAAAAAAAGGAACACAAACAAATACAACATGTAAGGCAGGCACGCAGTGACAAAACTGTCAACTTCAATAGAAGTTCTATTACATTTTTTCTTGCTCCACCAATAACACAAGTATATCACTGTTACAGCGGACCGGACCGGGTTTGTTTACATTCTATTATAGGGTATATCAAGTTTGTTACACAAAAAAGCAAATGGTAAATTCAATTCATCTTGAAGAGAACATAGAATACCCTATGACTGTAATTTATAGAAAGTAGAAGTCTGTCTTTAGGTGGCTTTCTAAAACATTTATCATATCCTTGCTTAGGGTCCTCAGGAATCTTTTCTTTGCTCCAAGCTTAAACATGATAACAAATGTGCAGACGAATGGACATGACGACTATCATGCTTTACTTACCCGGATTGTAGCTTTTTATATGTTTTCTTTTTCGATTAAATGCAGTTAATAAATGCTAGCGGACATTTTTGATTGAGAAGTTTACGTGTCAACTCTGTTGATATGTATGTTATGATCACATTCGAGTTGCCATATATATTTTGTATTTATTATTCAGTGGAGCTTGCAGTAATTTTTTTATTTCTGCTTACACACTCGTACATATGCTTTCTTTCTCATAATTTCTCAACTACTTCTTTGCTAGCTTTGCAAGTTTGGCACGACGTAATTAGCCAGGATGCACATTGGTATTTCTCTCAAGAAAACCATTTTCCTTGGTTAGGTTAGGTTAGGTTGTAGTTTGAGCAAACCTTAGTATCTAGAAGATTGATTTAACTCAAAAGAAAACAACCTACATATTTCATAACAACACCAAACAATTATTAAATTATTTGTCTTTTTGTTTTTTTACAGGTACAACTAGTCCTTAAACCATTTCCTCTTCACTCCCGCAACAATATTGATGGCACTGAAATCGCCCAGCTGCGACAACACAACAATCACAATAATCATGTGAATAGCTTGACGCATAATTCATATAACAATGCCAATATGTTGTTAACACACGGAGCAGCAATACCAACGTCTAGTAAAACTGGTGATCCAACTTATCATAACTTTATACAACAAAGTAGAAAGCCCACAAGTTTGCCACCATTTTCACCGCTTGGCAATGCCGTTGGTGGTATTGCTGGTGGAAGTAGCCATTTACCGTTAAATCATATGCAAAATCTAATGCAGCGTCATCATCAGCAGCAACAGCAAAAGCGCAGTAGTGAACCAACGCCGTCCGTTAATCCCGAATTAATAAATCGATCAAATAATAAAAATCACAACAATAGTAATCACCACCAACAGTTACAACAACAACAACAGCAACAACCACAGCAACAGCAGCAACAACAACAACCGCTACAACATGCCCACCACCACCACCATCATCAGCATCATCTGCTACACGAACAACAGAAACTTCTGCAGCAACAACAACAATTAAAGTCACAACAACACCAACAACAAAATACGAGCAGTAGTAACATTCATAATACAAGCAGTAACAGTAATAGCAGCAGCAGTAGCAGCATTAGTAGCCAATCAACGTCCTCGTCGTCGTCAGCTGGTATCGGTGGCGGTGGTGGCAATGGCGGCAACAATGGCGAAGAGGAGGACTGGGAATCCGGTGAGTCTTCCACAACTACTACTACTACTTCTACTACTACTACTACTCCTACCACTACTTCATATTTTCCATACAAACGTTTAATAAGTAGTCAAAATGATGATGATGATGATAATTCAAATAAAAATGAAAAACATATTGATGATGATGATGATGATGATAATAATGATGATGGCGTGACTGATATCACCGCCACCAAACCCTCAATTACTACAGCCACCATCACCACCACTACTACGACAACTACCACGATAACCACTACAACAACAACTACCACCATAAATAGTAGCAAACCTCCTGATAACTCTGAAAATGTAAATCCTTCTTCATGTCCTCTGCCACGCACTTCTCTTCCATCGTCTTCTTCATCAGTAGATATCACGGCACAGGATAATGTTGAACAAGAAACCAACAATTCAGATTTGCATCCTATTCCCAATCCATTGACCTCTCCACTACAATCACTACCACCACCACAGCAAACGACAAATGGTCTACACCATAATCACCATCATACCGCGTATCCATCACTCTACGTCACACCAACTACGACGCCGGCAACAAAGCCCCGCCATATACAAAACTTTTTCCAGCGAAAATCCAGCAGTGAGGCACCCTGTAATGAAACACCTACCCTACAGCAATCAGCAACAGCCAAATGTGCTACAGCTGGCAATAAATTCCTCAAACTCATCAATAGTCAGCGTTTTAAGGCGAAAACGATTGCCCCTTCGATGGGTTCATCTCTGGCGCTGAATAGCAATTGTGTTGTCTCTGCCTCGGCGATAGCCCAAAATCAATTGCTTTTGAAGAAGAAAAAGGCGAAAAGTAAAAAAATCCCCCCCACAAAGAAAACATTTGAATGGTTGCATAGCTATTTCCAAAAAGATCCTGACTTTCATAAAAATCTCTCTCAACAGACCACAATACCGATGGGTCGTCGGAACAGTGCTGGCAGTATATCCAGTCGTAATCACTTGAATTCGGTTGGCAGTACCAGTGGCATTGGACGATCGGGTTCTGTAGAGAAAGGCTTTCGTGTTGGCAGTTTAGAGTCAAGGGTTGATATCGACGATGATGAAGAAGACGACAAAGAGGAGGATTGCCATTTTGTTAGCCTTCAGAAGAAGAGTTTGTTGGAAAAATCTATCTGTGGCGACGCTGTTAAAAACCCAACAGAGAGCATTTCAATGATTAGGCCAGTTCCGGCTTTTAAAAAGCCATCAAATGATTTTACTCTCTGCTTAGGTACATCTCCAGTCGATCGAGCGTTGCGTAATGTTGTCGATATTGGCACCCAACTGGCACCCAGTCCAGCTCGTGATAAAGAGTTCACTTATGAAAGTGATTCAGATCAATCGTTGCGACAATCTAATGCGGCCGCATTACTTACTAAAAATACTTTTAGACCAACACCACCACCAGTGGTAGCAGCAGCAGCACCAAAACTGGATAATTTTAATTGTGATGATGAAAAATCTCTTTCGAGTCGTTTGCCTCGTGTTGCACTTGGTATCGCATCATCGCTACCACCGTCCAATGAGCGAACAACATCAATTGGCAGCAGTAATAATTCCACTTCAATGGATCACTTGTGTGTTCCATATTCGAATATGTATCTACAGGCTCAATCGAGTGTAGATGATGCCAGTGGCGGTGGTGATACTGAAGTGTATCACGATCACGATGACTACTACTCATCCATATGTGATAATCAATTGAGTTTTAATAACTCTCCATGTAAAAGTCCACGTTCCCTCTCGGATATACTCGATCTCAAGCCGGCCATAACACATCGGATGCTTCTGCGTCAAGCAGAGGGTTCATCGCCAAAGGCGACAGCTTCAAATGCTGCAACCGGAGCGGAGGTAGCTGTTGCTGCCGCTGCAACTGTTGCTAATAGTAGAAAACTGCAAACTATTAGTGATGGTGTTGTGATTGCCAAACCCGTTGAGTCTCATTCAATTGGATTCAATGTTGAACTGACCTCTCCTTCTTGTGCTGCACTTAAAACCACCGAAAGTAGCAATATGGATGTCGATGCTGCTGTGGTGGATGTTAAACAATCACCCGTTAGGCGAAAACCTCCAGTTGATTCGATCTTAAATTTAATTATTATCAAATCTGATAATCATAAAGCAATTGCTAGCGGTCGTGATGGTCGTATCAATAGTGATGCTGATAGTCTGCAGTCCCATTCGAAACAAGGCGGCAGCAGTAGCAGCAGTAGTGGCTACTGTTTCGCCAGTGAAGGTAGTCAAAGTTCCACCAGCAGTGGCGTGGTGGATACCATTAGCAGCAGTGGTATCGCATTAAATTTAGAACGTAATAGCTTAGACGGTGGCATCAACAGTAGTGTGGTGGTGATAAATTCAAAGAAAAAACTCTCCCTGCCAACGCCAGAGTTTGAGCTTGTCGCCGATATCGGTATGACGAAAAATCGCAGCAGTAGTGTTAGTAATAATAATAATCATAGTAATCTTAGTACATTTTTATCATCGCCGTTATTGTCGTCGTCGTCATCGAGTGGTAGTTCGATCGATAATAACGATAAACATTAGTAGTTGGTACTCTTTTTCGATTATAATTATTATTCTTAGTTTTTTTTTTGTTTTTTAAGAATCTACTACCCACTCTCATCCCATTTTTATTATTTTTTGTTTCCTCCTTTTCTCTTCGATTAAAATTAAAACAAAATATATTTAATTTTGTTTTTGTCTACTTAAAAAAAAGAAATGATTCTTTGTTTATATTGCTTGATGTGGATACACCTAACAGTGTATTGTATCTGTGGGATATAATTTTTTTTTTTAAAGGAGAATTTATATATAAAAATTTCTTTTAACAACACACACAAAAAAAACTTGAGAAATAAAATAGAAACGAGAACCACATTTGTTTTAATATTAATTTTTAATTATTCTATTACTTATTATTATGTTATATTTTTTTTTTATTAATTTAATAAAAACCCATTTATATTCTATTATAATATATGTATATTGTATGTTTATCTCTTAAATGTATTCTTTGTAAAAAAAACACAAAATTCGAAAAAGAAAAAGAAAATCATAAAAACTCTATAAAGTGTAGTTTTTAATTAAAATTTTCTTTTAATTTTTATAAAAGTTATACCTAATTTGTTTGTGGTTTTTATATATTTTTAAGCGATATATATGTATAACAATGGCGAAATAAATAATGAAAGATTACAGTTGAAATACGTAAAGAAATATATTAAGCGAAACACAAAAAAAAAAAAAGGATTTTAAATATGAAATAATCGAGATGCAAAAATGAACTTACTTTATTTTGTTTTTAATTGTGTGTGGGGGATTGTTTTTGATTTAAATTAAATTCTCTCTCATTATAGGACTTGAAGCAAAACAGTAGTTGTTTCCTATCTTTTTAGTTTTCTGTTGGTCAAATTTTAAAGAGTTATAAACGCTTGATTAGGTACTTGCCCCTAAATTTACCTGAATAAATTTAATTTAATTGACTCTTTTTTCCATGCATACTTTTAGATGCCTTAAAAATAAACACAAATTGAAGGTTTTCTCTTTCGCGAAACAGCAGATCAAACGGTATGTTCAGAAGGTTCGCATAAAAGTTCTCTAAGAGGCTATACGTTAATATGATAGATTTAGTTCATTCTGGCTGTGGGTATATGTATTTTTATTTGACCAACTCATAATTGTAAAAATGCCGCAGCTACGCAGAGTTTGCGTTTAAAACGATGGCCTTACCTTTCTACCCATTTTAGTATAAGAGAAGAAAAAAACACTCGTCTAAAGTTGTCTATGGTTGTACTTCTAAATTCTATGCTACTCTTCAAAAAGCAATTTAGAAATAACGGTATTACACCTCTTTATCGAAAAAAAACCTCATTGCATTATATTGCTTTCAGAAACTGCTGCGGTAAGGTAGGTAGGAGTGATTGTATCAGACCAAGTCGACATACATATAATTAGCACAAAAGTGCCGTTTTATTGCTGCTGCGGTAAATTCACAATAGTTTTTTTTTTTTATGTATGAACACACAGAAATTTTGAACGAATTTTTACTCACGATAGAGGTAATGGCCTTATAAAGCCTTTGTGAAGCTGATCTTAAAAATCAATTATTTTACACAGATTTTACAAAAAAATAATCCCCCCACATGATTTACACAAAAGTGAAAATATAGACGAAAACAAAATCGTACGCTGTGAAAAGCAACATTGATCATGTGTAAATAAATTAAACAAAAAAATAAATAAATGTATGATAAAATATAGATATTAACGAAAAACAAAAAATCGGAATAAAAGCAAACGAAAAAACCGAGTAACATGTACATATACATAAATAAAGAAAAAGAAAGGAATTTTAACGAAACGAAAACAAAATAGTGATTAAATAAAACAAAAAAACAAAAACAATTAAAATAAACTTCAAATAAATAAATATTATCCCTTACTATAGACTAGCTGTTAGATATAATTGTTGTTTATTAATAATTCTTTAATCTATATGCATACATAAATACAATAACTTCTTTCCTTAAAATTTTATTTCTTTTTTTTTCGCCCCGAAATGAAATAGGTCGCTTTTCACAGCGGTGTAATAGAAAAGTTACTCCATATGAGGAAAATGTTTACTCATCATTTTCTTTTCTTTAAAATAAAACAATGTATATTTTTTTCTAATTTTTAATTTTTATTATTATTTTTTTCTTCTTAATTTATTTAATTTAAACTTAACTTTAATGAAAGTCATATGAATAAAGTGTAAACAAATATTTTTAGTTCTTTTTGTATTTAAAAAAAAAAAACAAATATATATATATTAAAAACAAATGAAACGAAACCATACAAAACAAAAAAAAAATGTTTACAAAAAACCATAACCATTAAAACATAAAAAAAAAATATAATGTGAATAAATTTTACTATCAAAATCGATTTATTTTTTCTTATCTTTCTTTTTTGTTTTGTTTTAATAGAAATTTAACTTCTGTTTTGTATTTAAATTTTTTTTTTCTGCGAAACTTAGGGTAAAGCTCTTTTAGTTTTTTTTTGTTTGTTAATGAAATTTGTTATTAAGTTTTTATTATTATTATTTTTTTATTGTGATTCCATGCAAAAGAAAAATAAGAAGATTAAAAATGTAAGCCGGTAAAATGCAAATCATGTTTTGTTCAGCTTTTGTTGTAATATGATCGAATAAATTCGTGATCGAAAAATTTACAAAAAAAAAAAACATATATTTTCTTTTTTTTATTATTATTTAATAAGTTGGTGGTTTCCAAATCGTATACAATGATTGTAAGAGTGATTTAAATTGATATATATGAATTGATGTTGTCATTAAAGTTTGGTAGTAAGAAATAAAACTGAGTCATTCTGTACAGAATTGGAAACCTCTAGTCTAGTTGAATATTCATATGTTATTTTTATTTTTTTATTTCTAAATTAATTTAAGTTAATAAGTGCATGAATATAGGATCGTATTATAGTTGGGTCATGAACGTTGTGCCGCGTCGCGAGGCAAGTAGATTTTTTACGTGAATTAGAAAGAGAAGGGTCGGTGGCGCCGAAATTCCGCAGATAATCGTTTAAAAAACAATATTTTCCGATGAAATAATGTTTCTTATTCAGTATATTCCATTTTGACGAATCCCTTCACCAATTCTGGAAACAAACATTGAACATTAAACGAATAGATTTAGTTCATATGTTTCGTCGTCTTAAAACATTTCTTACTGCTTAAAACTGCAAACATTTGTCGCAGCTTGAAACCAGTTTATTTTATGTCTCCGTGTCTTACGAACGTCTGACAAACATATGAAAGTACATATTACTGTCATAAAAACTTTCTAAAATTTCTCATAAATTTATAACTTATCTCTCCATTTGTGGTAAAGTATAACACACATCCTGGCACTCATCGATCTGTAGCATTTTGGTTTTTGGTTCCCTTAGCCAACTAGAGAACTAACGGTTTTGTCAGAGCTGTCAGTAGTTTTAGAATTTAAAACATTCCTTAGTTCGTTTCGTAGAGTAATAAATTTAGCGAAAACAGGAGAATTAGACATCAAAAAGCTCATTTGTACCTATAGTTAAACAGATAACATATTTCGGTTTCTTTTTTTCGACTTTCACTGTCGTATTTTATAAGCACAATACTTTTTACTTTCTTCTGCTAATCTCTCACTCAAGAACTGTTGCTTAGGTCTTCAAGTAGCTAAGTTTGTATTCTATTTTTAGACTCATTGTATAAGTATATTACTCAGCAAAGGTTTTTCATTTAAAATTATCTAGAACATGGTCTTATTTATTTACCGCGACTCGTACTTGTTTATAAAAATATGCAGCTTTTATCATAGCTTCTATTCGTTACATTAATTTCTATTTTGTTTAGAAAAATTATTTCCTATAAGTTTAAATCTTAATTTGCTTAAATTCCCCTCCAATATTTTTTTATTTAAGTTATAAAATTTTATTTATTAGGAAAGAAAGTAGCAAAAGAAATGAACAAAAGAGAACAGCAAAAAAAAACAACTTTCCCTCAAATTTTGTTTTTTCTTAATAAATTTCTTGTAGAAAATCATCAAAAAGAAATTCTCATCAGTAATACAAAATTAACAACCACAACAAGAACAGGTAAGCAATCAACAATAACAACAAAAACACCAATATCACCATCATCAACTGAAGTCATAACATCTAACGCATCATCTTTTTCAACAACTACTACAAATTTTCTACATCATACTTCTTCAACAACATCTCCTTCTAATAATCATCTGAATGATATTTATAATATAACAAAACTTAACGAAGACAGTAATAATGGCGTCGTTAAAAAAATAAATTGTACCACAGCTGCCACAACACCAACTAGAAATGATAAAATACTACCATTACCACCAATGACAACTTCAACAACAACAACAAATATAGCTGCGCCAACAGAAATAACACCAACAACAATAACGGGGGCACTTTGTAGGCAACATTCAAATTTACCATTAAGCGCGGGTCTCAAGTCAATGTTGTCGAAAAATTTCAAATCTCGTCCAAGACGAGAATCAACCTAAAGACATGATGAGACGACTCCTTTTTTTTTTTCTTTTTTTTGTACTCAAAATATATTTAAGCGTTAGAAACATGTGTCAATGTTTTTTTTTTTATATAAACTTAAAATATTTTTTATTTTTGTTTAACGAACGAGAAATAGAGAGAAGAATGTTTAATAATAATATGTGTGTGTTTTGAGTGTTTAGGAAGGAAACTGAAAATATGAAAAGAGCAAAAAACAAATTCGAAAAAAAAAATAAAGATTTAATTTTGTATTCGTAGGAATAAAATGCAATTTCTTATCTTAAAAATAACAAATAAAATATATATACTATATTTAAATGTAAAACTGAAGAAGAAAAAACAAGAAAAAATAAAACTAGTGATTAAGTAAATTTTTCTGTGGTAAAAAGCATAGATTTAGAGAAATGTTGGAACGCAAACCGTCTTAAAAAAAAAATAATAATTAAAACAAAAAAAAGTGAAAATAAATTGTAGAGTATACATAAAGAGAAATAACAATTTGAAGAGCATAACATAAAATTTGGTACTTTGGGAAATATTTTATAACTGAATGTGGTTCATTGGTCGCTGCTAGGGAATATTTACAAATCACTTACAGAAAGTGGTATATCGCAAATTTATTGGTTAGACATTTTGGTGCAGGATGTATTTTATTCGTTTTTTATAAATGTAGGCTGTAAAACTAAGCCGCAAATTTACTAAGATGCGCAAGAACCTGAGTTTGGTTGCATCTTGTAGTTTAGTGAAAAAGAGTATGTGTATTACTAGCATGATGCTCATGTATGCGTGAGGTCCCCTAATTTTGTTGAAATGTCAAAAGTCAAATGCGTTTTTGGGTAGTTTTGAATTTAGGGGATCGAAACTGTCAAGTTAGTTCATCTATCGTTTATATCGTCTATAGCATAAACCACTGTGTCTGCGGTGGACTTTACTCTTACTCTTCATTAATGGAAACAATTGGCATCACTATTTGATCTGCATTTTGATTAATGTGTCCTGTTTTGATTTTTGACTTGAATAAGGAATTGAGAAAATAAACTAAAATGAGATGGGATTCTTGTTCATTCACGGGATTCAAGTGGTCAATCCAACTTACCTAATAGTTGAAAAATGGGCTCCATGGCTCAGTGGCTCAAACATTTTTCACGATATTACTTGCAAGCGTTTAATAAATATCAAACAGTTTGTATTACTGTCATGACAAAGATTCTAAAAACCCTGTCATTTCACTGAGTAGCTTATGCGGCCAATATTTCCACAATCGATCGGGTCCTTCTTTCAAAACCCTTTTCTGATCTGCCTCTTCTCCTCCTTTATGGTTTTCTTGGTACCAAGTAGCCGCTGTCTGACAAGTATTTTCAAGTCTAGATCATCAGCTATAATTTCCTGTATCATACTGGGATCTTGGCGAATTTCAGCCTCCACCCGAACTACACTTATGGAGAACTTGGGCTCACATTCACCAGACTCGTCCTCTACAATAAAGTAGTCAGTTTGGAATTTTCGAAACCACTTTCAAAAACTTACAAGTGTAGTGAGTAGGACGTCGAAATTCCAGGAGAACTCCAAACCTTTCTTTAACTTAGTGACGTAATCAAAAAAATTTGGAAATCTTTAATCTTTAAAAAGTTAGCGTAAAAAAAGGAATAAGGTGACACTAACTATGCTAACTATCTGTTAGTCGCATTTACAACAGAATAACCTCTAGCCCCTTATGAACTGCTTGAGCCCTGTTATTCATTTATTTGAAGGGTCCAATGTACTGCCACATAAAATACATATAACAAATGATTTTCAAAGAACACAAATTTTACGATTATTTTCTGCATCTAGTACCAAAATAGTCTACTTCCCTGTTCCATGCCAATTGCAACCAATAAATAACTTTTTGTACAGACAAATAAAAAAAATAATATAATTCAACATAATGATAACCAAAAGTTACAACAAATAAAAATAATAATAAAATTGCATGATAAAGGAATAGTTTAGACTATTTTATTTTATTTTTATTCAAACTATTTAGTTGAAAAGTTAAGTTACCTACTTAGCGTGTTAGTTTTATTTTTGTGTGCAGTTGCAATGTTCTCTTGTTTTTTTTTTTTTTTAGATCATCATCATCAAGATAAAAATTACTAAAATTTCATAACTACTAACTACATATTCATTTTGATTTTTCTATAATGATTTTTATGGCTTCGATACATATCTATTTTGTGGTGTTTTGATGGTAATATTTTCTGTATTTTATAATTAAGAGAATGATAACTTTGTTTTGGTAAAGAAAGAAAATACAGTCAACTCCTGTTTTTCTATACATAAGTTGACGTAAACCATTTACCATCAAAATGCCTTTATTCTTTTTATTTGAAGATTTTATATTTATGAAAAACTTTTGTTGTAGCTTTCTTCCAATTAAAATACAAGTTCTGTCCTCTTAAATCGAATAAAAATCGCAAAGGCGGCTATCTTGTATTCTTTTGTTTTTACGTTGTGTCCACTTGCTATTTTCCTTCTCTGTCTACCATTCGAATCCATACCATTACAATTTTCATTTCGCAAAAAAAAAAAAAATTACACGAAATACTAAAAACAAATAATATATTAGCTATATGTGTGTAAAGAAAATAAATTTTAATTTATTTTTGTTTTGTTTTCAATGTATTTTCTTTGTTTAATTCCATGCTGCCGATATATTTTTACACCAAACAAAAATATATACTCTATACGAACCTAAAACTATACCCCCAAAAAATAAATAACCACGCAAATGTATGTATTATTCTAAAAAAAACTACTCTTAAAAAAAAATAATTTAAATTAAAAATCGAAACTTTAAATATAATATTTAAAAAAAAAAAACATTTGCTTCCATTTAATTTGCTTCTCTTAAAAAATAAATTAAATTTTCTTTAAATCGAAATTTTGAAAATTCTTTAACTTTGTTTTGTTTATGAAGGACGCTTGTCATCACCAAATAGTTGTTTAACGATAAATCGTTACCGATTGTTATCGGAAAATGATTTTAGTGAAATCTCGGATGTAACATCTGCTTAACATTATTTAAAAAATTTAAGCCAAATTTGGTACTTTAATTGCAAATAAGTGACAAGAGTTAACAACAAAATAGCAGGTCTGTTTGTGTCTAAAAGATAGATTTGAGAATTATGTCGAAATTTAACAAAGCGAACAGACCTCACAAGATTATGAAAATTTTTTTGGAATTCTTTTTCGTAGATGCATGCATATTTTCTTATATTTTTCTCTCCTTATTATGGCCCTCTTTTATCCATTCTCGTTCACCTGCTTGTTTCACGTCCATTTACGTTTATTCATTTGAATGTAACGTAACGTCAATGTACATATGTTTTGTTTTTAGAATTTAAATCATCCTCATCATCGCTTATTTAATTAATATTATTTTTTTGAAAAAAGAAATAGTTACACATTGGGATAGTTTCAGAAATATATTCTTATTTATAGGTTGAGTCTGGCTAGATCAATGTGATCTATTTTATATCAGTGGCCGAGTTCCCAACACCTCGCTAATCTAGCTGCTAGAATACTTTTGCACCGGGATGACACATGTTGTACTAGAGGCCGCTAGATTCTCTAGGACAAAATCTATCATCCCGGTGCAAAAGTATTCTAGCAGCTAGATTAGCGAGGTGTTGGGAACTCGGCCAGTGATTCGTTGAAAATTGAAGGAAAAACATTTTTCTGAAAGCTTTTGTGTATTTGCTGTTCGCACTTGAAATATTTGAATGAATAAAAGACCGGCAACATTTATCATTCACGTGCGTTCGCTTCCTAAATCTCAAACTTAAAGGTGTCGTTTCAATGTCAAAATAGATCTTAACCATTCACAATTTATTTATTAACTTCTCTGATGAAGCTCAAAATGATTAAGGAGCTGAACAGAATGTGCATCTGAAGCTCGTATTTTGATTCGCCGTCAAAAGCAGTTGCGGCTTACGTCTACATGAAACAGAACGGTGACGCTCATCAGATCTTTATTTCTTAGTCAATTGGGTGTTCACTTGTCAATTTAATTGAATTTCTTTTAATACAACAAAGAAATGAATAAAAAGAAGCAAGGAAACGTACATATGTGGTGAGTCCGTCTGCTTTGGTAAAGAATTAGAAAGGAAGATTGGATCGCAAAAAATGTGTTAAATTAATTAACTTATTCGGTTTGCCACAAAATAAAACAAAATCCTACAAGTTTGTTCTCCATACGCGCATTTTTACCCTTCTGTTCTTATAATTGCAAAAATTTAACAACAAATTTTACAAATTTTCCGACATCTATTCTTCACAAATTCACAAAACAAAATGAGGAAAGTCTAATTTGTCTGCTAATGAAGAAACGTCAATCATAATCGCAATCTAACTTTGCCTTTCTGTGCTTTCAGAAATATTTGCAGATCCACAATCCCGCGTTTAAAAATTCAGCCTTTGTTCAGGGCGGACAAAAGTATCACGACTTTATCAAGTTGCGAATGAAATTCACCAGCTAAAATATACAGACGAATAAAAAGAATATATCTTGAGTAGAAAAGTCGAATGCATTAAACTCAATCACGATACACATGATATTCCAACGGAATATATTCTGAAACTATCCCATAAAAATTATAGTTTCCTCTTATAAGTTATTATTATTTTTTTATTTAGTGTATATATTTTATTTGATTTTATTTGTTTGTTATGTCCTTTCAGGTGAATCTACTTATCTATAAAAAAAATAACTAAAATCAAATCAAATTTAATTTGATTAACAAAAAAAAAAAAAAACTAATTCATTTATTCATAAATGTAAATAAAAACAAAATACGGAGCAACAAATTTACGTTCTTATATAAATATATATATATATATTGTATATATTGTTTATTTTTACCATTTAAATATTTGATTTCATATATTTTTTGTACACATAATTATTATCAATTAACCTGCTGTTTGTTCGCAAATATTTTATTATATGAATAATTTAAATTTTCTTATTTTATATTATAATTCAAAACAGCTAAATCATCTCTGTAGAAAAAGACAAACGCGTTATTATCCTTTATAATCGTTAAATTTTCGTTTTTTTTTTTGACTTTCATCAACAATCTGATAAAAAATACAAAAAAAAAACAATACCACACCATGAAATGTAACTAAAAAAAATAGCAATTGCAATTATTGTTCGTTTAAAAGATAATATATATATTTCTCTTTTTTCTAAAGATTAATTTATGCACTTTTATTTAAAAGCACAAGCGTAACATAATAATATTTATTAATTCTTCCTGTTAAATTTGTTTATATATATCAAAAGTTATGCTAGAAACAAGAAACCCTCTTATTATTAATTTTCTTAATTCGCCAAGGATTCAAGAATTAGTTCTTTTCTTTTTTTAAGAGAAAAAATAATAATAATAAACATTTGGTATGACATAATATTGTTATTTCAGAAAAGAACGAATAGAAGACATAGCCAGAGATGTTTACGGATCTGAACTTTTGTTTTGTTTTATTATATAGCCAGGGTGATGTTTTGTTTTATTTAAAAAATAAAATAAATAAAACTAATTTTGTAATATATTATATTGTTTATAACAATTGAATAAATATTTATTTTTTAGTTTTTTCCATACAAATGCAGAAAACATTAAGGATGACACATTACGATTGGCGGACTAATGGTATGAGCACTAACACCTTTTTTCTGTTACCTATACAAACATCTTTTCTATTAACAGGAAAAAGTTGAGCTAAATTACTATTTCTATAGATCCTTTTAAAAGTTTTAAGGGACATTTTGTCGCTTGGCAAATCTCCATACAAGTTTTTACGATAAAAAAATCGTGGTCTAAAGAACTGCGTCTTGCTTAGCAAGAAAGACACCTGAACCATTATATATAGCAAACAATAAAAAACATATCACGGTTGTGAACGAAGATTTTTTGGCAAAATGTTTGACTATTTATTAAGCTTATGTGGTTAAATGTAATATGCATTTAGGAATTCAATTTGTGATGGTCATTGCATTCGTAAAAATGAATTCGAGCTCGAGGTTTTAATGAATTTTGAAATTACATTATAGAGCAGTTCAAAAATGTGCCAATTTTGGCACGGTAATGGACTAGAGAATAAATAATTGGGCCGATTTGCTGAAGACTTAATATCCGGTCTGTTGCATGGACCCCTATTCCATCCGACAAAACTGAGGTTCACTTTACTCATCCGAGAAAGAAAATTAATAGTAGAAACACAATGAAATATCAACACCAATTTTGACATTTACCAACAAATTTGAATCAGTAACTACTTATTTCTTTTATAAATATTGCCGCAGAATGAGAAACTGTTTTGACAATTAAATGAACACCAAACTATAGTTCATGCTGTAGGCTTGTTTGATTTGACCACCTCTCACAGACGGATGTACGCACAGGAATTTCAACTAGATTTCCCCGAAATCTCACGGTTTCGAAACCTCGAAAATGTAAGGCAAAACCTCGCTTTTTTGGAAAAAAAAATTGACGTAACTTCGTGATTTCGTTCGAAAGGAACATAGTATTACCGTGCAAACCTTAAAGGAGAGTTTTCGTACAAGAATTGTTAATTTTTTTCGTCGTTTGTCCTAGAAAAAGTAGATCAACGTAACACACAACTTACTGCGTCATAGCGACCCACAAATTTGTACATCTGTAGAGTTTAGTAATTTCTCGCGTCTTCCCTTACATTTTCCGATAAAGTTCTCTTACGCTTCTTAAGGTGCGCGTCCACTTGAGAGCACTTTCGCTAGTAAGCTCTCTAACTCTCAAGTAGCTTTCCATATGAGAGTAAAATTTGTGTGATTTACTATCGCGACTAGCTACTTTCAGAATACGAACATTGTGTTCACTGTGTCCGTTTCCACTTATAAAATTTCTTTCGAGAGTGGTTTAGGAGCTCGCCTAAATTTTACTCTCAAGTGCGCAGTGGTCCTCCATTCCAGTACCTTCATATGTGTATGTCAATATCCGTTCTATTCTTTTTATGTTTTTCCTTAGAGCGGATCCTCCAGACAGTGCACTTATCACTGTTCTAGCTGCCTAGTTTATTAAACGATCTACAAATTAGGCTTTTCGAAAATGTTATATCTTACTTCCTAAATGTGTGCTGCCAATAATTTAAACGTAAAAATATCAGCTATACCATGGAACCCACCTGACATGTTTTCTGCTTGAAATATTGGAAAAAAAACCAAACAATTCTGTCCCAATAAATCTTTATATCTTTAAAAATACTTAATTGAAATCCATGTTTCATTTATTACGTTCAATTATTATTATTATTTTTATAAATAGTTTATTCATTGTACATTATATTTTATCATTAATGTCTAAATATACGTATTTGTAATATCTTTATTTACCTACAATTAAGAATAAAGTTATAAATCTATATACATAAATAAATATGCATGCATATACATGCATATTTTAGGATTAACAAATATAATAAAAAATTAAAATATAAAAATTAAAAAAAAAAAAACCAATTTGTGATATAATAAGTTAATGGAAAATGAAAATGTTTAATAAGGATTTTTTATATATATATATATAAACAACTACTCACAAAAAAATATATATTAAAACAAAAAAAAAATAAAATTTAATTATTTTTTAGATAGAGTTTAATAAAAGGCTATAAAGTGGATATAATGGTAAGAAAAAAACAAAGAAGAAGTTAAACATAAATAAAGACGAAATTATCAATACATATTGCGTGTATGTGTAACGGCAGCAGAAAAAAAAAGTACAAATTCTGCGAAAGAATTACATGCATAACTGTATGTATAAGATGATGATGGAAATGATGATAAAAATTTGAATAAAGATAAACAGGAAAACATATTTATATATATGTGTATGTATATATATATTTTTGCAACAATTTGGTAATAATTTTCTGGCGGAATTTTTCTAACTTGTAACTCTGTTAGTTTTGTAGACTACTGCATGAGTCTTTTGGAGAAATACTTTCAGTCCTTCTTCCCTATCTAAGTTAGCGAACTTTGACGCTTATAAACTTTCAGGAATAAATCAAATTTTCTTCATCTTCCTCAGGTGATAATACAAAATTCCATTGAGACGTCCAAGAGAAGATTAAGCTCCAAGGCACGCTTATTCCTTCTTTTCGCCGCTAAGCTCAATGGCGTCAGCTTCTTTATAAAGAAGTATTTCCCTATTTATTCTATAACTTTTCAAATGGGATCCTTTTTACTCGATAAGCACTTAGTGCTTTGCTGCACAAATGCAATAAATACAAAAGTACAAATGAATGCAAAAAAAATCACAAGTAAATCCCGTCAATAATTTGGACATGCACAGAAATTCTGAAACCCAAAACTTCTAAATTTGTTTAGTATACTATCTCTTTGAAATCCCCTCTTTCCCGTTTAAGTGCGCTGATGCGTTCCGATTATGAAGTCGGACACATTTATTCGCTCACGGACAAGAGTGATATTTTCAAGTGACACACAAATGAACTTGACATTTGTAATGGCCTCTATTTGCACTTTGCTTAACTACGACAGTAGACTCCATGGCTCTGTAGTTAAGGACCTAAGATTTCAAAATTAATATTCCAAAATGTGGGATCCAACTTATTCGCTTTAAAAAAATATAAAGTTGCTCAATTAAACTTGCGACATCTATTTTTGTCACCGGCCTAAAATACTTGCCCAGTCGATTGTTTTTGGACTTCTTGTCTCACCAATCAGGTGATATCATTTTAATCTCTTTCCCCAAGAACACATTAAGACTTTCGTGCAGTAGTGACAGAAAGAGTTATTTATTTCTATTCACACCTTTTTTCCCTTCACCACATTAAAATTCAAAATTATTAATCAGTCTCCTTTGTTAAATTTTAATTAAAAAAAAAAAGAAATTGGAAGTAATTCAAAAAATGTAGAATTAAATAAAAAAAAAGAAAAATAAATATTCATATATATCCACAATATTAAAGAACAAAAATAAATGTACTTAAATATAAATAAATGTGCTTAGATATATACTTTCTTTATAACGAAAACTCTTTTTTTAATTTGTACCTTAAACAAAACTATACCTAAACAAAAAACAAATCAATTATTGTTGTAAAAATTTTATTCTGTTTTTTCGTCATTTTTCTTTTCCACTTTATTTTATGTATATGCAATCTAAATAGTTAAAAAAACGGACGTCTTTAAAGTAAAATAAAAAAAAAACTGAAATCCATAAATATCCACAGAAAAAAAACAAAAATCTCAACATTATATCCGATTATTTAATAAAAAAAAGATACAATTTGTAGTACTGACATAAAATTTCATATTAAAAAGAAAACCGAAATTAAAAACAAAATGGAAATAATTAAATAAAAAAGTATTAACTAAAATTTAAAATAAAACAAAAAGAATCAAATGAACAAAAACCATCGCAACAATGTTTTTAACAAAAAGAAAAATAATAAAATTTAATTAAAATTAAACAATTAATAAAATGTAAAACACACTCTCACACGCAAACATACATTCAAATATACATTTGTAAAATAAGAGAAAAAAAAAGTAAAGAAATATTATGTATGTACTGTCTTTTTGAAACAAAAACAAAAAAATGGATATGAAGTAACAAAAATAAATGAGAATAAAATGATATGATTTACCTATAGAGTACAAATCAAAACTCAAAAGAAAAAAAAAAAAAAAACAAAACTTAAATATTTAATTGACAATTACAAACAAAACAAATTGATATAGAAAACAAAATAAATGAAAAAAATGGTCAATAAAAAATCTAAAAAAAATCATATAAATATAATTAGAATTTTGTTTTATTTGAAAAAAAGAAAACTGAGGTTTTGAAAACTATAGAGGTGAGTATGTTGAAATGAGCCTTTCAGGACTTACACATGGCTACACATATGTATAAAAATAAAATAAATATTAGGCCGTAAGCAGCCCATAGAGGGCCAAGACCTAGCTTCTCACAACTGTACATGTTGTGCATGGTATACATTTCTGCATGTACAAAAGGGACCTACAGTTTTATGCCGTATCCGAAGGGCACAGGGGTTTTTGAGAAGCTTTCTCATGACAATTATACTCTTGAATGTTTGTCAGACACTCGGAAGAGGTGGGGCCGTGAAAAAACTTTTGATGGTATTTTTCTGGATTCGAACTTGGAACCCCTTGGGCAGTAGTCCAACGCACTAACCACTGAGCCATGGCACCCACACACATATGTATATAAACTGCAATTTCCATTGGAGTATCCAACCCGCGGCTCATGGTACATTTGCGGTTTAAAATAGGGCCCAAGAAAAGTGTGTAGAGCAACTGAAAGTATTGATAGCTTATTCCGACGTAGAGATGCCAACATTTCTGTAGAAAGGAACCGATCTTGGGCAATCAATTCAGGGTCATCTACAACTGAGTATACATAAGTCTATGTCGATGATCTGATGACAGGGGTTGTGTTTTGGATTGAATTTGATGGCATTGAGATCTTCGACAGGGTAAACCTTCATTCTAAGGGTATAAGTCAGACTATAAGTCGGTTAAGTATCGGAGCTCCACCTCTTGCCAAATTCACAACAGAATTTTAGTTAACATAAGTGAAAGGCAACTGTCAACAAGTTGAATTGAATTTTTAAAAAGGAATAGAAAACTTTGAATCTGGAATTTACATTAAACACGTTTCGCATTCTAGGGACTAAGAAGTCAAACGATTCTGATTGGTTGAGATTGCAAAGTAAGGCATTTATTTTTGAAGTAGTGGAGTGGATTTGAAGAAAAAATTCTCCCTACCTACTACTATTTTACTTAAAGTCAAACTGTCAAAAATTGGTTTGGTTGGTTACCTAGAAAGTAGGCATAGAGTTCGGAACGTGTCCATTCACTCTAAAGAGTGAATTTTTCCAGGTTGTTAATTCTACTTGTGGGAACACAATCTCTTACTTGGCGGATTTTCATATTCGCAGAAGGTCTATAGGGTGGCACCAAAACCACTTTTTCGATAACACCTGCAGACGTAGTTAAAAAGAGAAATGTATACGATAAGTAGCGTCTGTCAAAATAGTAAATGTCATTCACAATCGACATTTGTAATACCAAAATTCACAATTGTCGATTGTCTGCAAATAAAAGTCGCTTATTACTTGTATAACAAGAGCCATTTTCTGATTTTTTTTAGTCTAAGACTTAAGTTTTTTTTTTTTTAATTTTTTCTTTGCTAATATTTAAGTAGGGAAAAACATCAGACAAAACCAATTTTAAGGAAATCGTTTGTGAAACTGGGTTTTACTTAAGTCATTCCGCTAATTGCCGATTCCAAGAAATTTGGCAATTCTTGCGACTAAATGAATACAGGGTGTCAGTCAATAAAAGCAATTTCTAAAAATATCCTTCTCTGAGAGAAAATTTTTTTTACCTTTTTTGTATATACCCTTATACATAGAATAATAAAACAGATGTGCAAAATAGATAATTTTCGTGAATAACAGGGTGTTTATGGGTTCAAGGAATTTGCAAAATACCTCATTAATTTTGTATTTTCTTTGTAGTTGGAACAGAGCTGCAAACATCAGGTAAAATTCTAAAACCTGCCTTTCAATATAAAGATTAAATTCTGCTACTTTTGAGATTTAAAGTGTTCCTTTTTTTGTCATAATAGTGAATTTTTGAGAAAGAATATCATTAATTAAAATTTCGGATTTTGAAATGAAAATGAATAGCGCAAAGTATGTATATAGTGGATCACCCTGTTCCAATTCAGTTGTGAAGTTCTCCTATTGTTGAGCGACAATTTGTTCCATTTGAATATTTTGATGAATGTATGTGTATGTGTATAAAAACCGGCGATCCCAGGATACTAATTCTCTCATCATTACAAGAATTATTGAAAAGGTTACACAAAAATATATAATAAAATTAGTTAAGAAAAATAAAAGGTGCAATTGCCATGCAGGTAGAAAATTGACCTCCTTAAAGTTCCATCACACAATTATTTCAACCATAAAATTATGAATTCCCAGAAGAAGAAATTAAGGACTTTCTACCTGTGAATATTGGTAATTCAAGGAGCTAAGCTTCCACCAAAAATGTACTATTTAAGACACCCTGTATGTCCTGAAACTATCATTCGAACAGCAACTGTTGATTCAAATACTTGAACTATACTCGCATAGAAAAATTCTAAAAATTCGCTCTTAAAAAATGGTAAGTTAAAAATTTAAAATAAACTGCAAGCATGTTCAAATTTTAACCAAAATTTATTTATTTCCTTTCAGCATTTCCGTAAGCTACAATTGAAGAAATATGAAGAAGAAGTTAGAAGGCAAAGTGCTATAAACTCTAACGAACCCAAATCTCCAAACAGAGTTGAACACTCGGAAGCACCCCGCACTCTAGAGACAGGAACGAGAACCGTTAAGTCACTTAAATGGTTGGCAATGAACCGCATAATAGACCCTGGACTAAAACATAAAACCGCTTATTTTAAAGACTTGAGGGAAAAAGAATTAGCTAAAAAAGCAAAGATGGCTGAGCTAAGAGGTGCTCCTCAATCTATTGAGCCAGTGGCACAAAAAAGTGAGAATGATCCAACCCCAACGGTGGACTCAAAATCGCAAAATGATGCGACCACACCAACTCCAGCAGAAGATCTTAAGATATCACGCACAACAACTCCAGCAGAAGATTTTGAGTCAGTGGCATCAACCTCAAAGATTTCTGTGCTAAGATATGCTCCGCAATCTATTGAGTCTGTGGCACAAAAAAGTGAGAATGATCCAACCCCAACGGTGGACTCACAATCGGAAAATGATGCGACCACACCAACTCCAGCAGAAGATCTTAAGATATCACGCATATCAACTCCAGCAGAAGATCTTGAGTCAGTGGCATCAACCTCAAAGATTTCTGTGCTAAGATATGCTCCGCAATCTATTGAGTCAGTGGCACAAAAAAGTGAGAATGATCCAACCCCAACGGTGGACTCAAAATCACAAAATGATGCGACCACATCAATTCCAGCAGAAGATCTTAAGACATCACGCATATCAACCACAGCAGAAGATCTTAAGTCAGTGGCATCAACCTCAAAGATTTCTGTGCTAAGATATGCTCCGCCATCCATTGAGTCAGTGGCACAAAAAAGTGAGAATGATCCAACCCCAACGGTGGACTCAAAATTACAAAATGGTGCGACCACATCAATTCCAGCAGAAGATCTTAAGACATCACGCACAACAACTCCAGCAGAAGATCTTGAGTCAGTGGCATCAACCTCACAATACACTGACACGACAACGACGTCGGAAGAACCACAATCAGAAGTTGATATGGAGGAAATTTTCCAAACGCATGCCAAACTCATGGATCTGCTTCAGCAATTAAAAACTACTGCAAAAGATCATAGTGAAGTTGACGACGGAGACTATCCATATTTCTCACCGCTAAATCCAAATGAAGCGATTATTGGACCGAAGTACACAACTGTAAATGCAAAAAAGTTGATGAACATTAACTGGTCCGTTGCTGATTCTTTGATTATTAGAAAACTTTTGATGATGATTTTTGATCGTGCAACCTTGGCCACTCACACTCTAAGTGGTAAACCATCGCCAGCTTTTGGAGAGTTCGACATGCCAGAAAAGCAACGCTTAGACCCTGATGCTGTGTCCGACTTAATTTTTTTCATGAACAAGCAATGTGGAACTACTCCAAAGGAAGTGCGACTAACCATCACTACCAAATGCGCGGATGAGGCCAAGATGATGAGGACCCGTAAGCGGAAGTTGGGTCAGCCAAACAAAAGTCGTCGCGCCAAGCCATACTAAATTGAAGAATATAAATCCATTGGGAGTATGAACTGATATAACTTGAAAAATGACGAGCTTTAAATGCAATAAAATGATTTTGATACACAAACAAATTTTGATGTTTTTATTTAGAAGGTTTAGCTTTGTTTCTCTATTCAAAGTTTGAGTTCGAAGTTTTGTTCATATGATGTGTTTTAAGTCTAAAGACTTTGCATGTTTACAATTCTAGAATCGTAAGGGGAACTACGGACATAAAAGGCTTTACGATCTGTAGAGTTTGTTGTTTTCAAAGTTTTAGCTTGTTCGCAAATCCATTGAGCTAAATTTGACCCTCGTCACTAAACACGATTTCTTGGCTCAAGCTTCTCGACTTCATGCTGCAAACTTCCTCCACAGACCATAGTCTCGTGGCTGTTAATTTGGTTAATTTGGAGGATGTGAAAGGGAAGTAGGTGTATGATTCCATATTTGGTAGTAAGAAATAAGCGTAGTAAAATTAGCTCAATCAAGCAAGGCACTCGAATCCGACCATAGTCGCATTACGTTATCAAAAAGTCGTATATAATATTCGTAAAATACGATTTTAGTCGGAAAAATAAGCGACTGTAGTCGGATTCGACTGTCGTTTTCGAGTTCAAGAATTGGGATGACTATTGGTAGGAGTTGAGCCCTTATGGCTGCAAAAAAGCGGTGCCAGATAAGACTTCTACCTAAACACTGGATACACACTTCGGCAATAAATCCTATTCTAATGCTTGAGAGAACACTTGACCAATTTTACATATGTATCCCTCAGTCCTAATCCAAGGATGGAGTCGATGCCGGAGATCTGGACATCTTCATCTTTGTTAATATTACAACTCATTGCTTCGTCTTTCAAGCCAAAGTCCATGCTGTTCAACAAGCCATTGACTGGTTCCCGTCTAACATATCCGTGGCCACAAGCCATAACCCCTTAAGTTGATTTTGCATACTTTTCAGAAGAGCAGTTTAGAGTTTAGGATCGTCTTTGAGAAAATTATATTGGCTGATCCACTCTACATGTAGTGCTCAAACCAAAGCGCCAAAGTATTTTATCCATGCCGATGGAGGAAAAGAGGCAAATCTTCCAAAGCATGGCATAGCCCAATAAAAACTGCTATGCTAGGCTAGACTATTACCGCTAAATAAAACTACGTCCGCTGAAATATAAGAGGGAATCCCAAATAATAGATCTGTTCCCGTACTCACTAAAACTACGAAAATAGACAATTTCTGTTCCCGTACGCCAAAGTTTCGTAGTTTTTTCACAGAAGAGAGAGCTCACGAGAGAGTAAGAAATTTCCCCATGCGAAATGCGAATTTTAGTCAAAAAAATTTCCTTGGGCAAAAATATGAGTTCTGTCAAATGGCTGCGTTGTTGTTGGCTGGCAAGAAATTTTGCTGTCAATCAATACAAAAAAAAGTGACGTCTTAAAAGTGGGCAACTTTTTGGTTTAACCCGTTCCCGTACTTTTTTGGAGATTTGTCTTTCTCTGAGAGAATTGTACCCCCACTATTAGAAAATGTGGCGAGCTGCGAATTTTAGTGCAGAAGGTACGGGAACAGACCTAATGACATGAGCACTATCTGAAGCAGGAGCAGGAAGAATCGATAACTTTCTATGCACTTCTCCTGCCATCATCTGAAATGTAAAAAAAAATGACAAATAGATGTCGATAAGGTGGTTTTAATGACATAAGTAACTCCAAACTATACTAAGTTGACATCGTCTTGACCATCGAAATGGTAAGAGGGTCCTTAGAAGTCGTCAACATACAATATTTCAGCTAGATCGTAGAACAAAGAAAAAATATCAAATAAATTAACAAAAATAGTTTTTTTTATAATTGAAATCATTTTATTATCGTCATTTGTCATATAATCATGTCAGTCCTCTATAAAGCTCCATATCATAGTTCATATACTCAATGAATATGATCTGCGCTTTAATGCGACTTACGAGGGGGGTTCAAAATATTATCGGTATCTTCTTAGACTGGGCTTGTTGTGACTTTTTCAAAATCTTGGCCTCATCTGCACATTTGTTAGTTATTGTCAATCGAACTTCCTTTGCAGTGGCCCCACATTGGGCTTTCATGAAAAAGATAATATCGTCAACGATGTCAGGGTCTAAGCGCCTCTTCTCTGGCATGGCCATGTCCTTAAAAGCTGGCGATGGCTTACCGGATAGCGTGTGTGTCGCCAAGGTTGCACGATCAAAACTGAGCATCAACAATTTCCGAGTAATAAGCGAAACAGGACGATCCCAGTTAATGTCCATCAACTGTTTTGCATTTACGCTTGTGTATTTGGGTCCAATAATCGCTTCCTTTGGATCTAGTGGTGAGAAATATGGATACTCCCGTTTGTCAACTACCTTATAATCCTTTGCACCTGCTTTCAATTGGCCAATCAGATCCATGAGTATGTCCTGTGTTTGCAATATTTCCTCCATATCACCTTCTGATGATGGCTCTATCGGAGTTTTGGTGATCATATTATTTGATTCACATGTTGAAGCTTCTGGCTCAACAAGTTCCATCGGAGTTGCTGCGGTCATATTATTTAATGTGGGTGTTTCAGTGGTCCCAAAAGTTTGTACTGGAATAGGTTTGGTACCAATTTTTTGTGATATTGGAGCTTTTGGCTCAACAAGTTCCATCGGAGCTGCTGCGGTCATATTATTTAATGTGGGTGTTTCAGTGGTCCCAAAAGTTTGTACTGGAATAGGTTTGGTACCAATTTTTTGTGATATTGGAGTTTCTGGCTCAACAAGTTCCATCGGAGCTGCTGCGGTCATATTATTTAATGTGGGTGTTTCAGTGGTCCCAAAAGTTTGTACTGGAATAGATTTGGAACCAATTTTTTGTGATATTGGAGTTTCTGGCTCAACAAGTTCCATCGGAGCTGCTGCGGTCATATTATTTAATGTGGGTGTTTCAGTGGTCCCAAAAGTTTGTACTGGAATAGGTTTGGTTGCAATTTTTTGTGATATTGGAGCTTCTGGCTCAACAAGTTCCATCGGATTTGCTGTTGGCCCATTATTCGATGTTGGTTCGATAGTTTCTGTCGGATTTTTAGTGGCATTCGGTTCTGAGGTTGGCTTAGTAGTTTTAGCCAAAGGTTTTATGTTGGTATCATTCTCTAAAGTTGGTAGCGTATTTGATGCGAATTTTTTTGTTCTAGCAATTTTCTTTTCCTTGGCCAACTTTTTTATTTTTAAGTCGCGAAAGTAAGCGGTTTTATGCTTTAGCCCGGGATCAATCATGCGGTTGATTGCCAACCATTTCAGTGTCTTGATTGAGTATCTTAGAGTTTGTTGTTTGGCATTCTTTTTTGTGTATTCCTTTGGGTCAAAAATATTCAATTCCTTGACGATTATTTTCTTTTTTTCCATGAATAGCTCCTCATCGATTCCGATGAACCCACTGAAGGAAGGAGTATTTTGAGTGTTGCCATTGTAGATCGATGGGAATGAGTGCTCGCGAGTTACTTTACTGGGATTATCTCCTAATCCCTTCTGGTTGCATTGATTCATCTTCAATTTTCGAAATTGCTGTTTGAAAGAAAAGAAATAAATTTAGAAAATTTTCATTTAGTTTTGGAATTTTTAACTTACCGTTCTTTTTTCTTGAAACACTTATTTGGGAATGTAGTCCAATGAAGCAAGTCAACAATTCTTCTTCGAATGATAGATTTCAGAATCGAGCTCGGGCTTAAATAAAGGTATTTTTGGTGTTTGAATCCATGGACTAATCATTTTGTCTTCTGTGAATCCATAATTATATGACGGCAGCAACACACATGCTATACCTTTTCACGCAGGTAAAAAGTTGCGCTCAGTATGTCACTACGAAATGCGAATGCATTTTTATTGCTGTCGAAGACTGGGTTTTTCATTTCATTGTTCGCTAATTGTTACTGAGAATTGTATAATTACGTAGTTCGTAGAGAGTTCAATGTTGCTTTAACGAAACATTTAACTGGTCCATCTTTGTAGTTGTAAGTTTAACGAAACATTTAACTGGTCCGTCTTTGTAGTTGTAATTAAAATATTTGTTGGTAGGTGATTTTTAAGTATACATAAACAGCGTATAGTCACTTGGGTCTCTTGAAATATTCTACGTTTATATAACTTTATACATATGTACATATATGAGATTGTTGATACTGATATCTATTATTCGAACAGAAATACTTGATTTGTTCTTTTGGTCTAGCTTGACATGGAAAAGTTATAAAAATGAGTCCTAAACTAACTCTAATTTTGTCATAGATTTACCTCTTTTCTATAAGTATTTCTGTAAGTAAAACTTTATCAAATGTGATGTGCTGCAGTTGAGCTTTTCACAGAATTACTCCTTTAATCACACACATAACTGCATACAAGTTTCCTTATTCAATTTCCTTTTGCAAATTTATTCAACTTCTACATGACAGTTGACATTTCTAGTTGTTAAATGTCAAAACAAAAAAGATCAGATTTTAATGAATCACCCTATATTTTTCCAGTATTTCCCCATTAGTACGCAAATTGGCGATTTGATTAAGAGAGCAGTACTAGATGTCAAACTATTTTCAGAAATCCAGTTAAACTCCCACTAAAATTTTTTCGTAGGCAAACATTTCAAGCCTTAGCACATTTCTTTAAATATGCTAACGTCTAAAACCTAGTCTGTTATTTTAGAGAGCTTTTGGACCGTTTGCAGTACAATATGTACAAACAGTCTCACCTATAGAGGAGCAGTATGAATACACCTCCCATTGTGTTGTTACTTTGTTTGTGTATATTTTAATAATTTATTTCAATTGTTTTTTTTGTTATTAAGTGAGCAGGCTGAAATTGTTTAGTGTTGATTAGTAAAAAACTTGATTAAAAGAAAACAACTAACACAACTGAGCTATAAAATAAAAACATGTGATTTTGCTAACGAAATTGTCGTGGTCTAAAAGGACTTGTATTTATTATTTTAATTTTATTCTCTTAAGCCTTACAATGCCGATATATAAAACCATCATCATCTTTTTTGTGAAATCATTTTATTCAACTGGAACGAAGGTCTCGTAAGTTGGATGATAGATAGAGACTTTTTGTGAATCCATTCTTTAGTGGAATGTCCTTTCCAGCTCTCTGACCTAAACACCCATCGGCGGATTGTAAATCTAAAAAAAATCTATAAAAATTGGGCATTTTAAGTACCAAAACAACTCGCCATCACTGCAAATCTATCTCAAGGATATCTGTTCTCACTATTAAGACTCCACAACTGATCCAAAATGAATCCTTCAGTGGTGAGTCCAAATTCAGTCAACACTTTAGACTTTCTTTGACTATTCTCTCTCTAATTTATACCTAGAACTTTCGAAAGCGTGCCCTAGTTCGTTTGCCTAACTCAGATTCAGATTCAGATGATGAACCAAGTCCTAACACCTCTAAGAAGAAATTTGAAAGGAGCAACATTTCAAATGTATGTGTTGAGCAACTTGAGCCAACAACGCCTGAAAAACATGCTGAAACGATTAAGAACCTTGTCGTTAAATCTGTTGTTGCTAAACGTCAAGAAGGATCACCGATACCGACTTCCACTGATAACGAAAATCCTCAGACATCTAAAGATTCAAATGCGAACAGTAGTAATTGCGCGTCCAACAGAGTTACTTACGTACATTACCATAATCCAATCTACGAGTCCACACCAAGAAAACAGTTTCGCCGAAAAAAAATGCAGCAACAAATAGCTGAATATTTGTTAGCAGCACGTAGGAAAGCTGAAGGCAATCTGTGTGACGAAGAGAAAGAGCCTAAATTCCTCGAAGCTATCAGATTGAAACGATTCTGTGATGCGACTGTTGCCATGATGAAGGACCGTTTTATAGGAGAAAATAGGTGTCCTCTCAATTCACGCGAAACCCTTGTTCTTAAGTTTAATGCTGTTTCCAGTAATGTTATATCTGAAGGATCTTCTAAAATGGACGATTCAGTACCTGAGCCAAGTTGGAAGGCTAAAGAATCTCCTAGCGATACGGATGATAGCTGCGATGATACTGATCAGGACGACTGCACTGACAGTCGTTTATCGGAAGCAGCCGATATATTCGATATTATTATGAAAGACAAGAGTGGAAAGATTAAGGCCCCCAAAAGGAAGAAACGCAGATCTAATCAGAATATGCCATCCCAGTCTGATAAGTATGTTACTCTAGGACCAAATAATACTAAGGTTCAAGTGACAGAGCTATTAGCAATGGGTTATACATGTCGCACTCCCGTTACAGAAGTAATTCGAATATTAACCTCGCTTGTATTTGATCGTGAAACTTTAGCAACACATTCTGTTCAGGAACCAGAAAAAGCTGAAGTAAATAAAATAAATCCAATAATTCTAATAAATCGAAGAAATCAAATAAAACAAATAAAAGAAATTAATGAAAATTTCCTTTGTCCATTGAAAGTGGAGGATATTATAAACTTTGTGTTCAATCACCGGCAAACTGATCCGGATTTTGTCCGTAAAATAATTAAATATGTATGCCTACTGGAACGGAATCGAGTAAAAGTAAAACAGGAAAGAAAAGAAGCCAAAGCAAGTAAACAAACGAAGAAACAAATTAGGAAACGAATTCAGGGGAAGCCTATAGATTTGACATGTAAAACCAAAAAAACGTAATAGATTCTGATAAAAAGTCTGAGAATGAGGACTTACATGCAAACAGGTTTGAATAAAATCTTGTTAACACGTTTAACACAATATGTAGATACATATGTATACAGAATTATTTAAAAAGTTGGCATATTAAAAAAAATGTACCAGATTGTGTAATAAAAATTGTGTTTACTAAGTTCATTGACCGTTTTTGCAGATATGCCATCGAGGCCTTAGCTTTCCACGCTGTTGTGCGTAATATACATTTTTGCACTTATAGAAGGGACCTATACTTTTATGACGCATCTGAATGGGAGAGGGATTTTGAGAAGCTTTCTCATGACACTTATATTCTTGGATGTTTGTCAGGCGCTCGCAAGAATTGGGACTGCGTAAAATACTTTGCCGGTATTTTTTCTGGATTTGAAATTGGAACTCCATAAACAGTAGCCCAATTCACTAAACATTGAGCCACGGCACTAAAAGGAGTTTAACTAGAGGCTTCTCGAATCGTGAGACACTTTCTCTGCTACAACTTGCAGATTCTGTGAATTATACACGAACGCGAACATCACATTCTCCCTATCGACTCGGGCACCACCCATAGCGAATTCACAACGCAATCTTATACCACCAGGCTTTTAAATATCACTAAACACCTCTTTTCAACCAATTCTTCTCTCTTTTGAGAGCCAGTGAGTCAATTACTTTTAGATCAGTATAACGGTATTCACATGTACTGTCTTAAAATAAAGTATAAAATAAAATTTTATTGAATTTTATATTCTTCTTTGAACAATTGCATAGTTCTTCCTACGAACTATCTACCTATAACCTTAATATTAATACGGCTTAACAGTTTGTCTCTCTTTCTCTTTTAACATCTTCTTCTTTTCGTTTGTGATCGCTGCAGCCTGAGCCCTGCATTTTTTAGTTAACGCTTCCCGTATTGCCTTAGGAGTGGCATCCTTACAGTTTGTCGTCACAATAAATATGATATCTGCTACAATTTTAGGATTTACAGGCGTCTTTATCGGCTTTCTCGGCCTTTTGCAATTTGAAATAGCGTGAGTGGCCAAGTAAGTTCGATCGAAAAACGTCGTTAACAAATTGCCAGCGATAAAATCGAACGGATTTAACCAATTGATGCTTAAATATTCGCTTTTCGTCATTACTGTACAGCTGGGTCCAATGATATATAGATCTGAACCTAAGCTTATGGGGTATTTCCATTTAGTTGGATCCCTATTTTCAAATTTGCTTGTTCCTTTGGGTGAAAAAGCGTCTTCCGTTTTGTCCTCGATCATGTCTGTCGGTTGTAATTCATTTTTAGACGGTGGCTCAACATTTGCTTCAACTGATATGGAATCAGTTGGTTCGACGGATGAGGACACTTTCAACTCTATAAGATGTACAATTCCAGTTGTATTTGGTTCAACGTATAGATAATTCAGGTTTTGGGTCACAACTGAAGTCACTGATGAATCATAGTTGTCCTCTTTAGATGGAGGACTTATGATCTCATGTCCAACGGATTCCACATCGCTTGAAGCTAGAGTCTCTCTCTCATATCCAACAGATTCCACATCGCTTGAAGCTGGAGTGTAACTAGAATCAGATGACGTTTCATTATATTCCACGTTCTCGTTGGAAGTTTTGTCTGACGCATCCGAATTCATTGATAGTGACAACTTGTCATTACAATCGATTGGTAATTCAGTTTGGTTGGCGCTTCTATCTATGGATGTAAAGTTTTGCATGTCATTCGTTTCTATAGGTTGAATAGTTGGTTCAATGTATGGGATTTTTACGGTTCGGGAATCAACTGATGACGAGTCTATGTCGTCTTCATCCACAGTTTCCACATCGATAAATTCTTCAGAGGAACTAGAATTCGGCGAACTTTTATCATAATCGACGATCTGGATGTATGTTTTGCCCGATATATCCGGTTGTATTGATAATGGTGTTGTGTAGGTGGATAGCGGCATAGTTTGGACGGACATGAACTTTTGCAAATCTTGCATTTCCATAGGCTGTGTAATATCGGCTCTAGGTGGTTCAATGTATGGATCTTCCACGATCTGGATGTATGTTTTGCCCGATATATCCGGTTGTATTGATAATGGTGTTGTGTAGGTGGATAGCGGCATAGTTTGGACGGACATGAACTCTTGCAAATCTTGCATTTCCATAGGCTGTGTAATATCGGCTCTAGGTGGTTCAATATATGGATCTTCCACGCTCTGGGCACCAATTGATGATGGTCCTGATGAGCCTAAGTTGTCCCCTACAGAAGGAGAACCTATAATCTCATCTTCCATAGATTCCCCATCGATTGATGCTTCAGTGGAACTAAAACTAGACAAGTTATTGTCCATGTCATCCAATTTTTCTGATGAGGGTGATGAGTAACATGTAGAATCGATTGATGCCTCAGTGGGACTAGAACTAGGCAATTTGTGGTCCATGTTATCCAATTTTTCTGATGAGGGTGATGAGTAACATGTAGAATCGATTGATGCCTCAGTGGGACTAGAACTAGGCAAGTTGTTGTCCATGTTATCCAGTTTTTCTGATGAGGGTGATGAGGAACATGTAGAAAGAAAATCCAATGGCAGCTTAATTTGGTAGGCGACTCCATCAAAGTACTCTTGTATGTTTGTCGAGTTTGAAGAGACTGGATTTTCAACTGTAGTTGGTTGAATACATGAAGTCTCCGAGTTGAGGTCATCCCCTAAAAAAGGAAAACTTATAACATCATGCTCAAAAGATTCCACTTCACTTGAGACTGAAGCGTATCCAAAATCTGCCGGTTGTTCATCGCATTCGACGTTCTTGACGGATGACTTGTCTGGAGAGTCAGTAATTGAATTCCATTGGTAGTTCATTTTGGCTACAGTTACTAGCTTCTGTCATTGGATAGTTCTAAAAGAAAGAAATAACAAACTCAATTTTTTACTACATTTCCAAATGCGGGTTAGTTCTAAGAAAGTCTATGGAAGGATCTAAGAAAGCATTCATTCCTGGTGAACTAAAAATTACTTAAGACACAAGTCGTTAAGAACTTGTCACTTTAGTAACCCAGTCAATGTAAATTTAGCCAAATTCTTTACCAGTTGACAATAAACAAATTCTGCTTGCTAATCTAATAAACAAACATTTTCAGAATACACAACTTTTATTTACAAAAGACAAACAGTAGAACAATACAATGGACAAGCATAGATCAACTGCTCCTAAAGAGCTTATAGTGTTTCCCAAGGGAGAATGATTTTGATGATAAACGGTCAAGAAGCTTCTTCAAGTAACAGAGTAGAATAGAGTTGAGGCTACCGCTTATCCCAATCCAAACCTTGTAACACTGAAGCACACTCAAAAAAAATGTGCTTGTGATAGATGGGATTGTCCATGCAATAACACTCTTCGAATTCAAGTGAACATTCCCAGAACTAGATCCATTTGATGCCAAAACCATTCCTCGCAACATCCCTGACTATTATCAGACTTAATTAGAAGTTCATACCAAATTGGCAAATTCGAATTCGTATTTTCGAGCTTAATTCGATTTTGATCTCAACAAAAGATCTGAAAATTCTGAAACACTATTGCTTGAGGTCCATTATAAGAATTTATCTTGAACAGAGAATTGCCATTTCGCTTATTTTGAAATTTTTGACGTTCAACAACTAGAAGTGTCAATTACCAATGATTTCGTGTCTACACAGAGGTCTCAAAGCGGAAATCTGTTGGTTAAACATCAATTATAGCTTTGAGGTGTTCTTTAATTCAAATTAAACTACAGCATGAAGATACTTTGACAGCAAACAGATACCTCACCAGTTTTCGCACAGATTAAGTTGTCTTTTTAAGGGGACCTAATTTATTCCCTTCTTCTAGTTATCGTCTCGGTCTCCTAGTCACATGATTTCAAGAAGTGGGTGTAATAGATGTCTCAATGCAGTTGACAGTTGGTCCTAAACAAGGCCATAAGCTAACTGTCAACTGACACATTACGATTTTTGAACATTTTACCAGCAGGAGGGGCTTTTCTAGGACAATGGAAACGCCAGCGTCTAGTGCATCTCTACGACACAGACGAAGGAGAAAGTAGTACTACATATCTTGTCGAGTTCCGCAAGGATCGGTTTTAGGACCTATATTATGTAAGATTGGAGTCTGCGGCTTGGAATCCCAAATGAAGCGTCGTTTTAGTCGACGATATTGCAATTGTTCTGGTGCCAACTGAAAGGAATTGAAGACATTGGAAATGAAAGCAACCGAAAAGTGAGAGGTGAATGAAGCATTGTAAAAGAGATAACCATAGTCAGAGTAGGCGATCATAATGTAACATCCAATCTGGTTATCAAGTGACAACAGATGCATATAATCAGAGTCTTGAAAGAACATGCGACAAAATAATTCGGCTGGGTGCAGCCTTACCCAGAATAATGACAAATATTGGAGGACCCAGACAACAGCAAAAACCTTTCACAAAGCAATTTTTTTTTCAAATGTGTTACCTTACTATTATCAAGTGAATATGACAAGTGCAGTCTCTTTGTTTTCCGTTACCACGATTTTATTCCAGTCTTCTAATTTCAAAAGCTTTTTGATTGCTAATCCGAAAGATCCGCTTAGACAAACTCTATTTGGGAACAGTAAAAAGTTATCGTTTGTGGTGTTCGTTCGTTGGTCTTGTTCAAATAGATTTTTTTTTTATTTTAATTTTGTTATGTGTTATTAAATCGAAAGAAATCATTTTTATTTGGTAAATAACTTATTATGAACATTCAAATTCCTTTTATCCTTAAATGGTTTGCAGGAAATTTTTGTGAATTATTTTAATTTTTAAGAAGGCATTTTGAATGTAGAAGTAACGGTACTTCGTACTCAGTAACAGTCTGGGACTAGGAGATACGTAGTCCATTTCCCCATGTGCCTCTGGCCATCAGTTACAGTTCCTTATTCTACGTTTCTACGTTTCTTTTATACCTCGTCTTCGGGGCTTTTTTTGTCAAGGTTTTCATCGGAACTTTGACCTTAGATCATTTTCTTGTTCCTGTTGGCAGCCTGTGCCTTCATAAAACCTGTTATAGTGTCACTTACTGCTTCCTAAACCTCTTCGCTGGTCCTCTTCTGTGAGTTTTCAGGGTAAGGTTTTAACACAGTTTGTTTACCAGCAGGATATGATGTGCTCGGCATCCTCGACTGCTTTAATAGTCGTGTAAGGCACCGATACCTAGTAATCATGTAAGTGATATAGAAATTAAGGTCCCTGTTGAGGCAAGCGTCTTTAGCGACGATCAATCTATATGCCCATGTGCCTCTATCAGAGTGATACCGTCTTCGAGAGTTATCGTTGGTGATACTAAAGTTTCATTTCGTCTAGACAATGTTGGTGCTGTGTCCGTGCTGTCATAATATTTTTGTTGAACTCCCTGGCCAAAAATGTATTGTCACTAATAGTTAGGCGCTTCGTAGGGGGTTCTTCGCAAAGAACTGCATACTTTTATGGCGTCCTGTACTGCTTCCTTCTTTCATCTGTACGATTCTATAGTTACAGATGTTGCTTAAAGGTCAGCTTTCCGTCCATAAATAGTACTAATTCTAAGAGTACTGCTTCTGTCTTTTCCTTTGTAAGGTTTATCCCCAGTCCTGGCCAGTCCTGAACTATTCTTATATCATCATTATAGCCATGTCCAAATTCTGCAAGAACAATGGCCACTTCAACGATTGCTTTTGGATTTCTAAGTCTGAGGACGTCATCATACATTGGGCTCTATAATTATTGTGGACTCTAGTAGGGAACCTTGGCAAACATTGTCTGTGACTACTGGCAGCATTCTTTACATCGCTATTCCTTGCAACTATCCAAATAAAGCAACTCAAGTAATTTCTAAACTCTTTTGGAAGAATTTAGTTTTACTTTCTGTTTATTTGAGGTTCGACCCTAAACATAGGCAGACAAATTCAGTTTAATTTAAGACTTCTTTTCGATCTAACAAAAAATCTATAAGATAAAAAACTATTTTCTTGTTTCTTCTAACAGTATTTGTGTAAACTGCTTGTCTATCATGTCGGCAAACATAGAATCTAGCCAAAGTGATGAGTCGAATGAATTCGATTACTCAGATTCGATAGCATCATCAGAATTCGACACGTCAAACGAAAGTATTCAAATTGAATCCAATTCAAATGATGTATCTGCTCAACCTGCACAAAATCCGCCACAAAGAATCAACCAAGAAGCAGATAGTTTGACTTATCCACAAATTTCACCCTTAGATCGAACTAAAGTCATTATTGGACCCAAGGGCACACTTATGAGTGCAAAGAAATTTTCAAAAATCAATTGGAGTAACGATTTTTGTAATGTTTGCAATATAATGTTGATGCGGCTCTTTGGCAGTGCCATCCTGGCTACTCACGGTCTATCAAGCAAACGATCACCAGCTTTTGCGGACCTTGCTATCCCAGAAAGACAAGCCTTAAACCCTGATATTGTGTATGATATGATTCATATTATAATGACAAAATGCAGGAATTCTTCTGAAAAAGAAATACGCATAGCCATAATCAACAAGTGTGGAGACGAGGCGAGAAAGCTAAAAAAACGTGAGGCGATGCTTTTGAAAACAAAAGAAAATTTGAAGGAAGACAGAGAATGTGAACAGTGGTAGCTCATAAGGACAATCATAATAATTGTTTAAGGACGAAAGTTAGCTTAAATAAAATTTGCAACAAATACAATATTTATTCAAATGATGTTGTTTAATTTCTTTGGTCATTGGCCAGCGCTGAGGAGTATCCCTAGATCACATTGGAAGTAGACGAGTTGTTTTAGATCAGACAGAGTTATGATAGCTGGTGAACTGACATTTGATTGGGAATACAAATGACGTACTAATCCACATTCTACATATGCACATATACTATTCTCCTGGTGGGACTGCCAGTTGTTTCGCCAAGCATGCTATACGTAGCAAGCTGCTACCCTTGCTTGTCTTAGACTTTCTGTTCTTTGGAGTTCATTTTAAGGGGGTTGTATATTTTCGTTTTAGGGAGTTCAATCTCGATCAGAAATTCCAAGCAGACCCGAAAGAAACTAGACAAGATGATGCATGACTGTATTTGCCATGCTTTCGACATATCTTGGATTGCCAACATCAGTTTGTGTCTTACGTTACCAGATAGCTGCTGACGCTGCCTTTCCTAGGTTTTGATCATGGCGTTAGGTGTCGTTTTATGTCAAGGTTCGTCTGTTAGAATGGACCCGAACAGTCTTATTTAGTCTGGTTCACTATCTCAGAATTGCAATTCAGTCCAGTACGGACTTGGTCCTCAACCAGATGCCACCAGTAGAATACTACACTAAGTTGAATGAGGCGCCACTACAGATGATAGCGCCACCTTCCTTGAGGCCATGGTGTACTGCGATGTCCATCCAAGGTGGATATAAAGACTCGTAGAGGTAAATGACCTAGCCATCTTAGTTGCCCTATGGGAATTCTTCTGGTTAAGTCGATGTCATTGCATAGTCTGTATGGGTTGGCTCCATTTTTGATCCCTCCCTCCATTTGTGATCTCAGAAAGGGAGATCACTTAAAGAACTTTTCTCTCTCTCGCGACATGTCTCGCTTGATAAACTTGCTTCTTCGTAGGTCCCAGTGTTTAACTTTGCAAGTAGTGAGGCCATTTTTCAGTTGAAAAATGCTCTTTTGGGGGTTTTGTTGCAGAGCTTAAATATTTTGAAGAAAGCTAATGTAAATGTGTCTACTTGCAGATACTATACCGCTACTTGCTACAAAGGACAGTCCTTAAAAAAAGGTGACATAAAAAGCGAGCAAATCATTCCTCAAACCACAACAAATCTTTTAATAATAATAAAAGGCGCGCATATGAAAAACTGAAAGACAACAGTAATAGTTGTTTCGATAACTTAGACTAAACTGGCTAGAAGAAGTTAGAAAAATGAGTCCCCCACCAAAGGTAAGCTGAAAGTTCGAAACCAAATATTATTCTAATTTTGTCATAATTTTCTTAAAGCATTTCCGTAAGCAACAATTGGAGAAATACGAGAAAGAAATGGAGCAGCAAGCAAATGAAGCTAAAAGTTCCAAAGAAGCCAAGGTGCCAAACAGAATTGAGGAGGCACTGGCATCACTAGAAACAAAAACAGGCACTGTTCGGACACTAAAATGGTTGGCAATGAACCGTGTAATAGATCCTGGACTTAGACATAAGACCGCTTACTTTTCCGAATTGAGGCAAGAAGAATTCGCGCAAAATACAAATTTTTCTGAATTAAATGATTTCGCATCAGATCTTCCAGAAACTTATCAACCAATGGTGCAAATAAAGGAGTCTAGACCAGCTCCAACTGGAGCAACTTTCGGGTCGGTGGCTCCAAACTTTCAAAATGATGACCCATCGCTGTATGCGGCTGAACCTCTTGATACAGCGGCTTTACCCACACCCAGTAATGAGACCACACCAGCAGCAGAAGACAATTTAAATCAACCCATTGCAGAAAATTTTGGACCCACTTTAAGTGCGTCTGAAATTTTCGCCGGAATGGCTTTCACAGAAAATAATGACACCACATCCACAACACCAACCATCTCTAATAATCAGCAACCAATAACTTCAGCAAATGCTACTGAGGAACTTTCATCTCCCTCACCAGAGTATGACGACAACCAATTGACACCAGAAGCTCAAGAACTGCTAGCAAGTGTAGATGAAATGGATGCAGAAACCGAGGCCAAACCATCAGCAGAGCCTACATCAGACGAGCAAATCGAGAAAATACTGCAAACGCAGGACAAACTCATGAATATGTTTAAAACTCTAAAAACTCTAACAAAGTCAGAGGAGATTGATATACAAGAGTATCCATATATCTCACCGCTAAATCCAACTGAAGTGGTTATTGGACCCAATTACACAACTGTGCCGATAGACAAATTGAATTGCATTAATTGGGACCTCTCTGTTTCCATTATTGTTAGGAAACTTTTGCTGGCAGTTTTTGATCCTTATACTTTGGGCACTTCCAATCTATCCGGCAAACCTTCGCCTGCTTTTAGAGACATTGACAAGCCAGAAAAGAGGCCCCTGGACCCTGATGTTGTTGCAGATATTATTTTTTTTATGAAGACCCAATGTGGGGCCAGTGAAAAGGAAGTGCGATGGACTATCACTAATAAATGCGCGGGTCAGGCCAGGGCGCTTAGGAGACGTAAGCTGAAGCAATTTAAATCACACACCAATAAGATGGGTAACCTTAAAACTAGCTAAAATCATGTTCAGTCGCATAATAAACAAATTTCAATAAAAAAGGACAAATTGGTAATAAAAAAAGATTTTGATTAGCATATTTATATAGACATTGTTCTTTGAACTTACAGCGATTGAAGACAATTGATTTGAAACAAAACAAGTAGGTAGAAACTGTTCTTGTCTAGCAACATTTCAAACTTGGTCAATTCTTTGTGTGGATGTTTTATATTATAGGTAAATCTTATCGAGTATTTAATAGTTTTGATTTTTTGAATGAAATTTGATTTATTGGCAATGACACCAGCATTTCAATTTACTTCAACTTTGTATTCAATCGTACTTCAAATAGTTAAGTTCTATTGTTATTTGCTCCAGCAACGTCATTCACGCGGCGTTAGAACGAATTTAAAAAAATGAGTAAAAAAAAGAAATAGAAGTAGAGTAAGGAATAAAAAAAAATAAAGTTACAAACATTTGTATATGCAAAAATAAGGGAGAAATGAAAATTAATTTTTTACTCTAACCTCCTTCGTGGTAGATTGTTAACAATGTGGTAACACTAACCGAGGAGAGAGAATTCGATACTACGTTCAATTCACCACGATTGTATGGCGGATTGAAACCAGATTCAATTAGGATTGAGTTCAATATGAACTCCAACGCATGAAAATTAAATGGAAAAGCGGTGCCAAACTCAATCTTCATTCGATTCGATTCTAATGCGATCTCTCAATCTGTTTACAGCAAAAACGTCGATTGAAACTCAATTCTTTTTCAATCCGATCTCTCGATTCCGTCATATAAACGTAGTTATGTATATAAGCATATGTAGAATCGAGAGAACGAGTTGACACACAGTTGAGATCCCGATCTGTGTATTTTTACACACCGAATCGATAGATTGAAAAGTTTAAACGTGGTTGAACTGACAGATGAGTACAGCGGCTGCATCGATAAATAATTCAATTTGTAGAAATTGAGAAAAAACACACACAAAGACAATATGTGTCAATTTAATTACTCAATCCAGGTACATACTTTCTAATTCGACCCAGGTCTGTTCTACTCAGCTCGACTTTCGTTCACTTTTTCATATATACGTACAGAGTAGTTTCATTTCGTACGGAGTGCTGAGCATGGCTGCGTGACATAAAGTCACGTTTCCTTAATGCAATTATGGGTGCGTCCGGATTTTGATAGCGAGCGAGCAGAGGAATGCGACAGCTAACGTCACAATTGAATGACAATTCTGCTCGCGGGGTGTCAAAATCTGAGCGCACTATGGAGTATGGTTACAATGAAGCTGCCACGCAAGTTGCACTTAGCAGCTGCATATTTATGCAGGAGTAAATCTGAGGCTGTGGCATTTTTACAGGAAGGAAGATGAATCTTCTGTATTCGTGTTGCTCTTCATAATTCCAGCAAGCCTTTCAGGTTATGACAGAAACATATGTACCTGTACATGACACTCTCCGCCTTCCTTCTGCTTGTCTTTCTATTTGACAAGTCTTTCTATTATACAAATTTCATTGTCAATTGTTGTTTCACTTTTTTTTATCCATTATACGGAAGAGATACTCAAATATTAGCTTTAAAAGTACTACCATAAAGCAATTCACAAAACTTTGACATTACGATCGCAAACTTCATTATAAAGCCAAATAAAAGAATCACCTACAAATGCAAAACAGGATAGGAATTTTCTGAAACATTCAAGCAAACTAATGAATAACGAGTACACAAATATTCGTTTGTTAATCATAATCATTTTATTCAATTTAAAATTCGTCAATTACAATCAATTGTTTGCTCTTCAGAGCTGTCATAGTCCATAAACCCATATGCTCTTCACTTTAGTATGGCTTGGCTTTGGTATTATTGGATTTTCGAACCATCTTCTTCCTTTTTCCGCATCTCAGTAATTTGGACTCATCTGCGCATTTGTTCGTAATGCAATGTCGCACTTCCTTTTCACGTGTTCCAAAATTGGTCCTCATAAAGAAAATTATATCTGAGACAACATCAGGATCCAGAGGCTTCTTTTCTGGCATATCGAACTCCAAAAAACTAGGGGATGGTTTGCCGGTCAGATTGTGAGTCGCCAAAGTATCGCGATCAAAACAAATCATCAGAATTTTACGAACAATAATTGAAGCCGAACGAGTCCAGTCAATAGCCATCAACTTTTTTACATCCACAGTTGTGTACTTGGGTCCAATAATTGCTTCATTTGGGTTTAGTGGTGAGACATATGGATACTTCTCGTCAACTTCGTCTACATCCATTGCAACAGTTTTTAAATCGTTAAGCAGATCCATGAGTTTGGCCTGCGTTTGGAAAATTTCCTCCATTTCCACTTCTGATTGTGGTTCTTCCGACGTTGTTGTGGTGCCAGCGTTTTGTGAGGTTGATGGCACTGCCCCAAGATCTTCGGCTGTTTCTTCATTTTGTGATTTTGAGTCCACCGACTGAGTTGGATCATTCTCACTTTTTTGTGCCACTGACTCAATGGATGGCGGAGCATATCTTAGCACAGAAATCCTTGAGGTTGATGCCACTGACTTATGGTCTTCTGCTGGAGTTGATATGCGTGATGTCTTAAGATCTTCTGCTGGAATTGATGTGGTCGCATCATTTTGTGATTTTGAGTCCACCGTTGTGGTTGGATCAATCTCACTTTTTTGTGCCACTGGATCAATAGATTGCGAAGCATCACTTTGCTCAGCAATCTTTGCTTTCATTGCCAATTCTTTTTCTCTCAAGTTTTTAAAATAAGCGGTTTTATGTTTTAGCCCAGGATCTATTATGCGGTTCATTGCCAACGATTTAAGTGACTTAACGGTTCTCGTCCCTGTCTCCGGAGTGCGGGGTGATTCCGAGTGGTCAACTCTAATTGGGGCTTGCGGTTGGTTGGAGTTCATTTCACTTTGCCTTCTAACTTCTTCTTCATATTTCTTCAATTGTAGCTTACGGAAATGCTGAAAGGAATAAATAAATTTTGTTTAAAATTTGAACATGATTGCAGTTTATTTTAAATTTGTAACTTACCATTTTTGAAGAATTAATTTTTGAAATTTTTCTATGCGAGTATAGTTTAAGTATTTGAATCAACTGTTGCTGTTCGAATGATAGTTTCAGGACATACAGGGTGTCTTAAATAGTACATTTTTGGTGGAAGCTCAGATCCTTTAATTACCGATCTTCGAGGGTAGAAAGTCCTTAATTTCGTCTTCCGGGAATTCATAATTATATTATCTATAAGTGTGTTTTGATGTAATATTGCGCAGGTAGAAAGTTGCACTTAGAAATATGGAAAAGTCAAAAACGTCATAGTTTTTTATTACGGTAGACGAAAAGGGTTTTGTTTTTTCATAAATTTCGACAATTATTATAATTACACAATTATTTCAACAATTATGCATATTTAGCAGTGGCGTGGCGTGGATAATTTGAAATGGCAAGTCGAAGAAAATAGGTCACCCCCAAATGTGAATTGCAAATATTTACCTAGAACTATTTTCTGTAATGCAGATCTGCATTACACGCCATATAAGTAAAGCAAATCAAGCCAATTTTTTTTATATTTTAAGTCATTAAAGCTTATATTAACAAAGAATCGAGTTATAAGGACTCCACGCCACTGATATTTACGCATACAAACACAACTACCAACAACGAAACCAATACTTACAGAATCAAAGGTGTACATACAGGTCGCCACCTTAATCAAGTTTTTCTTCAGATCTTTCTTTGTGACGACAAATGTACATATATACTATACATTGAAAAGCAGTGGTACTAGTTCTTATCCTTGAGGTGGGTCATTATTAAGTTTCTTAAGCTGGCTATGAGTTTCGTCGGGAAAAACTTGGAAAGATCTGTCGCTTAGTGTAGGTTTAGAAAAGGGTATGTGTTCCCATAAAACACAAGCCACCAATATTGCGATCCCTTAACTTGCTTAGTATGTTATATGTGGCTTGCAGCTTGCCACTCAGAAAAGAAAGAGTACAAGGTCTTATAGTTTGTACCAAAGTGTGACTCGGTTTATGATAATCACATGAACGATCCTCCATATACCGTTCTCTTAGTCTGGTTTCAATTTTAGCAGGGGTTTTCTTAGCATCATTGATAGAATCAGAGCCTGATACTATAAAGAATAGATGATGGGATTACCCCATAATAAGGAAAAAAAGATTCCTTAGTTCAATCATATTTTCAAAGTAATTTACAGACAAATGTTGAAGAAAAAGTCTCTAGATCTGATGGGCTTCCAGTTAAACTTTTTTAATACTTAGGTGATGCCTTGAAACCAATTCATCAATCATTTATCGGTGGAGGAGGGCATGCCCGACAACTGGACTGGACTGTTAAATGTCGCTCCAGCAAATCGACAATAGACACACTCTGAAAAATCCTGTAAAAGTCCAACGAATTTCAAGTCGAAAACCACCACCTCTTCATTGACTTCGTCTATGGTAGCATTCATTCTCGACCTCTACTAGGTGATGGCTCAAAATGGGATGGCAACAAGGCTTATCCAGATGTGTTGCGTAACACTGGAAAACACACGATGCTCTGTGCAACTAGGAAATAAAATCTATTAAACTGCTGGGATACGCAGACTATATTGACAAAACAAATGGGCTTAAAACTCCAAACTCGACGGACCAAAAAAAATCCGGTATAACACTCATTTACCACTCTTGCTGTAGGGAGCAATCATTGGGCACTTTCTACCGAAAAATTCTTCATCGGATATTAGGACCCGTATGCGAGGAGGACGAAGCTGTACCAGAATGTGGATGTAATCCAAAAACCCAAGATACGTCGACTACATTGGCTCTGTCATATCGATTGAATGGACAACAATGCTCCAGCCAAGAAGATTTTCGAATCCCAGCTCCCAAGTTCGAGACGGCGAAGTAGACCGAAACTCCCCTTCAAAAGCCAAGTTAATGACAGAAAACTTAGTCTTCGCAACTGCAAGCAGCGTGCCCCGCTCCGCAAAAAATGAAAGGCAGTCGTGTCTCCGAGGCAGAGACTCTTTGCGAAAGTGTGACAGAAACTCTTTAAAAAAATAATTAGTTATTAGTTACTAATTTTATTAAAACTAAAACTTAAATTTCCTTCAACTTCTCATTGCGTTTCTTTTTTTGTTTTCAAAAATGTTTACTATGGTCACACTGATTTCAGCATATCGACGTTATGTTAATCAACACAGTTGTAGACTTCTGTTTGATTAGCGGCCTACAGCTGGACATTCACCGATGGGTGCTGTAACCTCTCCAAGAATATCTGCATCACAGTTTCAACTGCAAATACAGTAAACACCTCCTTTAATGGGAAATAAAAAAGAAAGCTTACCATTGTCTCTAAAATAAGGTTCAAGGATGTCTCACTTCAAAAAGGAAACCTCCAACTGCTGCTACAAAAGTTAAATGACTTACAACAATATTATGGTACTGGAGCCATAAGTTACACTTATAATTTTATTTATATAGTACCCATACATATGCTGATAAATATACTGACTGATATACTACCCTTGCACATTCGAGTGAATATATATACATAACATTACAAGTGTAAGTATAAATAGTAAATATTTATATTTGCTTATGGCTGCAGGTAGTGAGGTATTTTCATCCACATAAATATCGAGATCGTTATGAATGGCACGATGATGAATAAGAATGCAAAAATCGTGATCACCGCTCGCATGACCGTCATTCGTCCCGGTTCGCCCACTTTATCCATGATGATGAATCCCAGGCTTCCGATGGTAAAGAGGAAACCACTGGCTAGGCCTTCCATGATGTACTGATCATTAATGCGATTTTGGATGAATGCCACCGGTCTAGTGTTGCCATGACCGTCGGATTCAGAGCCAACGCTAGGTGGTTCCAAAATGATATCATAGATGACCCCTCCACTGACTAAGAAAAAGCCAAAAAGGATGAACGAAAACACCAACATTGGTGAGGGCCGCCATATTCCTTCGGGACGCGGAAGTTCGAAATTCGGCGGAACAAGGCCCAAGCGAAATGGTATTCCATACAGGAACTCAAGCATAATTTTTTTTTTGTTTGTTTTTATCTCGCTAAAAAGACTAGAAGAAAGTTTAAATAAGAAAATATTGAACAACATATGTATTTATGGAAAAAAAAAACTTACAAAAAATTGCTTAAATCCGAATTAGATACGATCTGAAGCTGGATGAACTCCTCTCTTCTGATTGTTTTTTTTTGGCTGAAACAGTGGCTATATAAACGATGATCTGTCAAGGATTTTGAGTGGTTTTCCATTTGGGAAATTTCTCTCGAGTGAGGATGAAAGAAGCCACTCAGTCACAATGACAAATGCTTATTTTTAAAGTGAAATTTTACAGAGTCTAAGTAAAGGTATAAAGATTTTCTTATGTGGGGATTTTCTTATCTGCTTTTTAAGTTTGACACATAGTTTGTAACATTGAAATAATATTGCAGAAGGACCCAATAAAGTATATATATAAATTATCATTATCTATAGCCGATTCGGTTGAGTCATGTTCGTCCGTCTGTCCGCCCGTCTGTCTGTCACCAGTTTTTGGGACTTAAATTTTGAGCTAGGACAATGAAATTTTGTACACGAAGTCTTTGTTACATCGGGACAGAACAAGTGTAACAAATTTTTAAAGTCCGCCCGTGGCAGTGGCGAAAATTTTCGAAAAATGCATTTTTTCAGTAATTTTACATGAAAATCGATAAAACTTATGTAAAAATGTAAATATTCTTTTACCCGACATATCTTCTATACATAGAGCATGGCCACGCCCAAATTTTCGACAGTTTCATCAAATAATAGCACTTTTTAGAAACAAACTGCAGTATATGTTGAAAACTTTTTTAAACCCGCGAACTACCACGTGTTTTGGAATAATTTTATAAGATATTTGCTTAAGCAAGTAGGTATAATAGCGGAAGGAGCTCCAGGATTGTAGCATTTTCATATGTTTTATTTTTAATTTAAATCGATCCCATGAAGATGATAAAACAGTGATTGACAGACATATGAGTTGCGTTAAGTTTTGGTTATCTGACATAGTTCCTGTTTCATTTGTCATTTAATCGCAGAAGCTCCAATCAACTAGTGGGCTACACTAAGTTGTTTTCGAAATTGTTGTTGCCACTTTGAAGCCTGATCGAGTGATTGCAAATGTAAATTCCACTGGTTCTTCCTCGAACGTAACTTTAGGGCTTTCGACATCCAAGATGTGATAGATTCATCTTTTAAGAAGCAATTTTGAAAGACTTCCTTTTGTGGTCCAGCACCTCGAATAGGAACTTTGGTTATGACCGCATGTCCTTTGAGAAAGGAACTTTCTTTAGAAATGCACATATATTGATAGATTTGCTTGATGTGCGTAGTGGCCTTACTGAATTTCGTGAACCAGACCTTGTTTAAAGCTTGTAACTGTTTGCGCACCTCAGAATAAGGCGCAAAAAATGTTGTTGGTTGTTTCTTTCTGACGAAGATTGGAATTCCTTGCCAAACACATAACACAAATCTTAGTAGTACTATGAGTCGAATCTTTGACTTACCCAACCGCGAAACTCTTGTCTGCTCTGCACATGAAAAAATGAATAAGTGAGCTATTTGTATGCATGTATTCTGCTTCGCAGATTTGGAGCATCCATATGATGGAGTTCCTCGAGGTAAACTATGTAGTGTATTGCGGGATTATAGGATTGAATGTTCTTTGAAGGGCGATTCAGTCATAATGTACAAACTACAGAAACTGTGTTAGGTCAAACGGCGATAAATTAATACCATTCACCGTGGGTAATGAACTCCCCCAAGGGTGGGTCTTGTCTCCTCTTCTTTTCATTGTATATGCTAGTAGGGATTGGAGGTCACGGGGCAATTGCAGCGGAGATTGTTTTAAATTGAGACAGTTATCTGCTCTTTGCTGATAGCTTGGTAATCCTTGGGTCTTCTTAAACTGATTTCAGATCTTTTAAAGAATAATGTCACGAATACCTGGTGCCGTATATGTAGATCGAATAATTCATAGGAATCGAATGCGTAGCACCAGAGTACAAGAGTCACTTAATATTTAGCAGCTACTTCTCCGAATGGAACGATCTATGCTTCGACGGTTGGTTCCAGTCTGACATCTCTTTTGGAGCCGTCTAGCGATTTTCCTGATGAGTTGGAATTAATGGTGGGGGAAGCTCGTTCTGCATATCTTATCACTGCATATCAGGTCATTGATGACATATGCAGTTCTGACCAAAAGAATGGTTTTTATATGATTTAAACAGAGAACTATATGAGCTTCAAGATACTACTAAAACCCGAGACATGTAGCAACTTTGAGTGATTGCACTACCGATTGGGGACAACGTGATAGACCAAGCTATCGGAGATGCCACTAAGTGGCAAGCCGGAAGCTGGGTGCAGGGAACTGCGGGAGACAGGCTTGTCTACGCCAAGTGTTGGCTTTATTACTGAGAAAATCCTGTGAAGAAGAACAATATCAAAACAATAGTTAGACCAACACTCTAGAGCATGACTTGCCCACTTACACCTGCTAAATCAATTTAAAAACTCAGTTAAATAATAAAATATTTATTTTAAAACTAAGTACGGACATTGTACACTCATTGTAGTATAATAAAGACAATTACAAAGAAAACTTATTCTAATGGTTAATTTAAATCTTAAAATATTATCTCTTCTCCTTGGCCAAGGCACCAGCTCTCTTCGGTGTATTGACCATCTGTGGACATTGTGATTTTCTTTACATTGGATATCAGTTTGTTTCGCGCTTCGATGGCACATGTTAGTTGAATAGCTTTGTGAACGTCAGCTTCAGAAATATTTGCAAAGGAGATCATAAACATAGTGATGTCATAGACCATATACCGGTCTAAGAGGTCCTTTGGTCTTTCGGGGAATATATGTGATGGCCATTGGGAAGCCAAGCAGTGAGTTGCCAACGTTTCGGTACCGAACACTTCAATCGTCAGTCTGTTGGTGAGACTCGGTGGCGCCACAGACCAGTCGATGTTCAAATATGCATCCATAGATATTGACGTTTTGCAGGGTCCAATGATAACCCGTTCGGGTATGCCTTGCAATGGAAGTGTTTGCTCGGGTGTTGTCATTTTTGTATTCAGTTGGGAGTCCAAAATAATTGAAGGGTTAACAATGTTGGTAGTTTGTTCATTTGGATATGCAGAAGGATACGATTGTGGTGTAACATTGGATGGATTCATTTGACTTGGGTACTCGGGTACTCCCGAGGAACAATCAGCTATTGGAAGACCGTTCAAGTCATAGGTTGGAAACGGATAAATATATAATTCTGCAGCTTTAGTCGTCGGAGTTTGGGGCACTTCCAAGGGTAGGAGCTCCTTGTGAAAGTTGTTGTCAATACTGTTTTGTTGAGAATAGATATTCGGCACACCATGAGAGTAAGTCTCTGTGGTGTATTCACTCTTTTCATGAGTCATACTAAGGAGGGCATTTGGTGATGCTTGTAAGTCCGGCTGATTTTCTACCCATTGCCGCCTAGTCTTAGGAATTTGCGTATGGGGAATGGCCTCTTCGAAGTCAGTTTCTCTTTTCCTTTTGTGAGACTTTTGTCCGTTGCCCTTTATTGAGTTTTGAGTATGTGTTTCGGTGGTGTCTTGTGTAAGGTAAAGTAAAGTATCTGTTATGTCATTTACCAATCGGGAAGCCAGTGCATCCACTTTTTGGTAAGTTTCTACTTTCGATTCTATTTTGTTGTTTTGACTTTGCATTTTGGCATAAGACCCTATCGAATTTACATCATTTCCTATGTTTCCGATTCCATCCAATAATAAAGCTTCCCAGTCCACACCGCCTTCGAACTTCTTTAGATCTTCAAGTATCGAGTTACATTCCCAGGTATATGTGTTATATTCATTTGCTAAGCCATTTGTTTTTGAATCAAGTTGGACTTGATGTTGGCTGTTGTTCCATTCTTCAGATCTACCTAGTGAAAGCTGGGAAGATGTTTTTCTTTTAAAAAAGGATCTTGCGAATTGTATTGAGCGAAAGATATTTACCATTTTTAATCTTTGTGATTTAGTTCCTCTATTATTATTGATTTGGATTGGAAACCTTAGTTGTCTTTTAAAGCCTTGTAGAATCTCGGATCTGAAAGTTGACAAATGAGGAAAAATGAAAATTTTTTAGACTGGTTGTGTGGTTGAATGACTTGAAGACTTTAGTTTGCAGATGTTTTATGTAAGACCAAAACAATGATTCAAATGCTGGGAACGAATGGATGAGTTGAATATCATGACAGACTTGGTATCGATCTCCTATTTAAACTGTGTTTCATTGAAAAGAGAATAGCCAGTTCAGTAAAACTTTACCAGGAGCCAACGCAAATATATGCGGGTAGGACGCCATCAGCCATCCTCGCACACATGAGGCACCTTGCTTGTGAAAACACACTCTTCTTCAACCGACTTCTGGTGAGCACTGTGCACTGTGCTGTTGGCAATATTTTTTTAAATGTCCAGTGCACACCTCTGCAGGGCGTCAAACTCTATCTCCTTGCCAGAAGAACCACAGGTTGGGACGATACCCACAACACAAGTTGGACGAAATCAGAAGGTCCATGAAAGCCTTGCACTTAAGATGAGGTATCAGTCAAAAAGCATATCCACATCATGAAACAGATCTGGTCCTATTGACCCTATCAGCTCATATGAGGATTGCTGCACAAATGGTTGAGAGAATGGAGGGCTACCATTGGAGGAATCGACCTGGGTATAGGCAGCCTAATCGGCAGGACAAAGTCTGCATTTAGAATGGCGACACGCAGAAGTTTCTATATATCTACTACTACTATCGGCAAAGGGGCAGTGGATTGTTGGCACTTTCCGAGAAGTTGACAGGTTCTAACCAGCTAAACAGGCTAAGCAAGCGAAGTATAATAGAACCTGGTCATTCAGGATGGGAAAGTACATGGCGTCAAACAGTTCAGAAGGAAGCACGTCAGCTAGGGAAAGAGTTGCGATAAATTGAGTTACAGTTCCAGATCCGGCACAAGATGGTAAGCGGACATTGTAAAGGCACTAGGATCTACACACGATTCACTTAAAGAAAACACAAAATTCTGCTTACTATTGTCTTAAGTAATAAGTCTTAAAAAATAAATTGCATTTAATTTTGTATTTAAAAAATAATTAAATAACACAAAGCATTATACATAAAATGTTTTTATAGACACTAGGGGACTATTAACTAAATTTCTACTCCAATAAAGCCTTTGTTTCGGTGAAGCCGTTAGCGTTTAGAGTTGAGTGTTTTTGCTCGCGCATTGACAAACGGAGAAACATGGTCTGGTCGAGTCTCAAAAGTTGTAGGGGAGATTGGGTGCACATTTTAAAGTTGGAATTTACACAACACTAATTTCGTCGGATTCTCTAAGGATTTCAACGGTAAAGCCAGTATAAGTTCTTAGTGAATGCCCAAATGCATATGGATCGAATGTAGCATTCTCTGCTTTTAAGACATTGTGCCCAATCAGGTTCAGTAAGAAGGAACTTGGTGAAATGATGATCTGTCAGCTCAGGAAGTTGGCCAGAAGGATCTTTAATATCTGCCAAGAAGTCCATCAGAAAGGCCAAAAAGCATGGCTAAACATGCTTATATGGATGACTTGGTTATTCATGTATCAGAAGAGGTTCTCTCTACAATAAGTCAAATTATGAAGAGTGATCTGGACAAGGTATCTTCTTAAGCAACGAGGAGGAAGGAGCCTTGGAGTAAATCTGAATAAGATAGAAATGTTGCGGTTTACCCAAAAAAAAAAAAAAAAATAAGATTTCGGACTTCATCCTTCCAAACTGAATGGTCACACAGCCCTTGGACCAACCCTATTCTTGCCTATAGCGTCATCCTTTGGTGGCCTGTCTTAAACAAAAATACGATTTCAAAAGGATAAAAAAGTCATGATCAGCATGCGTAGGAATCATTGGAGCTTTGAGGTTATGTCCCACTGATTCGCTTAGTGTGATCCTTCACTTTATGTTGTCCGATTGAGGGAATCTGGGTGCTGGACCACTAAATAATATAGTCGCTGTCCACAATCGTAGAAATGATCAATACTCTTTGGCACTAAACGAGTTTTCCAAAATGCCAGCAGATAGGACAATGAAATTAATCAAACCTGAATGCAGTATTCGGCACATGGTAAGTACTTGACTGAAATTGAATAGAATTGTCGATTAACTTGAATGTCGCGTGAAGCATTTGAATAATATGAATGATGAAAAGTAATAATTGAAGCAATCGTTGCTCTCTATTCATTGAAGTCAATTGAAGTTAGTTGAAATCGCTGAACGCACGCACTGAATTCAATTGACTTGAAGTCTTAATTCATACAAAATTTTGCTAGGGCATTCGATTATTATAAAGACAAACACTCAAAAATAAGATCCAAATTCTTGGTATACATATATATATAGCATTTGAAGTTTTATTTTAAGTTAACACCATTATTTGTCCTATTCGATTTGATTAGTTCAAGTCTTTTTAATTGTACAGTTGATCGAAGATCCTGATCTGATAAAACCTTTTTAGTTCTCAAAAAGGATGTTATGTCGCTCATCTTAGACGGGTCTAAGATCTTGTCTTTCGTTTGTTTTTTAGCATTATTCAAGGGTTGTATGATGTGAGTTAGCAAAATCTCGCTACCAAAAACCACCATTAATAATTTCCTGAGTATAGACGTAGCAGAGGAGTCCCAATTGATAGATTCGTATGTAGTCTTAGGTATTGTGGTACCAAATTGCCCAATAACAACACAATCAGATGGTTCGGGATTGAGTCCTGGTGAAGAGGTCTGGATCAGAGGTGAATCAGGTCTAACACGCGTATTCTTTTTCGTTCTTCTCGTTCTTAAAGATCGAGGACTATTCGCTGGCGAGCTGGAATCACACTCTTTTGTAGGATTTTTTTGCTTTTTAAACACTCGACGAGGAGGATCGGTGATCACTATTTCTGGTGTGCAAGTCGGAGACGGTGGAGTCTCTAGAGGCTCATGCGTCGGCACTATTACAGAAGGCAAGTGATTATTTTCAATGGGTACAGCAATGGAGTCACACTCTTTTGTAGGATTTTTTTGCTTTTTAAACACTCGACGAGGAGGATCGGTGATCACTATTTCTGGTGTGCAAGTCGAAGACGGTGGAGTCTCTAGAGGCTCTTGGGTCGGCTCTATTACCGAAGGCAAGTGATTATTTTCAATGGGAACAGCAATGGATTTGAACGATCTATCTGGATCGATGGCGAGGTAGGAGTAGAATAGTTCAGTGAGTTCATCAACAGGTAGTTCGGGAACTAAGTATGATTCTTCCGGTGCCATTAACTGGAGGGTTTTCATCATTCGGCGTACATTCGTCGCACGCTTGTGATCGAGTTCAGGATTTGTGAAAATTTGTTTCCACTCAGGGCCAAGGGGGCTTCTATTAATGTTTTCCGTGGAGTAATTGATAAAGTTATTGTCGTCATGTAGTCCCATTTGGCTTGCAGCGTCCTCCTCGTATTCTAAATGAGAATGGGATACTACACTACTCCATCCACTGCGCACTTCGGAGTCTTCGTAGTCCCACAGCAAGATCTGCGACATACTCTATGGGTAAGAGTTTGTTTTTGAAAAAGCGCGTATGAAATGGAGAGAGAGAGCAATCTCTTACCAGCGAGTCAGCCATATTGATTTTTTTTACACACAATAACGAAAAACAAGGTTATTGTGACAACAGAAACAAGGAAATTTAAAAAAAAATACATAAAATGAATATGTTAGCAGTTCTTGAACGCAAACTGTTTGGTATTGGTATGACCTTTATAAAACAACAGTTATGAGCCCGTTTTGGCTCGAGACAAACGGTAAAGAGAGTTCTATAATCGAGCATCGAAATTTGTTTGGTTTTCAATAAAGGAGACTGGGACATATGTGGACATGGGCTTTATATTATGTATTTATTTACTGGCAGCGACAATAGATCATAAACTTAAAATTAAAGGATATTTTTGGTTGTAATTTAGGTCCTAATGCGTCCCTTTATGTTCTAGCTCATTAGGAGATTGCAATGTAAAATTGGAACGAAAACGTTACAGAGCTCGCTAGGAAAGGGTCGTCGCTGAACATATCACAGGCCCTTCCCCCTGTAGCAGCCCCAATCCATTTCTCCAATTATTTTAGTATCAATTAATGTAGAAGGGTCTATTGGAGGAACGTACAATTTCGTGGGGAAGAGCTCAGTTGATTTGCTTACCTTTCATATCGACTAACAACTTTTTTATTCCAATGTTCTACAAAAGTGGTGATAGTACCTCACCCTGAGGCGTTCTTTGGCTTACAAGTCTGTTAGTCGATGCCGTGCACTGGTGTGTGCTTATGATTTGTCTGCTATTGAGACAAGAAACTTTCAGATAAAACAGATTAAGGAATAACACTTAAATAAATAAATACACATAAAATTTGTCTTTTCATCCAAATCATTTTATATAATTTTTTATCATTATCTTTTTAATATGGCCTAGTCCTGCGATTTTTAGGCATTTGACCCATCTTCTTGACGCGCTCTCGCAGCATCTTGGACTCGTCTGCGCATTTGCTAGTGATCGTTAGTCGCACTTCCCTTTCAGAGCACCCCAATTGGGTCTTCATAAGAAATATTATATCTGATACAATATTAGGATCCAAAGGCTTCTTTACTGGCATATCGAACTCCAAAAAACTAGGGGATGGTTTGCCAGTTAGGTTGTGAGTCGCCAAAGTATCGCGATCAAAACAGATCATCAGAATTTTACGAACAATAATTGAAGCCGAATGAGTATAGTCAATATTCATCAACTTTTTTGCGTCCACGGTTGTGTAATTGGGTCCAATAACCGCTTCATTTGGGTTTAGCGGTGAGATATAGGGATACTCTTCGGTATCCTCCACTACGTTCTCTGCTCGAGCTTTCAAAATAGTGATCATTTCCATGAGTTTGTTTTGCACTTCGAATATTTCCTTCATTTTATCCGCTGATGTTTTTCCTATCGGAGTTGTGATGGCAGCATTGTGGGAAGTTAATGCCACTGGCGGAGTCTCTGCTAGGGTTGCCACTATCTGAGCAGTTTCAGCTGAAGTTGATGTGGTGACACTGTTTGGCGTGGGCGATAATACTGGTCCAAATGTCATCGCGATGCCAATATTTAGCGAATTTGATGCCACCGGCTCAATAGCTCTTCCTGTATTTGGGAAATTCTCAACTCGTTGTGCCACGGACTGATTTCCTTGTAAAGCATTTGTTGAGGAGTCATTTAAGTAGTTAAGTCGAGCAATGACAGGACTTCTTTCCAATGGTTTTAGTGGCGCAACAGTACTAAATGTTGAATGTCCATGTTCAACTCGATTTGGCACTTTGGTCTGGTTGGAGCTCGAGGCTTCCTCTCTGTTTTCTTGCTCATATTTCTTTAGATACTTTTTTCGGAAGTGCTGCACACTGTTTTCTATCTCATTTTTCTTTGGTTGCATCTTGCCGATATTTTGCAAGGTTGATGCCACTGGCTCAATAGGTTTTCCTGGAATTGGTTTAGCCTCAAATCTTTGGGCCATTGGCTCAATAGGTTTTCTTGGAGTTGGTTTAGCCTCACATCTTTGGGCCACTGGTTCAATATTTTGTGAAACATCTAGCATGCAAGATGCACGGCTTTCCAATGGTTTTAGTGGCGCGACAGTTTTATCAGTTCTTAGTGTTGGGAGTGTGTGTGTGTGCTCAACTTTGTTAGGCACTTCGGTTTGGTTGGAGCTCGCTGCCACTTCTTCTCTGTTTTCTTGCTCATATCTCTTAAGATGCATTTTTCGAAAGTGCTGCACACTGTTTTTTTTCTCATTTTTCTTTGGTTGCATCTTGCCGATATTTTGCGAGATTGATGCCACCGGCTTAATAGCTTCTCCTGGAGTTCTGTTAGCCTCACATCTTTGTGCCACTGACTCAATAGCTTCTCCTAGAGTTGGTTTAGCCTCACATCTTTGGGCCACTGGCTCAATAGCTTCTCCTGGAGTTGGGTTAGCCTCGCATCTTTGTGCCACTGACTCAATAGCTTCTCCTAGAGTTGGTTTAGCCTCACATCTTTGGGCCACTGGCTCACTAGCTTCTCCTGGAGTTGGGTTAGCCTCACATCTTTGTGCCACTGGCTCAATAGCTTCTCCTAAAGTTGGGTAAGCCTCACATCTTTGGGCCACTGGCTCAATAGCTTCTCCTGGAGTTGGGTTAGCCTCACATCTTTGGGCCATTGGCTCTATAGCTTCTCCTGGAGTTGATTGAGCCTCACATCTTTGGGCCACTGGCTCAATAGCTTCTCCTGGAGTTGTGTTAGCCTCACATCTTTGGGCCACTGGCTCAAGAGCTTCTCCTGGAGTTGGTTTAGTCTCACATCTTTGTGCCACTGGTTCAATATTTTGTGAAACATCTAGCATGAATGATGTACGGCTTCTTTCCAATGGCTTTAGTGGCGCGACAGTTTTATCAGTTCTTAGTGTTGGGAGTGTGTGTGTCTGCTCAACTTTGTTTGGCACTTCGGTTTGGTTGGAGCTCGCAGCCACTTCCTCTCTGTTTTCTTGCTCATATTTCTCCAGTTGTATTTTGCAAAAATCCTGTTTGAAAGAAAAGATGGAAATTTAGGGCAAAATTAGAAATAATTTGAATTTTGTCTCGAATTTTTAACTTAATATTTTGAGAGAATTAATTCTTGGAAGGAATCAACTATTTCTGTTGGAATTATAGAGTGTCTTAAATCCTAGATTGATGCAAGCTTACATCATCTTCATTCATCATAATAATTTTTATTGCCGATCTTCACAGGTAGAAAGTCCTTAATTCTGTCTTCTTCTGGGGATTCATAATTTGATGACGGTTAAGGTCATTCGCACAGGTAAATTAGATGGTTCTACTAAGGTGCCATAAGGGGAATGCTCTTCTGTTCTGGCTTGTTGTATCTTAATATGAATCACCCTGTGTAGTGGTAACTGGACAACTATAAAGCAATGCACAATTCTTCACACGAAATGCATTTCATTTTCTTTTAAATTCCGTGGCACCCTGTTAGCGATGTATTGGGATTACAAGTGGAATAATGGCAGCACTGGCTTAGACTGTACTATTTCTACTAGAAAGAAGGTAAGTACCTACTTTAAGTTTTAATTCTGTGGTATTTCAAGATGTTTTAGAGTTTTGAAAAAAGTTCTTAATGATAAGTGTTACCGTGGCGATCTTGTTTTGATCTCATATATTATTTCTTTTAATGTGTGGAAAATACGTAAAAAAGCAGCTACAAAATTTCTATTTCAAAATCTTTTAATGATTTGAACTTTCTACGCATACATTTTTTTCTCTCTTTAGGTTCAATTTTCATTACGTTTCTTTACATAAAAAACGCAATGGGTACAATAGGACATTTACTTTTTACTTTCAAGCAATGCAGTGAGTGATTTAAAATTCTTCAGCATTATTCTACATTATTTGTTTGATCAAAGAAGTATATTGACAGCTTTCATTTAGCTGTTATAGGAAAATGAAGTGACAATTTTTGCATTTCAATTGATAATCAATTGGACCTTTGCCGATTCGTCTCATGAATCAAAAAACAAAAATCTTCGATAAAACCGCCAGTGCATAAATTCGGGAAAAATATTTTTGACCAACAATGCATACTTAGAATATTGTACGCAATAAAATACTTCAGAACCAGGTCAATTTACCCATCTTATACCCTTACGCTCATCTCAACAGAACACAGAAGAAGGGTGTGTCATATCTTTTATTGCTTTATTGCAAGAAGTGTTTTTTTGTGAGTGGTTTAAAAATAAAAAAAAAACAATCTAAAAAAATAAAACGGTAACCCTACATAATATTTTTTCACATTTTTGCTAGTTTGAAATGTCACTGCGGCAACCCTGTAAGAGCTTTTGTTTGAATAGCACCTTACGGGAAACAAAAGAGTGCGAATGAGAGACAAACATCCCTATCTTCCCTGTACTGACAATTTTTGTTGGACAGAGTATAGTACATGTACAACAGCTTTGCCAGTGTTGCCATTACTGCACTCACACTTCATCTCCACTCAACTCTAACAGGGTGCCACACAAAGAAAATAAAATATGAATCTCCTTACCACCACACAGGATGATCCATATTTGTATACAACAAGCGAGAACAAAACTGGAAATTTCCTGCAATTAGTGAAGACTAAAAGGCAACTCTTGTGGCTTAGTAAAAGTCTGGTCGCATGCGCCTTATGGCACCTTAGTAGAACCGTCTAACTTACCTGTGCAAACGACCTTTACCATCATAAAATTATGAATTCCCAGAAGAAGACAGAATTAGGGACATTCTACCTGCCTGTGAAGATCGGCAATATTGGTAACTAAAGATGTAAGCTTGCACCAATGATCTAGTATTTAAGACACTCTGAATCTATCATTTAAACAGAAACAGTTGATTCGTTGACTTGGAATATACTCGCAGGAAAAATTGTAAAAATCAAATCTCTAAAAATGGTGAGTTAAAAATTCAAAGCCAAAATTTAACCAACTCTAATGATCCTCTAAATTTTGATCTTTTCTTTCAACAGCATTATCGTAAAATACAACTGAAGAAATATGAGGAAGAAAACAGAGAGGAAGTGGCTGCGAGCTCCAACCAAGCCGAAGTGCCAAACAAAGTTGAGCAGACACACACACTCCCAACACTAAGAACTGATAAAACTGTCGCGCCACTAAATCCGTTGGAAAGAAGCCATGCCAGTGAGGCTAATCCAACTCTAGGAGAAGCTATTGAGCCAGTGGCCGAAAGATGCGAGGCTAACCCAACTCCAGGAGAAGCTATTGAGCCAGTGGCCCAAAGATGTGAGGCTAAACCAACTCCAGGAGAAGCTATTGAGCCAGTCGCCCAAAGATGTGAGGCTGAACTAACTCCAGGAGAAGCTATTGAGCCAGTGGCATCAACCTCGCAAAATATCGGCAAGATGCAACCAAAGAAAAATGAGATAGAAAACAGTGTCCAGCACTTTCGAAAAATGCATCTTAAGAGATATGAGCAAGAGAACAGAGAGGAAGTGGCTGCGAGCTCCAACCAAACCGAAGTGCCAAACAAAGTTGAGCAGGTGCGCTCACTGCCAGCACTAAGTGTCGCGCCACTAAAACCGTTCGCAAGAAGCCGTGCCATGGCTCGCCTAAATTATAAAACTATGAATCAGGGATCGGTCAAAAAAATTAAGATTATTAACCGAAAATGGATGCTAGATGTTCCACAAAATATTGAGCCAGTGGCACAAAGATGTGAGGCTAAACCAACTCCAGGAAAACCTATTAAGCCAGTGGCACAAAGATGTGAAGCTCAACCAACTCCAGGAAAACCTATTGAGCCGGTGGCATCCACCTCGCAAAATATCGTCATCACACCAAGAGCTAAGCCGGTAGCAGCACCCACACCAAGCAATGGAACCCGCTCAACTCCGACAGAAATTCTTAAGCCAGTGGTCTCCACATCACAAAATATTTACCCACCACTACTTCCGGTAGTAACTATTGAGCCCACTGAGTTATCTTCATATTATATATTCCCCCCAATTCCGGAGCCAATGGCATCAACATCACAAAATACTGCCTTCACTCCTCCTCCAGCATTGACAATACAAATCTATAAAAAGAAGGAACTAACAGACACTTTCAAGCAACGATATCCATATACCTCACCGATAAATCCAAATCAAGTGATTATCGGACCCAATAACACAACTATTGACACAAAGAATTTGGTGTATTTTGACTGGACTGGCCAAACTTGTAGAATTGTTCGTCAACTTTGTATGTGTATTTTTGGTCATGCTATTTTGTCCACTCACAACCTAACCGGCACGCCAACGTGTCCCAACCTTATGCAATACTACACGGCCAGATCAGAAAAGAAAGTTTTGAATCCTGATATTGTGTCGGACATTGTATTTTTTATGAAGACCAAATACGGGTGCTCTGAAAGGGATGTGCGCCTAAACATCACTTACAAGTGCGAAGATGAGTTCAGCAGGCGAAAGTACCACGGGCGGAAGCTGAGCCAGGCATTCAATGGTCTACGGATTAATCCCTTCTAAAGTGGGAATTTGAACTATTTTAAAGGACGAATATTAAATTCAATAAAATGATTTCGATTATAAAGCAAATTTTGTGCGTTATTCTTTAAAATGTTTAGGCAAAACTTATATTTGGACTTATGGGTTGCAACTTGACTGCTGTCTCTGTTAAATATCCTGATAAATACTTGAAGAGTTCCCATTCAAAGCAGTGGACTGACAGTGAACATCAAAACAAATTCCTCAAGAACTTCCGATAGACTCACGTTGGTTTCTGATAGTTCCAAATTCCTGTGCTTGGCTGCTTCATTTCGGTGATCCACAAGGTTATACTCTACGAACAGGTGGCGTAGGTGTCTCTGGAAGGAAGACAAAATATGAGCCCTAAATTTTAAATATACTTAGAACAAAATTTAATGGTATAAATATTTAACTTATATATTTTGTATTGAGAACAGGATATTTACCATTTTTAGTCTTGGTGATTTAGTTCCTCTATTATTATTGATTTGGATTGGAAACCTTAGTTGTCTTTCAAAGCCTTGTAGAAGCTCGGATCTGAAAATTGCAAAACAAGGGAAAAAGAAAATTTGTTAGGCAGGGTGTGTGGTTAAAAGGACAAATAAGTGATGGACTTGAAGATTAAGACTTTAGTTTGCAGATTTTTTAAGTAAGACTAAAACAATGATTCAAAGGCTGGAAACGAATGGATGTTTAAACTGTGTTTCATTGAAAAGAGAATAACCAGCTCAGTGAAACTTTACCGGAAATCAACGTAAATATATGTCGGGTAGGATGCCATCAGCCATCCTCGCACACATGAGGCACCTTGCTCGTGAACACAGTTCTGGTGAGCACTGTGCTGTTGGCAACATTTTCTACATGTCCAATGCACACCTCTGCAGGGCATCAAACTCTATCTAGTTGCCATCAGATGGGACAATACTCATGATTTGGAGACAAAAACTAGGTTGGACGAAATCAGAAGATCAGTGAAAGCCTTGCGCAAAGACACTTAAGATGTGGTATCAGTCAAAAAGTATTTCCACATCTTGAAACAAATCTGGTCCTTATGACCATATCAGCTCATGTGTGGATTGGTTCACAAATAGTTGAGACAATAGAGGGTTACCATTGGAGAAACCGAACTGGGTATAGGCAGCCTAATCGGCAGGACAAAGTCTGCATTTAGAATGGCGACACGCAGAAGTTCTCATATATCTTCTACTACTATCGGCAAAGGGGCAGTGGATTGTTGGCACTTTCCGAGAAGGTGACAGGTTCTAACCAGCTTCACAGGCTAACCAAGCGATGTATAATAGAACCTGGTCATTCAGGATGAAAAAGTACATGGCGTCAAACAGTTCAGAAGGAAGCACGTCAGCTAGGGAAAGAGTTGGGATAAATTGAGTTACAGTTCCAGAACCGGCACAAGCTGGTAAGCGGACATTGTTAAGGCACTAGGATCTACACATATGTACGTAAGTAGAATATGATTCACTTAAAGAAAACGCAAAATTCTGCTTACTATTGTCTTAAGTAATAAGTCTTAAAAAGTAAATTGCATTTAATTTTGTATTTAAAAAATAAATAAATATCACAAAGCATTATACATAAAATGTTAATAGCGGACTATTAACTTAATATCAAATGCAATGAAGCCTTTGTTTCGTTGAAGCCGTTAGCGGTTAGAGTTGAGTGTTTTTGCTCGCGCACTGACAAACGGAGAAACATAGTCTGGTCGAGTCTCAAAAGTTGTAGGGGAGATTGGGTGCACATTTTAAAGTTCGAATTGACACAAAACTACTTGTCGGATTGTTTTCGAATTTCGACGGTACAGCCAGTATAAGTTCTTAGTGAATGCCCAAATTCATATGGATTCTCTGCTTTTAAGACATCGTGCCCAATCAAGTTCAGTAAAAAGGAACTTGGTGAAATGAAGATCTGTCGAAGCTCAGGAAGTTGACCAGAAGGATCTTTAATATCTACCAAGAAGTCCATCAAAAAGGCCAAAAAGCATGGCTAGACAAGCTTATATATTATATATAACAATACAAATGTATAAAAAGAAGGAACGAACAGACACTGTCAAGCAACGATATCCATATACCTCACCGATAAATCCAAATCAAGTGATTATCGGACCCAATAACACAACTATTGACACAAAGAATTTGGTGTATTTTGACTGGACTGGCCAAACTTGTAGAATTGTTCGTCAACTTTGTATGTGTATTTTTGGTCATGCTATTTTGTCCACTCACAACCTAACCGGCACGCCAACGTGTCCCAACCTTATGCAATACTACACGGCCAGATCAGAAAAGAAAGTTTTGAATCCTGATATTGTGTCGGACATTGTATTTTTTATGAAGACCAAATATGGGTGCTCCGAAAGGGATGTGCGCCTAAACATCACTTACAAGTGCGAAGATGAGTACAGCAGGCGAAATTCTCCGGATTAATCCCTTGTAAAGTGGGTATTTGAACTATTATAAAGGACGAATAATAAATTCAATAAAATGATTTCGATTATAAAGCAAATTTTGTGCGTTATTCTTTAAAATGTTTAGGCAAGACTTAGACCTGGACTTATGGGTTGCAAATTGACTGCCCACAATATCCTTCTTAAGAATTACTTTTAAAAGCGGTTTGCTTCCCCTAAATGGTTGATGGTAGTGCAATGAGATTGTATTCAGGTCCTACAAGGATGATCTTAGCAGACCGACGAAAGTTCAGGATGGCATCTTTGCGCAGATTTATACTCTATAAACATATTCCATAAGTGATAGGAGAAAGGAAACTTGACAGTTTGAATATATATAAAACCAACGCTAATAGTATAAATATTTTGTTTTTATTTTTAAAATTTCTTTAATAAATATTTCACTAAAAACTATTACAAAATGTTTAATTGTAATCATTTTCTGCGAAGAAATAAACAATTCGCTTATTTTTGCACAAATACACGAATGTTTTTGGCGGACTGTCAAATTTCGTTCACATTCCACAAATGTGGAACGCAATCCACACTCGCACGGTCTCTTTTGTTTGGTAAATGACAAGTGAAATCTCAGATTGCTGTCACTACAAAAAAAAAGTTGCTGTCAATAAAATTTCAAAATTTGCGAATATTCTCTCGTTTCTATTCGCAGGTCCCTGAACTGTGAATGGACATTAAAAGTGAACAAAATAATTACGTTTCGCGTCTGTCTACTCGATTTTGCCTACTTCTATGCGCATATCTTAAGGTTGTACATTTTCTCAGCATCTTAAGCCGGACCACCGATTCTGGAACATTTAACGTATTGCTAATCAGGGCTTTTATGTCGGCCACTTTGTTTGGGTCTAGAAGCTTTTGTGTGCTCTTTTTCGGTTCCGGGTAATGAGTTTCCAATGTCTCTTTATCGAAAACTACCGACAACAGCTGACCGATGATAGTCTGTAACTTTTTAGACCAATCGATTTCTAAGTATTTTGACATCGGTACAAGAGTACCAAATTCCCCGATGACAAGATGATCCGGTTGATGTGCACAGACGCGGGGATACGCGGGGTTTCCAGGATGTGGAGGTTCACTTTTCGGTTCCCTCGATTGTGTGGTAGGCATAGAATTTTTCTGCTTGTCAGGGCACTTCGTTCCAACTGTGGTTAACGTTGACGCAGGTGAGAATAACAGTTTGTTTAGTTCATCAAGTGGTATTTCGGGCAGTGGATTTGACTTTGTTGTCATCAGTTGTACTCCTTTTAAATACTGATTCGTGAGATTGTATTTCCACTCGTCGTCGATGGTTTTTAGGGGCTTTGATTTCCCATATGGATGCATTGGCATAATATTGCAGTGATATCTTTCTGCAAGCCGTTTAGGCTTTGAGTCGTAATGGTGATTTATGTTTTCTTTATTTCGGAAATATTTAGGTTCCAAGTGAGTCAACAAGATATCATCCAGCACTGCGAAGTCGTTTTTCTTCAAAACCATGAGCTCAGATAGATCCTTTCGGAGTTGGAAAATATTTGTAAACATGAATAGTTCGAAGGTGAATACTTACTAGAAAATTATCCATTTTGTATTAGTTAAAGATTGATCTGAGTTTTGGAGAAAGATAAACAAAGTGTCGGTCTGCACCTATGTATGTTCATGGGCTTGAATAAGTCTACCTTGCGGTAATACTGATGTTTGTTTTGACACAGAAGAATTTTTGTCATAATCTTAGCCACTAGCCGGCTGAGCTTGGCTTCGTAAACGGTACGTCAAGGGTGGTCTCGTGAAATCGAGACTCACGCGCATGGTTGCCAGGTTGCATCTGGCTATTTAGGATGAACTAGTTGTGAGCTCTTTTGAAGCATTCTGGATGCATATGGACGAAGTCGTAAAGCGAATTGTCAAAAAATGGGTCTAAAAGAACATTATGCTCTACACATATGGAGGCGATCAATTTTTTAGTATTTTTGATAGTATTTTTGCGATTCAAACCTGGAACCCCACGCACAGAACTCGAACGCATTACCCACTGAACTCAGATGGCATTGACTTTGGTTATAAACAAAAGATTTTAGTTCTATGAATTCGTAATTCTTTTCTTGATGTTGCTCTTAAGGACCACTTAGGGCTAAAGTAAGTGACTTAAGAAAACCGGAAATGATGGAATGTGGGACGATCAAATGGGCTGATCTTGCAGACAGTCAAACGAGAGATTAAACTGGTTTACTTGGATTTCATTGGATTGTTTGGAATGCTTGGTGTGGGATGCAATCATTGTAGATCAGAATAGACTCTTCTAAACCTTCACGATTCATTGTGAACTTTAGGTTAAGTTCTTGTAGAGAGCACCTCTCAGGCTGTGGATCTGCTGAGGATTAGGCGTTAACAAATAGTCAAAAATAATCAAATCTGGAATGGCATGAACTTCACCCTGGACCATAATGGGACACAATAACGCCAGCTTCTTGAAGAATTCAGTTGTCCAACAAAAAACCGAGAAGCTATGGCCAAAGTGACAGTACGATTGCACGTCATTCATCTGTTTCTTTACATTTAGGTTTGACATTTTTGACCCACGAGTGGTCGGTAAAAGAAATCACCAATGACAGAGTCCAAACTTTGGGAGGGCCTTTGAAGGTTGCCAATGTATTGGAGCCTGAGACTAAGCTCTCTCCAAGCCACGCATTTTTTACCGTACCCTGCCCTACTTTGGATTAGAGTTTCGTTTTTGAAGTTGACTCTTCACGTCTCTTTTGCCGAATACTCCAGAAACAAATGCAGGCTCTTTAGTACGGGGAACCAGCAAAAGAGTTCCTTTCATCAAACATGGACTAGATGGCGGATTCTATTACACCCGGTGGTCACCCTAAAGAGTGTCCTTTCAGTGTTCTTCTGATGGTTAAAAATAAATGCCGCCCATAGAGGGCCAAGGTCTAGCTTCTCACAACTGCATATGTTGTGCGTGGTATACATTTCTGCACATACAGAAGGGATCTACAGTTTCATGCCGTATCCGAAGGGCAGAGGGGTTTTGAGAAGCTTTCTCATGACAGTAATACTCTTGAATGTTTGTCAAACCCTCGGAAGAGGTGGGGCCGTGAAAAAACGTTTGATGGTGTTTTTCTGGATTCGAACTTGGAACACCTTGTGCAGTAGTCCAACGCACTAACCACTGCGCCGCGGCACCCAGAAAAATGTTGCTCTAAGAGTACCTACGCATGCGTTGAAGAACTTTCCGCCGCGTACATGATAATGGATGTCCTTGTCCTATAATTCTGTTAATTAAGGCAAATAAATAAAAAAGAACCTCAAAATAAAAACGCAAAATATATTATGTAATCAAAGTAGTTTTATTTAATTTAATATTTATTGTACAACTGAATAGATTTAGATATTTAGATATGTCACTGTATTTGGTTTTTTTTTTTTTTTTTTTTAATCAATGGATGTGCGTTTTATTAACTGTAAAGGGTATTTAATTCTTGATGCAGCTGTTAAATCAACCCTTTCGTAAGCGTTTGGCGGGTCTATGGTTTTCGTTGAAAGCAATTATTTCATTTAAAAGGATTTCCGATATCGTTGGCTTCGTACTCAGTGGCTTGAAGTTTTGGTCATTTAATGCGGCTTCGATTTTCTCTTGGATGGCCGTGGCTTCTTTTATTATTGCTTCACTGTATGGCGAAGGAATAAAGCAGGAATTATCGTTTGAGTGAAAAGAGTTGTTATTAATGTCCATCTTGATTGTATGCGGAACTGATGTGACTAAGTAAACGAATGAAAAACTTTAACTCGACTGATGGATTTCACTTGTGATATCGGGCTTAAATAGATTATTTTCAGGGGTAAATTTAATTCGGTGATCACTGGTTTTCACAGACAAGAGGGGTATTTGATTTTCTTCTCAGGGAATTCACTAATCTTATGACAGGTACTATCCACTCATATGTGTATTAGATATCAACTGTGTGCGACTAAATTTGCCTACCTGTTTGCAATTTATTTGCATCTAAAGGTAGCTATAGTCCGTGGTGATATGTGGATAGCAAGTGTGTGCGACTAAATTTGGTTACCTGTTTTCAATTTAATTGTATCTAAAGGATCGAAGTGAGTGACTAAATCCGAAAGCGATTGCACATTTATGACGGTTAGTGTTAGGGTTTTTTTCTGCTTTATTTTTCGCGGGGAAAGTATCAAATACATGGTTATTAGTGGATGAAGTTTCCTTTGTTCATTGAGCCTTAGAAGGACCTAGCACGACAGTAAAATTAATTCTTGGTAAGATACTCGATACAGATAACTTAGTCATACAAAGGGAACTATTGTTCCATAAAAAAATTAGAAAAATTTTTCTATTGTAGAGATTTTTGCATCCCGAGATTTCCGCAATCTCGGAATTTCCAGAAAAAATGCATTTAATCCGGTATCGTGGGAAATTTTCACCGGAAAAGGTTTTGGGTTTCTTGGTCACATATTGTTGCTACCATATATTTAAACACAACAGAGAAATCTAGAGAGAGTAGAGCCTCTACTGAAATCTATGTAACACGGTGTAGTGGTAGTGTATTTGGCCAATCAATGGAAGGTTTAGTCCTCCATATGTCCAGACTATCAATCAATACATATAACAAAAATGTACATTTCCCCTGTCTGTTTCTTTGGCCACGCATCACAGTTAAACTACTAGCTTAATATGTATGCAGTTTTCAGAAAAATATCGGGCTGAACAAGGAGAAGGACCTTTTTTTTTTTTATTGCAATCCGCCTACTCATTCCAGAGATATGGACAAATTTCAGAAAATAAATGTTTATAAGATTGCATACTTTTAGTTGCTGCTTTTTTTTTTATTGTCTTGCCTACTTTTAGGGGTAATTCGCTCAGAAAGATGTCGGAAATACTGTGAACTACGAACGAATGCAAAAATGACATACAAATCTCGTTTCAAATACCACTACACTAACAATTGTTTCGTTTTTCTTCTTAACTAACCCCTGTGCCCTGTAGTGTACACCAGTCTTACTGATCCATTGAGTGACATCTTGGCAGGAATCTATCAGCCAGTTTTCCCCTGATTTGACTGCACCTTTTCACTTATGAACTGTCATTTTTAAATTGAATTGATGGGTTCTAATAAGAGGTTATAAGAGCGCTCAAAATATATTTGAACTTCCCTTCACTGAATGTCATAACATAATAGGGAAGAAAAATATCTTCATGTCGTCAGATTAAGCTTCTCAAAGTGTTACCTGAAAATATCCCTTTTCCAAACTTGTTGGTGAGACTTTATTTGTTTATTTAAAATAATTTAATTACAATAAATAAAAACTTAATAAAAACAATTTAAATTTTAATCAACACTAACATCAAAGCCTATTTTTTTCTCTCTTCCTTTCGAAATTTACTCTGTATAGCTCGTCCGACAATGATACACGATCCTTTTTAGAGACCTGTGGGGGAAGATCAGTGCCTACTTTTCTATGAAGTCGATCTTTTTGGAAGAGATCTTTGGAGGAAGAGGGGTATCCATTTGTCTAGGGTCAAGATAGGTCTTTAAGATATTTGATGGGGGAAGTGTGTCCATTTGATTACGAACAAGATCACTTCCTGAGATCTCTTGTAGGGTACGGCTTTTCACTTCTCTACGCTAAGGCTCATTTATTGTGATCTTTGGAGGAAAAGGAGTATCCATTTGTCTATGATGAAGATCAGCTCTGGAGATCTTTGATGGAGGAGGTACGTTCACTTGGCTAGAAATAAGATCACTTCTTAAGATTTTGGATGGAGGCTGGGTGTCAACTTCCCTACAATGGGGTTTATTTCTTGAGATTTCCGTAGGAACAGAGACGTTCACTTGTCTGTGATCCAGAGCAGTTCTTAAGATCTTCGGAGGCAGCTCGATATAAGCTTTCGTACGATCATTTTCATTTTTAAGATCTTCGATGGAGGCTCGACGTTTCCTTGGGTAAAAACAATATCACTTTTAGGGATCACTTCACTTCTAGAATGGGTGTTCACTTCCCTATGAAAGGTTTCATTTCTTAAGATCTTCGATGGAGGAGGTGCATCCACTTTGCTACTAGCAAGATCATCTACTGAAAATTTTGGAGGAAGAGGGGTACGATGGGTGTCCACCTCCCTATGAAATGGTTCATTTCTGGAAATTTCTGAGGGAAGAGGAAGTTGTAATTGTTCTGGAAGAAGATCAGTTCTTGAGATATTTGTGGAAAGAGGTATGTCCACTTGGTCTATGTCTATGTCGGCATATTTTCTCTTGAAAGGTTTAAGTGTTTGAAATCCCGATCGCTGTAAGAATGCTGTTGAAACAGTCCTTCAGGACTAACATTCCCAAGTTCAGGTTGTAAATTTGAGTTTTGTGTTGCTATATATACTGCACTCTGTACATTTGTTGTATTGTCATTCCATAAGCCCATTTCGAATCCGAGTCTTTTGAATTCTTTTAGTCCCTTAATATCCCGGTCGAAAAGGTGGTCTTTTTGTTCTACGGCTGTCCTCAAAAAATCAAAACCATTTGGATACAGAAAACTTTCTAAATCTTTAGGTGGATGGTAATATTCAACATCTTTCCAATGCGCTGATTCCCCGAGCAACTCCCACGATATGGATCGGGGTATTCTCTAGGAGAAATAAGGATAATTTTTTTTTCTGTGGCCGGTTTGTGTTATCCATAACTTACCACAGAGTTTTGCATTTTATAGCTGAGTGTGCTCAGATATTTGTCAAGATTTTTTCTTTTCCCTATATGAAGCTGTAAATATGACATAAAAACCACGGTTTTGACAAACAAGTTGCCAATAAAATATTTGTTTTTAGTTTGTAAGATCGAGTCTTATTTCAGACAGGGCTGCCACTTTTAATAATTTTTCATTTTGCTGTGAAATAAGCTTAACTCAGCCAATCTTTAAAGGTACTATCATCTCGAAATGCTGGGATTCTGTATTGGATTCTGCACCTTTCCTGTCGCAGTCTTGTTAGATTATCTTGTTATGGTGCAGTGCCCAGTTGGGTTCCTCCTCTGCAGGTAAGTTTGAAGGAGAAGTAGGAAAATTTTTGCTCCAACTTCTCTAATGAGAAATGATTTTTTTCACATCTATCTGCATCTTTCTCATCTCAGTTGATACTATAAGGCTAGTAGAATAAAGACAGCCAGTGAAAGCAATCCCAATGTCGCATACACACAAGAACTGTCGACCCTAAGAAACCGAAAAGTCAAGTGGCAACTAGATTGAGAATGAAAGTATATTTCTTTTTGACATTTCAACAATTTTTGACATTTAGCAATCGTTTCTGTCTAACTGGTACATCTGACTACATCAACTTCAGACTGCGTGAATAAAACAAAACATATTCGATATCGTGATTATGTATAGTGAATGTTTTATTTCTATTTAAGGCTATATAATACAATTCTCCTTCTTTTAAGTGACATTAAATTTACTATACAAATTTACATTCGACCTTTCTGTCAATTTGAGATGTGTCCATCAATCTGCGGAGTCCTATGCTCCATTGTGCTCACATCATATCATGCCGCCAAGGCGGATGTGTTAATGAACGCAACAGCTTCAACTTCCTTTTGAAGTGCTTGGAATGTCATCAGGATTGACAGTGGTAGTAGGTGTAGAAGTAGATTCCTAGAAGGAAAAAAATTGTAAAAAACTGAAAAAATTAAAAATATACAACAAGAACTTACCGCAAGTTGATGTAACAAGAGGGCATAATCTACCTTGTCCCAAGTCTCCCTTATTTGGGCTAAAGGAACTTTTAAATCGTCCTTGTTGTTAGACTTGCGAAGTATGACGCATTGGCTAACTGCCTCACCATTCAAGATATATGCGACAACCGTGGCGAAAGGATTTTGATTCTTCCAAACGGTATCACTGTACTTCACAATTGTGTAGACGAGGCTAGTTGGGTTGTCAAAGTATTGCACAAGAAGGTAGCTATCCATGAGACCGTTTTGTTCTACTTCCTGATTATCTTCCCCGTTCTGAAATGAAGGGGAAAACAAATAAATAAAATTTAAGACACTCGAGCATTAGATTCGCTTACGATAATTGTGTGCTCCAAGATGTTTCTCATGAACGCCATTTCATTCTTCAACAGGTGCTCCTCATGGATAATATGAAGCAGGACAACTGGCACACGTCCGTCATCGGTTCGTATGAAAAAACGCTTCTTGGGTGGAGTACCATCGATTGAGAGCTTTTGACAGCTTATAATTTGGATGTTCACTCGTTCTTCGTCATCGATAACACGCACTAAGCACCACAAGTCATTTCTATTTTTATTCTGTTGTTCATCCCTAGCAGCTTTCTTGTCCTCCCTCAGCAGGCGTTCACGTTCAGCTTCTATGGTCGCATGTTTTTGGGAGAGCATTAGAACTATTCCTGAGCGCACCTCTTTGTTTACAATAAACTCGACTTTTCTATCGACATAGACATTGTCGTCGCCTATTAATTCCGCGATATGGAGTGCGTGAAGTTCACGCTCTTGGCCATGCCATTCTTCCACCAGCACCCAGGACAAACAACAAGTTACTTCGGAATTCACTTTTGACACAGCCATCGACACTGTCATTACACGTTAAATCGAAAGTTGAACAGAAAGGAATGATCTCAAGACCTTTCTCGCGGCGTAGTCTCTTTAAACTGATTTAGGATCTTTCGGATGGCTTCCTATCAACCAGATTGCGCGAGCTACAGTAAGGAGAAAAAAGTGGAGGGGATACTCTATTCCCATAAGTGAACGCCAATGCGACGCGACAGACACCACTGTCATTGTCAGGAGAAAGAGGGAAACATGTATGTTCCTTAGTTTTAAAACGAATCACTTAATCCATGCATGGCCTTTGTTTTAAAAGATAGCAGGTCATATGCAAGGATTAGAGGAGACCCATTTGAGACTGTGTTTCGCGAATTGCGTGATATACTTCCCTTTATTCTTTGTGATCAGGCGAATATCATAAAACTAGACGTGCATTGCATTGTGACACTATTCCTCAATTACAGGTACGAGATTCGCATAAAAGGATTCTTTTGTTTCCACTTAGTCGGGATGAGGTATAAATGCGTTTTACTGCACTGCAGACATATGTATATGACGGTTCATTTATGTGTAGGAACTGCAATCGTTAGCAGATTAATGTATTGGTGTGTGCAATCCAAGGTTGTGATGACATTTAAAGTACACAATTGACGGCGCGACGTTACAGTAATTCTTTTGAGCGACAGAGAGAGAGAGAGAGAGAGAGAGAGATCATTCAATCTTTTTGACGTTATCGCCGGTTCGCCGCAAATAAGATAAATATGGCGTATACTGGAAGAAGCTGGGCCGCTGATTGGAATGTTGCGCCATCTTGTGGAAATACTGTAATAGTCTTGTTGGCAGAAGTCTTGGAGGAATATGGACCAAAGATTTCAGCCACCAAAAAACCACAACAAAAAGCAACGTTTTGGCATTTTGTTGGCGTGGACGTCATCTTAACAATGACCTTAAGATATCCTTCACTGTTGATGAGCCAATTTTGCTTGTTAATAAAATAATAATGAGGTAAGAATGAGGATCAAAAGAAAGCCCTTTCACCGAAGGTCTAAGCTGAGAGAGCATTCCCCTTATTCATTAGGGGAGATAAGAGCTTAAGGCTTGGTTTAAATACTTTCGCAGAGGTTGGGCTTATGGGGAAGTTTAGCAATGGGGCAGTAATCTGTTATTTCTTTCCTTAATTCCTTTTTGTGCATCAAAATCGCTGGGTGGAAGAAATGCTAAAGCGGCAAACTGGCTTAATACTTTATCTATGTTCACATGATAAGTAAAGCCAGTACCTAGGCCAATATAATACCTCTAAACTGCTTTCGCTAACACTGAATGAAAGCATCAGTTTTTGAAACAAAAGACAGGGACCCCTTACCGGGCTATAGAAGAAGTTGTAAAAGTTCTGGGAACGAGGAAGAAGAAAATGCCATTGATCGCTTCTCATGCACTTGTCCTACGCTTGCTAACATGTGGAATAATAGTCTTGGTGGCTAGCTTTTCATTGATCTTAATGATTACTAATCTTCATCGAACCAAGGTCATGCAAATACCTCAGGTTCTGTCTTAGAAAGCAAGACGGGGGAATAATCCTTCCAGTTTAGGTTAGAATTCAGAGATATGGTGCACATGATACAGCAATACTTAGCCCATTATACGCTTATTGTGATGCTAAAAGAAGAAAGTTGTTTCCTCGGGTCAACCGTTGATCCAGACGGAGCTTATTAGAAAGCTGGTGGTGACCTACATATGCTATGATGGAGCGTCTTCCTAACAAACTTTTTGTGCCTGTAATCTAGCTTTGGATAGCTCTGTTTGGTGATGAGGGGTTCAATCTGACACCTGCCATTGGTTCTTGAACCTAACAACTATCTGTCTCTCAAGAGACCATTCTTTGGGTAGCCTCGGGAGGGCCATTAAAATGAACCTAATCTTTTGCTCATTCCTTCTAGAGTCTCAAGCAGAGGTTTCCATACCAGGAGACCACAATGGATGCGAGTGAAAGCTGTATCACATATACATATTGTATATAATGAAAAATAACTTCTTAAGTACCTGATGCCAGAAAGTTTGCCCTGCTCAATAAGTAAATCAGCTAAGGTCCCCCTGGGTTGCTGGGCTGAAAGTCTTTTAATGCCCTGCATCCCACAACTAACAATAAATGTCACTCTCGATGCAAGTATTTGCCAAAAACTTCAAAAATCAATGCTTTATTCGGTGACGTTTCCGCAACATGTAGACGCACCTCAGTTCACCATTTCCTTACATTTTCCGCATGCATAAGCAATCAAAAATTCATTCCGTCATTTCGAATTTTCAAGTTCCTTCATCAGCAATATTAAATTCCGCAATGAAATTAGCTGACACTTCTTCTCTTCACGCCTTCTGTTGGCATTAAAACAAAACCTGACAACTTTGAAACTCAATTCAATTAACTTCTTCGTGATCCTTGTTCCCGACTCTTACTCCCTCTGCACACAGCCGGCAGTTCATTTCGACCGAACTGTCATTCGGTTTTAAAAGTTCAATCACGTACTTTTCTTCTTCTCTCGATTCAGAGCTTTAGAGACGAGACACTGACAGACAAACCACACACACACACCCCAGAAAGTGATAAAAGTTTCCTGAAAGTAACTTCCCTTTCATGCTGCTACTACACAACATGCTCAAGGATAATTATGATTTCATTGTTCAGAAGAAAGAAAAAAAAAACCGCTATAATCCTTGTGTATCATGCTGATGCTATACTCAATATAAATTCGAGTACACAAATTGTCTGTGTCATGTTTTCAGTTTCAACAGATGAGAAGATTGTAAACAAAATCGAAAATTTCTGCATAATTATGAAAACACCATTAGGAACTGAGCGCGCTCATGTCCTGGACAATAGTGTCCTCCTCCCCGCCATTTAAGTTAATTACACTTCAACATTTATTCGTAAGCTCCTCGCCCTGCTTCGTCTCTGTGTCGCTCCTCGACTATGGACGCTATAAAGTGCACTTGTAATGTCCATCAACAATCTAAAATGCAAGAAATATCCTTATCGTAAGGATTCCTTCTACTTGTTCCCAACCGAACCAACGAAGAAGGAATGAGCTTCGAGTAAACAATTCAATTAAATTGTATCGCAGCAGCAACGAGCAATGCAGTCACTATTGCACTGACACCGTGTGTGCCAGACCGACAGAACTAAAGAAAGTCCTTAACGAAATATCCTTGATTGTTTAGTCGATTCACCCTTTTTTTTTTTTAACTTGGGTTGGAATACCCACAGAAAGACAATCTTTTGTTCCTTAATTACTGTGGAACGAACCAAAAATGATAGGAGCTTTTCTAGGATGTGATTGGTGGAAGTGCACACAATTCCAGACAATTCCTTTGGGTTTTCTATAGCCCGTGTGGGTGGGGGTATGTGTGTTTGGATAAGGGAAAGGATGCAATTAGAAATTTTTGCTGAGAGTAAAATTTCGGATTTTATGGTTTCGTTTCGAGGCTGCACTATTTTTTTTTTCTTTCTCGTGGTAACCCAGAAAGAGAGCGAGAGATGAAACTACGAACAATTAGATTGTAAATTATGCAATAGAGAGTGAAGTTTATGCATCTAGAATGTTCCGGTTCAAGTCCAACTGTCAAATGGTTACAGGGTGGAGAGGGGTCTACGAAACAAATGACAATTTTAGTAAATTATCGACGCAGACCAGTTGTGGGTATCTTCTGGCCAAGAGACTTAAGGCAGTTAAACTCATTCGAGTTTAAAGCAGTTAACTGAAGTTGTTTCAAGTGTCTCGGAGGATAATCGTTATGTTGTTCATTCATTTGAAATAAATGATAAGGAGTATGGTTATCCCTTTTTCAGGGAATAAATTGTTTCATGGACTATTACCAAGCAGGCGTTGGGGTTTTAAGTTGGTTTCTCAGATGCAAAACTGGGATGCAAGGATAAATGGACATGTGTCATAGTGATTGATTGTGTTAAATTGTTACGTCACTTGTGTCTTTTGTAAATGGGCATTTGTCTACATTTATCATTCAATTCGTCTACTTTCTAAGGTGCACGAGTTTGTAGGCTTGTCTCCTGTATTCTGGGCTTTGTTCGTCTTCAGCATGAATGTTGTCGAATGTTGTCACTTGGCTGCCAGTTTCTATTTGGCAAATGTCAGTCTATTATAACATATTCTGTGTTCTGGGTTTTTCCTTCTTAGTGTGGAGAGTAGACATAGATCAGCCACCAACGACTTCGAAGCATCAATAGAAAAGGAACTTTTCGAGGTAATTGGCTCATTTCTCAATGTTTGGGATCAATATATGGGTCCATGTTCCTTTGGATAATGTGTCCCACTTATGTGGTCATTCTGTTCGTATAGCTACTCTGGTGCTTTTGCCATTTGGTGGCTCATTCTCGCTTAGTATTGCGAGCCTTTTTATAATGAGCTTCCGCTTATGGTTGCCAACTTTCAGACTATTCAAAAGGCTACATAGTATATGACAACTTTCCACGAAAAGTGAGTGCAAATCCAAAAGATTGAAGGAAAGAATCCTTGACAAATGCCTGGAATTGGAAAGGGATAGCGTCGAAAACAGCATCACTGGATATGTTGCGTCACAAGTGCATTGAAGGCCTTAAGCTGCGTGTCCACTTGAGAGCACTTTCGCTAGTAAACTCTAACTCTCGAGTAGCTTTCCATATGAGGGTAAAATTTGTGTGATTTACTTACGCGACTATCTACTCTCAGAATACGAACATTGTTTAAAAAGTGCGAGTGGATCTCTGAGAGTAAGATAACGTCCATCCACATGCGAGCAACTCTTTGAAAGCTGAGAGTAGTAAACCCGCTCTGCGCGAGTTACTCTCAGTTCCGTGTCCACTTATGATATTTCTCTCGAAAGTAACTTGAGAGTTACTCGCCCAAATTCTATTCTCAAGCCGACAAGCATATTTAAGGTCCTGGATCCTCTGACACTGTTAATTTTTCAGTGGAGTCGCGTTCGAATAAATGAATTGAAAACCATGCCAGTTTGAGGACAGGAGGTAAACGTTCACATTCCGGGCGCCTTTAAACCGAACTGTCATTTTTGACTCGGCCCTTCGTCACATCAAATAGGAGAGAAAAAATTCCGATAAGAGAATTTTTGGGAAGCAATAAGAATTATGAGGTTATGATAAGACATCAGGCACCAAATGGCTGAAAATCCACATCGCCTATTAGTCCTATTGTTGAGTTTATCTCAAGAATCAACTTCTTCTACATCTAGCAATGTCCTCAATGGTTCCTCTGAGACATGTATTATATAGTATCTGCACACAAAACATATGTATCCAATAGAACTAGCTTTCTGACAGCCACGGCCTTTCTGTTAATAAATATGGGGATTTCCGTGTCTGGTATTGTTCCCATCTCAAGTAGTTCCACGGCTTTGAGCATAGCTAGACATAAATCAAATAAATACTTATTAGGCCGTAAGAGGGCCAAGACCTAGCTTCTCACAACTGTACATGTTGTGCGTGGTATACATTTCTGCATGTACAGAAGCGACCTACAGTTTTATGCCGAATCCGAAGGGCAGAGGGGTTTTTGAGAAGCTTTCTCATGACAATTATATTATTGAATGTTTGTCAGACACTCGGAAGAGGTGGGGCCGTGAAAAAACTTTTGATGGTAGTCCAACGCACTAACAACTGAGCCACGGCACCCACATGGCCAGACATAGACCTCATACATATCTGATAGCCTCAGAGACACATTTAAGTTTTTTTTTTTTTTAATGGATACCTAATTCTACTTCTCATTGGTCTTGGACCTATCCATAAATATGAAGATCGCATTCTTATACGACTTCTTCTTCCATAAGCCAAGTATGCGTAAAATTTTGGCTGTGCTCTCAACTATAATGTTTGCTTTTAAAAGTTTTCATAAGTGAGTCGAAGCGTAGCTTGTAACTGGCTTTGAAGATCCCGCGGAAGAAGATAAATAAAAAACAACTCGAACCCCGCTGTGGCCGTTCTTCTTAGTGTGCTGGGGATTACAGTAGGTAGGTACTATTGTCGATGTTAATACAAAATTCTCCTTTGAAATCGACTCCGCAGTCAGAATTAGAAAGAAATCCATTGTGAATTGGTCTCATGAGCTGAGTGTGCAACCATATAAAAGAACAACTCTAAGTGGAAACAAGATAATGGAAGAACGTCAAAAAAAAAAAAAAAAATCCCGAAACATCGAGATCATAATAAAATGAAGCATATGTAAGGTGATTCAAAAGCCGAAATAGACCGACAAAAGAAAGACTAAAACAAAAGAGAGAGAAGATTAAATGGGGAAATATCCTCGGAAGACCTTCTTGGATTTGTCCTGTTCTCTATTCTCTATTGTTTTAATTTTCGCAAATACATAGGTATCAAATTTTTACAACGCATTCAACAGTGCACCTACTTAATCCTTAATGCAGGTACAATTTAACAAATTTCATCTTAGGATTTCTGGGAGTCCCATTTGAGTTACTAGTCTGGGATTTTATGACACCTAATCTCTTTTGCTTCACAAATTAAACTGCGACCTTAGTTTCTACTTAATTTTGAATCTATGTATCCCTACCTGGTTCTAGCACCGAGCAATTGATTCTCTATCAACTCATGTCTTTTTACAAACAAAGAGATTTTTCCTACAATTTTTATAATGACAAGGACTTCATAATATGTCCTTAATTCAGGGAATTTTATTGCTGAAGCAATAACCACTGAAGCAGAATTTACTAGCCAATATGGTATGCATGTTACCTACATAGTTATGGGTGTTAATTAAAATATTTAATGCCGCACAAATTTATTTGAGAGAAAAATTCAAAATTTACGTTTGTCCTGGTCACGGATGAGTGGTTAAAATAATAGTGGGTATGCATTTCATTGCAAAATATAGACAGCTTCGATTAATGGTCACCTAAATGGATGCTAAAACTTAATCATGAATTATTAATAATAACCAAGGTCCTAGTGGTGTTTGAGTGGAAATAGGGTAAATTAGAAATGTTGTATTTGTAACTAGCACCAAGTCACTGTTGAATGTATTGAGGTGACTAATGTCGATCAGTCGATCATGGGCAAACTATTCCTTAAAAGCTATCTATAGGCAGCAGCAGAAGGACTGGTTGCTTAACTTCAAAGGACGACTGGTTTCAGTTGCATGGAGCTTGTTCGACTACTCTAAAAGTCTAGGTAAATATGTGTTCCTATCAAACCTTATATAATAAGTGGTATACTATGAAATATGGAATTTGTAGTCTTATAAGAGGAAAATCTGGTAACTGCCACAGTGGATGCTGCCTACTATACGAACCGGATATGATGCTTCAGGCAGTAGAACGTCGGCAAGTGACAAGTTGAAGATAGACTTCCCATGCTTCGCATTCGCATGGAAATAGGCAAGGATCTGGTCTATTTTCCGTCTATTTTCCAATCATTTCCTTGTTTTTAAGAAAGAACGAAGTAAAAGTGTGAATTTTTCGCTCATCGAGCCTGCCACCTCTTTTGTCTGTGGTCCTTGCAGCACACTACTGTCAAGCACACCATCGCGAGGAGGACTTGAACGTTAAGTTAATCGGCAGCCTACTTTGCTGAATTCTACAGCCACGACTGCTTCTATGTACGTTGTGCAATGGAGCTTGACGTTCTGCCCTAAGCTTTAAAGATCGTGCTCTGAAGCATTGAAACAAGTATCAGTTTCAAATAAGTGTTCCACGATGTCTCTAGATTCAAACGCCTATATCGGAGATCAATGTTTTCGTTTGTCTGCTTCTTTCATCAGAGTGAGCCATTTTTCCGGACTTGTCCAAATACCTTACTTCTGTAAGCTGCTTCAATCTTCTTTCTGTACGATCTGGCATTAACCCAGATCTGAGAGCCACAGAGCATTATCAGCGAACAACTCTTGCTAAGAGAAGTTTCTTCTAGGGCTTTGGTCCTCCGAAATTTCGGAAGATTTTAGGCAGGGCTGCTATTTTCGATGCGGCTCTCCCAACTACATGATGTAGATGTTACTTTAAAGTCAAGCTGGTATCCATGGTGATGCCTAGGTACTTCAACTTTAGCTTAAAAGCTGCAAGTACATCAATCACCAACGTTTACTCTTAGAGTCTCCATGACTTGACTGCCCTTGATGACTATTGCACCAGCTCCATTTCGTCTGTAAGTTTTAGGCGAGTCAGTAGAATTCTAGCAAGTCATGAACCATTCCGAACTCCTCAAATAGTTTTGTTACTAAGTGATCGGGGAAGCCAATTATTTTTTAAGAAATAGGAATCCTTACCCTGCGAACGTTAGCATTCATTAGGTTACATAGTAGCGAATCTAGTACGCAACCTTGTGGAACTCCACCTGTAATGTTACGCTGTCTTGTTCTATCTTCGCTGTTGAAGTGAATTATCCTTTTTTACTACAGATAGTCTAGTACTCTCTTGGGGCTAGGTGCTAGTAGAGTGTTTCTTCAGTTTAGCGTGTTGCAAAGGGTGTTCACATCCAATATGATGATAGGTGACTTCTGCTTTATTGTGAGTAACAAGAACTTGTGAGTCTTAGGCGTCTACTACGTCTACGAGTTGATGCTTTGTTCAGTTGACACTTAAGCCTTTGCTGAATGCTTCTTGATGTAAAAATCAGCTTCATTCTGTCTGTCGGTATAAAAGACTAAAGCAGAACCACCTTAATGTGCTTAGCCTAAGAGGTACGAGTACTATAGTCTGCGTCGCTTGTGGGGATGATGATGAATCTGCGAAGGGGTTTGTTTTTGCGGTTGAAATACCTTTGCCGGATCTACGGTCTCCCCATTGAAGTGATTCGAGAAAAATTCACTAAATTGAATCACTTCGGACTGCATCCTTTCCCTACTGATATCATCTTCAAATTTTGAAATGCATATACCAAAAGCAGAACGTCCTTATTATCATATTTGATTTTCTGCTCATCATTGCATTTGTATCCCTTATAGTGTCCCTATGCACGACTTCATCCAATACACCAGTGCAATCATTCATTGTGGCTGCCAGACTAATGTACACACTAACCTTTTATATGTTTTCGAATTCCATGATGTGAATTTGGAAGCAATGCGGAGGTGGATTCACATTTATATTAATTCAAGCGACTCGCATACATTATGGTTCTAATTACTATTATTTTTTAGCTTTTTTTGTTTTGTTTAAACAAATGTGAAAATTGTAACAATTATTTGCATGTTTTAATGTCGAAAAAAAAGCTTGTAAAATGTTTGATAACACAAATACGAAAGGCTGTTCTCAAATGAAGCAATTAATTTTGTTAAACATTGTTTTTTGTTTGTCAGAATTAATGGTGATTAAATTTTAAATTTTAATTTCAATCAACACACACCTTAATACAGATGTTTATGATTTCATTAAATATAAATTAAATAGTTCTCCGATGATGACTTTAATGACGTCGCGCACATTCGCGTAATGTGTCTCATTTGCTGAATGGTTCGCGTGAGGTGTCCTTGCATTTTTCTTGGAAGTATAGGACATACGGAGGTTGAAGACAGTCTCAAACACGGGCATCATAACAATGAGATATATCCTAGCTCACACCCACTTTGTGTCACATAGCCGAAATTGAAGAGACATATAAAAACATTTTAGCACCTTAATCAACAGAAATATGACACGGTATCGATATATCTTCAATATGTCAAGGCTGTGCACTTGTTCCCTTATAAACAGAAGCAAAGGCGTGCTTTTCTCTATCAAAGGGTACTCTATATTGGAGTATTACCTTAGCCTTTGGTGTTCCACAGGGCTGCTTTCTCAAGCTGCATTTATTGAATATAATGTAATACGTGATGTTGAGTGATCAAATGACTATAGGCTTCTCTTATGACAGCAATTGTGGACTAGAATTAAATGATGCCATCGCATCTGCAGAATCTAGGATCTAAGAATCAAAGACGTTTGCCTGATAGGTAAGCCCGTCAGATAACCAACGAACCCAAGTGGAGCTTCCCTCTTTGACGATAAGGCAAAGCAATTGCAGAGAAGATAAATGACAGATTCCTCTTCTGCCGCATCCCAGCTTCTGCAGAAATCATTTGAAAGGAGGCCCAGGCGAACTTCTTATGTGTATACCAATCAGACAGAGTTCCGTAAGGACAGTGTCCGTTCGACTCAGGACCATCAGTTCGTCGGAACGATTCTGGTTCAGGTTAGGACACACCTCTCATGAGATTCTGAAAAAAGACTATTCTCCCAGAGAACACTGGCCTTCCTAATAGCATCTATATAGTTTGGGTATTAGTTTACAAGGAGTAAGCGGCTCGATGGAGAGGGTTGCCTCAAGTTTGGCAATTTCATGTAGTTTGGCTCCCAACATAGGTGAATGTTATATTAATCCAAGAACTCCCTCAGAGATGAACGGCAATCACGTACGTCCTTTGATGTGATGGCTTACTATCTCTGCTAACATCCTTTTCAGATAGATTACTTTAGCAATTACAGGGCTTCTTTGATTTCCAGTATTTCCTTCCTTCAATGATTGGGCAGGCAGAATAAGAGGCTAACTTTAAGCTCAGAGGAGTAAATACCGCCACCCATTCCGTGCGAGGTCTTTAATTTATCAATGTAAAAGTGGATCACCTACCTGCTGATGATTGAACCAAAGGTCCCGCGCTTGGGTTGATATGCGAAAAATTCAGTGTAATCAGCAGTTTCATTAATTAGATTAAATTCACTGAGAATAGATTGGTCAAAGTCGAGGCATGGGCACTGTGAAGAGGCCAGAGTCAGGCGGATGTGGCACTAAGTGTAGAATAGTGTCTAATGCTGCGGATAAGCTATCATTTATAGACAGCAGACTCCTTTCTCAGGAAAGTGAGGTTGACAGTCTTTGATAGGGCTTTCCGTCAATCCATCAGTATAGGTCTGACAACAGAGGTATACAGTTACAGATTGACATGAGGTTTCAATCCTCGTCTTCTACCTATTACTATTCAAGGTAGTGCTATCCATTTTGACGTGCCCTAAAATATCGGCTTTTCAATTGAGCTTTCCGTCCAAAATGAGACTCACAAATATTGCTTTATCGGAAGAGACACAAGACTCGTGCCAGTTAGGGTGCGAGGGTCTCTATTAAGAATGTCATAGTTCCGTGTGAAGAGGACTAGGTCCGTCTTTTGAGGGTTCACTCGTAGTCCACATTGAGCGACCCATCTAAAGAGCAGTTTAAGTGCGAGGTCCCAAAGAGTGTTTTTTGTTAGTTTTTGAGCTTTCTCATTGCCTGGTATTCGTGCATATCACCAGGCACCCAGTATAGCCTTGAGTTACTTATGACATCACGTCAAAGGCCTGGATTTAATTTTTATGTTAGTAATTGCATTTGTAACTAGCTGTCGGTAAGGAAGTAATACCATTGCAAACTCATGGGTCGCTGTGTCACTTCCAAGACCTTTGCTTGGTTGACACTCTCAGCGGTTAGCAGAAAAAAGATTGGCATGCGTTCATTTTGGAGTCCTCTGTTGTATGGGACCATTATTCCACTCTTCCACTCCTGGATAGGCGCAAGAAAAAGCTGTTCTGAAGTCCAAGTATGGATTGATGTAATCATTGATAGATGGCAAGATACAAATTTTGGGTACAATCGTTGAGTAAGTCGCGTTTTCCCATTAAATACTCGTAAAAAACAGCTTGTCCGCCATGGAATCCATTAGTTGTAATCTCAAACATGTGTAAGTTGGCTTGAACGCAAAAGTTTGCAACCTTTTGGTCCCAAATTGCTTGCGATAATCGCACAACTTCACAACATTCTTGACATTATTCCGAAAGCTGCTATGTCTTCTTACATTCAACTGCTTACATCGGAAGTTGTTTAAGCTGATACCACTTCCCCATCACAGAGAGATACATTTTCACAACTGTGGTCTGCACTAAGTGTGGGGGTACAATGCTCACGTAACATATGAATGTCAGGAAATATACATTAGCAAGGGAGAATAGAGAATGAAGCCATAAACCTCTTAACCTCAAACAATCCCAAGTTCAACAAAGTTCATAGCTTGCCTTAGAAATTAAATAGCCCAAGGCTCATTCGCTACGCATAAGGAACACATAACTCTTAGATGTCAACCTGATTCATACAGTCATTACTGCCCAGAAGGCCTACCTCTTTCATACTTCTTACAAAGGCACCACACATACTCGTACGTCTGCGTCTGACCCCATATCCTTAATGTCCCACCCATTCAATTGATTCGAAGAAAAATGCATCGATAAGTCTTCTTTCGCTGGCTGGTGTACTAGAGTAGTGCACTTGGTCGCACTTTTCTCTGCCATTGAAATTGTTACTTAATGGCTGACTCCATCATCATTCTTCTGTTGGCCATTGTATGTGTGTGTAAGGCACTTTAGAATGCATTAAGATGTCCTTCGACGAGTGTATTTACCCATTGAGGCAACAAAAAAAAAAGAAGAAAGCTCAATGACTCTGAAAAGTTTGTAAATAAATTCAGTATCCTACAAAAAAAAAAAAAGGGTTGATATAATGTCCTTTTGTGCCGCTTAAAGTGACCTCTGGTAGAAAAAAAACAAAAATGTAAACCAATCAATACAAGAATTTCCAATTAAGCCACACAAGGATAAAATGCAATATTCATAGTTAAATGCCCTAAAACTCGATGGGTAAATTGTGCGTAAGCTAAATGGATATCCCCCATAGGCTCATTCGTATCCTTGCTAAAGCCCACCACTTGTCAATTCAAGTCTAATGATCCGCGTACAAAAGTTCGACGAGGATATTTGCGTCTCATTGAGTCCCCAATGAATTAATAACGGAATTTGTACGATTTAAACGCCACCCGGATTGATATCTCCCAGCGGCGGCTCTTGTCCTATATTGATCCATATATCCTTGTGTATCTAGGACTGGTACACACATGTGCGCGCGAATGCGTTTTGGGGTGGATTGCAAAGCGTAACCCATTATAGAGATGCCAATAAAATATCTAATTGAGGATTCCCTGTGCATAAAGGATACATTGGTTCCTGCCAATCTGTGTGGCAGAGATTCGACGGGCGCAATCCGTATCCTGTGGAGCGGCTCAAAAAACAAAGTCAGTCGATTTATTGCATTTGCGGTATAGGCTTTGTACAGGAAGTTAAGAGTTAACTTTGGCCTAATGGCGGCATGTGTGGCGTTTGAACATTTATAAAAGTGAATGAAGAGAGAGGGTTGTTTGTTGCATGCCTTTGTACAGGATGTTTTCTACGTTCGCGATGAAATTGTTTTTATTTCTTCTATGTACTGCTGCCTGGTGTGCTGCGCTCGAAGCAGCGGAATTAATCTTATCAAAGGAAATGAATGCCGATTGAGAGTGGAGCGTATATATACATACATATATTGGAATTTAGATGCGGCAGCCAGGATTAGCATCAGCAGCAAGCCACAAAGGTACAATACTGCCATTGAATGCTGCTTACTTTGTAACTTAAATAATATATAAGCGCTTGGTGGCATTTGTGTAGAGTAATTTAAACAGCATTACACAGTGAAAAGGATCAAGTGTATGACTGTAAATGAATTGCTTTTTAATACACTGCTTATTTGTTAGCCTAGAGGGTTAAAGTAGGAGCGGTTTGATGCTGGATACAGTTATGAATTCATTAAAGGCTACCATGCAGAGAAACATAAAGTTAAAGAGTCCTCGAAGGAGTGAGAATTTAGTTAAATAGTTGAATACTCAAGGGACTCTCAGGATAGATGTGTGGCAAGAGAAAGACCATAAATCATTACATATTTGGTATTTTCCCTTTAAGGAACATAATCCTTGGACCTAGTTAGCTTTGGAATCATGGAAGAAGCATTCGTTTCACCAGTGTCTTTGTTCATCTGAAAGAATACTTAATAACCTTAGTCCGGCCTGAAAATGTGCCTCAGCTCTTCCCAAATCTTTTTTAATTACCAGGATTCCCTCTCGATTGTTCTGCGCCACGTACTCCTAAAACCGCCGCTTTTCTTGCCTTCCTGATTAAGCGAGTTCCATTGCATCGCTTGTTTAGCTATGGATCTGTCACTCTTTCGGAGAGTGTGTCACTTCGTCGTCGTTTGGTTATGCTTATAGGTTCATGGCACGTTCTCTGATAAAGCTATAGCGTAGGCACCTATTGAGGAACGTTTACAGCTTCCTCGTGATAGTGGCGGTCACTCTTCAGGTACCACATACATATAGTAGCACGGATTCAACATTGGACCGCATCAGTCTCAGCTTAGTGGAGTGCGCATTCCCATATGAGTACTACTAGCAACATCCAGTTCGGTTCTACCATCGCATCAGTAGAGGCAATATTCCCAAGATACTGGAAACTTTCTACTCTCTCCATTGGTTGGTTGTCCATCAATTGTTTTGACCATATTGATCACCAGCCCGGCGATGCCTGCCTCCCTCTCAACATGTGCTGTCATTCGTCAGCGTGGTCAAGATGTTTGAATTTGGATGTAAGAATTCATCGCAGTCGCCGACTCCTCGTTGACAAAGCTCCGAGTTAAAAAAGAATCGGCGATAGAATACACCCTTGTCGTATGCCACTTTCCACCTCGAATGGCTGACAGAATCTTCTTCTCTGCTGAACGTGACATTTGTACCCCTTGACACAAGGTGCCTAGAGACTAACGATGCTACGGTATTGGCGGATTTTTAACTGTACCGGTCGACTCAAATTTATCAATCACGTATTCTTTTTTCGCACTTTAAAATGGGCGAAATATTGCTCGAACAGAAGAACCATTTTCATAAAAGAATTCTATCATTTTGATATGTTTTTTAACGCTTTAGCTCTCCATGTTGATAGGGCAAGATAGAGTCAATAAATGACAGCCAATTTGACAGATGTAGCGTCAACAATATGATCGCAATGACCTGTCAAAAGTTGGTTGTTCCGAACCTTTCATTTACCGTAAGCCATATTTGCTTTCAAGAGACGTCAATTCGAAACTTATACAAATACCAATTCTATCTAATTGGCTATATATGTAGATAGTATTCTGGAAATTGAAACTAAAGATGGATAAACACAATTTGCAATAGTTGCCCCTACCTCTACTAGACCGAGTTGATTTGCCATTTGCCCTCATCTGTTCTTTATTATTTTTTTTTTTGTTCGTTCAGTTGAATTTGCTTTCCCTTCAATTACACTCGAAAATGGGTCAAACAAAACTCCTACTTTTTTTTATTTTGCCCCCACAGCAAGGAGTAGCAGCAAGCAATACTACCAGCAATGAGATTCCTTCCTAGTTAAATAATGAAACAGGAAATCATAATAAAAAGGACTACGAAGTTGAAATATATTTCAGTTGAGTTCTTCTTACCAGTTCGCTTCTTTTTACTTTGCGCCCATACAAATCATTTCAATTGAAAAACGAGTACGAAACGAAACTAAAAACCGGAAAAGAAATGGCTGGCAAATAAAGAATGACACACGATGACTACGCGGGAGTGAAAAAGAAATCAGAAAGAAAATTTACACTTCCTACTACTCCTCGGCAAGGATTTCGAAGGAAACAAGCAAGAGTTATGAAGAAAATTCCTTCACTGCCATTATACGTACGCAGGACTCTCGTATAACTGTGTACGAGCATATAATTGAAAGAAAACATTCTTTGACTTTTCGAGTATGCAAAGATAATTAATTTTAATTAAATTTATTATTCACTTGATATGTCAGAAGGATATAATTGCATTCACTGTCGGACTGGTGGTAGTCATTGTGTAACTCTGCCTCTCTCTCTCTCTCTGGTCCCTGCATTTCAAACTGGCCAAATTGGCCACTGAGTAGCAGAAGATACGATTTTTATTTCCCCGCTCCACTCATTTGTAGTACTTTGGCGTTCTTATCCTTTTGTCGGCGGGACTGCAAACTATAGCAAGGATATGAACATAATGGAATGCAAATTAGTTACATTTGTGCGATTCCTTTTTAATATGCGTACATGCACTCATGGTGTTTTGGTTAAAATATCCTGTCTTTTAATTGCGGAAATAGTAGTAGTAGTTGTAGTAGTAGTTCGTGGTGGTGGTCCGTTTCTCTAAATGAGGTAATAGAAATGTAAAAAAAAGACAGAGACCAATGGCCATGGTAAAGGAGAGTGGGAGTGTAAGTGGGAGTGGGAGTGCATTGTCCTTTATTTTGTGGATAGCTGGGAGGCTTTTTTAGTGTAAGGCGAATAGGAGGAGTAATTTAATTGTCCTTTGTGACAGTGGAATGCAATGGATTATGTGTGTGCAAAGGGGTACGAGATTATGCTATATGCTATAGCCCGGAGGAATGCATTCCCTTATCAGAGAAGACAGAGGATCCTTTCAATTAGTTCCTTTGTGAATTGAGCTGAGTAGATGGTATATACTTTTACACATACGTAAGTCTTTTTTTTTTGTAAATTACATATCCACACAAGTGTACTTGTGGTAAGCAGATGGGAGATGAAATTTAAATATAAATTGGAGTTTATTAAAGTGTCTTCAATGGAATAGATCAGGCGAATAATGTAGTTAGCAAAATGCTAGATTTTAAGTCGGAATTTGGACAAATGAGCGAAGGGGTCAATGTCGGAGAAACAACAAAAAACCTTTTCGTAGACTCACCTCTAGAGAAAATTTAACTAACAGCCAAAAGTTGAGCACTTTGAGGAGTTTTTTGACATTCCGTTTCAGAGTCATGTCCTTATTAACTTTTTTCTCGACATCTTTAAATTGCTACTGCTTAAAAAAAAATTGTTACATTTTAAGAAGAAGAAAGTGCTCCTCCATTAAGGCAAGGCCCTCGCTCACATATCGGCGATCGCCACGACTGATTTTCAGGAATTCGTTGACCATCCACTGTATTCAACAGATCTGGAGCCCAGTGAATGTTTCCTGTTTCATATGTTATGTCCCAATGAACCCCTCTAGAGGTCAACTGGGTTGCCACTTTGTCATGTGATTGACTGTATGGGCGACACCCATTTTGATGATAAAGGTTGTTAGCGGTGGTTTGACGAAGTACATAGAATACCTCCTTAAATTCTGACGAGTATGCCACTTGTCTAATTCCAGCATAAAGGGGCCCATACACTTGCATCGGGGTCAGCAAATGTGTCCTGCACCAATTTGTCTTCGACAATACGTTGTTGCAAAATTATAAAAAATATATTTAGTTTTCTGTCGGTGTTGGCTTTCTCCGTTGCGTACCCACCCTTTGTTCACACTTACGACCCAGTGTCTGGTCTTCAATTGAGTCTGATACAGGTTTAAGATCTCAAACCATTTGACGCAGGAAACTGAAACTTTAGGTATGGGGAGCGTGCCAATCCCAAGCAATAAAAAACAAGATTCTTGAAACGCATTTTAAGACTCCTTCTAACTTTCAAAGTTCCAGTGCTCATAAAACTTTTACGCCTTAAAATTTCCCATAAAATTTTAATCAAAAATAAAAACAATTTCATTTATTTTATGACGTGTTTTGTTTTATTTGAATTTACTTTATGAAGCATTTAAGGAGAAGGTACGGTATATAATTTATTATTATTTTTTTTTTGTTTTCCTTATAATACAATACATTCAATACATCATTCAACGTTTTATTTATTTTTCATTTTTTTTTTATAATATTCGTGGTATCATTGTATATTTTTTTAATTATTTGTATGATTTTTTCAACTACAATATGGCAAGACATTCTTCAATATAGAATTTTCTTAATATCTCATAATAATTTTTGTTTTTTGTTTAAATTTAAATGTTAGTTTTTTTCTTTTTTATAATCTAGGCTATTTAAAAACTTGTTCGCGCTCTAAGTATCTTTTTTTTCATATTTTTGTTCAAAAATTTGACTAATATAAAACATTTTCTTTTTGTTTTGAATGAACACCCTGTAAAAAATTGATTTTTCTTTGTTTTTTTTTTTATATTTTACATATTATTTCATATACTAGTATATATAAGTTTTATTTTTTTTATAACATTTTGCTAGTTTATTAGTTGCAGTAAGTTTTTTTCTGTTTTTATTAAATTCTATTGTGTGTTATGCTTATTTATTATAAATTATAGTTTTTTTTTCTTTTATTATAATTACATAGAGAAAATTTGGATATTTAGAATATTTAAAAATTATTCTAATTTCGCGATTTTTGTCTGTATACATACATATGGGTGTTTTTCTTTTTTTTTTGGCAACATTTATAAAATTTTCTTTTGAGAAAAAAGGTAGGTTGTATTTTCTTTTCGTGTTTTTGGTAAAAATTATTGTTTACTTTTTTTATGAATTAACTATTTATTAGGACGTATAATTGGGGTTTTGGTATTTTGGAAATATTGATGCACCTGATGGATTTACGAGTATGAGTCTGCTTTGGATGAGAGCTATCGAATCTTTTTTTTTTGTCATGGTATCAGTTCTCTTGGAAGGAATGAAATGCCTTTCATACTTTTGGAATATGGTACAAAAATGGATGGTAATACTGGCACTGTTGTGTTTTTTTGAAAATATTATTTTTTTGTAATTTTTGGATATCCAAAGTTCATGAAATGAAATAAGCTACTGCATGAGAAATTTTGTTCTAAAAAAGGTTTGCGATTCAATGGTACTGAATAACTGGCAAAGTACGTTGCGGTCAGATAGGCTTTGGTGGGTTGACAGGTTTGCAAAAACTCCCCCAGATCTATTTAAACGACAACAGGAGGTTCTTAATTTGGAAATCGCAACCAAAAAAAGTTCTTTCTTGTTACAAAAAAAAAGCCGAACGTTTTGAAATAAGTAAGAAAGGCCAGCACAGCTTTATACTGCTAAATTGTCATCAAGCCATTACAAAGCAAGATCGTCTGGTGGTTATGAAACGCTTGTATACCTAGAGGACGGGCCTGAGATTATGTCAACACAAATGCTAAAAAACTAAAGTGAATTACAAAAGAAAACTGTGAACTAAGAACGAATATAAAAATCGCAAGCAACTCTTCCCAGTCAATTCGAACGCCACCCGTGGAGAATAGATATTGAAACTAATACTTTCGTATCCATTCCTCTCTCGTTCAATTTAACTAACGTCTTTGTCATGTACGCAATCGTATATTGAAATTGAATTCAAAATCGATGCACTGCGCAGGAATTCCGCTCTCTTAACCATCGCAGGTGACAGCAATCAGATATCATATGGCAGTTGAGGCATGCACCTCCATGGGTAGTGTCTAAACTAACTCAAGGAGTACTTTAAGAATATTGAAGCATTCAAGCTATATAATTCACAGTATTTTTCTTCCAAAAAGATAAAGCCTGGCTGTTATATTTGATTTCTAGAATAGCTGTGTATTTATTACCACCTTTGAAACAACTGGTGACAGCCACCCACGGACTTGTAGTTGTCCTGCTAATGTTAAACCATTTAAACCAGCTTATCCCAGCATGCAAAGCATCCAATCGCTGGGGATATCTTCCCCAAAACTTTCTCAGGCTTTCTAAAACAACATTATCACTCTCCTGCACCCCACTTATGCATTTTTTTTAATCAATTGCGTGGACTTATCATGACATGAATTTGAAATTATTTTTAAATATTCTCTTTAATTATTATTTTTAAAAACGTTGACGGCACTAACAAAAATTAAAAGTAAAATAAAGCGCGAGGATTCACAATATTTAAACAAAAAGCTCTATTTTACCAAAGTTTTACTTAAAAACAAAAGTCTCACTTAACAAAAAATCTGTCTCTTTATATAAATTTTTGTTTTTTTCTTTCTATTTATAGATTTCTGTTTTATATTTACGCCTAAATGTTTACAACTTAAAATATATTTTATTTCTTTTTCATAAATCATCTCATAAAAATAAAACTTATCTTAACAAATTATTAATTTTTACAAATTGTTACCATTTTTCGGGTGAAATTTTCTTGTTTTTAAACTTTTGGCATATTTTTAAAATATTTTTTTTGTGTTTTTAATTTTTTAGAATAAAACTCCGAATAAAATGTGACGAATGTTGGATGATGTGATCGACCCTTAAATTTAACAATTTAAATATTTCTATATATATATATATATTTACTTATATACTTTCGTATCTAATCGCGTTTCTTTTCTTCTGTTTTTCTTCGATACTCGAAACTTAAGACTGATGTACAAAGGCAAACAAATTATTTTTAAAAAAAAAAAAAGGAAAAATAACACAAGCAATCGCATGAAATTCACCACAGGAATGTTGTCAATTTCGACTTAGTATCTCACAATCCATGAGATTGTAATGTTAATCGGTCTTTAAACTGAGATACTCGTCGAGTGAAGAAGAATTCATTACTTACAAGGACTAGGGCAATGGAAATGGAAAGGGTTTCCATGGCTGAGAGGATACTTAATGCTCTTGGGGCACCACTAGGTGGCTCGTTAGATTGTGTGGTGAATTTTTCAACTCGGGTCCAATCGCTCAGCCCTGCCAGATTTTTCGATGCAGCTCGCATGAGATAGGTTGTATTGTTCTCCAAGTTGCCAATGAGGAATGTTGCTCCTAAACAGATAGATAGAGGGAGAGTGGGTAAGAAGAACTTTGTAAAACAAATGATACTTACCATCTTCAAAGGGGAAATCCTTTCGTTTGGCATGACTCCAGTTACCAGCAACCGACTTGAATTCATAGTCAGTCATGTATTCAATCCGGAAGCCATTAACATCCATCAGATTCTTTACTGGAGAGGTCCTTACCGAGCCAACATCCACATCGAATGTATGCGAGTTGAAACCGCGCAATTGCAGATGAGCGGGTGGTGGTGGTTTTGTACCCTTCTCGAGTTGGGTGGTGCGCTCAATTGTTCCCTGACTGTTGGATGCCTTGCACTTGTAGGTATCGTAAACTGTTTCGTCCTTGATATCTAACACCAGAGTTGACATATATGGCTCGACATGAATGGTGTGCTTATCGGAGTGCAGGCGCTTCTTGTTGCGGTACCAAGTAAAATTCGCCGGAGGTTCAGCGATAGCCTCACATACGATGCTCGCCTTACCGCCCACATATCCGTACTGTTGGCTAACGTGGTGCTTATGTGTCCAAAATGGCTTATCTGTAAGGAAGACCAAGGATACATAGTCATTTACGAGCAATTAAGCTCCAGTTGCATCTCCTTGCCATGAACTCTACACAATGCTTACTCCCAGTGTTTCTGTGTGTGTGTGCCATTTAAGGAATTCAAAGGATTTTTCGTCCGTCGGAGGATGGTAAGGAAGAAAGTTTATATCCCGAACAGGTTTGCTAAGTACCTCATAGGTGCAGAGTATCTCGTTGAATATGAGAAATCTCTCTACGTATACGTATGTAACGCAAAACAGAGGCATTGTCAGCTGGAGGATTAAAAGAAAACGGCCACAGGCACGCAAATGCCACACACATACACCCATATGTATTTTCTGAATGAATGCTAACAAATCTGTGTGTGAGGACGATAGCAATTTGCATGGGATCCCCGTGTGTGTGCTATGTTGTTGGAGTAGCAGCCACGACCACTGCTCCCCGAAGAACGGCGTCATATCCTTTATTGTGAAAATTGAAATTTCATTGTTATTGCGAGTACTGCATGAAGTTATTGCGGTTAATCTCTTGGAATAGGAAGAATCTAAAGCGCTGCTCTGCAGGAGCCAAAGTAGTAAACATTCAAGAGGCAGAACTGAACTCTTGAAGTAAACGTTGTGTGCCCTGGAGGTGATGTGTAAAGGTGCTCGCCGAGGCATGCGATTCACAAATTAGAAAGGAGCAAGTGTGGGCTGATAGGCCAATTGGTGGCATAAGTTTAGAGAATGGTTTTCTTCTTTTTTGGTCTTGAAGAGACGATAAAGACCGTATGTTTGTGGTGAAAACAGTTTAGAGGATAATTAGGTAACAATGACGCGAAACTAAAGATTAGGATTTTAATGGAAGGAAGTAAGCAGTCTATTTGCTTCTTTGTTATCCTGATGATTTTGTTAAGTTTGTGCTCGTTATATAAGGATAATGGTCTTTATCTGATGGAGCTTAAGTTCGTATTAAATTTGGATAGCTTGACGGTGTTGCAGGGAGTGGATTTGAGTGAGAAAAAGCTACGGCAATTGTGTACATGTAAACATAGCAACTTGTAGATTAGAAAGTACAGAACTCTGCGGTGAGCTCTGCGAATGATATCAGGAAGGAGATCAAACGAAGAATCACCCTCCTCAATGGGTGTCGAAGTTTGTTGAGCAATGGACAGTGAGAGATCGTCCATACGCTGTTCATCAATGTCCAAGACGCTCAAGTGAACTGGTGAAGCAGTAAGAGAGGGCGTTCCCGAGAACTCTATACTGGTTCCGTATCCACGTGTCGCTTGGAATACGGCCAAACATTCGCTCGAAAGGTTGGCACTGAACGTGGTTTTTGAAACCAAATTTTGATGACCGACGAGGCCCATTTCACATTCTCTGGCGCCGGTAGCGCCAGAGAGAGAATCCACAAGAGATCCATGGAACCCCATTGCAGAATCAAAAAGTGACTATTTGGGCTGTCGTCTGCGCCAAAACCATCATTAGGCCATACTTCTTCAGAGAAAGCAAAGCAGTCGATGGGAATCGATATCTGTGGAGGTTACTGTGGACGGTTACTGGTTTCAACCAGACAGTCAGCCATGCCACACTGCAAATCAAGAAAATTACCTGAGCATGTCCCTGACCACCCTGTATGAGCGAACACGAAAAAATAATAACTTCTCCTAAAAGTATGCACTCGCGATTCTGAAAAATCTGAAACTTTGAAGTCTTGTACCTTTGCAACTAGAAAGGTCCGATCTTTCGTGTAGCATATCAAAATTCTCAGAAAAATACCTTCTAACACATAAGATCAGTGAAAATTTGCATTTTCTAAGTTATTAGCTAATTTGATAAACTTTGTCATCGAACATTGCCTAGCGTAGGTTTGCTGAGACATGGTATTGAAGAGCAACTACTTCCTGCAAGATGGCTATGTACGTACATCATCAAACTTTCAAAGTTCCTGTACTGGATAAGTACCTAAGCAGATCCTGTCCTAAAATAAATAAGAAAACGTACTTTGGCACCCAAATCAAGGACAGAGTAAGCCCATTTTTCATTGTCTACCTCCGAGTATTCTTATAAATGAGTCATCTCATAGCTCATTCAATGTTTACCTGTAAATATTTGCTCATAATATTTAAACAAACCTAAGGCAAGGATATCCATTCCTTCTGTCATAAAAAAAAAAAAAAAAGAACATCCACCAACATACAATCCTGAATATTATCAGTCATAACTTTTGTCCCACTTCAAACAGTCAAAACTGTCAGAAATTCCCTTCTAAATACTTTTAATGCGGCATCATTAATTCCCAGATAATCCCCCCGAGATAGTGCTTTAGAGCAATTAGACGACCATTCATTTAAAATTCTCCTCTCCATGTTCGCCTGGAATTAGTTCAGCCCCTCTCCTTCTTTTATGCAAATTTCGCACACATCCAAAGGATAGAGCGAGAAAATTTGATAAATGAATTAAATTTACGCGACCATCTTTTGCCATTTTTGCAATAAAGCAAAGTGTCAACGACTTTGTCACATTAAGGATACCGAACAGGATACTCTCAGATTTTTTTTCCATGTTTTCCTCTCTCCCGAGGATCCAAATGAAATGATGAAAAGTTTCACTACACAGGTCTATAAGGGAAAAAAAGGCACACATTCACCCGGTAGCCAGGAGCAACAACGAAAAAGGACATATCTATTACAATAAAAAAAAAAGCTGTATATATGTATATGTATGATACTCACGTTCGATTTTCATCAGGACGGTTCGTTCCTGTACATCGGAGATTTCCGGTGTAAATTGATACGCTTTGCACGTATACTCTCCGGTGTCGTTCTGTGTCACCTTGTGGATGAGTAATCCATCAGCCAGCTTGCGAAACTTCGATGTGGCGGCTGCAAAAAATCGAAAGAAAAAAACAGAAATAGAACTAATCCAAGGACGAAACGAAACACCAGCGTGGGATATGTTAGAATTCAATTTTAATTTCTTTTTTTTTTTTGCCCCATCAATGCGACGCAGGATTAAAATGGATCAAAGGAGGAGAATAGAAAAAGAAGACACAAAAACAACAACAACATACAAAACTCAATGGGTTGTCCATTTAGTTGCCAGGATACTGTTGGCTCTGGATCACCTTTAACTTCACACAAGATGGTGGCATTCCGACCTTCCTTCACAGTCAGTATTGTTGCATTCTCAGTGAAGGAGATTTTCTCTACAAAAAAGAGAAGAATATGAAACCATGTATCCCGTTTGAAGGACCTCCTTGGCTGCGAGTTCACTTACGATAAACGATGAGGTTAAATGTCTTGTTGGCGGCTGTAGAGCCGCCGTCTCCTGCCGCATCTTCACATGTCCAATTGCCCTTATCGGCAAGTGTGATGTGCACAAAGACGAGAGCCAATTGTCCTGTTGAATGATGAGTGTCATAGAGAAATATTTTATGATATTTGATTTTTTTTTTTTTAAATGGTAAAGTGCTCTTAAGTTTCCAAGTACCTGGACTTCTTTCCTCGATGTGAATGCGGCCTTTGACATCTTTCATGATCTCACCCTTTGGCGACTTCCAGTGGACTTTCATATCGGTGGGCGAATTACAGAGGACAATGTGTGATTCATTGGTGAAACGGACAACTTTATCGGTGGATGGACTAAGTGTGAGGACATCTTGTTCGCCACTGGCAATTGTATAAGCTGTAAGGAAGAAACAAAAAAAGTTTCAGCAAAACATCTTGAGGGCGTAAAGACTGAGGAGAAAACTTTTGAAAATTCAATTCAGGATGTATTTTTAAATACTCTTCTTAGTTTAGGGAATAAATCAAGTTGAGGACGAAAGAGGAGCAACAAAAAGGAGAACACACTTGGTCAAGGACATGCTAGTTCGCAAGTTGAGATATGAATCGCAAGTTGGCAACAAGGACCCTTTTCGTAATAGAGTTGACGTCAATGTAATAGAAAAAAAAAATAAACAAACTTTGTGGAATGATAGGACAGTATTCTACTGACGTCATACACAAATACTTATAACTATGAGAAATGTTTGTTTTTAATTTCTTTTCTGGTATCCTAGGACCTAGATTTTTGATATCTGCGAGTTGTGATGATAAGAACCTCGAACCACAGTTCAAAAGGACACTTTTTGAGACATTTGACCAAGTGCATGTGTCAAAAGGAAACCTTCTGTCTGAGGATCTTTCTCCATGTAGCTGATACACATCAATGTACCTGAATGCTCAGGTAATCAGGAACTATGAATGGCTTAAACCTGTTATTTGATATGTACAAGGTGCAGAACAATCGAGATAGAGCGAATGCACAGGAAGCTGCAGCGCGCTGTGGACATCATTTAGATCATCAACGAGGTAATAACCAAAGATCCTTGTCAGTAAAGGACAAAGTCTCCTCTTCCTCTTCTTTCCTGCAAGTCCTACAGAAATCATAAAATGGAATGCCAATCCTTTAGTACGTTTACTCATATAAGATAGTTAGAGTCTGTCTAAGAAGTCCGATCGCCCTTTTCAGATCTGGGAGTAGCTTAGGTTGGGTTAGGTTGGCTGACTGCAGTGGGTGCAGCCACATTCAGACCAGAAAGGCTCGTTGTTATACCTATCGGATCGAATAGACTCAAATAAATATTAGGCCGTAAGCAGCCCATAGAGGGCCGAGGCCTAGCTTCTGCACATACAGAAGGGACCTACAATTTTATGCCGTATCCGAAGGGCAGAGGGGTATTGAGAATCTTTCTCATGACAGTAAATACTCTTGAATGTTTGTCAGACACTCGGAAGAGGTGGGGCCGTGAAAAAACTTTTGATGGTATTTTTCTGGATTCGAACCCTTACGCAGTAGTCCAACGCACAAATAGACTCAGCCTACCCATTAAAACCAGCAGGAGCTTGCTATGAAATGCTGGAGGTAATCGACGTCTATACCAGCCAGCTTGCCTAAATTGTCGAGGCATTGTTCCTCGAAATGTCCTTTCCTTCGAACTGAGAGAGCATGGTAGCTGCACAGAAGATTAGGTATAGTCTTCTCCTCCCCTTCGTTTATGCAGCTTCTACAGAAATCGTTTGAAGGAAGGCCTCCCAGTGGTGCATTGTCCAATAAAGTCCCCTTGGGTACAAGCTTTTATAACTTAGACTCTAACATTCATTCTGATGTATCTCTGTAAGTTAGGGAAGTCATATCGTATCAATTAGTATTCATTCTTATAAAGACCCATCCAGGACACGTGCGTATGGGTTGTATTACAGTCTGGTCTTCACCCTTGTCTAGCACACGATCTTTAGTTGATGCGTTCAACAGTTAAACGAGAAATGACTCAGAAGTCCGATTGCCTAATCGTGTCAGATTGCCGTTTTCGCAACTTCTCGAAATGTCACAGTGACATAGACGAGACGGGCTACAAGAGAGAGACAACCATATCGTTTCTTTTAAGCACATAACCTCAAAAAGTCGTAGCCTGAATTGTCGAGCGTGTGACCACGATGATAATAGAAGGGGCTTATGCCGTTTCTTTCTTTCTTTTTTGACATCTGCAAGATGTCATTCAAAATGTAAAAAATGGCGCTGCCCATAAGAAGTACCGATTATAAATGTGTGCGTGGGCTCCCATTTGATTTTGCTGGAAACGTCAGAATATATACAAAATCGGTGATAGTTTTCAGCTTGAGCGAACCAAAATTGACAGAAGTTCTCTGTCTCTGCTGTCAATATACTCACATATGTTTGAAAGAAAAGGCAAATATCGATAAATCTGCGGCACTAACATCCCTGACTCGATAGCGAACGACATCGCGATGCATGTATTCGGTTCAGAGTATCCGTGGTCCGATTCAAATTTGTGTCAAAGTCAGTAGAATGCTGTCAGCCTACTTCAGCCTCACAGTCATAAAAACTAAGTCAGTTGTCAGGTGGCTATGTTCAGCACGTGTGCCATAATTTCAAAAGGCGCTATGAAATATTTTCTCAGACGTGGAACGTGTTCACCAAGGCCAACAAAACAGCAGTTAATATGGCACAGAGCGGTTGAGCAGAACTACTTGTAGAGTTCTTTGTGGATGAGTTGAAGGCAGCTTAAAAGGCAGGCGTTGTTATACTCCTTCTTGAAACTAAAATTTTCCCATAACTTCAAGGACTTAGAAATATTTTCCATGCGCTTTGAAAAAAATTTACCTGCCATGTGTGGACTTTTAAATCGATTCCACTTTGAAAACCACTCACTTTACTGGGCAAAAAAAAACTGCAGAGCATTGAAATTGATTTTGGCGAATGCATCACCTTTCAATTGAAATTTTTAAATAAAAGTACTTTTCCAAAATTCCTCTTTTCCATCGCCGATTTTGCCATGTAACGCTGAAGTATTATAGCCTCTATGCTCCCGTATTGATCCGCTTACTTTTTCTGATGAAACCACCAGCAAAAGAGTGAAACTTTTTTGTTCGCCCCAAAAACACATATCGCTTCTGACATATGCCCCAAACACGCACACAAATTTTTGCCCCCGAAAAACCCTATGATAGATTGCACTCTGGTCGGAAATGCATTTTATTTGTAACCAATAATAGGAGCCCGGAGAGTTTTTCCGCATGTTACGCCGCGCCGCCACCAAGGACTCACAGAAGAGGGCAAAGCAAACTTTCCACCTCTTTCATGTTCGACGGCGCTTTTCTTTTTCTTTTCCGTTTTAGTTTTCTTTTAATTTCGATTTAATGTTCAAATGGAAAAAGTTGAACTGTGCATGTAAATTTCTTTTGAAGAAAATACAAAAAATGAAAAAAAAAAACTGCATCGCGGGGTGATTCTCCTTTTGGCTCGTTTCACATGGAACATGTAATGTAGTATTTTTCTCCATAACCCACTCTCGTCCTTGAAGCAACAACAACTACACAAGGGCATGGGGAAATGGAAAAGAAAAACATCCTTAATAAAGTTTGCAAGGATTTTTTGTTCGCTGTTTTTCCCAAAAAGGAAGAAAACGTAAAAATCGCACAGCACATTTTCTGGGAACTACTTTGCGAAGAGAAGGCTTCAAGGAGCTCAATGCGTCCACAAACAGAGTCGCATGCCCCCGGATTTTTCCCCTGTTTTTTTTGAAAAAAAAAGAAGCAATTGTGTGTGGGACTGTGAAGAAAGTTTTCTTTCCCAAACTACGGCCGAATATTTCGTCGTTCTTTTCTTTTTGGGAGAAGTTTTACGGTTTTATCTGTTTGTTGTGATTGTACAGAAAAGTTTTTATTTTTTTATGCAATACTCATCAGAGGCTTTGAACTGATTTTGGTCGTACATCTTGCAGTCGTTTCGCGAAAACTTTTTTTTTTTTTTAACTAAGTCTCTTGAAATGTCGAGTGTCATATGGATACTCTTTTGGAATTGTGGTGACATCTGTTGAGAATTTGTACGATTACTACGTTTTGACTGCTGAATTGAAGTGTCACTTCAAATGACATAGATGCACTGTTATACTTCGGATATAAAGTGAAAACCATTCAACTAGTTTGAGTACCTATGACTTTCGGATTTAATTGGCGAGTTACATATTCTTTCAAAAGTAGAAAAAGCGATGCACAAAATGGGGGAGTGGACAATTTTTTAGTCAAAAGCTATAACCGCTTTCTAGTTTTAAGAAAAAACTGTGCCAAATATTGACATTTCGATTTTAACTTTTTGTCGCTAGTTTTTTGAGTGTTGAAATAAAAAGGCTGACAGTGCATGTTTTAAATATTGAGCACTGTAGTCGACTTGTTTTTAGCCACTGAATCAGTCCACTTTTCGAATATGGAGTAGTATTTTACTGGCAACATGATTTTAAGCTTTCGAAAGATTCTAACCTAGTTCCTAGGCTATGGATTTTTTCTGACCTCTTGAAGGATATTTCGGAGTTTTTAAATCGTCGATCAAAACAAGTTGTACAGTGTTTTTTTCTATTTCTCATCTGTCAAAGAGAAACCTGTCATTCTTTGACACCTGTCAAGTGAAAACTATATGCTTAGAGAAAGTGGGACACACACGTGTGTATAATGCACCAACATTTCGTAAAGTGTGTCCATATTTTAGTTGCTTTTTTACTCAGCTTTTGTTAAGCTTCTCACAGGATATTATATAGTCTTTGCTACTTATATCCTTAAATAAACTAGGCTTAAGTGAATTCAGGAAATACTAACTTCAGCTCATTAGGCCAAATATTTTTCAGACGAAAAGAGTCATTAAGAACGCATATTGTTCGGTTGTCAGAGATGCACATAAGTGTTGTTTTTTGTTTGCCGGCAAACAGGGCAAGTTGCAAGGCTTCTTCTTCAATAACCCAAACGATTGCATGGGGCAAAAGAAGACAAGAGAGCACCTGGTGACCAAGCTTTCAATTTGAAACGAGTGATAGCTAATATGCTGGCCGTCAGAGCTTATTACTTGGGCGATTTTGGTAGGATCATTTTGGCCGAATGGCTCAATGACTGTCTATGTGCCGCTTACAAAATGATTAGTCAGAAAGGCTTAGGCAATTTCATGTACTCTCGCTAAGATTACAGTTTCAAAAGTTTAACGAACCTTGTAAAATTCTAAGTAGATTTCCGTCTACGAACTCTCCATAGAGTACTCCGCAATCTCGCCTTTTTTTGTGAAATAGCCTTTTGGTCCAGCAATGTTTCTAAAGACACTCAGTCATGAGGTTACACTTGATGCAGTGTGGTAGGTAGACCGAAGTCACTTTGACACATTTGCAATAATCCACTTATCCCTGCTCGCACCACGTTATACAAATATGTAACTTTTAACAACAACACTTTATATATATCTGCTTTACAGCCAAGTCGTTCGAAAGCCGTTCCGTACCCTCAGGGGAGTGATTCAGTGCGTTGTCTCCATACTTATTTCGACATCATCCTTCCCTACTACTTTCGTCTTTTTCTCCAACAGCTTTTGACAATTATTCGATGATCTTCAGATTCATAGAGTTCTACAGTAGTATACCAAAAACGGAACCTTGAGGAACGCCACCTGTCAGTATGGAACAATTTGTATAATTTTCGCTGACGCAAATCCTTACTCCCTTGCTGTTAGTCAAAGAGGTGGAAATTTAGTACAAATATGATTTTACTGGATCTAGTCCAAGCACAGATTGTTATTGTGTTTTATACAAGCCATTCCAAGGCTCAAATATTTATAGAAAATAGATGTTCCCTCTCCAGTATATTGACGTAGTTAAAGTCTACAAATGAAGGCTGGAGTTTTGCCAGAAAAGAAAAACACAATCCACTCATACTCCCGTTCGAAGCTAGAACAAAACGTCACAAACATCCCTGCAAGCCGTCAAAGTATCTGTCAGCTTAAAAGTTTCCAAGAACTCGAAATTGAATTAAAAAAGCTATATCTTACCCTTTTCTGCTCGTACAATCAGCAATTACACTAATTCCCTTATTTGACACATTCTGACACTGTCATCGTCGTTTGGAAAGAGAACCTACTTTTTTTTCTATATAGAAATTTCATACCTCTCGCCATAAATCGTTATGTTCACACCCCCATCCGAGCGGGGGTAATTCTTCTCTTCTGTTTGAGTCTTCCTTTTCTCCTTTGGTTCTTGTATTTGTCTCTCTCTTTCTCTCGCAGAGGATGATTTTCTTTTTCCGCATATTTTGTTCGTTTCGGGTTCTTTTTTCTTTCTTCCCAATGAAACCGCCAACTGTTTTCCGTTTAGTGGCGATTTATGGACTTCCAGGACGAACGTTTATTTGAATTCAGTCCTTTTTTTTTGCGCCAAGAAAAACGCTAACCGGACGGAATAGTCTCGTAACCTCAGGCGATGGTTGCAATAACAGCCACCACCATCGACATATTGCACGACCATATCGTGGCTTCCAGCATCCTGTAAGCAGGATTCACACCTCTTTATGGAGCCTCATTTGAAGGCGGCGCGGTAGTAGGGAGAGGGTTGACCCCCACACACACACACACAGTCGGAAGAAAGACAACACTGTAGTGCACGTGCATCCCTATAAATTTGCGATTTTATGGTTTCGCTAAGGGCGAAGTGTGTTGGGTGTTTTGGGATGGATTTTTACAGTGTAGCCTGCGGTTTAATGTACTTTACGCTCCAATTTCCGTGTCGTTTTTTTCGCCTCGTTCAAGCCCCATCCCACGCCAATGGTGTTGGTCATTAACTACACATGTTGCGGCGGAGCACATAAAATTTTATTGACCAGGTAAACACACATTCCACAAGGGGTGTGGGGGGTGGGGTGGTCGGGCATTCGTTATGGTCGTAGCCTCATAATTGACACAGATAGCAGCCAGGGTAAGTACCTAGAAGCTTGACAGTATCTGTGCGATGTGCGGGACGATTTTCCTTCTTTTCAGCCAGTAGAAGTAGTAGCTAGGGGTTTATAAATCAAGGGACTGTTAGTTCAAACGATAACGCAGCATACAGGGTGCCAGTGACAGTGTCTGTGCTATTTACTGCGGTCAATAGAGATCCAAAGCGGGTCGTCCCGTCGTTTTTTTCTGTTTTGTTGTTCTGTGCTGTTTGCTGTCGTGAAAATAGATGTTGTATTGTGGTCTTAGTGACGATTTTTTGTCTCGCAAAACACTGCGGTTGACATATTGCAGTAGTTGAGGTAAATGACGATTGAGAGGGTTGTACAACGATCCCATCGCTGATGCTTGTACTTGAGCGTTTTCGATTAATTTCAGTGCGCGCTCGGTTGACAGTTGAACTGCAAACGAAACGAAATGCATTCGTAGTTTTATGTTTGCGGTCTCGTGTCGGTTGATGAACGAGAAATCGTTTATTGATGTCAAATGTGAAGTGGCAGGCAGGAGAACTAGCTGTATGTATGACATTTTACAGATGTAACGTGATACGGAAATCAAAGCGAGGGCAGTGAATCAATTGTTCATAAAATGCAAGCTAGATAGAGGCCGGTTGGTTGGATGAGTAGTGTGGGCCGGGAGGTCAGTTGGAATTGATTCATTGTCTAGGAGTGATAATAGAAGCATTTAGGACACCGACCAGTTAGTGGCCGACCGAGAGAACAATGAACATCGATTTCGAATGGTCAATGAGGTGAGACACCTATGCGTGGTAGTGTGTTGATTGTGATCGGGTGATTAAACAAAATGGGGCCAATGGCATGACATTTAAATGGGGGTTGCAATGGAACTAGACGAAGAATGAATTTAAAGGGGGCAATTGAATTAGTCTTGAAAGTTGAACTGGGCGCTCTTTTTCTTCTTTTGAAACTGACAGCTGTCAAAATATGACAGCTACAAGGTTAAGACTATAAGGTGTGACCAAATGAAGTGGGACAAGTGTGGGAAATGGATTTTAGGTTGTGAAAATGAATATCAAATATGGGGAAAGTTTGTCCTTTTCACGTAATCTTCTGGCCTATAAACTTGATCGATAGATTTGGGTCAACCTGTCATGTCAGCCTCGCGCAGACGACAACTGCTGCTCAAAAAGTCAGTTCGGCAAAATTCTGTGGTCGTTATTTGGTTTTAATACATAGTTCACGCTGATATCGTTACATTTTCATAAATTTCAACTTGACAGCTGTCAATAGTGACAGCTTTGGGTCTTAAATTTGAAAAATGTTCAGTGAAGTCAGTTCAGTATGGTAATGCAAGTGTTTTTCGGTTTGAATGCATAGTTCAGACTTCGGCCATTATGTTTCGTTAAATTTCCACTTGACAGCTGTCAAAAGTGACGACCCTGTACATGGAAAACCAGATATTTCTTCTTGAAAGTCTTTGGAGAAGGACTATTGAAATAATTAACTTTCCCTTGACCACAAAATGCTAGTTTTGCAAAATTTTGAATAGAGAGAGAGACAGTACTTATGTCATTATGGTTTTCTAGTAGCTCTTTTGCCATTTGATTAACTTCCTTTTCAAACTTTTTGAGTATAAAGTCAACCCTTTTTTGCAACTTGTTCTTAGTCCTCTTGCGTGCAACTTACTTCATCATGTGCATAAGTGAACTACTGCAAATACTAAGTAAAGCCCGCTTCGCTTCGTTAGATCGCTAATTTCTAATTATAGCCCCAAAGGGAGGATGCAAAAACTATATGAAGACGCTCAAACAAGCACACCAAACACTTGCTTTGACTTTGAAAGTTGAGAAAAATAAAGTACGTAGCAAGTTTTCTTGCCTCGTTTGTGCAAAGAGAGACCAACAGTTGGCCCATAAAAATCCACCCACAGTGGTACGTCAACATCCCAGAAGCATGACGCTCACGCTCAGTGCCATCAAAAGGCAGCCAATTTCGAAAGAAAGGGAATCCTCAATCGCGTAAAACTTACCTCTCTGCGGTGTGCTGCTATTGCTGCAACAAAAATTTTAAACCACTTTGTAGCACTGCAACAGAGACTTTGAGCAGCTCCTTTGTGGAACAGTGGTGCTGAGATTTCGCCCGGTACATACACCTCCAGCAGGTTGGAACTAATGCAAAGAGGACGAACGAATTGAAAGGAACGAATTCCTGGCAACAAAATTCGCAAAGGGAAAACTTTTAATTGTTCACTGACTTGTACTCTTGTACTAGTTTGTGCGAGGAGAGAGAGAGAGCATTTTTTCGCTTTCATTTGCTCGAGCTGGCGGACCTGGCGAACAGAAAGTCCTTAGAGTCCTTTTTGCTGACATTTGTCGTAATGATGGAATTATTCACCGGCACACAGAGTCCAACAAATGATGTTTACCTTTGTTCGGATGTCCTTTGGCATATCCTCTGCTGCTGCCGGTACTTTTAGTTGTGCCCATCTTACCAGCCAATGGGAAGAAATAAAGGACGAGACATGATCTAGGGGCTGGTTTTCTTTTTTTCCTCCTTTCCGCATTCTGTTTATGTGTTCATCTTTTTTTTTGTAAGGACTATACCTACAACTAGATGAGGTTAATTCGGTGTTAATGCTGATTTTGGACAAAAGAACAAGGTGGGCTTGGTGGGAATTTTCATTTGTAAATCAGCACTTTTGTAGCAACGTTACCATACCGATACGATGGCGGAGGAGGGAATTAATGTGCCAATAAATTGCTGCTCCTTTCAGGAGTTGTACTTTTGTATTGCGAGCATGATTAATGTGGGTCAGGCGGGCATCCTACACCGAGAGAAAGTCTCGGCTTTTTTGGGGGTCGGTTTTCATTAATTTTTGTGCGCGCTGAAAAGGGTTAAATTCTCCGGGTGGAGATGGTGATTATTGTTTTAATTAAAAGTACTACTGCTTGGGGTATCGGGCGGGCGGGTGGTCGGGTGGGCGATATTATTTGCTGTCAAGTAGGGAGATGTAAATTACGGTTGGGACATTGTTCTGGCATAGAAGTCTCTCTAATCAGCGAGGGAAAATTTAGTTTTTGGCGAAGGGATGAATGTGATACTCTTATGAATGAATGGAAGCTCTATAAAGAGGGGGTTGTACTTTTTTTTTTTTTTTTGGTGAAGTTTCATGACCTTCATCAATTCGATGCTCGGACCCACGTTCATTAAATGTCCCGTGGGAGTTTTGCTTGGAATTAATTTTGAACTAACTTTTGGATTTCTCACCAAAAGAATACATTAACATTCTCAACGCATCATCGTTTTGAACTCGTGGCAAGGTTTTATTTAACTTTAATGAGATTTTATAGTTGAGTAATTGGAATAGAGAAATGACAGTTATAAACGAACAGGCGGCACAAAAGAGAGCTACGATTCTTTGGTCTAAAATTCTCATTTCACCTGGGGAGATCGTATGACATAAAACTTAAAAGTCATTTATTGGTTCCCAAGATGGTAGACATTCGTCTTTCTACGAAGAATCTAGTACAATTTTTGAGCTCAGCTTAGTCTATTCTCTAAAGCTAGCTGTCAAAGCTTCTCTCTCGTTCTTGTCTAATGTCACCTTCACTTTGTATTAGCTGACATTTTCCAGACGAATTCCAAGAATTTCGATTTTTGAGCTCGATTCCTCCTCGTCACGTTTGTCTAAGGAATCACATTATCCTGCCTGCCAATGTGAGGGGATTCCACTGGATGGTATTTGACAGCTGTGTTACTTTGAGCGTATGTCGTAAGTAAGTCGTTATACAAAGGTCCATTATCCAATGTCACTGTCAGTCGTCCGTCAAAATTTTATGAAGTAAGTTTCTGATAACCACCAAGAACAATAGTGATGACAATTTGTACCTTTGATGTACTCCACACTACTGAAAGCTCGACGTCGATCTAGACCTACGACCTGCTAAATCGATTGGTGTCCATGTTTGGCAGATAAGTAGGGATTATCACTGCGTCCGCTTCGCTGTGTGAGAAGCAAATCGACACCTATTCTGTTTTGTGGCGTAGCAAGTTCGCTAATACCTAATAACCGACAAAGTATTTTTAGCTCAAAGATGTCCAATATTTGCTCGGCTTTCTTACATATCGTTTAGCATTCGGCGGTATACACAAAAACTGCTTAGTTGAGATTTAAAGACAAATGTTTGCCCAAGCTAAAGTAGCAACGGTTTACAAGGATTGTTCTTGACCAGACCTCCACATGGATGGATTTATATTTCCTCCGAGATCTGTGAATTCGTTTGCTACCTTGAAGTTGTAGTTATCAGCAGTGACGTTCTATCTATCCTATCTATTATATTAAAGCCTTAAGCCTTCTAGGCTGATAGTTAAGCTGCAATAGACGGCTTTGAAGTCGAGGAATGGATGCTGAGTTCCCGCTTGAAATTCGTTGGCTCGGTGTAAAGGTTTTTACATTACCGATCTGCCAACTGAAAGCCACCCAGACATACAATCTAGAAGCTATGTGACATTGACAATGCTTTTCTTCACCCATACTTAACTGATAACTCGGTGCACGTGCCACGCCAAGACATCACCTTCGTATTGAGCTGGAACGCCATTGGAGCCATTCGATATGCATACGCATTCTTCCACCAAAGGAAACACGAATTCCTAGACTAGGAAACATAGACCTACTTATTATCCTAATACCAACCTCTGGACAGTTGATTAGTCGGAAGTCGTTGTCTATTGTCTCGGCGTGTATGTTGCTTTGTTTACCACATTCAAGTTCTCGACGGACTTATATTGACAGCCACCGTGGTCATAAAGTTCCTCCTTGATATTCAGCATATGTCCAAAAGTAAAAAGTCGCTTTGACCAGGCGATCGCTAACTGATCGATGACTTTTGATCGGAGCAGATTTTTGCATCCTTAGGTATATGTGGAGTCTTTTGTGGCAGCTACAGTATACCTTGCAGTTACGTCTTCTTTGTACACTAGTACCTGAACATATCATAGATCGTTGCAATACCTCCCTATACTCTGTGAGGACAGATTCAAGTTTTTGGACGGCCTGCAGGGTATAGTATACACGTTGCCAATTGGGGTGGATCATTCTTACTGCTGGAGTAAGCTGAGCGCTTAGTTTGAAGGGATAACGATATCAGGGTCCTGCTGACAAAGACCCATTTGAGAGTTCATTAGCCAATATCGTTATTTCATATCCATGACGCAGTGCTGACTGTCCATCCAAAACTGATCATCGAAGATTCCGAAGTTGAATCCACTATTTATTCCGTCGAAAGATTCAGGCATTTTCCCTCCATGGCCTCTCTTACATATCAGCGTCGCCTTTGACGCGTTAAAAGCAACAGAACCCACTTCATCCAATCTAACAAGAGTCCTAAACTTAGCCCCGTATCATCTCTGATCAACTATCTAAATTTCTAATGATATCTGAATCTTAAATCTGATTTTATTTCCCCATTCAAAGTGTCACCTTTGTATGGGTAAATTTTTGAAGTTAATTTCACCTAATCCTAATCATCCGCAACTGTGTCTGCACACTCATGTATAATCATCATAAAAATGACACATAACCCATCATATTTATGCTCTGGTTAAATTGTTACCTCTTCGAGTTATAAATCTAGCCATAAAAGTTTCCTGCAATAAATATAATTTTATGAGCTTCCTTGCGAGCACATTTTATGAAACTTAAACACTTTTTTAAAAGAAGAAAGGGATCTCTGACTGTTGGTTGTTGGGCTGTTGGATGTCGGATGAATGACTGTTCTGCTGATAGTGTCTTTTGAGTGAACCCTTTTTTAAGGCACATTCAAATGATTTACACAATTTTAATCTTCCAATGCCAATGCTTTTGGCTCATAAAAAAAAAAACAAAAACAAAGTCTATTATTTCAGAGAGCAACCCCTGAGGATAGAAACGCGTTCGTTTGTTTGTATTTATTGTTACAGAAGTGTACCAATAT